>CM062921.1:118618697-119263975 GCA_031878705.1 Tapirus indicus
CATAATAAAGTTGATAGAAAACTAATTCCAAAATGCCAGAGCTGTCTTATGCCTGTCCCTGAAGCGCAGTGATGTCAGCCATGCTAGTGCTGCCATGTGAGTCAGAAATGGCATCTCCTGTTTTGTTATATTTGGGTTAAAATGAGTCATTTCCTCTTTCAGCTAAAGAACTCTCCTATTCATGGAGGTGGACACTAGGATGCTTTCCACATGAACCCTAAAGGTAAGGGGAACTTGACCACGTGTCCCTCTGTCACACTGCCCATCTGTCCTACTGTCCATTTCATCCAGGCAAAGGGCAGGGACTCACCTATCTGGCTCACTGACAGAATAATTCCAAACCAGTCAATGTCTACATTGTCTCGTTCTGCTGTGCTCAAAGACTTTTTCCATCTCCTCAGCCTGCCCTGCTCAGAAAACCCTTCTCTGTTTTTCTCAAAGAAAATACCAAAACTGTTAATAGCCGGTATCTTCTAGTAGTGCAATTATGAGAGATTTTTATTTTCTCCTTATATTTTTCTATACTTGAGAGATTTTCGACAATGACTGTGTTACTTTTAAAATCAGAAAAAGAAATACTGTGTTTGCTTTTATTTTTCCAAGCAGCTGTACATAAATTATTGACATAGCTTTCTGTGCCCCCCGCAGTCCCCTAATATTGTCTCTGCTGCGTGTCTCCTTCCTCCTAGCCCATTGACAGAGCTTATGGAAAGACTCATATGTGATGGGCTCTGCACCTTCCCCATCTGCCATCAGTGAGGAAAATCACTTCATGGCCCCATGGCCCGTGGAGCTCCAAGCACAATCTGCTGGCTTGGATCTCATAAGGTGTTGGTTGCCTCTCCCCACCTACGATATCCTATTGCCATTTTTGGAGTTGGAGTTAGATAGAAGTACTTAACTCACATTTTCTCCCTTCATGCCAACTCAAATACCATGCCCCCATTCCATCTTCCTGGGATGCCAGGCCCAGCTGACAAATAGATCACAAAGAATTATGACTCCATTTTACAGATGGAGAAATCAAGCCTCTATATATACTACAGTCAACTTGATATGTGTAACCCTGAGGATGCACTCTCTGTCTGTCAGAGGAAGTTCAGGACTCATGAAGACATGAAACTGACTAGGTCATTAGTAGAAGAAAATTCTAGCCAAAATTATCCTAAGGTTTCCTGAGGCCACCCCAGGGTATTTACTAGTCTTCCAACATTGAAAAACAATAGCCCTCTGAGGGCCATATGCCCCTTCAGTGTCAAGAACCAAGCCTGAGCTTTCCCTCTGGGCCAGAGGTTCTCAACTCTGGCACTGTTGACATTCTGGGTCAGATCGTTCTTTGTCATGGAGGCTATTTTGTGCAACCCCTGAGATCTTAGCAGTATCCCTGGCTTCTACCCATTAAATGCCAGTAGGACACCACCCCACCCCACTTGTAACAACCAACAGTGTCTTCAGACCTTGCCTAATGTTCCAGGGAAGACAAAAATTCCCCCTAGTAGTGATAATAAAGTAATGTTTCCAGACATTGCCAAATGTCCCCTGGGTGGGGGGCAAAATCACCCCCATGGAGAACCACCACTCTAAGCTACCTCAGCCCAGTGAGAACTTTTGTTTTCATGAAAATGGACTGAAATTTATGGTGTTCAGAGCAAACATTTAGCAAGGACTTGCAGAAGGGGTGCATAAGTCACCAAAATGCTTTGGCACAAGAGGACCCTGTAGTTTGCCCAGGGGTTTTAGTAACATTGCACCTGGTGAATCAACCCAGTCAGATGACTGGCTTCTCTGTTTCTTTCTCCTTTCTGGGTTTCTGCCCCTTGACACCAGAAGCCTCATAAAATTTGTTTGAATGGAAGGCAAACCAGGGAGAACAGGGTAATGCTGAATACTGTGAGTAGTCCTTCCCTTCACGAGGTCGAAGAGATCCAGAAAACACTGCATAGTCTGAACTGTGCTGCAAACACCAGGGGAATTTGGCTGGCATTTTTTATTTATATGTGTACTTATTTATAGACCACATTATCACATGAAAGATGCAAGAATTAGTCTCCAATTTACTTCATAAAACTTGATGTTTTTTAAACAAATAAGAGTGTATTCTGGGCAATGACTTAACCAGAAATCCCTTTTTCCATTCCTCAAGGAGTATAGAGCAGGTGAGGTGGTGGTAGCAGATTTACCTATGGTACCAGTCAGAGAACCGAGACCTCAAGAGTAAATCTCAAAGCACTAGGGTTGGTACACGCTCTTCCTGCTCAAGCGTGCCTATTATTCCCTTGGTTGATCTCCTTTCCCAGCATTCATCACCCGTCCACCATTTACCCAACCTAGTGTTTGGTTTGAAAGGCTACTTCTGATGCCAGTGGGTATCTGTGAAAACACAGGCAAGAACTTGAGAGCAGTTACATGGTCATCCAAGAGAAACAGAAACTCAGCTCAGTTTCAGGGTGAAAAGAACATCCAGAAAGCAATGTTCATGAAAGAATTCAGAAGAAAAAGAATCTCCCTAAAATTAGAGGAGATTAGACCTAACAGTAGAATTGCAATTCCTGTCTGAGACTCGGCCAAAAGTGCCACCGTCCATTTTGTGGCCTTCAATCTGGTTTCTGGTCTCTTTGACTTAACTGTTAACCCTTCAATCCTGTCCCAATGGTAGTGATCACCTCCTAATCATCTCTCCCTGGCACCTCCACCCCAGGGTAGAACAGAGCACCACTCTAACTGGCATGCCAGGTTCTTTTGCAAGAGCTTGGCATCCTTTCGGCTCTACTCATTCCAACCCTCCTCCCACCTCTAGCTCTTTCCCAGGCTCCCATCTGCCCAGGTCTGACCTTAGTTTCCTTAGATTCCAAGAGGCTGGGAGGAACTTAGAAAAAGCTCAGGGCACTGGGGAGGAT
Source organism: Tapirus indicus (assembly GCA_031878705.1). Classification (NCBI taxonomy): domain Eukaryota; kingdom Metazoa; phylum Chordata; class Mammalia; order Perissodactyla; family Tapiridae; genus Tapirus; species Tapirus indicus. The sequence continues at coordinate 118,621,595 of CM062921.1, forward strand.
GTGCCAAAGTGTGCTTTGAAGTGAGTCTAAAACTCTACACCCATACTCTTCTCACCCACCATGCTTGCCGGCCAGAGTCCAAGTTCCTATCATTTGAACCTCTGCTTTGACTAAAGTATGGCATTGCTCAAAACCTATGCACTTATCTAAGAGAGGTAAGACCTTAATTTGTGGATAGGAATTTATCAGATTAGCTTGTTGGCACTTCTCTAAGAAGAGGGCCTTGGAATTGGGACACAGGGTAGATTAATTGTGATTATAGTGAAACTACTGAAATGATTGAGGTTTTAAGCTCCAGACCTGCACTGTCCAATACACTAGCCACTGGCCACATGTGGCAATTTTAATATAAATTCATTACATTAAATAATATTAAATATTCACTTCCTCAGTCACACTGGCCACATTTCAAATGTTCCATAGCCCCATGTGTCTAGTGGATGCCATGTTGGACAGAGCAGATACAGAACATTTCCATCATCATAGGAAGTTCTGTTGGGCAGCACTCCTTTAGACTGAGGCTGGTACTGGCAATGGGGATTTCTGGAAAAAAGAGGGAGCCTAAAATCACCAGTTCTGTAGGGAGGGATGGAGAAGAATAGAAGAAACAGAATTCCAAAAGGAAATTGAAGGGGGACCAAAGGCAAACTTTGTTTGCTTTGCCAAGGGCCCAGCCCTGAGCAAACATGCATCTGCCCCACCACAAAGTTAAAGCTTTCTATGTTGACACCTGCAAATAAAGGAGTGACTGGGGTTGACTTTGGGCCCATTTCCTCCGTTGTATAGCCCCTGGGATCTGTGGGCTCCTTGTGAAGCACCCTGGCAGCGTAAGGCAGCCCACTGGTATCCAAGAGTCCACTTAGAGCTGGAAGCTCTCAAATCAAAAGACATTCAGGGGAAAGGAGCACCTTCTCCTCTGGAGTTAGACCTCTGTTCAGAGAATGTGAGGGACATGGGGGGCTGAGGAGCAATTTTCCCCCCTTACTGATGACAGTGTTCACACTGCATAGCACTTGCAGTCACATGGAGCATTTTCACAATATTAATTCCACTCTTCCTCGCAATAATTGGCTGAGGAATGCAGGGCATATGGGACCCTCTCAACACTTTCTATTAGAAGAAATTCATGCCTGGAAAGAGTAAGAGACTGACAAAGTCAATTTGACTGGTAAATGGCAGAACCAGCTCTGGAAACCATCCTCCTATTCTGCATTTCGCGTCACCTCCCTCAGGGGATGAGGGTTACTTTTTACCGTAAGTGTATCAGCCCCAAAGGGTGTGACCTCCCCTCGGATCATGCTGCAACTTCAGTTCACAACCAACCCCAATGAAGCCACAAATGAAGCCTCCGACAGTCTTGTGGACTCTTCACTACCAAATGACCTAGGTCAGCTGCCAAGAGAGAGGGCAAAGTGGACTCATGGCTACAACAAGAGCACCAATGTGACTTTTCCCAGAAGACTCCTCCTAGACAGATGCTGACATCCAGAAAATGGTGAAAAGGAAATGGTGCTTGTGGCAGCCTGTGCACCAGACCTGCTGAATCTATTTTCCTGTGCACAAGACACAGGAAGTTACTGCTTTCATGGCCCCCAAAACTCTGAGTCTGCAGTGGGAGACCCTGGAACATGCCAGTGGCTTTTGCTTGCTAGAAAAGGATCCAGAACACTGGATCAGACTAGTCCATTTACAGGACTTTCAATAGTTTGTGGCCAAATATTTATGACTTATTCTCAAATGTGAAAGAACCTCTCACTACATGGGAGCCATTTACATGCATGGCTAAATATCAGATTAAATTCCATGTTTTCCTTTCACATGGTGTGCACGTACATAAACAGATATGCAGAGCAATTGTTCGACTTCCATGTCTAGTGAGCTCTAATACCAAATCAGCCATTGTCCAGACAACTGGAAAGAAAAATCAAAAGGATAATCAAGTAGATAAAGCAAGAGTGAGGATAGTGACAAAAATGAAATGATTACTTTAAATGTGCCCAATAAAGCAATACCCCTAGCAACATACTACTTTGTTCTTTCCCATTACAGCAACGTCCTGATACTTCTCCATCAATGTCCACCTTTCTCTACCTGTAAGCCACTAGACTTGAAAACACCCATTTCATCAAATTGACCACTGAGCTGTCCATGCCAAACTTTGGAGAAATCCCCCCGAGGCCAGATGCCTGTCTAAAAGTGGATTAAACAGTGCGCATGTAATACTCACAGAAGTCCTGAGGAAACCAGTTCCAGGTTTGATTTGGCAGTTCACAATATCACCACGGACACAGACTCTTTCCATTTGGGAGAGGCTTCTCCTCCATCTCTCTTTTTAACAGGGAGGAAAATCTTTCCCAGCAGACCTCAGAAGACTTCTACTAAGTCACGGTGGCCAGAACTGAGTGGGATAACCACTCCTAAACCAATGACAGACAGACAGGAAATGAGATTACCATGGTTACCTTAGACTGACACCTCCTCATCCCCTGGGACTGGACAGCTGATAGCCGACAAAACTGGGCTCTCTGAGCAAAAACAAAGGGGAAAATGGTTGTTGGAGAAGCAACGAGCAGTGTCTGCCATACCCGGTTATACGAAAGGGCTGTGAATAGAGAAAGAAGAGGGGCTTTCTACTCCTCATCCCTGAGGCAGCCTCTCCAGGGAAGCCCCCTACCTCTAGATCAGGTCAAATCTGCGCACTATCAGCTCACATGGTACCCACAGAGCTCCTTCTTAACACTTGTGTCATTTCCACTTACGTGTATTACTAGCTTCTCTCTTCTTTAGCAGACTAAGTACCAGCAGGGTTGTTTAGCACAACATTATATTCTCAGGGCCCTGCCCATGCCTGGTGCATCATAGATGCTCAGTGGATATTTGTTGAAAGATGGATGGATGGATAGATGGATTGATGGATGGATGTGTGTTCTAGCCACTTAACTAGGTCGACACTGACTTTTTCTGAAAATGCATTGAAAAGTACTGAATCTTAGTTTCCCTTCCTCCTCTCCATTCTCACTCAGTGAGTCTGCCCTGGGAGTATTTATTGTCCCATGCCCCCAACCTAGCCTAACTAAGACCCTGGCCATTATATCTTTGATTGGATGATGGCTTTTCTGCTAAGAGGGGGCCTCTGAGGGAAGCTGAGTCAAGGGGAAAGAAGAAAAAAGAGTGAATATAAGCCAGTAAGAGAGACAAGTAGTTATCTTGCTGGTTGTGTAGCCCAGATGTTTTGAATGACGAAGCAAGTTTGAAAGAATGTAGTGTACATGAGGGAGAAAGGGTGATTAAATCAGGTAGAGGCAGGATGTGCTTGTACAAGAGGGGGCAAAGTTGGGGGACAGAGAGGGCTTTGGGACTGATAGTGGTTTTAAGACATGGAAGACACTCTGACATCTGAGAAATAGGCAAGGAGGTGGGGCTTTAACCCTTCAGCCTGCCAGCTGCCCCCCTTCCCCATCACTCTTTGAACTTCCGGATCCTCCTGCTTTCTTCACTCTCTTCCCTTTTCTACCACCCTTTGAACTTCCGGTTCCTCCTGCTTTGCATACCAAGGATGAACAGAGCTAAGGGGCGGGAGTAAAACAAGTGCCAGCTTCTCAGAGACGACCCCACTGAACGTATTAAACTTGCTTTCCATAAGATGACCCCGCCCTTCTCCGAGGCTCTGAAAAAGGAGTTTTTCCATGAAATTGCCTTTCATCCATTTGTCAGAAGCTTAATGGCAAATAATGGCTAGTCACCCCTCGGTATTTTAAATGACTCTAAGATGGACACAGTAATGGAATTCGGAGAAGTAGAGGGAATTCCTAAAAACAAGTAAGCAGACTATGAACATCAAAAACTGCTGAAATCACTCTCTTTATTGCCCAAAAGATGGAGCAAATGCTCAGCCACACATACTGATTAACATGGGGAGGTTGGCTCTCAGCAGCTGCTGAAAATTTTGCTACAACACACACAAGCAATTTCTGTATTCCACCCTAGTGGGGACCTTTTCCATGTATTTACACGACTAAGTACCAGGTTTTCATTAGGGGATTGTGTTGTGGTGTTAAAATTTTTGTGGGGATTTTTCCCCTCAATTACAAAAGTAGTAACTTTTTATTTTATTTAGGTATTTTAGAAATATTTTATTTTATTGCAAAAGCAATCATTTTTTATTTTAGAATCATCCTCCCAGGGATAAGCACTGCTAATATATTGGTGTATATATATTTCCAGTCTTTCTTCTGTGAACATGTGGAGATACATATATTAGAACTGAGGTCAAACACACAGCTACAAAATTTCTATACCCAGTTTTCTTTTTCTTTTTCACATGTTTCCTTATCATTAAAAATCTTTATCACATTATTTTAAAGATTAAATACTATTTTGTTGTATGCCTATACCATGATCTAGTTAAATAAGCCTTTATGATTTGATATTTAGACTTTTTTTCAATAATCTCTTTTTCAATATTCTCTTTGTTATAAAACAAAGAATTGTTTTTGCACGTCTCTGTTCATTTGATATAATTTCTAGAAATGTATTTTCCGGTTCAAAGTGTATCTACATTCTTAAGGCTATTAACATATATTACCAGACAAATTGCACTAATACCTGTTCTTGAGACTTTTAGTATATGTTACCAGAAAGATTGCACCAATTTACACTCAAAAAGGAAAGGTGCCAGTCCCACCTTTACCACTGAGCAGCTAGAAGTGTTTGCAAACTCAATGGTACCAGCCTGAAATCTCATAGGGTTGGGAAAAGAATAAAGTAGGATACTTTATGTGAAAATACTTTGAAAATTGAAAATTTTGTTAAAACACATTGCCATTATTATCCATTTTTAAACTACCCAAGATAAACAAGGAATTACCTCTCTCAACCACATAGTCCAATGATTAACAGGACTTTAGAGAATAAAATCCTCACCAACTTCCTTCTAAATGCACTGACACCCAATAAATTTCATTTATTCAAAACCATTTATTGAGCACTGCTATGCACTGAGCTTTAAGTATGAAGAATATAGAGGGAAAAAATTAACACAGTTCTTTACATCTATGATCTACTAGCCTGGGTGGGCGTGGGGAGGAAAAAAGATAAATCAGGATTCACTATCAGTTCTGTGATAGGGTCGGGTCCTGGGTACTCTGTAGACAGGGCATCCCCCACTTTGGGGAAATCCGAGGAAGTCCCTGCCTGAAGGAAGGAGAGCTGAAACTGAGGGTGAGGAGGCAACTGCTGGGCTTTTGCTTGGGTGGCCACCTGCCAATCCTTATTGCTTCTGAAACAGTAGAGAGAAATCACATTTTCCCAGCAGCTATATTCCTGCATAGGAAAGAAACCATTTCTGTGGGCGAAGACTTTAACAAGCCACATAGTGGGAAGGCTAAGACCTCCATGAGGCATACTTTGAGGAATACTAAATGGTTATAATTTCTCTAGAAATCAACCTGGCATTTTCAGTCAGTGAGACATGCAAGCTGAAGTTGAGAGCAAGATTGCTTGGGACTATGGAGGGGATTTTAGAGAGGTGTGGAAGGAAGGTACAGGGCAAGATGAGGCAACTGACAGAGAGAGAAACTTTGGAGGGGTGGACAGAGATGCCTAATAAGGAATTTTGCCAGGTGTCTGCTATGAAATGTGGTACCTGTCTACCCACAAAATCCTTGCTCTTCTTAATACATGAAGGGATATAGGGCTAAATGTGGCCTCCAGATGGATGGAGAATGGAAGGTGGAGAACTAAGGCTGCCTGTCGGACGCTGTCACATCTGATTTACTAATCCTTCGTCCTGTAAGCATATAAGTGCGACTGTGTGCTGGGAAGACATCGGTTAAGCAGGAAACCTCTTTTCTGAACTACACAGGATATTAAAGTGAACATTATCTGCTGCTCTTCCCATACTGACCCACTGGGCCCACTTGGGCTCCATGTGCTTGGCACATGCACAGAGCTTTAAAGAAAAGGCAGGGATTATAGTGGGGTCTTTTAGGCAATCAAGGACATTCAGAAACGCATTCCAGAAATCCAGGTGTGGATCAGCCCCCCTGCTTAGGCACACTCATGAAAAGCATCCCAAGCCATTTCTATTTTGATTTGTAAATAAATTGGCAATTAACAGAACTGCGAGTATCAGCAAAGCAGCAAATTTCCCTTCCAAATTATATTGTTCTTGTGATAATAACAAAATTAATTTCCGTCTCTGAAGCTGAGTGGAGAAACATGGGAGTACAACAATAGGATGTATACCAGGCCAAGGATGAAAATCATTATGGATAATCTTCCAAGAAGAGTGTTTAAAATATAAGGAGAAATTGACTACCCTTTTGGGCATTGACTTCCTAATCTTCTTTTTCCTTTGGTGGTCTCAGAGAGAGTTGTCTGGAAGACACACTATCAATTATATGTAATCAAAGAGGTGATGTTATTATTGTAAAGTAGTGAGTCAAGAATGATTTGCTGGGTTCTTCCAGGCCAACGTCTTGGTAGCCAAATGTGCAGACATTTGCATGGGCCCACTCTATTTTAGATTCTATCGCAAATACACTGGCACAGGAAGCATAGCAACCAATTGGGAGTTAGGCCTATGGTTTGTTGATGTACACTAATGGGAGGGTGGACTTATTAAGTAGTATATAAAGGGATGCTTTTATAATTGACAATAGCACTAGCCCTTTTAAGATGTTAAGCATTTTATATCATATTTTTTAAGTGCAGTTTTCTTACTTTGGTATACAGAAATGCATCACTATTCAAAGCTCACTTATCCAGCAACCACATCTCAGTTGGGTTTTCACCCATCTCTCCTTGTGTTCAAATTAATGAACATAAATAGCTTTATTGGAGGAATCTATAAGGTTTCAGAACATATACCTCAGTAATATGGAGGACCTATTTATTAAAGAGAAGATTGTGTTGTAGAACTCAAGGTCAAATTCTCTTTCAATGGATCTGTGAATCAGAATAATATATTACATATGGCCTCATAAAAATATTCAGTCAGTCAGTCATCCAACAAGTGTTGTTGAACACCTGTGGATGTATATAAATGTGACAGTGTGTAGAGGCTGAAAATGTAGAGGAAGCAAGGCAGAGGTGTATTCAAGATGGAACAGTGGCAGTAGATCAGATGTCATAGAGTTCCTTCTTATTTACAGCTCTTCTTTTGGCTAAATATAAAAGTTACCATCTAAACTAAGCTGCACTGATTGTCTCTGGATTATCTCTGGATTGGTCACGCTTAGTAAGGCTAGCCATTAGAACACCCAGCCTCTCTATATCTCAGAAGCTTAACAACAAAAGGTTTATTTCTCATCTATGTCACAGACCAGTGGGCATCAGCAGAGGATGAAGGATCTTTCCATCTATTGGTTGTACTAGGCCGTTAGTACCTTGAAGTGCTCAACTGCATCTTCCTCTGGCTAGTAATGGATCAGAAAGAGAGAGAGAGAATGAGAATGTGTGAAAAGTTTTAAAGACCAAGACTAGACTAGAAGCATATCATTTCTGCTCACTTTCAGAGGCCACAGCTCAATCACCTGACCCTATCTGACTGCAGGGGAGTCAATGAGGTAAACTTGAACTGGTTGCCCAGAAAGAAAAGAAGAACCAAATTCTGATGGAAACAAGAAGATTTTACTACTCTTGTGAATGGTCTCCCAGGGTTCTAACTGAGGTAGTAGGAAAAAGCAGGAATTAAAGAAAGGAAAAATGCTTTTGACGCATTCTTGAGAATTTCTTCTTAGACATGTCAACTTTCTCGGGTGTGCCCACAGCCCACTCTCAATGCTCTAAAGATTCTCCTATCAGACACTTGGCCAAGGCACTTCATCTTTCCAAGCCTCAGGTGCCCCAGATGTAAAAGCAAGAGATTGGATCACAATCCTTTCAAGTCTTTTGGCGCCTTAAATATCCAAAATGCCATAATTCTAAAACTCCTGCTGTTCATTTCCTCCTGAGACAAATAAACAAAGAGCCAGAGAGGCAATGCCCGTAGAAAAATAATTCATTCTTTCTAATTCTTAATTCTAACTTCCCATCTCACTTCCCAAGCCCAAGTTTTTAGAAATTAAAATATACATAATAGACAAGGTCGTTACTAATAAAATAGTGATGATTTTTATGGCAAAGTTGTTTTGTGTTTGGATGAACAGCACATTCTCACACAAATATATAACACACAGAGATCCCTCTGTGAAAAAATAATCTTGTTTGAACTGTCTTGCAAAACATATGCTCTCCTCGTACTCCTCTTGCCCCGTATTGGTCAGTTTTGCAGTGGTTAACAAATGGTGACATCTTGGTGACTTACAACGTTTCCTCTTTGCTCACTTTATGTAAGGACTGTGGATCAGCTGCAGATCGGCATGGCTTTTCTAGGATTGGCTGGACTCTGTTGGGCTCATCTGGGTTCCACCTGCCTTCTCATTCTGGGATCCAAACTGAGGAAGTAGCCATTATCTGGGACATCCTGAGGGCCTGTGGAGAATAAGAGTAAGAAGGCCTAAGCCAAACCATGTAATTGTACGTAAGGCTTCTGTTTGGACACAGCGAAAACAATCACAGCCACTCACATTCCATTGACTAGAGTTTTTCACATGATCAAGTCCAAACATTGAGATGGGATGTGTACTCCTCCCACAGGATCCAATGACAATGGATGGGAATATGTCATCCTGTGACTGGGAGGGAGCAAATATTTGGGGACTATAATCCAATCTGCTAACACCCCCATAGCCTCCATTGGAGTTCTAAATGCAACATTTCCCAAGGAGAGGGAGCCACTCTGTCTTAGCTCTCAGTCCTTCTGTTGTGGAAAGTTCTTGCATTGGAGAGAGTTAGGAGGGAGAAGCAGTCAGCAATCGGGGAATGGAGGGATTTTAGCAAACATTTATATAGCCCTAGTTATAACTGGGCGCTGTTTTAAGCTCATTACAAATACCAACTCATTAATCCTCATCATAGCTCTGAGAGGTTGGTTCTAGCATTATTCCCATTTTACAGATGAGGAAACTAAGGTACAGAAAAGTTAAGTAAGTTGTCTGTGATCGCACATCTAGTAAGTAGCAGAAACAGTACTCCAACTCAGATAATCAGCTCCAAAATCGCTATTCTTCAATACTACAAAGGGAAGAGAAATGGGAGGATTCCAGCACTATGGATTAACTGGTTGCTGATATGTTGTGATTTTAGGGGAGCAAGGAAACCAATACCCTCTAGAAGGGGCCGACATCATTTCAGTAACACATGACAAGTATTTTTTTCAGAACATACACAAAACTGGACATTCTGAGATCACTGGGGTATTGGCCACTGTCCTAAGCACCATCCCGCATAATCTCTTCTCTCGTGGAGCTTACAGGCTACTGGAGGGAGACACACCATCAACAAATAACTAAGGGGAAAATATCATAGGTCAGATAACGATAAATCTGTGGAGAACAGTGAAGTGGGACAAGGGGATGAGGAATGTGGACCAGTGCTGGAGATGGAGTGCAATTTGAAGAGAGTGGTCAACGAAGGCCTTGTTGATAAAGTGACATTTGAGCAATAGCCTGAAAGAGGTGAGGGAGATAAATATTTGATGAGTGAGTGAATAAATGAATGAATGAACATCCAAGCATATTTAACTATCCCAGTGAGACATAAAAAAATATATACTACTTGTTGCTTATTACTTATATCTGGCCCAGGCCACCCTCTCCCCTGGCGTAATTCAAGCTGGTATTCTGATTGAGTCCTGCTCTTCTTCCTCTCTCACTTGGCTGCTTCCACTCCCAGTTCCACCAACAAATTTCCTTGAGGATGGAAGGGGACACAACTTAAGTTGTGTTTAAGTTGTGTCCTCTTAAAGAGAAGGACACAAACCCTTCTCTGTAAAGGCTGAAGAATGTTTTCTGATTAGGAGTATGCAGGGGTCATGTGGTGGCAGTTGCTCACATTGTTCTGGGGTGTGGGGTGTGAGGAAGGGGGTTGATTTGGGCTGTTATTGTTATATGTCTGTATGCCTATGTGCATGAGATGAGGCTGAGCATATTTTTCTCAACAGGTAAGTAAGCCAGATAGGAAAACAGATAGAGCTAATAGAATTACTGAGCAATGAGTAAATGAGAAAGTGTGAAATCTTTGGTGGTGTGCTGAGATTAAACCTGGGTGATAATCAAGAATGCAGAGGGAGAAGAGAGTATCTGCTATCCTGCTCTCTAGGAATGAGAGGGATCAGATCAGGAGAAACCAGGACCTGGAAACCAGTCATTCCTCCCAAGAAGAGCAAGACAGTGGAGAGTGAGAGGGCCTGCATAAGACAGAAGGTGGCTAGACAACAAGCTGAGTTTCAAGGAGGTAGTATCAAGGGATTCTGCCAGGAATTCAGAAAGATGATCCAGCCACGCCACAGGGGTGCAGGGACAAACAGAATGTGGAGATGCAAGCCAACCCAAGGAGTCAGCCACTGATCTGGGCAGTGAGCAGAGATCCAGGGTCTGATGGGCCTGGTCATAGAAGAACTAGGGTCTTGACAGTTGACAGTGCAGGATTACATACCAGGGAACAGGGAAAGACCTAATGCAAGGCTTCCATGGGCTTCTCTCACTGGAAGGACACCTGTCCCAGAGCCTACAGGTAGGGCTCAAGTGGCCCCAGCTGTGGAAACCTGTGGGTGAGGTAGCCAGCAGACCAGGGCTACCAGGTAGATGTGTGAGATGCACACTGAAATGTTCTATCACAGAAATCCCAAGCTACAGTAGCAGGCGCACTTATGACAGTCAGAGTGGGCTGAGTTTTTCATTTCCTTAGGTTATGGTTAGGTTTTTTTTGTTTGTTTTCTTTTTATTTTGGTTTTGTGGATCATATTCAAAAGCTAATTAGTTAAGCCATTTGGGAGCCCCACTGACCTTTGATGCAGTTGTCAATAGGAAGGAGCAAAATAATACCTCACAGCATCAGCATGCAGAGGCAGCAATGCGCGGGGCCTGACCAGGGTCCCCGGGGAGGATCAGGTTAAGTCAGCCCAGGAGAGGGGTTCAGTAGATGAAGAAGGAGAACCGTCTCCATGAGAGGACAAAGAGTAAGGAAAGGAGCCTGGGCTCACAAGGTGTATCCTGGTCAAGGAGGGCTACCTGCAAACCTGCATTAAGCTGGTCTGAAAGTTTTGACTACCCCCACATCCTCCTCTTACATGTGGGAACATAGAGCCCAGAGAAGTGGAGTTAGGGCTGTGCTGGCAAATGTCTAACAACTGCTCTCCAAGAAAAAAAAGGAAAAAGAAATCCAGATTTGCAGCATTTGCCAATTCCCCAGGTATAAATATTCCCACTATGGCTGATTTCAAGCTACCAAAACAAAGCCAACTGGCTTACAACATTCCTGAAAATTTAACAATTGCTTCCGGTGTGAGCCAGCTCCAGTGCACCCCGGGGAGAGTACTCTTGACCTCACATCTCCTGACACACTGAGCCCTCCTCACAAGAAATGCCCAGCCCTGGTCTTTCCTCTTAGGAAAATGCCCTTTCTAGGCCCAGAGGGTAGAGGAGGAGCCGATTCTACCTCATACACAAGTATCTTCATTCCCTGCTCCTTCCCACTAGAGCTGGGCTTTCAAACTTCAGCTTGCACAAGAATCACCTCAGTCCTTGTTAATAAGGTCCCTTCCAGTACAAACTTGCAACCAGCTGATAAATAAGTCCTGGAGATCTAATGCACAGCATAGTGATGATAGACAACACTACCGTTATATAAACTTCAGTGTAGCTAAGAGACTAGATCTTGATTGTTCCCATCACAAAAAGGAAATAATTATGTTATGTGATGTGATAGAGGTGTTATTTAACACTATGGTGGTAATCATACTGCAGTACAGAAATGTATCAAATCAACATGATGTATACCTTAAATTTACACAATGTTATATGTCTATTATATCTCAATAAAATTTTTTTAAATTTTTTTTAAATGTCTCATCCTAGCCCCTGCCCTCCAAAACTTTTGATCCATTATATCTGGGATGGGCAGTGGTGCCCAGAACAGACTCTAGAAACAGTGCCCCAGGAATATTCATTGCCATCAAAGGACCAGCCCTGGATCCCCACAGCACGCCACATCAGAATGCCTTCGGGTAGGGAAGCGTGCTGAGACAGACCTTTATCGGGAAGAGGGCCACCTTAGAGGACTCAGAACCCGTGGCCCCAAGGTCCTCTGACCTTTCACCCCAGCCATGGCCAGGTTGGATTTTGTGCATCTGGAGCTTCTGGGAGGCAGGGGCCATCGCTCCTTTGAAGCCATCAAAGGCAGAACACGTGGTGATTAACAACAAGGAGCCCGACTGCAGAGTTCCTCTCCCTCCATACACTGCTCACTTGCTGTGTGACTTTGGACAACTCACGGAGCCCCTCTGGGCCCCAGGGTCCTCATCCGTAAAATGGGCATATTAATAGTACCTACATCTCAGGCTTGTTGGGAGGGCGAAGTGAGTTCACAAAGCAGCGCCTGGCACGAGCGTGTCCTATAGCAGGGTTTGCTGATTTGATCACCGCAGAGCTCTGAGCACACTGGAGGCTTTTAAGATAAGGTTGTTGGTTTAAACCACTTACCCCTTTGAGCCTCAGCTTCCTCGCCTTTGAAATGAGAGCAATGACATAGTTGTAGAAATAATTATAATAATTATTATTATAACAATAATGGCTTACCTGCCCATTGCACAGGATTATTGTAAGAATAAAATGTGATGATGATGTGAAAGTGCTTTACAAACTATAGATCACCACGTAAATAAAAGTTTTGTCATTTTATCTCTGATGTTGTTGCTAATTTGAGGCAGAACTCAGACTCTGAAGACTGGATTCCAATTTCTGCTGTGCTGCCTGTGCTGTGTGGTGGTGGACAGAGCTGTTTACTTCTCTGAACTCTTCTTCTGTCAAATGGAGCCTCCTAGCAGAGGCGTGATCTCTACTAGGTGACACCATGCGGGTCAGTGGTTCCCATCCCTGGCTTTCCATTGGAATCATCTGAAGGCCTTCTTAAAAATGCCCATGTGCCAGTGGGCTCACGTCTGAACCAACCAGTCAGAATCTCTAAGGACAAGGCACAGGAATTGGTACTTAGAAGTCCCCTACATCGTTCTAATGTGAATCCTGAATTGAAAGCCACTGATGTCTGTGGAACAGCTTTGTATAGTGCAAAACATAATGTACAATTTATGGGTGTTTTTAAGTGTTATTAATTGATTGATGATCTTATGAAGGACTAGATCCTCTGAAAATCAGGCCAAAGGGTATTTTCTATCATCTGTCTGAAGTGTGCCCTGGCTGGGGAAAATTGAAACTCACCCAGTTCCTATTCTTGCCTCTTTCCTTCAAGCCAAGAAGACTGAACGAAAACAAGCATCCCTCAGCTCAAAGATGCTGCTGGGATGCTGTGGGAGTGAGTGGAGTTGGTGTAACTGGATTTGGAAGCAATGCCTCCAACCATGGGGTTGCATTCAGTGTTCTGTTTTATTTAAGGGACTCTAGTGCAAGGGCACGTACATCACAGGGTGACGATTTACCCCAGTTAGGTTAGGAGTCGGGAGCTTTTTCTATTGAAATCCCCATAGGCAGTACCAACCCTGAGTCAGCTCCAATTTGGACAAATGCTGTCTCTGCTAATTGTCTACCTCTTCTAGTACACGGCTGTCATCATGCACAGCACACTCCCTCCTCCTGGAGGCGTCTTCACAGAGCACAGGGTCTTCAAGAAGTTCTCCCCTTGGGTTCATGAGAGAGGAGGGAGGGAGGGTGTCTGGAATCAGAGGTGGACATTTTATGGCAGTCTGTATACAGTTTCTAATAACTTTCACCCAGCCATGATATTCTGACTAAGCTGCTGGGCTCTGATGTGATGGACATTTTATATAGAAGTAATTCCCTGTGGAAACTTCCAGATGTTTCCCACCAAAGGGAATCTCAATACAGGGAATAAGATGGAAACTTGTTTGAGAAGCAATAATGTAAACTTGATAATGGCAGTGACAAATAATAATAATGATGGTCACATGAACAAGGGTCCTGCTAGGAAAGTTCACAGACAAATGTGTAAATACGTTGTGTGGGCTATGTTATTGCGGTGGGCACGTGTTTGCATGCAGTGCAAGAAGAGCTAGAACCTTCATCTCCCCTCCCTCGGGCCAGGGCTCTCTTAGCTCTACATCCTCAACTTTTGATGTCTGAGTTAAAGAGCAGCTGCCGTGTTTCCTTAAAACCTCTTCTAATTCCCCTGTCAAAGACAGAAAATTAAGCTGGCTCCAGGTCTAGCATTTGACCATGCTAGCATGGGACCAGTTCTTTTGTGTGCAGAGTTTCATCCCGCATCTTAGAGTCTTGTTCTGCTTTTCACCTTTAAGGCTTCATTGATTCATTTATTCATCATTGACCATTGATTTGTATAACAGCCTTAATCTCGAGCCTGGTGTGAAATATTTAATCCCTCCTGCTGTTCTCCCCACCCCAAGCAGATTATGTCCTCTGTTTTCAGAACTAAATGTTGGCATTCTGTATTGGAAAGACAAACCAGACTCCTGGAAATCAAAGAGTGCATGGGGGTTCACTCTCTGTTATTTTAGCCTCAGGCCATCTAACCCAGGTGGAGCAGCAGGTAAGGAGACCCAGTGGGCAGAGCACCTCAACCCAGCGGATCCCAAAGGAAGCACCTAACAGTTCCTAACATTTAAAACAATGGGTGAATGTACTTAAAATTTGTTTGCAAAAAATGAGATTTGGGGGGGCAAGAAAGACATTTGAAATTTAATTTGCATCCATAGTCAGGAGATATGGCAGGCAGTGTTCCGACCATTTCGGGTAGAGAACTGAAGTTGGGGAGGACAGCAAAGTGGCTATGAGGTGTGCAGGGCTTCCCTCCCATCTGAGTCTTGATCAGTCTTAGCCAAATCCAAAGTTTGCCAAAAACTAGAAATAACTCAGATGTCCATCAAGAGTAGAATGAATAAATAAATTATAGTCTTTCATTCAGTGTAATATGAATGAAGATGAGTGAGGTGAAGTGAAAATGAATTTTGTAAAACTACATGTAACAGGGATGAATCACACAACATGGAATGAACAAAGCTGGACACACACACTCCAAAAATGCATATTGTATGATTCTGTTTCTGTAAAGTCCAGACATAGGCAAAACTACTCTGTCATGTTAGAAGTCAGAAGAGTGGTTCCTATTGGGAAGGGGTGGGTAGAGACTGGGAGGAGACACCAGGGATATTTCTGGGGTGCTATTAGTGTTCTAGTTCTTGACCTGGTAGTAACATGGGCATATTCACTTTATGATAATTCATTGAGCAGAATACTTATGATTTGTACATGTCATGTGTGGGACAGTCTTTAAAGAAATCCAAATCTTGGATTGGCACCTGCTTGTCCATCAGGAATTGGGTTTGCAGGAGCTAAGTAAATCCTCAGAATCCCTGCCTAGCATGCTAGGTCCATTTCTAGAGTCAGAGGAACAGAGTCAAAAATCTGGTAGAACATTGGAGCAACAGTGGCAGACGAGGCAGGACAGGGCAAGAACTGCACTCACTTCAGGGATCACCTGATACCAGGTCTAATGGCAGAGCTGAGATTGCTGGTATTTGGGATTGGCTCAGGGGTTGGATGGGCCAGAAAATACAGATGGAGTCTACCAGTGGGTAGACAGTGGGGAGTGGTGTGTTGGGAGCTCAGCTTTGTTATTTTTAGCTCTCAGCAGGCCACACTGGCTATTCTCCTATGGCATGTCCTTTCTCCTGTGGATAGTGGGATTGGCCCATGCCATGGGACTGTGGCCCTGATTTTCCATCCGGGGAGAATGGCTCCTGTTTTTCAGAAGAGCAAGCTGCCAGGGCATAAATTGCCAGACTTCTTTCTCAACCGTTGGCCTGTGTGGAAAAGACTTGGCTTAATGGAAGAGAGTGATAAGGAAAGCTTCTGGAAAGAGAGGGTCTGAACACGATCAGCATTAATGCAGAGCAAATGAGGAGGAAGAGGGTTTTTGTGGAGGTCATACCACAGTGGGATATAGCATAGTGGGAAGGTATGTTTGAATAAGATAATGGAGGGAGCACAAAGTTAGGAGAGTCTTGGAGGATTCAGAAGCCAGGAAGCCAAGGCAGCTCATCATGGGCAAAATGTGGGGCATGCTGACTTACTACAAACCTGCTCTTCGGTTCCATGTCTTGAGTTTCTAAACCACAGTCACACCCAGGGAGCTAGTGAGGAAGGAAGCTAAGATAATTGTCCTCAGGCAGAGGTGTGGGGCTGATTTTTTCCTAATTGGACTCCAAATATTTGGAGCCATTCGCCACTATAACCATCAATAAAAGCAGGCTGTGGGCCCTCTTTGGGTGTTCCAGTCTCAATTGGTGTGAATAAGGGGGGCCCACGATCAAGATCCTGCTTGCAATGGGGGAGTGGACTCAGAGAGAAAAAAACCAAATTTATCCCCAGCCTAGTGTCCACCAGCCATAAAAAAAAATGGTCAGTGGACAGTGGGAGGTGTGCTTAGTGCTGGCAAAAACCACAAGCTATGATCATGGTTAACATCCAGCATAGCTCCCTTAGGAGTGAGCGGTTGTAATGATGAAGGTTTACTTACCCCACTGCATTTGCCCTGCTGGGCAGTAAGATGCGGGATGAGTTGGGTGATTATTATTAAACACAGTAACGACACCACCATAAATCTAATTCCCTGGCGCAGGGGTTTCAAGGCATCAGAAAGTGCACAGTAGCTAGTAACCAAATTCCAGGATATCTTAGGAAATCCCGGAGGAAGTGGTTTCTTTTTAGTCCATAAAATACTTCCTGAAAGAGTTTTTATAGAAAAACTTTATTTAGAACAGTTTCTTAAAGGCTGAACTGGTGTACCAGGAAGTATAGCGATGACAATATCTGCTCCTGCCTGCCCCCACCCTGCTCCAACCAGATGTTTCTTCTGCAAAACATGTGGAGCCCTGATTTGGCAGGGATGTCTGGATAGTATCTGACCTTGCCCAAAATGTGTGATTTATAGCATGCTGATCTCAAGCATTTTGATGCAATGCCCAAAAGAGCAGAGAAGTCTCAATAAAAGGGTATTATAGAACTTCTTCAGCCAGTGGGTGGAATTCCCATCCCCAAGCTGGGATGAGATCACCAGATCCTCAGATCGAAGAACTATTCCGGGGCTACATGTATCTAAGGAAGTTGGATTAGCGAGAGCAAAGCCTTTGAGATCCTCGGCACACATAGTGAGGCGGCTGAGGTGACCTCCCTGAGCCCTGACTCCTGGCTCTCCTGACTCCACGCCTGCTCAAGGCTTGGCACGCTGCTCACTTTGAGTCACTTGCTGTTGTCACCACTGTCTCCACCACAGAAAGGGGAATAATTGCAACATGGATCACAGAATGCCCGCATATCAGGATGATTTCTCAGATGCTCTTGGGTTTGCCAGATTTCCCCCTCCTGATGGCGTGTGACTGACAATTTACTAAACCCCTCTGTACTCCAATTTCCCCATCTGTTAAAAGGGGATGGTAATAGCCTGCGCTATTCACAGGGCTGTTGTGAGGGCCGAATGAAATTTAAATGATCAGGATACTGAGCGCAGTGCCTGGCCCGGAAAAAGTGCTCCATATGTGCTGGGCAAGATTTTAAACCCACTATGAGCCTTTAATAGCTTGATTTAAATTAGATGGTCCTGAGGGGTTAGATGGAGCAGGTGGTTTAGGATGTGTGACCTGGGGGGAATTTGGAAGGAATCCTGGAAGAGCAGCTGGAAGATCCCCAAAGAACAACATCCTGGCTTCCTCACAAGAGACACTACTGAACCAGGAGCCTCAATATAAGAGAGTCCTTCATGGCAACTATGTGCCCCAAACCTCTATGGTCACTCAAATTTCTGTTTCCAAGTATGTCTCGGAGGGAGTAGGAGCGGGGAGAGGAAGCCTTCAAGAAGTTGTCCATTAGGTCGTGTCCAGCTGGCAGATGGAGAACTGCCCTCTGGCTAGGAGGGATGGGCAGGCTTTTGGCAGAACATACAGATGGAGTCTACCAGTGGGTAGACATGCAATCTATGTCACATCCAACAACACTCAGTCATTTCAAGTGTCCTAAGATGGGCAGCCTTGCCCCCTGATGTTCTTCCCTTGATTTAAAAAAACCCATAAAATTGAAAGGGAAATGTACGCCATGTGTTTCCAAGAATTTTCACTTAGTTCATCAAATCTATTGTTTTCTGAGAGTCGTTTGGAGTCCAATAAAACCAATAAGCCTTTTTAAAATCCTGTTTTCTTAGAAAGACATTTAGAGGCTTTTAAAGTTAGTCCAAGGGTAAAAATAATAATATTAATAATAAATTGCTCAAAACTCTAAACCCCAGCAGGTTCAAAATTTACTTAATGTTCCAAACCCAAGGGGCTAGAATTATTTCTGAGGTTTGTTATTTCTTATCTATGGGCTTTTCTAAAGGGGAGAAAGAAACCACGTAGAGGTTCACTAGAGTTCACTGTGTGGTTCATGGTCATGCCCATAGCCCAGAAGACTTCCAGAACCTTCTCAGCCTGAACCGCCAGAGGAAGCCCCCCTAACTTGGTAGCATCAAAGAGGCCAGGTTAGAATCCTACTGAGTGTACTGGCCTTTTGACCTGGCTTATTTTTTGTTGGTGGATCAAAGCCCTCCCAGAACAGTCCTCTAGTAGGGCATGCAATCTTTGTCACAGAAAATGGGTGATATACTGTTCATTGACTGCGAGGTGGAAAGAGAACAATTTTTCTTTGGGGTGTGTGCAAAGGAGCCCACTGCCATGCAGCTGCCCTTGAACGTTGTCATCTGATGACCTCTGGTGGTGGAATTTTTCCCAGCATGTGTGCATCGATGCTTCTGAGCCAAGCCATCCAACCATGTTACATTTTCCTACATTCCTTTCCTCCTGTTTTGTCATTCACATTAAGCAAGGAGCAAGAATCAGTTGCAAACACCCAGAATAAAGTAGTGCATGTACCTGACCAGACAGTCATTTCAAAAAGTTGCCTGATGCCTTCTCTTTCAGTGAACCTCTGAAACCTTTCCTGTAGAAAGAAGGGAGCCAACATGAAGGAAAATGTGGCATCCACAACTATTTTCATTTTGCTACTTTTTCTCAACATCAATCTTCTGAATGGTAAGTAAGAGATCGTCCTGCTGTCTTTAATTTTCTGGGGTGTTTATTGAGAGTGTAGAGAGTCCGTTACAGCCCTCTTGCAACGTAGTTATGAGAAATGAAAATGTCTATGTCATTCGCTGCTATGAAATTATTTGCAATGTTTTTGGCATTAAAATTAATGCAAAAGTCACTATGCTCTGACTTCCATCCTCATTCTGAGAGTGCAGTGAAACAGCTCTGCAAACGGCAAAACCAGACTTTCAGTCCAGGTTCTGTCGGTTACGAGCTGTATAACCTGAAGCCAATTATCTAATCCCTCTGAGTTTCCACATTTTCAAAGTGAGGATAGTGATGTTTCCTCCACCTCAAATGAAATAATATATGTGAAATATCTTTGCAAAACCATAAAGAGATATAAGGGATTGCTGTTACATGGTGGGAAACTGGCACAGCCCACTCTATGATCCATGTTAATGGAGGAGTATGTGCACTCCTGGAGTGTGTGCACCAGTGTGTACTTCTATAAGTGTGCATCTGTGTGTAGTTCTGTGTGTGTGTGTGTCATGTGGACTATATGTAGACATATGTGTGTGTACCTGTGTGTATGGTGCCTGTGTGGTTGTTCCTCTGTTTGTGTGCATTTTATGAGATAAAAAGGAACAGTTGACTAATTGTAATTTACCAACTTTACTCTCCTCTCTTGACTCTCCTGCATGTAGTACTAATAACCAGTGAAATGTGAATGAGATAAGCTTTCAGAGAGAGAGGAAAAGGACAGCACAGATCAGGATAATTCATAGGGAAACCTTAAGTACTCGAATCACCAACAATTGCCTTAATTGGCTTCTGCATATGCTCACTATTGAGCCATAGGGGTTTGGGGGCTTTTTAAATAAACTTTTCTTTCTGCTTCATTCACTCCTCCCCAGCCACAACAAAAACACAAACAAAAAAGTTGCTTCAATCTGTGAAATTATCCTGATGAAATTTTCCCTAAAGGACAAGCAGTGTTACAAATATTGGCAGAGCTAGCCCCAGGCTGCCTGGCATGGAGTTTTAAGGTTTTCTATAATTCTTTAATGGTTTTCAGTGGGGCTGGGAGCTGGAGTGCAGCTCGGCTCTAGCTTACACCATCAACCTGGTGTCCTCGACCGCAGCCTGTGCCCTGCGTCATATCATTCCATTAAATTCTTTTTTTCTGGCCAGTTTTGCCTGGTGCCCCCTCTTCCCATCCATATTCTCCTCCAAACTTGCTCCTTCTAATCTGGTGCTCAGCTGGAAGTTTTGGCCTAGGAGCCAGCATGAGGGGTAGGGGGACAAGTGTGGGAGAAAACTGGGACCGACACCTGAAAGCTCTCCTCTCTTGCCCCTGACTTCCTGAGCTAAGCACTGGGGCTTCCAGTTCAGCCAAAAGGCAGATCGACTGGGGTTAAGTGGGTAGGGTTGCTGGACTCCCCAGCCCAGCAGCATCAGGGCAAACTCCCAGGGCTCTTTCCCTCTTTGGAGCTGACAGAGAAGGAAGAGAAGAGGCGGCCAGCTCTCCAAGAGCTTTTGGGGTTGGACAACCGAAAAATTTCATCCCCTTGACATTGTATTTTCCACGTGTACCCCACTCAGGCCTTCTAGCTTCCAGCTGGGACTGGATATAACTCTTAGATAATAATGGTAGCTCATAACCTGGAGAGCAGCTACCCACTCCCTCACCTCTTACCACACCTCCTACCCCCAAAAAGAGCCATAGTATTACAAGGAAGTCCTTTGCCACCTCACCACGTAGAGACCCAAGGAGAGAGGGGGAGATATAAGAGAAAAGAGACTAAAAACCAAGATTCAGAAATGGGGGTTGGGGAGAACAGGGAGGTAGCAGTGAGACTGGGTCACAGATCAAAGCTGAATGGAATCAAGGAAAAGTGAAGAGAAAGAATGAAGTAAGGGAGAGAGAAGGCGAGAGGGGCAGGAAGCAGCTGGGGGAGGAGCGTCAGTGATACAGTGTATCCATCTCACTCTTGATGCTCACTCTTTGTTGAGCATTTTACAATTAGTCACTGATCCTAGGTTGCCGGTATCTCCATCTCACAGTACACACACACACGCACACCTGTGCACACACATACCACCACAAAGCTCTCTCTCTGAGTCCTGCCAACATCAGGGCAGCCCACAGAGGAGTGGCACTGGATGCTGATGCTTTGGCATCTCCCAGTGACCTAGGATCAGTGACTAATTGTGAGCACCTCACCTGGAGGCCTACTCACCTTGAGACCTCATCGCTAGCCTGATCTCGTCAATCAGCTTCTGTCACCAGCAGAAATGTCAAATGGTTGACTGCACCTTAATATTGACTCCAGTGGCTTCTGTCTTTTTTCTAGGACAGTCAGCTCCTGGAAAACCTGAAATCGTTAAATGTCGTTCTCCGGAAAAGGAAACATTCACCTGCTGGTGGAAGCCTGGGGCAGATGGAGGACTTCCTACCAATTACACGCTGACTTACCACAAGGAAGGGTAAAAAGTTCTCTTCTCTCCTATCAAGCCTCACATGAGTGTTCTCACTCTCTGGGCCAAAGGAATCCTGGCTCCATGTTAGAGCTACCACACTTCCCTGGATACTAACAAGGCTCATACCACTGGAGAAAGGGACTCGAATACCATGTCCACATTTTCCTGTTCGTGTCCTTGAGGCGCTCTCTTAGCGTGCATAAGCTCACCCACCACCACAGCAATACAATATAGCAATGTTCCTGTCGCCTGTCCCAAGCTTAGGTTGCAACCCAAGATAGCATATAAGGGTTTCCTAAGTGCCAGTTAATTTTAGATACTCATCTATAAACCTTCTGTCATTTATAGTTTTTTTTTAGTAATCATTACCTTTGCAACATAAGAGGATTATCATGTAATTCTCGACACCATGGTGCATTAGCTTTTCAAACTTGTTTCATGTCCAAGAAAATAAAGAGCCCTATTAGGAAAGCAAATTGCTGATCCAGGATCCATGATCTCCCAGAGGGCATATTTGGAGCTAAAGTTGCAGTGCAGACTAAACAAGGTCATCTCCGGGCGAGGATTCTGTTATACTCACAATGAGACCCTCCTGGGAGTCCCAGGAGAGCTGTATCCTTCCCCAGTGATGAAAATATTTACTGGTAGCAACAGCTGGTCCACTTCCCAGTGAATGCACTTTGTTGTACACAAAGCTGTCATCCCTTCTGGGCCCTAAAGGGGCATTATGTAAACAGATTTCAGGAACTCAAACGGGCAACCAAAACTGAACAAGCCTCCACACTTGTGTGGTTTGTCTTGTGTTGAGCTCCCTCAGTCTAAATGTCAGCAGCCTAATGAGGCACTTGGGCCTGAAATACTCCTTTTGCAGTCACTTTATTCTGTTGCTGGCTCAGTGCAATGTGAAATATACTGACTTTTTATCCCCTGTAATCTTTTTTTCAATGAAATACATTTCAACACATATGTGCGATAAATGCTACATTGTGCATGGTCCCCCAGTGTGCATGCAGGGGACAGTCCTACTTCCTGAGATGACACAATGGCAGTTCCCTGGGTATGGTGGTGCTGCGACCATTGAAAGCTCAAGTGTTTATTGGCAGGGGGCGTATATCACAAAGCCCACAAAAACAAAGGGAAGGGAAGGATTGATGAGAAACAGAGTCATTGAGGCCCTAACGTGAGCCATCCACTCCCTTCTCCGGCACTCTCTTCCCTGTCTCACTCCCAACTGACACAGACAGCTTGGGGCTGACACGGCACAGAAGCCTGGGGAGCTGTTCTTCAGCTCTGGTTTTTGCATTTGGAATGCCTAATCTCCAAAAGCCAGCCATATAGATCTATTTAAAAAAAAAAACTAGACTCTTTTTACTACTTTCTTACTCACTCCCAATATATCATTCATTGCAGAGAGACACTCACCCATGAATGTCCAGACTACAAAACCAGTGGCCCCAACTCCTGTTACTTTAACAAGAAGCACACCTCCATTTGGACAATATACATCATCACAGTAAACGCCACGAACCAGATGGGAAGCAGTTCCTCAGATCCACGTTATGTGGATGTGACGTACATAGGTAAGGGGAAGGGTGACTGTGAGGAATTTGTCACTCCATTATGGATTTACCAGTAGTCAAGCTCAGTTGAGTCTTCTTAGCTTTTGAATGGATCCCCAAAAAGAAAGATGAGAAAATTCCCAATATCTTTGTCAATTGAGTATTTTAAACCAATTTTTATCAAGCCATTCATGACAGTAGGACTGGCACTTGGGGTCCTTCTGTTTCTGTGCTTTCCCTTGACCCTTCTTCCCATCCTCTTGCACCTAGAAGGAATGTTTTATTTATACTTCCCTTATCAATCCTTCCCTCTAGCCTTCCTCCTGCAACCGATGTCCCCTTCTCCCTTGGCAAACTGGGACTTCTTTTCCCTCTCCCTGTGGCAGACAGGGCTGCTCCATAGAGTAGCAGCTCTTAGAAGGAGTTCATCTGCTTCTACACCCACAGGAATTGCTCCAACTGCTTTGCCCCAAATTCAATTCTCAATATACATATGCTTCTTAGCAACTGGAGCTATTATTTAAAGATAAAGAATTTGGCGAGGGGGCCAGCCCAGTGGCGCAGCTGTTTAGTTGGCGCTTTGGCAGCCCGGGGTTCGCGGGTTCGGATCCCGGTCGCCCGCCGACGCACTGTTTGTCAGCCATGCTGTGGCAGTGTCCCATATAAAGTAGAGGAAGATGGGCACGGATGTTAGCCCAGGGCCAGTCTTCCTCCGCAAAAAGAGGAGGATTGGCAACGGATGTTAGCTCAGGTCAGGGCTGGTCTTCCTCACAAAAAAAAAGAATTTGGGGAATAAATAGTGCTACTTGAGCAGCAGACTGAAGGCCAAGACCACAAGTACAATGTTTGGAGAAGTGATTAGCAAAGTAAAACAGTCAGGCTGAGAGCTGCTTCTTGCTTTGCATGCTCACCAGTGAGCTTCAGGGCAATTGGGGTAACTGTAATGGCCTGTATGGTTTAGCAGGGATGAGAAAGGGAATCTTAGGACAAGAGACTGGGTTCAGTCCTCATCTTGGGAAATAATCTAGGCAGTAGCTTATTAGGTTCAAGGTCACCCACGTCTTCCTGATTTACCTACACCACCCAAGAAGGAAAATCAGGCTAGGACCTTCAAGTATTCACTTGAGTGTTATCTCATTGGCATGTTATCAGTGGTTGATCCTTAAAAACTGGAAAAGCTTCCAGCACCAACTGGTACATATCTGAATATTTTATCCCCCCACAAATCATTACATTGAGCATGAGGGTGGAAACTGAATTTGATCTTAATTTAAGAAAATCAAAAAGGTAACCCCACTGACAAGGAGGAATAAAGTAAATTCCAGTCATATAAATTTCCTTGAGATGTGAAACCTTTAAAATGCTAAATGCCAAACGATTCCTTTTTCATGGGCTCTTTCTTGAATTGCCTTGCCCTCAAATATTAAAATATTTAGTATTTGAGGGCAAAATGGTGAAAGCAAAAGAAGTTCCAAAATGAGCAACTGCTATAATGAATGTGACCCATAAAACATGGGATCACTGAAGAGTAGTGGGTTTAAAAAGTGAAATCCGGCCCAGTGGCGCAGCGGTTTAGTTCGCGCTTGGCAGCCCTGGGTTCGCGGGTTTGGATCCCGGGCGCCCGCCGACGCAGTGCTTGTCAGCCATGCCATGGCGGCATCCCATATAAAGTAGAGGAAGATGGGCACAGATGTTAGCTCGGGGATAGTCTTCCTCAGCAAAAAAAAAAAAAGAGGAGGATTGGCAATGGATGTTAGCTCAAAGCTGGTCTTCCTCACAAAAAAAAAATAGTGAAATCAATGAGTGATCAAATTCACATTGCCTCTGGAAAAGAAATTCTCTGGTGAAGAATGCGTTGGACTACATTTTTCAAAATAATGAAAGGAGCCTCCATGGAACGCTCATATAACCCTGCAGCATACAGTGTTGGCAACAGGCCATGGAAGTTCATTTAAAAATCAGTGTGAACTGTGATACATTTTCTATCCACTTGACTTTCAACCAGTGGTAACCTGCAGTCCAGAATGACAACACTGGCAGATAATCTCTCAGAAATAGATTTCATCATTGTTGTTGCTGTTGAGTAATACTTAGCTATGTTGAAGACACTTGAAAGCAGTGATTCTTAGCTGGGGGTTCTTTTGCTTCCCACAGGATATTTGGCAATGGCAGGAGACACTTTTGATTACTGCAACCCAGGGAGGAGTGCAGGGGGTATTACTGGTGCAGAGGAGGAAGACAAATCCTCCACCCTCTGGGTCCTTCTGCTTGGGCTATGAATTAAATTGACATGAGACAGAATAACAGGAGAAAATCAACAAAGCTTTATAACATGTATACATGGGAGACACTCAGGAAAACTGAGCAACTTGCCAAAATGGTGGAGGCTCTCATCTTAAATACCACCTTCAGCTAAAAACAAAGGAGAATGTTGGGGGAGGGGGGGGAGTTATGGGAGATTACCAGAAAAGCACAGTAAACAAGAGTAAGGTTATTATGCAGATTTAAGTCCTTGCCTTTTGCATTGATAAGAGATTCTAGAGATAAGGTCATCCCCCCTTCTTCCTGGTACAGAGAAGGAGATACCTTTACAGATGGAGATTTCCCTTACAGATGTAAATGTCTCTTACAAAAGGGAACTTCTACTTTTCAGAGCTTCTCCCCTGTCTGCCATTTCTAAAAGTAACCAGCCCAAAATAATCCTTATGCCAAAGAGACACATTTTGGGTTGGCCAATTCTGATCCCCCACACTGACGTCTATTGGGTAGAGGACTGAGGTGCCAATAACTATCCTACAATGCATAAGACAGCTCCCCACAATGAAGAATTATTTGGTCCAAAATACAAATAATGCTGATGCTGAGAAACTTTGCTTTAAAAGATTCATCCTGAATATTTTACCTGTACTTTTGTATAAATATTGTTTGATCAGAGGCATTTCTCCGTATTATGTTTAACTTAAAACTTATATTAAATAACTGACATTTGGTTAGTAAGTACACATAAAATAATCTTTCCAGGCCAACCTGGTGGCATACTGATTAAGTTCACGCGCTCTGCTTTGGCAGCCCTGGGGCTCGTGGGTTCAGATCCCGGGTGCGGACCTAAACACTGCTCATCAAGTCATGCTGTGGCGGCATCCCACATACAAAATAGAGGAGGATTGGCACAGGTGTTAGCTCAGCGACAATCTTCCTCAAGCAAAAAAGAGGAAGATTGGCAACAGATGTTAGCTCAGGTCTAATCTTCCTCACCAAATAAATAAATAAATAAATAAAATAATCTTTCATAGGTATTTACTTACTAACATATAATATTAGGATTAGTGGCAAATTTTCTAAAGTTCATTTTTAGGCAACTGTAGATTATAATGCCAAGTACACTGTAGTTACACTCACTCTTACCCTACCTGGTGTGGAGCCTGATTTGAGGAGGTAATAAATGAATAGAGAAAATATTACTGATAAGCAGGACTGAGACTGGAGTAAGGCAAGCCAGCACCCTAGACATCTCACTCTTAAGGAGATGCTCACAGACCTGTACTTGAAGGAACCTGAGAGTAAGTGCCTCTTTAATATTTTTTAGCCATTTTAAGCTATGCAATTCAGTGGTATGAGTTCATTCACAATGTTATGCAACCATCACCACTATCTAGTTCCAGAACACATTTATCACTCCAAATGGAAACTCCATGTCCATTAAGCAGTTACTCCAAATCCCCCTACCCCCCGCCACTTACCCCAGCCCCAAAGCAACCACTTTTGGTGGTTGAAACAATCTGTTTTCTGTCTCTATAGATTTGCCTATTCTGGATATTTCATATACATGAAACCATACAGTATGTGGTCTTTTTTGTCTGGCTTCTTTCACTTAGCATAGTGTTCTCAAGATTCATCCATATTGTAGCATGTATCAGTACTTCCTTTTTATGGCTGAATAATATTTCATTATATGGATATTGTTTATCCATTCATCAGCTGATGGACATTGGGTTGTTTCTGCCTATTGGCTATTGTGAGTAGTGCTGCTATGAACATTCATGCACAAGTTTTTGTTTGAATACTGGCTTTCAGTTGTGGGGGGTATATATCTAGGAGTGAAATTGATGGGTGATATGGTAATTCCATGTTTAACTTTTTGAGTAACTTTCCACAGCAGTTGCACCCATTTTACATTCCTACCAGCAATGTATGAGGGTTCCACTTTCTCCAACATTCTCGCCAACATTTGTTACTTTTCATTTTTTGAATTCTAGCCATCCTGGTGGGTGTGAAACAGTATCTCATTGTGGTTTTGATTTGCATTTCCCAAATGACTAATTACAT
Organism: Tapirus indicus; assembly: GCA_031878705.1. Taxonomy (NCBI): domain Eukaryota; kingdom Metazoa; phylum Chordata; class Mammalia; order Perissodactyla; family Tapiridae; genus Tapirus; species Tapirus indicus. The sequence goes on from CM062921.1 coordinate 118,649,111, forward strand.
TGAGCATCTTTCATGTGCTTATTGGCATTTGTACCTCCTTAAATTTTGCACCCTAGGCATCTCACTTGCTTCAACCTAATCCCAACTCAATTGATCAATCAGATCAAATGCAAATGATCAAATTCAAAGTGTCTCATAACCACGGTGGACTGAAACCGTAGAGAGAGCTGCCTCTAAGTCATATAGTTCTGTGTTCAAATACCACTTTTACTGAATATGGAGTTTCTTTCATATCTACAGTTGAACCAGACCCTCCTGTGAACCTGACTTTGGAATTAAAACAGCCAGAAGACAGAAAACCCTATCTGTGGATGAAATGGCTTCCACCCACCCTGGTTGATGTCAGATCCGGTTGGCTCACACTCCAGTATGAAATTCGATTAAAACCCGAGAAATCAGCTGAGTGGGAGGTGAGTCAACCAGAAGCTTTTGTAAGGAACCATGTCTTTTGGGAGAGATGAAGCCCTCACAACTGAGAGCAGGTCATTCCTCCTAATTACTGGGCCACCATGCTGCTCTTCTGATGCTGATGTGGCCCACCCAGATGTGGAAGGGCCTTCTCCTCTTCATTGGGATTGATGGGGGCTCATCTTCACAGCTCTCCCAGGGCTAGTTAGTTCCTTGCCCTGAACCACCTCTTCTACAAGATTTCCAACCCACCTCCCTAAGAATATCTTAGATCTAGACATCTATGAGAGTGCTTAAAGGCACTAAGTGGGAGGAAAAAAATCTCAGTGTAATCAGTCCATGGTCAATGGCTTTTTTATTCACTTTAAAATACTTCAGTGTAAAGACACAATATAATAAATTATAGTCGTTATGATATTCTACTCTTCAATACTTTAGTATATGTCTCTTTTAAAAAGGGAACATTTCCAAATATAGCCAAAATAATAGGATCACACGTAGAAAATTAATAAATTCCTTAATATCATTTAATAGCTAGTTTATATTTTAATTCCCCCAATTGCTTCAAAAAATATGTTTGACAGTTAGTTTGTCCAAACCAGAAGCCACTCCAGGACCACACATTGTGGCTGGTTGTTATATTGCTTCAGTCTCAACGTGCTTAAGAGACTGGGCCACTTGTCCCGTAGAATGTCCCACCTTCTGCATTTTTCTGATTAGTTGTCAGTGAGGTCATTTAGCTAATTTCTCTACCCATGTATTTCCTGTAACCAGATGTTAGATCTTAAGGCTTGATTAGATTCAGGCTGAGCAATTTTGGGCAAGAATCCTTCAGAGGTGATATTATATGCTTCATATTGCATCACATCAGGAGATGCAAACCTTCTGGATGACCTACCATAAATGATTCTAAAACTGATCCCTGAATTAGGGAGATCACAACCTGATCCCTTGATTGTAAAGTTGTGTATAATTTGTGCACTGTTGCATCAACATACATGAATGCTCAATTTTCTTCCACCTAGTGGCTTTATACCAATGAATAATCCTTGAATCAGTTATTTCATTAGGGTTTACAAAATAACAATTTTCCAATTTTATTGACTAGTTGCCTTTCATAAAATAGAATTTAAAAAATGAGGGGTAGGAAACAGAATACCTGTCTTTCTGAAATAGAGTTCCAGATGGATAGATAGAAAACTTGTTAATTTTTATGTAAGCAACGTATACAAGGAGGAAGGGATGGGCTGAGAGGCTGTGGTGAGAACAGGGTATCCACTAAGTCTGATTGTCTGGGCTTACTCCTCCAATAGTTTATTATCTAAGGGAAAACTCTCTTTCTTTATAACACAAATTAGATTGACTTCTGTCATCCTCGTTCCTCCTTAGATTCATTTCGCTGGGCAGCAGACTCAGTTTAAGATTCTCAGTTTATATCCAGGACAGAAATACCTTGTCCAGGTTCGCTGCAAGCCAGATCATGGATTCTGGAGTGAGTGGAGCCCAGAGAGCTCCATCCAGATACCTAATGGTAAGTGTCTTAGCTACCTTTTGCTTATATGCCTATATAAGCAAACATAATCTATTTTTAAAATAGAATGAATTTAGTAAATTTGAGTGTAGTAACTACTAACAGAGAAACTATTTTGACCCTTAACCAGAAGAATGAGTAGAGGTGGGCTTATCATCTCTCCACCCAACACAAAGACGTTTGGAAGTGTAGCACTGCTCCCTGGATCACTGTCAGTGAGGACCAGTTTCTAGGATAAGGCTGCAGACACAGGCTTGGCATGTCTCAGGGTTTGAGCGTCAGTCATTCTGCCCTCCTCATCTGCCCCATCCTTACCATTTAGTCAAAGTCATCATCTAGCTCTCCCAGAATTTGTAAGGTGGTATCCCATCTCAAAGACGTAAACTGATTTTTCAGTCTCTGATGTCGATTACACGTTGGTTTCTTAGTCAAGGCACAGTGTATAAGAGGCACTCAATTCTAACTAATTGCCATTAAACATGGCAGCTTGTATTCCACAAGAGAATGATTCATCTTGCATTTCTAAAGTACCTTACAGTTTACAAAGTCTTTACCTTGTTTGGTCCTCCCAATCCTCTCGGATATTGAAAGAGAATATAATTACCATCAGGAATTAAATGTGAGGAAGCTGAAGCTCGGTGAGGTTAGAGGTCTTGCCCAGAAATACATGGTGATGCCCAGCTCTTCTGACAACTTTCCTGGCCAAAGTATCAGGGCTTTGGCATAATGGAAGGAGCACTGAACTGTGAGTCAAAAGGCTTGCACATGCACCTAGTCCAGCCCTGGCTTTTACTAAATAAAAGCACAGAGTCTAGAGGCAGAAGACCTGGGTTCAAGTCTCAGGCTGCAACTTTATAGTTACATGCCCATGGGTAGATCACTCTTTGAGTTTCAGTTTCCTCTTCTTTACATACAAGGCCATGTATGTAAAAAGAGCTTAACGCCATTGATGGCTTTTAGTAAGAACTTGATAAATGTTAGTTTTTATTATTATTACTGCAACTGACCACGTGGTCTTGGATTTCCTCTTTAATAATCAAATAAAATAATATGTAAAGGGATTTTGAAATTTGTAGATTTTGAAATTTGTAAAATATACTCAATATATTCAAACTAAGTAATATTGGAAAAAGTTAAACTTGACATTGACGCTACTCTGTTTGAATTGCTGTTCAAATCAAAGGAGGTGTAAGTAGGGAGGAGAAAACTCTTTTGTTCAAAAGTTTCATTCATTAGTTTTGTTTGTTTGTTTGTTTTTGATGATGCTGTATGTGATCAAAGCTTTCTGGCTGTTTGCTTTTTAGATTTCACCATGAAAGATACCACCGTGTGGATCTTTGTGGCCGTTCTTTCTGCTGTCTTCTGTCTGATTATGGTCTGGGCAGTGGCTTTGAAGGGCTATAGGTACTTCACTGTCTATCAACCCTCCTCTCAATCATGGTTGTCAGGAATAAGGGTAAAAAAAGACAATACAAAGAGGATGGAAACCTATAGATAGTCCAAGCACCTCATTTTAGCCATTCTCTGCAGTGTGTTCATCCATCAAAAACCTTTGTCAGGCAAAAGGAGCAGAATGGATTCATTTGAAGCTGGTGCTCTTTTCATCCAGCTGAGGTTCACAGTTGTGAAACAGCAAAAATCTGTCAAGAGCAGCTAACAGTCAAGAGAAGCAAATAATCCAAATAATCCACTAATTTCAGAATTAGCCTCCTCAATTAGCCAGAGCTCACTTGGATGTAGGCCTCCATAATTATTAGTTGGGATGGTTAGTGTCATGTATCCCCAGGATACTAAGGCCTATCTACCATAGTCCATGTAGCAACTATTTGGAGATAATACTAATCTTTCAAAAATTACAAAGTGAGAAAATGAGTCATTTATCCTTTCTCACAAATTATTTTATAGCATGGTGTCCTGCATCCTTCCACCAGTTCCTGGGCCAAAAATAAAAGGATTTGATACTCATCTGCTGGAGGTAAGTGACAGAGGTGGAGAATGTAGTATGACTCACTGCTTTGTAATAGTTACCTTCATACATGCACACACAATCCCCATCAATTCAGCCTGGCTGCCTCAGTCATCTTTGGCGAGTTGTCCCTCCCCTTCATCATGTGTGTTTATAGAAAGATGTGTGAGACATGAGGGTACTTACCATCAGACAACAAATGTCAGAAGGAAAGGAGAGAAAGCCAAGAAAACATGAAAAAACTTGCTAGATTTACCAAGTCTGTTCATAAGCACAGAGATAAACATTTTGTGCAAATAATCAATTTAGAAAGAGGGTGAATATTTTGATTAATACAAAATAAGGACCCACGACCACCTCCTCCGTCATACCTTGGTAAAAGTTTCCACTTGAATATTCCTTACAAAAGGCCATAGTAACAGAATATTCTATTGCAATCGTTGCTCATTTTGAGCACACACTTGAGGCTGGATCAGTACAGTGAGTCTGGTGTTTGCCAGGGCCCACATAGTCTGATTCAAGAGGGAATTAAGTTTAAGGGTTTTGAATGAAAGAAAGGGTTAGGACATTTTAAATTTCTCTCCAGGTTGAAATATATAATTTCAATTTGACCTCAAGCTTAACACTGTATATGAAAGCAGTGAACAGCACATTATATCCCTTGACTCAGCGACTGTGAGGCCACTCAAGAATGTGAAAAGTGAGCCCCAGAGAACTTGGCTTGACTGTGTTCACTTTGGTTGCAAATATCAGGACAGGGAGTAGAGCCCGGGAATTTGGGCTCCTGTTCCAGTGCTCTTACCTCACTATCCAGTCTCTAGCACTGACCTGTAAAGAACCAGCATGAACATCTCAACTAAGTAAACTAACTACTGTCTAGCTCAAAATTCGACCTTGTAGCCACAGAAACTTAACAATAAAATAACTACTCTTTGTGTCAAAAAAAAATGCTTTTTTACTCTTAATCACATTGCCTCTAATCTTCAAAAGAACTGTCCCAGGTGGGTACTATTATTCCCATTTTACAAATGGAGATACTGAGGATTATCGAGCAGCTTGCCTGGAGTCAATACCTTTTAATAAGTGATAGAGTCAAGATTTAGACACTGGTACCTGACCTAAGCAGAGGATCAGGAAGAAGAGTGGAAACTAAGAGGAGGAGGCAGGCGGAAGGAGGAGGGGGAGAAGGAGGAGGAAGAGAAATAGGAGGAGAGGGAGAAAACATGGGATAGCAGGAAGAGAGGGGGAAGAAGAAGAGGAAATGGAGCCAAAGGAAAGGAAAAAGTAGCACAGGAGGAAAAGGAAGGGGAAGGGAAGAAGGAAGCAGGAAGAGGAGGAGAGAGAGAATCAAGTTACCACTGCCAGACTCTAGAAAGTGGTGGAGGAGGTTAGGAGGCCAGCAACTACATCATAGAGCCAGTAAGTCCCAAAGTGCCACATGCACAGATGAGCACGGTTTTAGATGCTTCGCAAACTTTTCTTATTTAATAGTTATATGTTTATTATATGTGTATATACTACTTACCCATTGAACTCATTATTGCTTAAAAAGCGACTAAGTTAAAATCATGAATTGACTTAAAGAAAAATATTAGATGAATAGTAGTCCAGGAGATGATTATTGATGGCCTGGTACACAAATGTCTGAAGTTTGGGAGATCCTGCTAGTCTGTTACCACATCCTACGGGCCCGTGTCATGAACTCGAGCTTGGCTGTGATGCTGATTTGGAATGTTATGAAGCTGACAGCCATCTCTCCTGTGTCTGTGTTTTAATAGAAGGGCAAGTCTGAAGAACTACTGAGTGCCCTGGGGTGCCAGGACTTCCCTCCCACCTCTGACTGTGAGGACTTGCTGGTGGAGTTTTTAGAAGTGGATGACAGTGAGGACCAGCAGCTGATGCCAGCCCACTCAAAAGAACACCCGGGTCAAGGTATGAAGCCCACACACCTGGATCCCGACAGTGACTCTGGCCGGGGCAGCTGTGATAGCCCTTCCCTTTTGTCTGAAAAGTGTGAGGAACCCCAGGCGAAACCCTCCACATGCCACATCCCTGAGGGCATTGAGAAGCCAAAGAATCCTGAAACAAATGTTACTTGCACCTGGGACCCCACAAGTTTGGAAGGCAAAATCCCCTATTTCCATGTCGACGGATCCAAATCTTCAACGTGGTCTTTACCGCAGCCCCCCAGCCAGCACAACCCCAGATCTTCTTACCACAACATCGCTGATGTATGTAAGCTGGCCATGGGCACAGCAGGTGCATCAGCCACTTTGTTGGACAAAACAGACAAACATGCTTTAAAATCCTCAAAAACCATTGAGACTGGAGGGGAGGGAAAGGCAGCCGAGCAGAGAGAGGTGGAAAGCTTTCCTTCCAAGACTGACCAAGACACGGCATGGCTGCTGCCCCAGGAGAAAACTCCCTTTATCTCTGCTAAACCCTTGGATTACGTGGAGATTCACAAGGTCAACGAAGATGGAGCATTGTCATTGCTCCTGAAACAGAAAGAGAACAGCGACCGGACAGGGAAGCCTGGCGCTGCTGAAACCAGTAAGGAGTACGCTAAGGTGTCCCAGGTGATGGATAACGACATCCTGGTGTTAACGCAGGATCCGCGAGCTCAAAACCCGGCTTTGTTTGAAGAACCGGCCAAGGAGGCTCCGCCATCCCTTCCGCAGAATCAAGCTCAGAAAGACCTGGCCTCCGTCACCGCGACACCAAGCAACTGCAGACTCCAGCTAGGCGGGTTGGATTACCTGGATCCTGCAGGTTTTATGCACTCCTTTCAGTGACAGCTTGATTAATGGAAGGATTGATTAAAATGTGATTTTTCTTCAGGTGACACTACAGAGTACATGAAATGCAATCTGCTAGAGAATGCTCGAGAAGGTGGTTGGAACGACACTACTAAAACTCACAGTTCACTCCTCTTTGTGCTCCATTTTCAACCAGTTGCCTCTTTGTCCAACAGCTGATTCCAGAACAAATCGTTTTGTTTCCTCACTGTGATTTTTAGATTTACTGTTTGCTATTAGTTATAAAATTATGTGTTCAATGAAATAAAAGCACACTGCTTAGTATTCTTGAGGGACAGTGCCAGTAGGTATATCCTCTGGAAAAGGCTTTCAGGGTTTAGTACATGACAGAAAGAAATAAAATAGTCAAAACTGTTTACCACAGGAAGATGATAGATATAAGAAAAATGCCATGAAAACCAATTTCTTAACCCTTGTATTCCTCTTCATTTTATTAGAATGAACCAACTCAGACACATTTAAAGAAAGAATGCATTCTAGCACACCAACAAATTGTTTACATCAGTTCCTAATACCTTAGTGATGCATTGCTGATATGCAAGTAAAAATGATGCCTCCAATTTTTTCTGAAAATAGTTTGAACTTGTTAAGCAAGTTTTCCCCTAAATTGTATTTTGTTCCCAAGCCTCTAGAGAATATAGTTTGGGAAAGTAAAGTTTTGTTACATGACAGGCAAATAAGATTCATGTGGTGAATCCTTCTAAAATGCTTTCCTGATTTATTTCAGCATGATAGATAATTTATTACACACCCTAGTCTTCTCTTAGTGGAAAAAAAATCCCAAAAGACTAGCTTTAAAGATAATCACAGCAGGATGCTAATGGAAATACTGCCTTACTGTACATACAAATTCTACTTTAATATAAACCCATAAGTTTAACAATGTATTTTTGAAGACTATTTTTCTATCACTTAGGTAAAATAAAAGACTATTTTCTATCTTCCCAGTACAGCTGTTTATGTATTCAGTGGGTCCTTGGTACTTTCTGCTGTGAGGTTATAATGAATATTTACAGTACATAGTAGCATATGCGGTCCCTGTTTGTGGAGTAAAATGCCATACCAACCCAAAGCCCATTGAGGAAGATGAAGTGGATGACAGGATTCGATTTCTAACACAGTGTAGTATAGCTTATCTGATACTTTTTATCTCCAGGTTACTTTAACAACAACTGCCAACCTAGAGTTTTAGGGCTCTCCACAGATCAGAAATTTCTTCTTCTATGAGTTTTGGGCTCCTCTGGGGCTTCTGCTCTTCTCTGGGTGAATCTTCAAAAAGCAGCCATGAAAAGGGAGAGTGGCAACATCTAACATACAGTTTCAGAGAGAGGGTTTTTGTTTTGTTTTGTTTTTCTGAGCAATCTTGGGCAGCAAAGAAATTTTAAGCAAGCCAGGAGTTAGTATCTCTCTGGAGTAGATCCATTTGCAAAATCTTGGCAGAGGCAGAGATAGCACTCACGTCAGAAGTGTCCAAACAAAAGTTCTAAGAAACCAGGCATCTGTGGAGTGCTGGGAACAGCTACAAAGGCCAGGGTATGGTAGTGAGACTCTCCAAGTCAGTTTCAAGGGCAGGATCCTAAGCACATTCAAAAGCCTGGATCTCCATTTTAAAGAGAGTATCCACTACTCATGAAACTGCCTCCCACTATTTTTCATTTTGCCTGATGCCAAATCCATTCTCTACGTCCACTCACTAGCTGGACATAGGGATCTTGAGTTCACCTCTGCGAGTTAAATATTCTACCCCAACAAGCCCATGTTGATAGGAACTGGAGTCAGAGGTGGGCTGATGTTTGAAAGTGAACACTACTTTTCCAGGGCTTCCAGAACTGATCTGAGGCTCTGTTCTCCCAATATATCTTAGGAGTAAGGGGAACATTTGGGAAAGTTGTCCAAATTCAATCCCCGAGGCATAATTTTTAGAAAAATCTATTAGTTGTTTAAGATTCCAACAATGGTCAAGAACGACCTATAAACACACACACAATTTCCAAGAGGGCCAGAGAATATATTCCACCCTGAGAGGCATTGACCAAAGACTCTGACCTTTTCCCAAAATAGTCCATTCTTCTCCAAGATGTATATCAATCACACTGATAGTTTGAAAAGTTAAAATAATCTGCTTTTGACATATAATTTGGCATATATAAAAAAATCTTATGGCTAAAGACTTAGTTTGAACTAAACCCCTAAAAATCACCAATTAGCCACACATTAAGTAAAGTCAAGACTATAATTCTATGGTCAATTAGCACTCTTTATTTACATTAAGCATTTTTTTCATGGTCTAGCATATTTCCTTTCAAGGAGCCAGTTAGTTGAATGGAAGGATGCAGACTGGGGGTCACGGGTTCCAGTCTTAACTATGTTTTCTTAAACAGATCAATTCCCTTCTCTGGGCCTCAGTTTCCTCTGACGGAAATATTGGAGCAAATAATCTCTAATGTCCTTTTAAACTCCAAGCCCTTGATTCCATGACTCACTGAATATTTTTCATAGAGGGTAATTTGAATCAATGCCGCATATCCTAATTAAGTTAATAAATAATTGCCCTTCATCCTGGAAGTACAAGTACTCTTCAGTGATGTGCTCATTTCATTTCACTTTTAAATCATAAGTTCCAGTTGGTTATAACATATTGCACAATCTTTTAATAAATTATGTAGGTACAGAATCATAGTTTAAGATTCTGTACAAATATGTGTGTAGAGAGAAGAAGATGCATGAGATTTAAAAAAAAAAGACATGGAATAAGGCTCTAATTTTTAGGAAACTGTTTTACTGAATCAAGCCATGCTCATTCCTTGCTGAGTCCAACAGCTCCAAATCCCTTTTTTAACATATGGCTACTGATTCTGGTCTGTTTCTTTTTCTCTCGTCATGGATTATGAACCACCATTGCACAGTTGGTTTTCAGAAGCCTAATGCTCTGAGTTATAAAAAGTCGTATTTTTATAAACAAACACCGAAATATTCAAGTTATAAAGCACATGGAAACTGGGGGTAGCCAATGGGTGATTTATGGAAGCTTATGACCTAAACTAAAACATGTTCTCCAGGCAGTTTTCACAAATGGGTATAAGGCACCCCAATATGAGCAGAAGTTATTATCAGCTGTGTCATTTAACAGACTCTCCATTCTCCTAAGTGCCTAAGACCAATCCTGCTTGGTGGTTATATACCAAAAACTTGCTTTCAGTGGTTTGGTCCAAAGGGGGTCAGTCTCTTACCACTTGTACAAGATCAAAGAATTCAACTCCTTGTTCTGTAGTGACCCAACTGAATCGGAGAATTCTTTGAGCTAAAAGGCACTTGAGCTCCAGGGGCTAGTTTGGCTGTGGAGGAAATCCGGCTAGCTCTTTCTCGAGGCCGCACACTGCTGCCCATCATTTGCCAAAAGACTTAGCCCTGCCTCTAGTAACTTTCCTATCCCCTGAGAGTAGACAAGAGAGAAACAGATCTGGACACATCATACAAAGTGCATTTCTTTACTTTCATTTTTTGTTTTCTTTTTGCAAGAAAAGTGTATCTATCGGAAAGTAAATTTTTCTCTTTTTATGTAAATGAATAGAGAAGCCAGAAAGGGAATGACAAAATGGTCTAAGGTCCAACTAGCAACTGTTCAGTGGATTTTTGAATGTATTGCTTAATTGAATTCCCACAGAGCTGACGTGAAGAGTGTACTTACTTTGTCCGATAAGAAATTGACTCTGGCTAGGATTTGGAGATAAGCCTGCCACCCTGTATTTTGAGACTGTCAATTTAAAAACATATTGAAACACTTTTGAATGTCTTTGAATTGCATGCCTGGGCCTGAAAAGGACACTGCATGCACATTGGAACTTTGCACATACACGGAAAAATGTCAACGACTCTGAATTACCATCCCCAGTACTGCTAACATAGATTTGCCATTGATGAAGCCTCATGTGTACTTCAGTGAACAAATCTCTTTTTCTAACTTTTCAGCTCAAGCACGATAGTGCCGTTGCTAGGGTAATGGGCTAGGCACTCAATTTCCAGAGCTAGGCCACATTGCTGCCACTACACAGGCTGTGTGACCTTATGCAAGTCTTTAAATTCTAGCCACCAGTTTCCTCACCTGTTAAATAAGTGGGTTGGCCTAAAATGTTTTTAAGACCCCTTCCAGCTCTAACTGTCTTTGATTCTCATGATCTAAGTGAAGTCCAGGGTTTCAGGTCAAAGGCCCATGTAGAGTCAGGAAAACATTGCTGATATCCCCGTAACCTAAAGCAGTGATGAGTGTGGCTATAACAATGCTTAAGAGAAAAACAGAGATCCATTCCTCCAAGTCAGACTGATTTGATTTAACATCCTTTTTTCTCCTCTTTGCTGTCCATATTTGTAGGCTTTTTATTCTCTCACTCCAGGGCCTGTATTTTTCCCAGAAGTTAATTATGTGCAGTAGCAACCATAGGATCTGCAAGAAAATGAATTATTCATAAACAATGACTTTGGCCCCGCAAAGGACTGAGTCAAATGTTAAATCTGCCACACAGATATCAAAGCCCAGGTTGAATGTCACAAGTTACCTTATTTAGAAATTTGCATGCCTAAAGATTCTAGCTCAATTCATTAATTACTTAATTAATTCAAAGGCCATTAATAAATCCAACTACATAGATGACTCAGTCCTGGAGCTCTTAAGCAGAAACTTAAAAATACAGAATGATTGCTTGAGAACTTATAATCTAACCAGAAGCTCTATTTATAATTATGGCCTGAACTTATTCCAGGATTAGCAGATACATCATCTACAAATCAAATAAGAGTTCTCTCCCTAGACTTGTGTTTTTCAGGAAGGTGATTTTCAGTCTGAGACAATCTTGGTGTCTATTTCAATGAAAGGAAAAAGATAGAAAAATAGGATGTTTCCAGAGGTTTGGACATCTCAGGATTCCACAAAATGCCACGTCACCTGCTAAACCCAAATTTCATTAAACATGGACTCTAGTATCTTTTCAGTGCTCTGAGTTTATGGCTAAGAGATGTACATAACTCACAACAGCACATGCCCGCCACTGTTTTGTCCACATCGATTCCTTTGATTATGCTCTGATTTCAAGTCAGGAAGCACTGAGATGGGTAAAATGGAAAAATATTCCATTTTAGTGTGACTATGGTCAATGACTAGAGAGACTCTCAGATAATCTTAGTCTATTAGTTAACTTTTTACCTGCTGCTGATTAAAAATAAAAAACAAGTAACTCTAAAAACTTTGGCTACTGAAGTAGTAATATCAAAAATAACCTTGATAGTTATGGTCAACTTATGCTTCACCTGGATAAACTTCAAAATACAGTCTGAGTTTTTCCATGTAAATTTCACAAATCCTGGGCAAAAAGAATCTTTTCATTATGTCATCTGAAATTGAAAACTACATGGCAATGATACTTCTGAAAAATAATTTGTTTCATAAAATTCCTGTTAAAGTGATTTTGAATTTTCAAAAGTAACTACCTCCCCTTCTTGTCCTAATGTCCTTCCTTCAAAGCTGCTTACTGTTTAGAAATGAAAAATGTCATGTCTCACTCTTTGACTATTTTTCAGTGGCATATTTGATGTATTTGCCATATGACATTCCAGACTTTAAAGTAACTGTTATATTATTTTATATTATATTGCTTTATGTGGTTCAAAACTGTATGATGCATTGAAATATATAATTCTCATATTGTGAAACTCATCATGTAGTACAAATGAAAATAATTATTTAATGACTTACAATCTATCCATATGTAGTTTCAATATGATTGTCTATGTCTGTAAAGCAAAACTGAAAAAATATGTAATCATATATTTCTGTGAACCGTGAATGTACTAATTTTTTCTTAATCTTTGTCTAGAAGTAGTATAATATGCATTGTACAGTTGATCTGGGGTGTGAAGTGTTTAAAGTACAGTCCAAAAATTGTTTCAGTGTCAACCCCTCAGCTTCGCTTCACGTGACCTCTGAAACTTTTTGAGTGTTATTTGTATCATGAGGCTTGCTTTTGGGATTGATCATTGATTTTGAACAATTTAAGAGTCTCATGGGGAAACCAAAGCAATCTAGAACCAGCCTGTTGGGTGATTTGTGTCTCCTGTAAAGCCATATTGAAGCAAAGATTATGTAATAGCATAAGGTTTCATATTTTCAAAGCTACCACTACCTCTGCTTTTTCTCTTTCCCTAGAAAATGCAAGCAAAATTCTTCAACATTAAGTGGGAAATTAGAAGTGATTGTTACAATAAGTTGCTGAATGGCTTTTTTTACATGAGAATACACCTTCTAATTCACTACTTTGTAGGTTTATGCTAGGTTTTCTCAACAACCATTTTTACGTGTTATAAAAACTGGGTGATGAATAACGACAGGAAAGAATACACTGCAAGTCACCAGACTCAAAACCAACAAAATCATAGAGTACAGATTTTTCCCAAACTATAAGTCACCAGAAGGTGGTTGTCCAAAGCCTTGATAATGATCTCTCTCACAGTTTGATTTCCCTAACCTCCTAGAAATAAATGTTTTCCTTATTTGATTTTAGCCATCAAATATATTACAATATGGGAAAAGTCAGCCATATATCAGAAATAATCTTGTTTCAATTTTAAAAGCTCATTTTTACATATACTTATTGTAATGCCTATTTTTTTTCTTTTTTGAGCCTTAAAAAATTGTAGAAGGCTATAGTCATCTGATTTATTTTGCGTTCTTAATTCTGTAAATCTTTGGTCATTGCACATCATGCTTTCTGTTTTTCATGGATTTATTCATTTGTCTCTTTCCATTTTGAGGAGACAACGTGGACAGTTAAATCTTTGTCAATAGTATGGGAAATTATGCTAACTGCTATTATTATAACATCTTCATTTTTACTGCACGCCAAAAATAATGCTTGCCAAACAAAATCTTATACATCCCAGTATAGTATGGTCATGATATTTCTATTCATGCTATTGAAAATACCCAGCTCAGTGCCTGGCTCAATAAATGTTTCTTTCCCTTTCCTACCCTTCCTCTATTTTTTTTATTTGACATGGAAATGAGCAAAATAACATGTGTGTGACTGAAGCAATTTTCTTGAAGAATTTTTGCTGCTAAAGAATCTATAATCCCAAAACTGTTTATATAAGTTGGACCAAAACAATTTTCCTCCTTTATTTTCACCATTCCATATGATTGCAAAACATAAATTCCCTCCTTTACCGCATTCCTTTCACATGAGAAGCTGCTGAAAATAAAGTGAGATGGAACCAGGAACATGGGGACCAAATAAGAGAAGCTCATTTAAATATTGTGAAATAAAGAAAAGACCAAACCATTAAAAAAAAAAAAAAAGGAATCCTTTTGAACGCTATGATTCATCCATATTACTAACATCTTTTCTGACAAAATCCATTGGATTAAGTGTAAATTAATATCTTTTTACTTTTAATGGATCTAGATGTAGAAATCTTCACCTATTGTTTATGCTTATGTTACAGAATTATGAAACGGTGTGGGAATTTGCTTTATAAATTCTTCCCTGCCTCCTAATCCTCTAATACCATGTCTTACAGGGGAATGAGAAATTTCTTATGTGAGTAGCATGCTCTAAAACCTGGCTTCTGTCAAGAAACACTGACTGTCACATGCTTATGTGGGTGTCATCTGCCTATAATTCTTGGGCACATTTTTACTTTTAAGCTGCAAAATTTAGTGTCAGTCACCAGACACAGCATTCATATAATTAATGATGATCTGGGAAAGTAATATGTAGCTAATTTTCCAAAATTATTGCATGTGCTCTCCAAAAAAGAAAACAGTAATATATTGCCACATCTTGCTGGGATTACATCAGAAACCTTAACCCCACCAGACTTCCTACAACTTACTAACCAAGCTTTATACATTCTAAATCTCCCCTATTTTTTAGGGACTGGGAGATAAAACTTCTATTTAGTAGAAACCTTGAAATCTTGAGGGTGAGGTGTTTATGGTGGGACTGGAGAGGAGTATAGGAAATGGGGTTATTGAAAAGCCCCCACAGGGACCTACCCAGCCACAGAAGCAGATTCTTGTTGGATTTACCTCTGAGAGTCTCGCCAAACCATGCAGGTGAAACTGAACCTGTTCTTGATATTATAAAATATATTCTAAACTGGAATTCTTCCATGTATAACCTCCCCCACCCACCCTCAACTCCTGTTGCCCATGTTAATGCCCTGTTAAGTATTCTTCTCTTGTTATGATCAGGTTCACATTAAATTTTATGCTTACAAACTGACTTGAAGCACAGATATCTTTTTGAATGCTATAAAATATTTTTTTAAGAAAAGTCTAGAGGACGTCAATCAAACAAAACACCACATGAATGTTGGGTGGCGAACACCAGTATAACAAAAGGGACCTCGGGAATTTTTATTACTGTATTTATAAATGTGTTTGAAAGAATTTGTAAATGTCACAGGTACATTTTCAAGGTGACACACATTCGCTCCATAAATTATTAAAAATTACAAGATGAGCTTAACTGACATTTGCCCACAGTTTTACTTCACATGAATATCAATATTCTTACTGAACCATGTAAACTCGTGACGCCTATTTTCAATCCCTTTTCGGAGCAACTGTTTTTGCAATGGTAGCAATGTTTAGTTTCAGTTGAATCAATAAATTATTTCCTGAGCAATGATTTTTGGAGGGTCTTTTTATATGTATATGAAACATGCATTTTTTGAATAATATAAGTTTGAGAAGTTTTTTCTTTGTTTCAATGAACTTTATTAGAACAAGCTTTTTAAAAGAAAGGAAAAAAATGGCATTCTAAGCCTCTCTGGAAATAAAATATGCAGAAACATGCTAAAAAATTTATCTTAGAACGCTCATGCAGGACATTTTCCTCTTTTTTTTCCCCTCTGCTGAGGAAGCCTGAGCTAACATCTGTTGCCAATCTCCTCTTTTTCTTTGGGAAAGATTCGCCCTGAGCTAACATCTGTGCTAGTCTTCGTGTATTTTGTATGTGGATCGCTGCCACAATACGGCTGCCAACGAGTGGCATAAGTCCACGCCTGGGAACCAAACCCGGGCTGCCAAAGCAAAGTGTGCCAAACTTAATCACTAGGCCACAGGCCCAGCCCCTAAGCATGCATTTTTGTGGTTGTCTTTCAACACCTTCTCTGATTTTATTTTCCTACTAATTCTAAACTGAAACTGACCTCTTGCTTCCAACCCAGCTAAATTCTACATCTTCTCGCTCCACTGCTCTCACGTTCCCCAGTCTTTATCCATTTGCCAGACCCAAGCTTTAAAATGCAAACACACTTGGAAGTACCCAGAAGTTCCCTGGGCCTTCTGGGAACAACCAAGATCAATCAAAAGGAGAGTTTCCAAAGCCACAATATATGATCAACTTTCCCAAATGAAGCTTCAACCACAAATCCCAGTGAACAGATCTCACATTTTCTTTATGCTTCTTGCTCCCTTGAATTACCCCATGTCTTCACTTAGAACTCCAGCTGTGATTTAATCTTCCATTTACATTTTATTCGTGGCATAAAATATTTCATACACACTTGAAAATTACAGAGGATGACACAACAAAGATCAATTTACCAATACCCAAATTTCACAAACATTAACATTTTATCACATCTGTTTCATACCGTTTTTTTTAAGTAAATGAAACACCCCAGATGCGGTAATTTATATCTGTCAATAACCAAATTTTCTATCTTCCTCTCCAGTGGTAACCATAATCCTGTAGTTGTTGTATATCCTTCCTGGCCATTTAAAAAATGTATTTACCTCATATATATGTATCCATAAACAATATGTATAATTACTTTGGATGTTTAGGAATTTTACATAGATAATTGGATATATTATTATGTACCTTGATTTTTTTTTCATTCAGCATAGGGTTTTTGAGATCCAAACAGCTCCAATTAATTGGTTTTATCAGCTATATGCAGTTGTATACATATATACATTTATTAATCACTCTATTGATCAACTTTCCATTTCCACTATTATAAATGACTCTGAAGTGAACATTCTTATGCAAGTCTCACTCTGAGTATTTGAAGAGTTTCTGCAGGATATATATCTAGAGATGCAATTGTTGGGTCATATGGAACACATATCTTAACATTTCCTCAATATTGATAAATTGTTCTTCAAAGAAGTTATACCAACGTATATACCCCAGTCAGCAGTGTTGAATTTCTATTCCCTCCTTAATCATTACCTGGTATTGTCAGATATTTTAATTTTTGACAATTTGATGAGCATAAAATGATGCATTATTGCTATTGTGTTGTTTCCTTGTCCTAATGAATCCAGTCTGTGTCTGAGTAACTCATCCCTTACCTGCTGATCTTTTATGCCATCTTGGTCATCTTCCGAGTTTCTCCACATGCCTGAATCCCAAGTCTGGACTTCTATTCCAGAAGTGATCTGATTATTGATCCCTGCCCTAATGTTCCACTGTTTTATTACCTGAGTTTTATGCAATCTTGCTATCTGGTAAATTAATTCCTATACTTCCATACCTTCTTCAAAATTATTCTGACTATTCTTGGCCATTTATTCATCATACGAATTTTGAGATAAGCTTATCAAGTTTTCTAAAAAATTGTGCTGGGAATTAGACTGTTGTTAATTGAATTTATGTATTAATTCTGGATAAGTTACATCTTTATAATATTGTGTCTTCCTAATCATGAACATGGTATCTCATTTCATTTACTTTGGTCTTTAATAAAGCTTTATGCCATCCCTCATAAATGTCTGCATTTGTTTTGTTAGATTCATTCCTGGGCACCATATAATTTTTTTGCTATTGTAAATGGCATCTTTTAAAAAATTATCTTATTCCGAGTGATTGTTGCTCATATATAGAAACCACTGATTTTTTAATATTGATCCTACATCTTGAAACCTTACTGAACTCTAATTATTAGTTCTTATAATTTGTAGGTTTTCTTGAATTTTTCATTTTTACAGTCATATCATCAGAAAGTAACAACTTCGTTTCTTCTTTTCCAGTCCTTATATCTTCTTATTTCTTTTTCTTGATCTATTTCTTGGGCTTGGATTTCCAGTACAATATTGAATAGAAGCAGAATAGTGGACATTTTTTCTTGTTCCTGACTTTAAAGAGTACGCCATTAAAAGTTCACAGGTAAATATAATGTTTCCTATAGATTTTGGCAGATACTCTTAGTTATGTTAGAAATTCCTTTCTATTCCTAGTTTGCTAATAAATTTTTGTCTTGCATTGGTGTAAAACACTCTCAAAATTTTTTCTGTCTTTTGATATGATAAGGTAGTTTTTCTCTGCTGTTCAGTTAATATGTAAATTATTACAGAGACTTAATTTGGAGAAAATACTTTAATGTTAAATTACCCTCACATTCTTAGAATAAGTTCTACTTGGTCATGATATATTTTCGCAAACTTTGCTATATTCAATTTGCTAAAATTTTATTTGAGATTTTTACATTTAAGAGACTCATCTATTTTGCTGCTTAAGGGTCTATTTTTCTGAGGTGATTTGTAAGTAAGTTAAAATCTTTTCCA
Source organism: Tapirus indicus (assembly GCA_031878705.1). Taxonomy (NCBI): domain Eukaryota; kingdom Metazoa; phylum Chordata; class Mammalia; order Perissodactyla; family Tapiridae; genus Tapirus; species Tapirus indicus. Next base: position 118,667,404 of record CM062921.1, read on the forward strand.
ACAATTGTAAAAACTTCTCTTTCTCCTTGTAATTCTATCAATTTTTGCTTTGTATATTTTAAGAGTATATTATTAGGTATATATAAGTTTAAATATTTAATCTTCCTAATGAACTATTCCTTTTGTTAAATATGATCTCTTTAACCTTAATGATTCTCTTTGTCTTAAGACCTAGTTTTTTCTTTTTTTTTCCCAATAAAACTTATTTTTTTCTAATACTAATATTGCTACACTAGCTTTCTTTTGGGTGGTAATTTTCTGTTGAGTCTCTTTCTATCCCTTTACTTTCCATTGTTTTATGTCATTATGTTTTAAGTAAGAGATTGATTTGGATGTTCAAGACCTCCTTTTAAATACAAATCTTCCTCAATTAATTTATCTGTCAGTCTTTCTACCATATTCGTTATTGAACCACACTTGATGAGCATTGTGTGCCAGGCACTGGGCTAGGATACAGTAATCATTATGGATGTGCTCTCTGCCCTCCTGGGAGTTACAGTCTAGTGAGAAGGCTGAAGTAACCCATGTCCCCAGGTCTTACCAGATTGACTTTTTAAAAATATTGTGTCCAATAATTCTAAATGAGCCTTATCCAAAGAGTTAGTGCTAATAAATAAAGGAAAGGACTTTGCACCATTTTTCAAGAAAATCAATACTGCATGAAATTCTAAGGGTTTTGGTCCTGAGACTCATCTCCATGCAGTAATCCTCTTCTAATACACCTGCCATCCTTGCATCTCAGTCTGAACACCGCACACACGGCATCCTTTGTAGTCCAATTGCTGTGAAATGGAATACCTGTAATATGAGGTTTATGTAAACTGAGTTTTATCTGAAATCCTTCCAAAACTTTTCCCTTTCCTTCAATTCCACAACTTCTAAATGAGTTAGGAAAGGGAAAGGGTCACTTTGGAAACGCTGTTATTTATCCTCTGTAACTCTTGCAGGACCCTGGTCTGTTATTGGCAGAATGACTGGCGGCAAAGAGCAAAGTCCAGTTACACTCTGGACTTAACTGATAAATCATTGACAAACCTGTGTACAAAAATACCTCCCCTTATAATTAATAATGTGACAACCGGGATTTCCATGTGTCCCCACTTGCCAATTATCTTTTTCAAGGAGAAATTCCTACATTTCCTTTCCTGATGAATTACATTTGTACCTTCAAAGTAATTCATTTTCTGGGAAATAGAGATGGCAAGAGACTGATGTCCTGCCCCTCATATTTCCCAATCCTGTAAACTGGGGTAGCTCTTCGTCTTCTCTGGTCTTGTGTAAAATGGAGAAAATTAAACCTAACCTGCTTGAAGGAGAAAGAATAAAAAGACGCAGAGCAGATGTCTCTTAAAGTCCCTTATAACTGAGTGATAACATCTGTTCAATAGGAATGTTATCTGTGAACCTAGAGGAAGATCTTGGATTGACACTTCAAGTGACTCCTAGATTGAGGATGAAGATCTGGAGGGAATCTAAGTGTCCTCCTCATCCAGTTTTCAGATTCAGTGGATATCATCGTCATTCCAAAGAAGGCAAAAGACCCAACATCTTGGAAAACAGTTTTATGCAATGTCACTTAATTTATAAGTTGCTGCTGTCTCACTGGAGTACATTTAAAATGTATATACATTTTGACTTAGAAATCCCTCTTCAAGGAATTCATCCAAAGAAAAACATAATTAGTCAAGTGCACCAAATCCTGTGTCCTAGGATGTTGGAGAATATATAGCTGTTCATCAACAGGGACTTAGTAAATAAAATATATGGAGACTTCCAGCTTCATCTCAAACATGCAAAGAGCTTGGAAGCTGTCACTCCCATTCTTACAACAAGACGAATCTGGAGAAACTGAAAACCAATGACTTGTCTTGAATCCTTCAGAGAAGGGAGGTTGCAGAGTGAATTGTCACTCTAAAATCTAGAGACACAGGCAAACCCTGAGAGTCACAACCAAGACCTACTTAACCCGGAGCAGAAACCACCGGAGCCATAACTGGTAGGAACACTTAAACAGTAATTTTGACAAACTGTGGAGGCTGAGTGTGGACTAGTGTGAGAATGAGAAAATCCCTGGTTGCCACAGTCTTAGGAGGACCCTGAACTCTTACAGGCCTTACCTACAGGAACATCACCAGGTTTCCAAGGGGAAGGTCCCTTTGCTGTTCTGGCTGGGAGAGGGGAGAAGTAATCACTGTGAAATCTGCTCAGAGCCTCCACTTTAACAAAAATCTATTCCCTGAGGGAAATGACTTTTCCAGAGCGCTACATCAGCTGTGTGAAGGACAATCCTCCCGTCCCAGCCCCCTCTAGCCTTCGTGTCTCATCTAAAGGAGAAAAAAAGAATGTAGTCAACAGATATGAGGGCTTCAAGGAAATAGATTGGAAAAACTGAAGCCAAAGAAGGGAGTTTGGGGATTTTTTTTTTAAGTTATACTATTGGAGAAACACTTGTGAAGGTCACAGTCCAGAGACACAGGCTCACTAAAAGACTGAGATCTAATCATAAGATTTTAGGGCTTTAGTGAAATAAGACAAATTACAGCTGAAAGAGCTGCCAGATTCTGACTTTATTTAAGGAGAAGTTCTTAGAGAAGCCCTAAGACAAAAGGGGACACAAAAACAAGGACACTAGAGGAATTTGAATCCTGTGGCACCTGCAGCTACAGCAAACATTAAGCACATCCCACCTCCTAACCAAATTAACATAAAACCTTATACCAAAGACTTATTTATCTCAGGTCCTGGTACCCAATGCATCATGGCCAGCTTTCATCAAAAGGTTGCAAGGGATGCTAAAATGATAGAAAAAAAAACCCACAACCTGAAGAAACAAAGCAAGCAGCAGAACCAAACTCATATATTAGAATCATCAGACAATTTAAAATAACTATGATTATTGTTGAGGACTCTAATGGAAAAAGTAAACATTACGTAATGCCAAATGGATAATGCAAGCAGAGAGATGGAAACTCTAAGAAAGAATCTGAAGGAAATGCTAGAAATCAAAACACTATAACGGAAATGAAGAATGTCTTTGATGGCCTCATCGTTAGACTGGACACAGCTGAGGAAAGAATCAGTGGGCTTGCAGATAGGTAATAGAAACGTCCCAAACTGAAATGCAATGAGAAAAAAGAGTGGGAAAAAAACATAACAGAACCTCCAAGAGCTGTGAACAGTTTTAAAAATAGTAATATATGTGTAATTGAATACCAGAAGGAGAAGAAAAAACAGAGAAGAAATATTCGAAGTAATAATGGCCAAGAACTTTCCAAAATTAAGCAACACATATAATAGATTATGAAAAAATTAGGAAAGATGACTCAGATCTATATTTTTTTGCATAAAAAGCTATACTTTTGCATGAAAAGCTATATTATTGACTATAGGTAGTTTTTTAAATGACACATATAGACACAAATAAACATACGTAAAAAAGATTTCTGAAAGAGTCTTTACTAAAATGTAATGGTCAGATTTGTTGTGATTTCTACTTTCTTCCTTATGCTTTTCTAGGCTTGAGTTTGTTTGTTTTAACAAAACGCGTATATTGTATTATGGTAATCAGAATAAATGTTTTTCCTTTTAAATAAAGGAGACACCACCTCTCACTTTGAAGTTATTCAAAACGCAGTGTTTTGCTTCCCCACCCCAGGCAGCCCCTGATGTTGTTGGATGCCTCTCACCATAACACTCTGTAAACTTACAGCCCAAGAAAAATCTCAAGTCAAAGAAGCTTGCAGCCTGCAGTATTCACTAGGCCAAAACTGATCACGGCCCAGTGGAGTTGAAGAAGCCAGACTTCAGGAACTCAACATTTTTTCACCTCGTCCAATAGCATGACAGATTGGGCACCCCAAGGCAAGGCTGCGTTGTCACTGGCCTCACTGACATAGGTCATTCCCATAGCAGTTGACCAGCCAGATCACATAACCTCTCCCTATAGTCCCTAAAGCAGAATGGTTGGGAGCTTGGAGCCCGAGCAAAAGGGGACAATTTACGTCAAATTTAAAACACTCTCTGTGCTCACCCAGTAGTGCCCTTGCTTCCTGTGGGCAATTGGGGTAAAAGGTTGTTTCCCATATGTTGGTAGATGATGTGACCAAACCAATCGTCCTCCCTGTAGGGTGTTACAAGAAGTCCACCTTGTAAGGTGTTCACCCATCCCTACCCTCTTACCTCCTAGCTCCAAATGCCTTTGTCACCGTCGCCCTTAGGCAGGGCCATGCAAAGGCACATTGACTCCACCACTGCAGCAGTTGGAAACCTGGAAGGGATGTACTCATAGCAACCTGGATGAATCTTAAAAACATGGCTCTAACAACAACAACAAAAAAAAAAGAAAGGACATCTATATACATAAATTAAAAATGCACTCACTCCAAACCATTTACACATTTTACACAAACACATACCAACAAAAAAGATACATATTAAACACACTAAATAATTACCTGTGGCAATTACAGGTCGGGGGAGGCAGGAGTGACAACCAGGAATTTAGGAAATTAAAATATAATAAAAATCAAGCACCCTAACTCCTCAGCTCTCAACCTCTTGCCTTGTTGGACACCCAAAGGAATGTGCTGCTGTCCAGAGCCTTCCCTAGCTATTTGGTGCCCCTTCTTTTTCCCTGTGGAGTACCCCCTTCCCCACTAGTCCCTCTTCTCTTCCTCTAAGACCCCCAAAACCAATACCAGTTTCTTTATCCATTCAGTTCAGCCATATCCTCCTTTTCTCTCTCTTACTCACACCCCTCTTCTCTCCACCTCTGACCCTTCAACTGTATCTTGACCCTTCCCCACACCCATTACCTCCCTCCTGCAGAGAGAAGCTCACACTGATGAGACCCTGTTGGAAAACAAAACTAGTCCAGAGGCCTTTGCTTTGTGTGACTGCCTTCTTTCTCTTTTCTCTCTCCCTCTCTCCTCTTTCCCTCTCCCCCACTCGCTTTCTCTTTCTGTCCCCTTCAGGTACTGTTGCCAGCCCTGAAAGCTCTGGCCTTGTTGAAAGTGGTGGCAGTAATCACTCCAGGATTCCCCTCCAGGGCTCCTCCCCTTCCATTCTAATCTCAAAGTCCAGCCTTTGGGTGATCAGTTGGAGCCCTTCCTCTGTCCTGCTCTCAGGGGATTTGCTTCCTGTCACCTGGAAGAGATGTCTCTAGCCTGGAGACATTTGCTGAGAGCTTTACACCTGGAGACCTCCTCTCCCAGGATCCCCAAGATGCGCCCTTCTTTGAGCCGTGAGTGGAAACCAGGGGGATGTGGGTCAGCAGAGGGGCAGCAAGAGAGGCAGGGCTGAGCTCTGGAGCCTGTTGCCTGGAATTCTGGAATGTTTGGCCTAGATGGGTCTTAGAGACAGGTCATCTAACACAGGTTCTTACCCTGTCAGATGCAATCCCCTCCTCTCATATCCAGTATTTCCTAATGCACCCTTCTGTCCTGAAATGAAATTCATGGATCATAAAACCTGACTATACACAATTTCAAAATAAAAGCAGTGTGATATCTTAGCTGTAATATAAAGAAGAAAGAAAAGAAAAGAAATTCAAAATAAAGTATTAACTTCAATATATAGATGCTCAAGGATGACTACTTTAAAAGACATAAAGCACCCTTACAAATTTCCACCATGCCCCCAGGAGGTGGTACCATCCCCTCAATTACTGACAAGGAAACTGAGATTCAGAGAAGTGCATTTACCCAGAGACACCCAAGAAGCCAGGACTAGACCCTGAGCCCTCTTCTTCCACTCAGACTCTTCTCTCTCTCCAGCAGGAACAGAAAATTCGAGGAGACTGGGCCGGGGCAGAGGTGGGGGGTGGGCGGGGGGCAGCCAGTGGTGGTTTCGTGTATTACATCCCAGGAGCTTGTGATTTTCATATATATCTTGTTTCACTAGAACCACCTCCTCACCAATTTCCCTCCTGCAAACATGAGTGTAGGCAGCTGTCTGCATGTTTATGACCATAGTGGGACCCTGTGCCCCACAGGCCCTAAGCAGGTATAGAAAACCCTTTTCCATTGCCCATTATGATTAATTTTATCTTCATTTCCTCCTCATCTTTCTTTTTCCTCTCTCCTTTCTTGTTCTCCTATTTGCCTTTTGTCCCCCCAACAATTGCAATTCTTTGAAACTTAATACATGTCTAAATGATTATCTCCTTTCATCTTCAACTGAACTTGTTAGTGAGTATTGTTATTCCATTTCACAGATGAGGAGACAGAAGAACAAAGTATAATTAAGAAATTTGGTCAAAGGTAGAAACATAGAAGTGACAACTTGGGATTCAAAGCCAGGTCTGTCTGACTTCAAAGTCAGAGTGATTCCGCCAGGCCCTCTCTTACCCACTCTTCTTCCAGTCCTATTGGATTTCTCTTTTCCCTCAGTCATGGGCCTTTTGCCAGAACACCATTTAACTCCAACATTTTCTGAGAAGGAGCTAGAATTATACCTAGGGTCTTATGCTCAGTAAAGAGGACACTATACAGTTGTTGACAAAGCAAGAGAAAATACACTCTCTGCCACCCACTTCTCCTTTCCTACCCTAACCCCTGATGCTTGCGGAGCTGGGCTGATGGTGGTAGCACATGTCTTAGAAATGGTAGGTGAGGCTTGGTGCCTAGAGATCTTGATCAACTCAATGGGGACTCCTTAACGTAGCTCCGCCAAGGAAATCTCGGAGGAGAAGTAATCTTGCAAACCCGTGCCATGTAGACATGGATGACATACTCTTGACCTGGCCTTTCAAAAGCCTTTGGGGCTTTATTTCTACTTTCTTACCTACTGTACCTAGATATATGCCTGCTTGTGTTTGTTCATGCAAACACACACTTATTGAACACGTCTTTCTTAAGAACCTGCTGTGTGCAAACCATACATTCAATCAAAAGTATCTGAGCACCTACTGTGCACCTGTACCACAGACAGAGCCACAGTGAGCAAAACAGAGCCGCTGCCTTTATGTATCCCAGTGGGGGAGACTGAGCCTGAACAGACACACAAATAACCATGTAAAAAACATTCAGTAGAGATGCATGCCATGAGTAAAAACAAATCAGGGTGAGGGGATAGAAAAATAAAATGGGGCAGGGGAAGGGGTTATGTTAGATAGGAGATCACCAGGTGTTAAGAGTTGTCAGATAGACAAAAATAAATACATCCCACTCCTTGTATAACACCTACACATATACTGGATGATATATGTGTGCATAAAGGATTCAGCCTTGCTTATGTTTGACATACACAATCCCTTTGGGCTAAATATGTACACAAAGTTATAGAAGCAATTTGTTTTCAGTAGAAAAGAGTGGAGAAAATATCTCAGCGGTGCCTTCTTTCTTACTAATTAGCTAACAATTGTAAATGTATAACCTTTCCCGAGAGGTGGGGTGTGTGCTCAAAGGTACCATTTTCCAGTCATCTGCCTTCGCTCCTACAAGGAGGGCAAATGGTTGGCAAATAACGCCCATTTCCAGCTGAGAAACTTCCCAAGAATCATGCAATGCCTTCTCTCAGAAAAACATCAAAATTAGCCCTAAAGGGCGGTCTCCCGCCTGCACCACCAGGCAGAATTTGCTGCAGTCTACAGAACTGATGTAACCCTGCAAAGGCCCAGGAGGGGTGGCCACAGAGAAGGCCTGCTCCCAAAATTGCAAAAAGGAAGGATGGACTCATCAGCCTCAGAATCGGGCAGACCTCTTGCTTGTGAACCACAGCAACTGGCCCTGCTTTACTTAAGCAAAAGAGCATTTATTGAAAGGATATGGAGGGAGGGAAGGGGCTCAACGAGAAAGGGAGGAGGTGGGCAGAATTGGGCATGAAGAGAAGCCAGGGAAGGTCCGGCAGGAGTAGCAGTAACTCCTGGCAGCAAGAGCCTCATAAACATGTCATGGCTCCGATGAGAGCTTCCAGCTATTCTCTCCATCCAGGTCATTTGCTCAAGACTTCAGGTCCTAAAGAGAGGACATCTCATTTACCCATCAGAGATCTCACACCCATCCCTTGGCTTCCCCCAGCAGAAGCCAGGCACCTAGTATTATTATTCTGTCGCTCAGAGCACACAATTTGGCAGAGGCAGCTCCCCACAGAGAGACTAGGGTGCTATTGATCACTAGAGGGGATTGGATGATACTGAACAGCAATGTCCTGTGTCCTCCATAACTTCCGGCAGACTGTGGAACAGTTTATGAAGGGGGAAGGATCTTCTCTCGGGCCTGGGAACTGGCAGCTCCAGCTCAGTAGGGAGCAGATGAGAGACAATTTCTCCCCAACCAACCACTGCTTGTCACTTATCCAGATCTCAGCTTAGTTTCAACAGGCCTCCATGGAAGGGGGCATCTCAAGCCCTCACCCCTTTGGGGGGACCTCAAAACTCCAAATGCCTCATGTTTAATTGACATTGCCTCAGCTCTAAGACAAATGATAAAACCTTCCTTTCCTAACTCATCATTGGCTATCCAAAGTAACAAATGAGATACCCAAAGTGACAAGGCTCTTTTTTATAGTATGTGGGCCACCACCACAGCATGGCCACCAACAGAGTGGTGTAGGTCTGCTCCTAGGACCGAACATGGTCCACAGAAGTGTGTTGAACTTAAGCGTTAGGCCACGGGGGCTGGCCCTATGACAAGTCTTTTTAAGTTAACTAAAATGCTATGCAGAAATAAGGCATAATTAGCATTTTAATAAATCACCTTAATGTTCTATCAACTGTGTCCATTGTGTATTTTCGAATATTTCATAACCTTTTTTTAATTTGAAAGAGTAAGGAAGCCTTTGATAAATACTTTCTCTGTGCTGAAAGCTAGTCACGGGTGTTAGAAAAATCTTTATCATTACAAAGAGAATTTCCCCTGGAATTTTTAAATGGCCCCCAAAACTGAGTTTTCTCACTTACCTTGCCCAACAGGTTTTCACTTTTTGATACTATAATGTTGGGGGAAGAAAACAAAGTTAAGGTGACTTGTCTGCTATAAAACTCTGTGAGAACTAGGCAGCTGCAAAATCAAACCAGTTACGCACTTGGCATTTATTATGCAAGGGTGGTGGTGGTCTCCAAAGTGAACGCCATCTTTAAATGTCTTGAATTGTCCAGGTGAATTGAAGTGGAAACTGGTGATTGGATGAAAATCATTAGCTGTCATCTGTGTTTGGCATTAGGCCTAAACAGGCAACATCAGACCAGTTTAAAATGATAAAAAAAGAAACAAAAAAATGCCTGTGCAGGAATACACCTAGGATTCAGTTTTATTAACCCAGAACCCAGTTATCCCTTCCCCCACCCCTCTTGTCTCTATCTTCCTCCCAGACACATACAGCCCCCGTGCATGCACACACAAACGGCATGTGCACACATGCAAACACATAATTTCTGAGAACACAGGAGAAGCTTTATTAACCCCCAATTCTTACATTGTCTTCAAAACACAGGCTATTTTGAATAAAGAATGCAAGCAATTATCTAGATATTTAGATTTTAATTTTTTTCTGGTAAATAATGAAAACCAAGGAATTTCTGTTTCTTTTTGTCCATCAATTATTATTATTACTATTATTTTTGAGTTTGGGTTGTTTAGTGAGAGGGGAGATATGAAAGGCAATAGACTTTTGAAATGTTATTTAGATTTATTTCACTTATTGACTATTTTTGCTACTTGCTTGCTTGCTTGCTTCCTTGCTATCCATCTTTATTCCTTCCTTCCTTCCTTCCTTCCTAAGGACAAGATTTTTTGTATCTCATTTGGAGCCCTCATTCCACCATCATATTCCTTTCAATTTGGTTAATGAATGAATGAATAAACCTGCCTCGATTGCTTAAAATTCAGGCTTTTCTTTATCAAATCTTTGTCACCAACTCTCTTCCCCCTCCATCCTACTTTCCTAATTCCTATAACCTTAAAGTCAAGAGACCTCACACCCTCCTCAATGGGCAACTCCAATTTTGCAGAAAGGAAAATAAGACTGAAGGAATAAAGGGAATTTGAATTCTTAGAAACAATCAGAACTTTTTTCCCATCTCAGAAGAGTAACTAATGTAGAGAGACACAATGTGTCACAAAGCTTTTCAAAATGTGAAATTCTCAGAAAACTTAAGATATCATTTCTTTGTCATTTCTATGCATGGATAGCCAAAAGCCACTTGCTTTTAAAGTAAGAGCAAATTAATGACATTAGTGATTATTTAGAGCAGAAAAGCGAATGAGATCTCTTTGAAAGAAAACATATTCAGAGCTGTTATTTCCCAGCCTCATTTAAAAACATAATCATTCATTCTGCTTCTTGGGACTCTGACTCCATAGCCACACAAAACACCAGCATTTCATCCAGGGATTCAAACTTTCACGCTGAAAAGGAGACATCATTTCCTCAGCTCTCTCCACCTGTAAAATTATCTCAACACCGATCTCGAATCTTCAAAATCAGCAGCATTCCTTTCCAAGAGTACTTATAAGGTGTCTAGACATCTCTTCCAGCTCTGATATTCTTTGATTCCATTATACATCCCACTGTCATAGAGAGGTCAAAATCTGTGCTGGAAAGGGAGGAGGAAGGTGGCCAATGAATAAGCAAAAGAATACTAGGCCAGGAGTCAGAAACTTGGAGTTTCGGTCTTGTTATGCAGCTAACTAGATTGGTAATCTGACACAAATTAATTTACCACTTTAGGCTGGTTTCCTCATCCATAAAATGAGCATTTTTGTAAAAAAAAAAAAAAAACGGAGGTCCCTTCTAACTCCAAATAATGATTCCTCTGGCTCAGCTTATCTTTGCTTTGTCATGGTCTTGTGTTGTCCTGGTCTTTGTATTGCTGTGTTTTGTTGTTGTTGTTATTTTGCTGAGGAAGATTCTCCCTGAGCTAACATTTGTTGACAATCTTCCTCTATTTTGTATGTGGGTTGCTGCCACAGCATCGTTGATGAATATAGGTGGTGTAGGTCCACGCCCAGGATCTGAACCCATGAACATGAGCTGCTGAAGTGGAGCACTCCGAAATTAACCACTGTGTCATGGGGCTGGCCCTGTGTTGCTGGGTTTTGGAGGAAGGTTTTGTCTTCCAGATCAATTTGCATGTATTTGTTAATTACATTGGCACATTGGTACAGAGGTACATTGCCTAGTACCTCTCTCTCTTCATTCCCTACAAGAATAGTCAACAGCCATTCATTCCTTGTCTATTGAGAGCCAACCCAGTACCAGGGACTGGGATTCAGGCACTAGACCACTCACTGCCTAGAAAGCACCTCTATTAACAAAAAAGGGTATATTCCAGCAACACATTGCACTGACAGAAATTTGGTCAACTGAAAAGACAATTGTCATTGACTCAGGGGATGGGGAAGGAGCTTCCCAAGCTTGTGAGGGACTTTGGTGTGATAAACAATGACGTCCCCAACATCCTCCATGCCTTTCCTGACTAGATTTGACAAGGACTATCTTTTTTTTCTCCAGAAAATCCAAACTATTAAAATCCAAACTATTAAATCCAAACTAAGGCTGATTTAAATGATTTTTTTTAACTAAGAAATAAAATTGCCTAAGGACCTTGATTCAGGTTAACTATAGGTGATTTATACAAACGTGCCTGTGTGAGTTTAGTTGAGGATCCTAACTCACTTCACTTTTAGTAGGTGCTTTCTGGACAACTGTAACCAAGCTTGGTCTTCACACAAAACCCAGAATGCCCCCGTGTGAGTTCACACCCGAAAGATACCAGGTAAGAGTCAGAACACTAGGAAAACCCAAAAGAGGTGGTTCTTCTTGAAAGGGCTAAATTAATTGTTTCCTCAAGAAGAACCCACAAATGACCCTGCCTGCCACTGAGCCATCCCATCCAGATATTTTATCATTCAAGTTATTGGGAGCATCTGAACCCTCTTACTCCATTCAATACTATTGTATTAATTGGTGTGCATATGTGTGAGAGAGATACAGAGGCAGAGACAGAGAGTACCAGAAAGAGACTACCCATGATAATGTACATATTATAGTGATAGTGATATAGATAGAAACACACTTAAATGCGTGTATCACAAATGGGATGGCACACATACACTTTTTAAAATGTTGTTCTGATTTTGACTTCCTCATATGGCCATGCATGATCTAACCTTCCTGAGTCCTCCACCAAAAAATGTAAAGTTATCATTTTGCTCTCAGGCTAATAAAGATTGAGTTCTCTCTCTCTCTCCCCAACCCCTTTATTCTACATAATACTCATAGGTTAGAAATTGCGGAATTAATAGTCAGGAGGGACCGGCAAAGAAGAGAAGTATAGGAGAGAAATTTGATAATTAAAGACATGAACACCACCAGCACTTCATTTTCTTTTATTCTCAAAAAAAAAAAAAAAAGACTTATTCCTTCAGACATTTACTTTTGAAGTCTTTTTTTTTTTTTTTTGGAGGAAGATTAGCCCTGAGCTGACATCCATTGCCAATCCTTCTCTTTTTTGCTGAGGAAGACTGGCCCTGGGCTAAAGTCCGTGCTGATCTTCCTCTACTTTATATGTGGGACAACTGCCACAGCATGGCTTGACAAGCGGTACTTCGGTCTGCACCCGGGATCAGAAACTGCGAACCCCAGGCAGCCGCAGCAGAGCGTGCGAACTTAACCGCTATGCCGCTGGGCTAGCCTCCCAAAGTCTTTTTTTTTTTTTCCACAGCTAAAGTCAACTCAAAGCCAAGGCTTTTCATTGAGAGGTAGAAAATTTCAGCCCCTTTCTTCATGTTTGATCTAGAAAGGGATCGAAGGGCCACATTAATAATTTCCCCTACTTGACAGGAGGGTTTTGGAGTCTTGCAAGGAGGACGTTGGGCAAATACTCCCACTGTGAGCACAGGCAGCAGCCCTATGCTCAGTCAGTAGAGAGGCGAGGCATGGCTATACTGACCTGTGTTGATCTTGTAAAAAATGTGGAGATGAGGAAAAGGAAGATTTTAAATACTTAAATCTTGCCTATCTACAGTCCCTTTCCTACAACCGTGTCCTGGAGATCAACAAGCAACATCTTTCTTCTGAGCTGACAGTGTATTTTCAGGAGCCTTTGTTGCTCCACCAGGGTCACATGGAGTGGCTATTTGATCACGAGGGAAACAGATACTTGGATTTCTTTTCTGGGATTGTCACTATCAGTGTCGGTCACTGCCACCCGTAAGTATCCTTAAAATTCCGGGGTTTTCACTCCAGAGGAATATGTGGGAAACAGGCTAATGATCGTGTTAGTGATTCAGAACCCTGGTTAAAAAGTCTGTCTCCTTAGGCATATCCCTGTTTATGGCTGACGTGCTCTCTACTATTTCTTGGGTAACAAAAAAATCTTAACATTGCACTTTTTCTTTTCTTGACAATGCAAGATTTAGTCACGCTCGTTGCACATGCAATGTGGCAGGAACCGTGTGATTGGAGTGTTGCTGTGCGTGTGTTTCTTCCCACCTGTAACAGCTTTCCAAAGAGAGGGAATGCACTGAGGAAAAGGCAGAAGGAAGAGAAAGGCAGGCGGTCTTCAGAGAACACGGGGGCAGGTGCTTGGGTGCTGGATGATGAGGGATGAGAAATCATTTCTGCCCTGAGGGTCTTCTTCATCAACTCTGAATGACAGATGAGGAAAGGAAGAATGATGAGAGAAAGATGTAACTATGGGGGGAAATTTACATTGGAAATGAACGGCTCCATTAATCTTGAGATTCTCTGCAAGTTCAATCATCAATTCACAGACACAAATACCCTCGGCAGGTCCTTCTGTGGTCCTTTTGGTTTCCAAGCACCAGTCTCATTTTAATGTCTATTCTTGCTTGACTTTAATAATCTGGCCAATGAAACTTGAATTAAATGAGACAAAATAAAGCAGCAAGTCTAAATAAATTGAATAGGTTTGTGCTCTACTGTCAAAGTAGGGGCAAAGAGTCCTCTCTGCAAGCAGCTGTCAGCCAGTGAGGAGTGAGTTTTACCTCCAGGGTTCAGCCCTCACCTTCTGCTCCCATAGGCTTCTCCTTCTTGTTTCTGTCTTCCGGAGGCGCTAGCCCCATGCAAAGTCCCCAGGAGCATGCAAAATAAATTTCAAGTGCAATTTAAAACAGGAAAATACACATGAAAGAAGTAAAGAAAAACGAAGTTGAGAAAAATTTCAAGCATTCTCATTGAATCCTCCCAATAATATTCAACGTTGTCCCTGTTAATGAACCGCAGTCACTGGTATTCATGACCTTTGTGCTTCTCCTGATCTCCCTCTGATGCCCTAACTCTGGGTGTCTCAGGCTCTTTCCTTAACCCTCTGCTCTTCTCTCTATACTCCCTTCATCCCTTATTATTTCCCCCATAGAATCAGTCCCACCCCGTCTCCCCACCTCTGGTCATTTAATTGCTACATTTTCAGAAGCCTTACCCAACTCTATTTTCTCAGCCTTGACCCCTCACCAAGCTATGATAATAACTCTAATAAACCCAGAATGACCATTAAGATGCCCCATATTTCCCACAGTGTCCAGGACATCCCCCCACCGCCCTGCGATATTACACCATCAGTTGAAATTCAACATTACCGAGACCAAGTCTACCATGCTTTCCAAATTCTGTTTCTACTCATATACTCATTTATTCAAGGAGCTCTTATGAGCCACCTACTCTGCGAAAGTCCTCTTCTAGGAGCTGGATAGCTAGACAACTGGCTGTGTTTCTCAGCTAATCCTGGGATTTCCCCCAATGTTACAGGCGAGAATGTTGAAAACATCTTTGACTCTTCCCTGCCTTTCATTCCCTGTAGCCAACCTGATACCAAGGTCTAGCTTTCTCTCCACTGAAATGCCTCCCCTACTAGCCCTTCTCACTAATTCCCACTAACACCAGTCTCCTAGGAGCTTCTTTTCCTCTCACCCCTGGAAGGCCACCATGACCTTCTAGCTGGCCTCACCATTACCAGTCTTCCCCTCTCCATTCTACCCTTCATGTGGCTCTCACATTTATTTTGCTAAACAATGCTCTTGTCAAGTGCCTCTTCTGTTTACGAGTTTATTGATACTCCACAATTTTCTAACGTGAGAGCCGTGGAAGACTTATCACAGGAGAGGTTCGTTGGTTAAGGGTCCCATAATGAAAGAAGGTTGGGAAACACTTTAAGCTATATCTCCCTCCTGGGGAGAAACATTGCACATTAGCCTATTAAAGGTACTGACAAGTCCTGCAGTAAAGAAATCTGTTTGATCTGGTGTTTCTCAAAATTGTTTAACTACTGAACTGATTTTTTGGGTGTGACAGTTATTACTAACAAACAGAACTAGTGTGTAACAAACTTTAGCAATTGCTGTCCTTTAGATCAAGTTCAAACACCTTGGCCTGTCTTTTCAAAGCATTCCAAGTCAAGTCCCACAGATCTATCTATTCTTAGTTCCTACTATCCCTCAACATGAAGCTTCTGATCCTTCACAGGTTTCATAGTTTCATAGTTACAAAATGTTCATGAACACCGACCACTCATAAGACCCTGATATTGGAACCTCCTTTGAAGGAAAAACTATTGATCTGTATACATGTGCTTGATGGATCCATAATTCTTTAGGAGAATAAAAAAAGCCACTCAGGCTTACATCAAGTCATCTCTATTTTCCCAGCTTTTTAAAGGGTAGTTAATGAGAAAATCTAGTTAGAAGAGATTCTAAGTTCAAACTCCCTTCTAAACTAGTCATTTCTGTTCTGAATTCCCTAACAGACAATTACTTAGTCTCCTTTTGAACACTTCTCTTGGTGAGGAATTCATTCCCTTATGAGGCAGCACATCCCACTGCCAGACTCCTCTGCTGATTAGAGAAGCTCTTTCTCGTGTGTGGATGAAATCAGCCTCTTGAAACTCTTTGAGAAACAGCCGTATGTTTGAGTCCAATGTCCAGCGTGTGTGTTGGGAGGGACATGCCCGCTGGCAGTGTGGGTAACTCTGCTCTCCTGTTTTATCTAGGAAGGTAAATGCAGCGGCACAAAAGCAGCTTGGCCGCTTGTGGCACACGAGTCCCATCTTCTTCAACCCTCCCACCCATAAATACGCAGAGAAGCTTTCCGCGCTTCTTCCTGAGCCTCTAAAGGTACGAGGCTCCCAGCTCATCGGGACAGGGGAGCTGCCCTAGGAAGTGGGAATATAGGCAGGGAATTTGGTCTTTGCACTGAAAATCTGAAATACGTGAGCTAATAGCCATATCTGAAAGCAATCAAGGAGAAAAATGGAATTTATGAATTGCTGGTGAAACCAGACAATGTTAACTTCATCAGCTCTGAGCCTCTGCTTCTCCTGGGTCACTCTCCTCACCACCACATCTTTGCAGAAATCACTTAGCAGGAACCCCAGCCCTCCTGCCACTGTCCTGTATGTTCCTCAAGAGGTTTTCATCTCTTTGCTCCATAGCCCCTCTGCAACACCATTTGCATTTCTTCTTTTATAAAGAGTGAAGCCCTTTTTTAATAAAATTAATATATCATGAAGTTCATTTAGTCTAAGATACACTTAGATATTTTCGTTATATGAGATGTTTTCTGCATCTGAAATAACTGGATTTTTTAACTTAATTGAGATGTTAAAATGTTGGCCAAGGTTTGCACTTCAGGACTGAATGAGTTAATACATGTGTAGTCCCTAGAGCAGTGCTAGGTACCTGGTATCAGCTATTATTATTATTATTTGACTATATTATCTAGAAGAGATGAAGAAAATTGGGATAGCTGCAGCCTGGGTTCAGCCCAGGCATGTTCATGGAAGAGCAGAAGCAAGGAAGTCAGCGATGACACAGCACGTGCCTCCCAGTCCCCGAGCTGGAGGAACCAGTACCTTTCAGTTCTCCCCTTTCTTTTGGCCAGGATGAGCTTCATTTTTTTGTTCGCTTGCTTGTTTATTCAACATACACACACATAGAACAGACAGGCTGGGCTATCTGGGGCTACAGGATCAGGGAGCCCACCTTGTCGCAAGCCTTCAGAATCAGGTGTGGTGGTTTAAGTTCAGGAGCCAAGAGACCCAATCCTCAGATCCGCTCAACCACTAACTACTGTGTCCACTTCAGCAAGTCTCCGCGTCTTACCATTTTGCAGAGCATCAAGTAAAGCCAATGAAAGTCCAGAATGTTTCACAACTGGGACAATCCCTTAGCCATCTTTGTATATCTAGTGCTTAGCAGCTGCTCAATGAAGAGCTGTAGAATTAATACAGTAATTAAATGATGGGGCTGCTGATCTGAAGGGAATTCTCCTTACTAATCAGAGGCTGGAACATTGTCTTTACCAATTTTTAATGAATTGGGTAATAAGGAAAAAAGTTAAAGTATGAGGCCACTGTCTTCCTTTTCCCTCCAGGTCATTTTCTTGATGAATAGTGGCTCAGAAGCCAACGACCTAGCCATGCTGATGGCCAGAGCACACTCAAACAACACAGACATCATTTCTTTCAGGTAATCACATCTTGGAATATTCAACTTTAATAACATTGACTCAGCCCAATACTAAATGCTTATCTTTAAAATATAGCATGGAGGGGGCCGACCCGGTGGTATAGCGGTTAAGTTCTCGCTTTGGCAGCCCAGGGTTCGCAAGTTTGGATCCCAGGCACCGGCAGATGCACTGCTTGTCAGCCATGCTGTGGCGGCGTCCCATATAAAGTGGAGGAAGATGGGCACGGATGTTAGCCCAGGGCCAATCTTCCTCAGCAAAAAAAAAAGAGGAGGATTGGCAACGGATGTTAGCTCAGGGCTGGTCTTCCTCATAAAAAAATAAATAAATAAAATATGGCATGGAGGAGGAGAGGGGCTTTCCTAGGAGTATTTTTCTAATTTTAGGTTTTAAGGCAGGATCAGTCAAACGAATTTTATGACTGGATAACCTCATCCAAATTGTCCTGATCCAAGGTAGGGGTCCCTGACTGGGGTAACAAACAGCTTGGAGTCCTAGTTATGTCATAGATCCTCCTATGAAATCAAAGAGAAGGTCACATGACAGCTTTTTAACTTTGAAGACGTGGTATTGACTATAAAATATGCCAAGTGGTGAATGACAGGTCTATGCCCATAGAAGCTCATGACTTTACCATGTGACACTGGGCCCATTTAAATCTTTGCTTATGATAAGGAGCCATATACTTATTTCACGGTGCCAACTGCACCAGTTTTTCACACGTTATTCTTTTTAAGTTCAGAGGATGCATATCTAACCCAGTATATTTCTGCTGCCTTGTGTGACTTTTGAGAATCGATAATTTAGTAGATTAATTATAAACATTTGGTGGCTATATTAGCATTAAAAATAATAGAAAACTAAGAATTTTTCTTACAGTTGCCTCCCTTGGGTAATTTTATGTAACACGTTTAAACAGACTCTTATAATAAGGTTTGTATAAAAGGCAGGATTGACTTACAGTGCAAGTTGATGGAATGAAGAAATAGTCCCATTCTTTCACCTGTCTCGCCGTAATTGGTGTCTAGAGTCAACAGATTAGATTTTCACAAGACTTGATGACCACAGCACATCCAATCCTACACATTCCATACAAAGTGCACGTGCAGTGACTACAGGCATGAGCGAGCATTTGCTAGCAAAGAAATATGGCAAGAAAGAATTGGGATTGGTGTTTTACCTGAATAAACATAGCAGAATATGTATGTCCAGATAAGTATTGATCTAGTCAAAGCAGCCATGGCGCTACTAGAGTTCAATAAGTATTTGTCTCCTCTTTCAAGACACATGACCATCCTTTTGAAAGGTCTTAATAGTCCTAAATCCTCATTAAGAGTGATTTTGATTTGGGAAATTATCAAAACTCATTTGAAGCCAAGACTGGTTATTATTGTTAGGATGATTTATTACTAAATATAACTGTTTAAGGTTCAAAAAGAAACAAAAACGTGTGTTTCTTATATGCTCAATAAGGTGGCTTATGAGGCACTTAGAGAGAAGTCCCCAAAGATGTTGAACAAGAGCTGCATCACAGGAACAAAATATTTGGCTTCTCAAGGTGACTACTTAGAAGACTAATATTCTGAATGTTGAATATAAATCTCTGGCATGTTGCTAAAAGATGAGTCTCGCTATTTTAGAGTAACAGGGAAGGGCGTGTGCTAAGGTCAGAGTTCTTGGCCAGATGGTCTCCGAAATTCTTTTCACAATTTCAAATCTATAACCCCAGTAGAAAAGATAAATAAGTAAATTCACCTGACATAGGCTTAGATTTCTTAGAAATCACTGGAGTTGAATGTTAATGGTGTTCTATTTCATCTCCATAGCCTTCAAGGATTTTCTCTTTTGTCCTTCTCACCATTGCACAGGCCAGTGATCAAAGAAAAATTAACTTAATCCCATCCTCCCACTTATTTCATAATAAGTTTTTTCTCTGCAGAGGAGCCTACCATGGATGCAGCCCTTACACACTTGGCTTGACAAATGTAGGGTACTACAAGATGGAAATCCCCAGTGGGACAGGTTGTGAATCAGTGAGTTTTGAGCTTTTTGTCTTATTCCTCTAAAGGCTTCTGGGTAGGCGGAATAATTGACCAGATTTTCTAGGTATTAGTATTAGAAACTAAATAAAGCCTATAATTAATCAGGGGGTCAATTTGAGTTAATTGAATAAAAGACCATTTGGGGGAAATGTTTCTTACAAAGGCCTTCAGAGTCTGAGTAATAATTAATGATAGGAGTCTTTTTATTTGTTGTGCTTTTAAATAAAATCAAGCAAACTGGAAATAAATGCATTGAAATTAGTTCTCAGAGCCTTAAATGCGTAAAATTTCTAGAGTCAGCCTTGTACTCACCTTCTGTTCTCATCTGCTGTATCCACATTTTCAGCATCAGAATCAGATACCTAATTATTCTTATTCTTTCAGATGCCCTTACCCACCAAACTCTTGAGCAAGTTGTTTCCAGGCTGACATTGAAATCAGTTTCCTTTGTAGAGTGCCCACATAACTGATTTCTAAGAAAAAAATTATCTCTTCACAGAAGAATATTAGGTTTTCGTCCTAAATTTAGGAGGAGTAAGGGAGGAATCTCAATATCAAATTAAGATGCCCTCTTGCCTTCCTTGGTACCATATACTCCCCCGAATTGACGGTCTTGTGTTCACATTTTGCCAAACTCCTTCTTTTGTCATTTGCAGACAATGTGCCCAGATGTTTTCCGCGGCCCTTGGGGAGGAAGCCACTGTCGAGATTCTCCGGTGCAAACAATTAGGAAATGCAGCTGTGCACCAGGTCCAACTGGGCAGGGAGGGAGGCATGTGGTGGAAGGTCAGGAGGGGTAAGGAACATGAAGACAGGCTGAACCATTCCTGAGTGAGCAGATTTGAAAAAATAGGAAAGGAAAAAGCCAAAGGAAACAAAACTAGAAAGTAACCCCTCATTGAATCAGCATATCTCAGGCCTACTACCGCTGTACTATCAGAGCATCCATCTGGCTGTTAGGAAAAGCATCTCATGCTCTCAGAGCTAAGCTGAAAACAGCCCATCACCTGGTACTTAATTAAAGGAGCTCTATTAGCTTTATTAGCAATAGCTCTGCTATCAATTTTAAAAGAAAACGAGGTTGGTAGGATTATTTACCGATTCCAATGGAAAAAGGGGGGAGGGAAAAGAATACTTTTAGAAATCTCAAAACTCCAGTCAAGAAGCTCCTCCAGGGACTCAGAATGCCAGCTAAAATGAGAGCATCTGTCAAAACAGAAGGCCATTCCTGAAGGCTGCTGACCTCTCTTGCAAAAGTTTTAAAGGCGTTCTCACAAGGAAAGCTTCTAGTTAACAATTGCATTTTTATTTGCATTCTTTACGTTTTCTTAACATGAGGGAGAGGAGGCATGGAAACAGCATCTGTTCTCTGCTAATCATCAAGTTCCCCTCTTGATTGTCATCACAGTGCAGGACCTTTTAAATAACTGCTCCTAAGTAGTTCTGATGGAAAGAACTAAATGCTCCAGCTGAAAGATCTTTAATGGAATAGTATGAGTCACAGGGTTGGGAGGAAGAAGGAAAATGGAAATCTTAAAAATCAGCTCTGAAAGGAAGAAAATTCACAGTCATCTTAAAATTCAGATGAGAGAAGGGCAAAATGAGGTAGGAGGATGAAAGAAGGAGGATTGGAACAAGACATTCTGGTCACAGAACTTAAAACCATAAGCAAGTTTAAAGTTATAATTCCAACTCTCCATTTTAAACTTGAGGAAACCGAAGCCCATGCCTAGAAGGCAGGAGAACTAAGACTTGACCCCAAGTGTTCTGACTCCAAAGCCAGTGCTCCCGACCTATGACCACCCTCGTTCACACTGATGTGCCGTGGGATGAACCCAAGCTTAAAAATAATTCCTGTTCTGCTGGCCAGGACTGAAGAGACGCATGAAGTTGGGAGAACTGGATTCTACTCTCAGCTCAAACCATGGTCCAGCTAAGAGCAAAAGTTTCTGTTTCAGTTTTTTCATTTATAAAACGGAGAGAACAATAGCCTCCCTGCCCCTCTAATGACAGGGCTTCATGAGATCAAGGGAGAAGAGCTTTTATTAGACAATGGCAGATAATAGCAGTGGCAAGCACAGCCATACCTGTACATCGTGTCTGTATGGCATCAAGAACTAAACTCAGTTGGACACACCTCACAGACCTCAATCTGACTGCAAAACTTCCAGCACAGAGCCTAGTAGGCAGAAGCACTCAAGAGATGGCCATTTCTTTCCATCCCTACTCGGTGTCCTTCTCTCCATCCTCTCTGTCTTCTCCGCCCTCCTTGAGGCATTCTCCTCTGCCTTAGGCCAACTTGAAAATACCAGAACCCCGTGGTCGTCTCTCTAGTGGCATCTGGAAGGTAAATGATAGTGACAGACATACATTTCTGCTTCTCTAAACTGTTGTCTTTGGCATATCTGAAGTCAGCTGTTTTCTTAACCCTTGTCTTCAAGAGACAAGATAGATACCACGTCTTTAAGCAGGACTGGAACACAAAAAGGGACTTCAGCCTCCTCTAGTGCTTTCAGGGGCTAAGAAGTGTTTGGTCTTTGTTGTTAAAAAAATGTATTCATATATATTCACAAATGCATCCCAACATGTAAAGTACTTTGCATATAGATCATTCCAGTTCTCAGTTCCTCTTAGGGTTCGTTCACTGGGGACAGACGGGTGCCAATCTTGGTAGATTTTTCACCTCCGAATTATGTCATCACTTCCTGCATAGGCAGAAGAGGGGTCCATTTTGTGAGCCTAATAGAGGTGTTTCTATGGTAGATTTCATTATCTTCCTCCACCTCCTCCTCAGGAATTTTTCTTTCCGAGTGTTCATTCCAGGCCCTGAATTTCAGGTGTAATCTGTGACAAAGTTCACCTCTGAATACCCGCTGCCCCCACAATGTCCCAAACCTGGTACTGATCATGTCATTCTTCTCCTCCTTTTGTAAGACAAGTCTCCTTTTCCTTAAAAATTGTTCTGTCTTGGCTCCTCACTCTGCTTAACTCTTTCTATACCACCAACTAAAATAAAAACGTTTCCCTCTCTACTCTGTTGCTTGGATAGTATCCAGCAGAGCATCCACTGTCTACACCCTTGACGTTGTCATAGTGACACCAAGCACCACATATCTCTCCAGAGGCAACCTGACCCAGAGTTACAGCAATGAGTCCGTGAAGTAAAAAGCTGATTACGGTCAATGACCCCTCTCATCACTGAACTTGTGGGCAGTAGAGGAAAAAATCATGAAAAATTAGAAATGAAAACAAAAACCATGAAAAATCAGGTTCAAGCAAAACCTTCTCTTGGTTTGGTTTTGTCCAAATTTAAAGCCATTGTGGTTGGTTTTCCTTTACCCTTTGATTTCTCTAGCTACAAATGGGCTTCCTAAATTTCTAAATTATATCTTTTTTTTTTTTTTTGATTGGTCCTGAGCTAATATCTGTTGCCAGTCTTCCTCTTTTTGCTGAGGAAGATTGGCTCTAAGCCTCTATTTTCTTGCATGTGGGACACCGCCTCAGTGTGGCCTGATTAGCAGTGCAAAGGTCCACACCCGAGATCCAAACCTGCAAACCCCAGGCCCCCGAAACAGAGTGCAAGAACTTAACCACTACGCCACCAGGGCAGCCAAATTATATCTTTGGAAAATATGTCTAATCCATCTTTTAGGGTCATCCTAGGCTGTTTTCTCTTCCTTCCTTAATAAAAATGGGAAAGTTCGATCTCTAGAAGCATAGATTTATTTGTCTTCTGTATCCTGCCCATCAAACAACATAAGTGCTGCTAAAAATGTGCTTTCTAGTTTGATATCCTTTTCATTATTTCCTTCCTCATATGCCCAACCCCCAGTTCCAACTAACCAAAGATATCAGGTACCTCTGTCAAGCAAGCTTTCCCAAACATCACATATAGCCTAAAAATATCTTTGAGGCCAGGTAGTGTTTTTTCCACTTTTTAATGAAGAGCCAAAGTATAAAATATATTTATGCTTCAGTGTCAATGGCAATGACTGAAGCTTTCTATTCCTTATTTCTAGTCTTCAGGAGGTAGGGCTACACCCATGCCTCTAATAAAGCGTTAGGATGGTAGGTGGCCTCTCAGACTACTTTCACTCTTACTGGGGCTGGGGTCTTCCATCACATCCACATCTCCTTCTGCATCCCTTCTGCTGTCCATGGATATGGGTTTAAGTCCAGAGACTGTGTGGTGCTGTTTAGAACCAAATTACTGGTGCAGATAAAAATCCTGAAGGTTCAGTTACACCTGGAAGCAGTCAATCCAGGACCTGTGGTATTCCAGAGGAGAAAGCTTCCTCTCCCTGGCTACAATGGATGAAAGTTATCTGGCTGTAGTACATTCCTCTTTTGACTGAATTCTAATTGTTCTGTAAACGTATTTACTAACTCTAAAGAATGAGACACTTCATAGTTTTAAAATTGTACATCAGATTAAGTGGCAATAAAAGGTAAACAGAGTTATTTTCAAATAGATTAAATCCACACCCCAGTTATATCTGAATTAAATCTACCCTTTAGAGAGGATGTGTATCCTTAGGTGGAATAGCTATCTATACCAGACTCGGTGTAGTTCGGGCATTCCTTCCCCAGATGGAAAAGACTAAAGTGGTTTATTCATGACTCCATGGTATCCTAGTCTCACTGCTCGAACCAAAGTACAAGTCAATCTGATAGAATGTTCCCCCTTCAGAAATCATATCTTCATGTGGTATATATACACAGTGGAATACTACTCAGCTGTAAGAAACAATGAAATCCAGTCATTTGTGACAACATGGATGGACATTGAGAGTATTATCCTAAGAGAAATAAGTCAGAGGGAGAAAGTCAAAAACTGTATGATCTCACTCATAAGTAGAAGATAAAAACAACAACGAACAATCACATAGAGACAGAGATTGGATTGGTGGTTACCAGAGGGGAAGGGGGGGAGGGTGAAAGGGATGATTAGGCACATGTGTGTGGTGATAGATTGTAATTAGTA
Source organism: Tapirus indicus (assembly GCA_031878705.1). NCBI lineage: Eukaryota > Metazoa > Chordata > Mammalia > Perissodactyla > Tapiridae > Tapirus > Tapirus indicus. The sequence goes on from CM062921.1 coordinate 118,691,851, forward strand.
TTTGGGTGGTGAACATGATGTAATCTATGCAGAAATAGTATAGTGATGTACACCTGAAATTTATACAATGTTACCACAATAAAAAAGAAAAAGAAATCATATCTTTATATGCTGGTTTACTGTATTCTGAAGGACTCTAGTCAATTTACTAATCCTGTTTTCTTTGTCCTGTGTTTTTCCTCATTCTTCTGGATGCCATTCTCACATCTTCAAAACAGACTGCTGCCAAGCAAAAGACCAGTATATTGAACAGTTCAAAGACACTCTGAGCACTTCTGTGGCCAAATCAATTGCTGGATTTTTCGTAGAGCCGATTCAGGTGGGTATATTAACTTTAGACATTAATAGAGCTCAGTTTTAAATTATCAGAGAGTTTAAACTCATACATTCTAGAGAATTCCAAATTACCTCTCCAAATTCAGTTAATTCTCTTGGCCCCCTTGAAAAAAAAGTGCCCCTGACTTTCAACTGACCTGTAAAAAACCATTTCCTGGATTCCCAGCCTGAAGAGATAGAGAGATGAAATTACTGAATTCCTAACGTTCTAAAGAAAAGGAAACCCCACCAATTTACTTAATACTCACACTGTCAGGGGGAGACTTTCTTCAATCTTACCGTGTCCCCTTTTGTTGTTAGTGCCGTCAAGTCGATTCTGACTCACAGTGACCCTGTGTACAGCAGAGCGGAATCCTGCTCGGTCTTTTTGTGCCATCCCCTCACCTTCCGGCACCATATCAGACAATGGTCCCCTGCTATTCATGGGGTTTTCTTAGCCAATTTTTTGGAAGCGGGTGGCTAGTTCCTCCTTCCTAGTCTGTCTTAGTCTGGAAACTCCACCAAAACCTGTGCCCCATGGGTGACCCTGCTGGTATTTGAAATACCCATGGCATAGCTTTCAGCATCACAACAATATGCAGCCACCACAGTATGACAACCAACAGATGGGTGGTGTGGTTCCCCGACCGGAAACGAACCTGGGTCACGATGGTGAAAGGGCCAAATCTTAAGCCCCAGACCACCAGGGCCGGCTACCAAGTGCCCTTAATCTACTCTTTTTCTAATCTCAGAAGAGAACAAACATTTGCATCCTCTTCCCAAAAGGCATGGCATCAGAGTCACGGCCCCTCTCTTTACTCAAAGTTGAAACAGTTCTAGAGACTATTTTAAAAATTGCTAGTATTACTAATGCTAATGATGATAATTTTGTTTAATAGTTTCAAAGGGTTGTGCTGTTATCATAGGTATTCTTGGTTTGGTCCTTTGCAGGGGGTCAATGGAGTTGTTCAGTACCCGAAGGGATTTCTAAAGGAAGCCTTCAAGCTGGTGCGAGAGCAGGGAGGCGTGTGCATCTCGGATGAAGTGAGTTGCCCTGGGATAAGTGCGATGTAGTGCAGCTGGAACAGAAAAGGCAAGGGAGAACCTCTTAACTCTCCTCTGTAGACCAGGCAGAAAGCATCTCGTGTGGGAACTCCAAGATGGAGGTATAAGTTAATGAAGCTTTTGCTAGTTAGCTGATTGGTTTGTTAGTGGATTAGTTGGTTCGTTTAACAAGTACACCAGCACTTAAACATCCAAATTGAAGTCTACCAAATATGTTGCTAACAGGCATAGATGATGCTGCCATTGCTCAACACACTTTTAAAATTTCTGTTTGGGGATTGCATCAGGGCAGCTTAAAAACCACATGGGAAATTGAATCTCATAACAAAGTGTTCATCTCAATTTTTGCCAAAATAATATCAACCAACCTGGCAGCATTCATCTTACCTTAATAACAAAACTTGTTTGGAAATGGCATTTAAAAAGAAAAAAAATCCAGCCTCTAAGTTAGAAGAGGGCCACCATTGTAGATATTCAAAAACTGGTTCCAAAAAAATTCCAAAATAGCTTGAGTTAAGGCAGCATTGTTAGAATAAGCATATAGTGCCTCCAAGGGGACACTTTGAAGGAAATAAAATTCATTGCCTCTGTGAGGGGCTATCCTGTGTCTTTTTTAAGGGATCAGTTTACTTATAATCACACCTCATATTTGAGTGTATCAAAGAAAGCAGTCTTTCGCCTACTGAGAATAGCATGGAGAACAAAAGACCAGAGCATGCCCACCAGGGCCACAGAAATGCTCCCAGCTCATTCCTGGGTGGCCCAACATGATTCTACTAATAAGAGGTCAGATCCACCAAGAGCAGGTGGAGAACTTGTGAGTATGTTTCACACCTGTTTCAGTCCTGCCATCTTTGCCTGAACAGTTTTCCTCAACTAAACCTAGAGCAGACATGGGGCTGCCCCCTCGGCAGAATTCTTTTGCAATTTCTTCATGCACAGCCAGGTCTCTGTTATCCCCAGGCAGACTGGATGACCCCCAGCTGTACTACACAGGGAAGCGTGAGCCAGCTCCTCCTGCCATGCCCACCCTCCCTTCTCCAACCTGCCAACACAAGTTTAGGGCACGTGAACTAATGAAAGTCCTGAAGAAAGTTAATCTGCTATTAAAAAGGAAGAAGAAAAGTATATTCAGTCAGTTTACAATTAGCTACATCAGCGACAAGAATAAACTTTAACCTTCAGAATCAGCGCATAGTGAAGCTGCCACAAATAAACTAACTAGAGGAAGGGAGACTAAATTCAAAGAAAATATGAATTTCAGAATTTTCTAAAATATGTGATTTTAGCACTTTCAAGAATGTAATTGGAAATTGTCTAACTCAGGTGACCTCAAGAAGAACTGTCCTAATGATTAGGTAAAGATAACAATAGCTAGAACTTTCTGAGCGCTTACTATGAGTCAAGCACTGTTCGCAATCCTTTGCATGTATTAACTTGGTTAATGCTCATAACAGTTCTATAAGGTATGTCCCATTGTTATTATTCCCATTTTGTAGATAAGGGAATTTGAGTCCAAGATGGTTAAGTCACCTGTCAAGTTCATGCAGTTAGTGGGAACAGAGCCAGAACTCAAACCCAGGTTCCAAGAGCACACTAACCACTGGGCCAGAGAAAGGCAGAACGGCAACGTAGAAAGGCAAAGGATGGCAGAAAAACAGGGGGCAGGGGTGGAAAACTTGAATGCAGGGCCAGTGCTGTCACCAAGTGATCTCAAACAAGTCATCTTAATTAGCTAGTCTTGGCTTTCTCTTCTTTAAAATGAGGAATTTGGAATCAAAGATAGAAAATTGGCCACCTCTGGGGCCAGTTGGGTAGCCGGTCTTTGCTGGTCTGGAGTGGACTAGATGTAGATTTGCAATTGACTGCTTTTAGGCAAGGTGTGCACACCCATAGTCCCCACCCCTGCTCATTGTTGCAGACCCAGCCTGCTTCTCTCACTAGTATCTGCTCTTCACCCCCAAAGACATTTGAGTTTATGAACCTTAGAATGAATCACCTCTGCTCTACTGAAAGATTCTATGAAACTAATACTTTCTAGTTGACCAAAGGTGGTTTATTGTTTATATAATTTCATGCGTTGTCCAAGCAATCTGATTTTTCACGATTTATTCATGGTACTTAGATAGATGGAGTAAAAAATGAAGATAGGCAGGAAGACGAAATGGATGGATTTTCCATGAGCTTCCTACATTATCTTATTTGGGTAAATTCATCAGCTTGCCCAGAGGCCCATAACTAAGAAGTAGGAGACCCAGGACTCGAGCCCAGGTCTGTCTAACTCCCATATTTAAGTTCTTCTCCTACATTGTTTGCTACCATCTAAATCTAACCCCTGAAATCTGCCTTTGCAGCAGCGCCATAGAGAAAGCAGGGAAAATGAGAAGGAAGCCTGAGAAGGAGGCTTCCTCTTTCAAGTGCATTTCAGAATCCACTTCAAGTACCCACACCTCTATCCCCAACCTGCACTGTGGGATGTGTAGAGAGACAGAAACAGACAGACCAAGGGACTGAGAGCCAGAAAGAGATCAAGGAACCTTCACCAGAAAGGCTCTGGCAGAAATTTGCATGAAAATGTTTGTGTGGCTTTATTCAGTTAGGCATTTCTGCCACTTCTTTATTCATTCCACGAACAGTAAGTGTCTACTGTATCAGGCACTTTGCTAGGTGTTGTGGATAAAGAGAGGAATAGGTATAGTCTCTGCCATCAGACATGTGCACTGGTGATAATAGTCCAAGGTAAGAGGTTCTGATGGCAGCATGCTCAGGGGCCTAGAGTGGGAGCCCTCCTGGGGCTCAGGAAAAACTTCCTAGACCAAATGATGATGAAACTGTGTTCTGAAGGACAAGGGGAGTTAGTTAAATGAAAAAGCAGGGAGAGGGCCTTCTAGAAAGAGGGAACGGCATGCACAAAACAACTAAGGTCAACTTAGTTCAATCCTGAGTTAACTGGCTCAGCTGCGTCCTCCTCATGACATAACTCTCAGGAAGAACAGGAGATCACAGGGAAGAGGATGACCAGCCTATCTCGGCCAGTTGGCAGGGGCCCTGCTCAATCCACTCACGGTACCTGCTCCATCCAGCCTGGAGCAGATGCTTCTCCGTTCTTCTTCCCTGCTGCCTTCCACACGGGAGATCCTTATTAAGGATCGGTAATCACAATGATCCTTTTCACATGTGTTATTTATATGACCCTCACAGCAGCCCTGTGATGTATTGCTATAAGTATTTCTACTCAACAGAGTTAACATAGGTTCAGACTTAAGAAACATATCCAGAATCACACAAAGCTAGGTAAATGGCTTTTGGTGCCTAAAAGCTCAAGCACAGATTAAGTGCTTTGTCCATAATGGTATAAGGATGATGATGATGGTGGCTGGTGATGATGATATTGAGGAGAAGAAGAAAGAGGAGGAAAGGGACGAGATCAGAGAGTCAGAAAAATCAGCATTTCTTGAAAGGTTTCCAATGGTTTTGAATTTGTTTCCATCAGGTGCAAACTGGATTTGGAAGGTTGGGCTCTCACTTCTGGGGCTTCCAAACCCATGACGTCCTGCCAGACATTGTCACCCTGGCTAAAGGGATTGCAAATGGCTTTCCCATGGCAGCAGTTGTGACAACCCCAGGTAGGACTTATGGGAAATTTGTATTTGCTTCCGCGCCTCCTGCATCAGCGATGGTAGAAAACACATGTATTGGAATTTGTGTGGGTGGGAGACAGTGATAGGAACTACACATGCATTTCCCAAGCAATGAAAAGGAGACACAGTCTATCTGCCAGATTGTGGAACAGATGGAAGAAAGTCAGCCCTTTTTGCTCTTGCTGTGGGGAAGACTAATTCTCCACCCCTACAATGAAATGCAGGGTTCTACCACATGGACAAGGTAGAGGAAAATGTGCCACAAAAACAAAACCAACACAAGAGATCCTTGTTGGCCAAACTGAAACCAATCCTGAAATTTCTAAGTGAATCATATTCTGAAAGGAGATTCTTACGTTGTCTTGCCACAGCAATAAGCTATAGACTCCAGGTCCAAAGTAATAGTTTTCTCTGTTGATGTCTCATCAACAGAACAGCCAAATACTGTACAATCTCACTTAGCTAGAACATTCTATAAAACAAACACTAGAGTTAATTGTATTTTCCATTTTAGTGAAGTTTTACAGAAAATGATTTTTATGAATAATTTATTGTTGAAAATCTTAAGATTATTTCATTTGTTTTTCCCACCAATAGGAAGCACATTTCAGAGGCACTAAAGGACAAAGTGCCTTGTGATATCTCAGTGTTTTTATTGAATGAATAAAGGTACTAAAATGTGGATGTACAAGGTGAAGTATAATGAACCAAATATATATTCACCTTGATCTGGAAATTATGTTACTAAATCTTTGATGTGAGATTTTTTTTTTTAATATTTCTTTCTTAGTCCCAAGTGTGGAATACAGAAAAAAGGTTTTGCTAATGAAGGTTGTATGCAAATTCTCATAAATCAAGTTTTAAGGTACTTTTCAATTCACGAAACACATCAAAGATTTTGGTATCAAAGTTCTCATTGAGTAAATAAGCAATTTTTCTTTATCTACTGTATTAGTCAGCTAGGACTACCATAACAAGATGCTATAGGCTGGGTGGCTTAAACAACAGACATTTATTTTCTCATAGTTCTGGAGGCTGGAAGTCCAAGATCAGGGTGCCAGCAGAGTTAGTTTCTGGTGAGATCTCTTGTGCCGACAGCCACCTTCTTGTTGTGTCCTCACATGTCCTTTTCTTTGGAGAGAGAGCTCTGGCATCTCTTCTTCCTCTTATGAGGACATCAGTCCTATTGAATTAAGGCCCCATCTTTATGACCTCATTTAACGTTAATTAACTCCCTACAGGCCCTATCTCCAAATATAGTCACACTGGGGGGTTGGGGCTTCAACATATGAATTGGTGGGGGTAACACAGTTCCATCCATAACATCCACGATCTGGTGAATAAAGAATGAATTGGATAGGATACCATGAAATATATTATACATTCACACATACAAAATGAAAGTAAATATAATCCAAATAGTGTGTTGGGAGATTACAGATAGGAATGTGTTTCTCTTGATTCACTTTTTATTTTCTCCCTTAGAGATTGCCAAGTCTTTAGCTAAACGCATGCTTTACTTCAACACCTTTGGAGGGAGCCCCATGGCGTGTGCCATTGCATCAGCGGTGCTTGAGGTGTGTTACAGCAGCCATGTTAGCATCACTCGTTTCACAAAATGGCTCCTTCAAAACCACACATTGTCAGAACTCTATCACATTACATTATTAAAATGAAGAATTGATTACTAGTCCGTGAATTTAAGCTAGATTTTATGATTCTGTCCCCTTCCCCTTTCTTTTAAGATCTATTTTGGGTGCTTGAAGTATTGGATACAAAATAATATATAATAAACCTCACATGCACGGGAAATAGAAGAATTTCCCTAGCTAGCTGGTAGCACGGAAATTTGTCATTTGAGTGGTATTTTATGGATAGCTACCAACTGCTATCCTTGACTTCAGTTTAATTTGGCCCTGTCTTGTATATTCTTCCTTCCTTTGACGCACAGTCATAAACCAAAAGACTAAAGAGAGATTGAGTTCTATGTGGTTACAACTAGGCAATTCAGCTGTTGTTCAACCCCACCCCATTGATTCTGTCTAGGGTCTCATCTGTTGAAAAAGATTTTTAAAACGCCCTTGCTGATATGCATAACAGCATTTGCTTAAATAAGTATAACATATTTCTGGAAGAATGTCCAAGAAATTAACAGCGGTTGTTTGTGGGGAAGGAAACTTGGTGGCTGGGGGATAGGGGTCAGCGTGGGTCATTCTACCATAGGCTTATACTTTCTGATTTTCAAAGTAGACACACGATTCATCTATTCAAAAATTTAAATTTAAAAGCATTTTTAAATAAAAATAAGTAAGTAAAAGCTGCCTTGCTAATTAAAAAGTATCTTCAAATACGATTAAATCATGAAATGAAAAAGCACGAATAGGAATGTATCATTTCATTTTGTAGACATCGCCAACTTTTTTATTAAGTGCTGTGTCACCTCAACCAATTTAGAAGATTTAGCTGAACAAATAGGGTTTAAAAACATCAAGGTTTGCCTGGAGTCGTGCAATTATTATCAACTACAGATAAATGTAGTAGATTGCATGTATCTTGTCAAGAATCACAGGTCTCTGCTGTGAGTGGAAGTAGGTGAAAATCTTTTTATATCTTCAGGGCCCTGGCTCTGGGCCCACACAGGGCTCCATTCAGCTCAGGAGGCCAGGGCCCTGCCATGGGGCCCTGGGACAATAATAGCCTGTGTCCAGGTGAGGGCTGCTGACAAAGATCAACATCTTTCCAGTATGGCAAGCATCTGTGACACTTCTCTCCTCAGAGCATTTGTCTTATTCCCCACTCTATCCCAGTTGTCAGTGAAGCCTGGCAACAATGAACTCAGGATTATGGAATCTGTCTTATAAACTGCGTTGAGATGTGTTTTTTATTCTTTCTTAAATTCTTACCACCTCTGAAGATGAGGAGGGTACGGGGAAGTCTCCCCTCTACCAAGACATTTTTTCTCCTTGCAGCAAATATTTTTGTAGTATGTGGTATGACCACACAACACTTTGGGTTCCATTTATCTGGTCAAGTTCCTGTAAAGAGGGTCATATTCATTGACTTCTTCATGTTTCTCAGTCAATTTTAGAACTTTTTTTTTAATGCAAGGTCATTTGGGGCTTTCTCTCAACAGGTGATTAAAGAAGAAAATCTACAGGAAAACAGTCAAGAAGTTGGCACCTACATGTTGCTGGAGTTTGCTAAGCTGCGGGATGAATTTGAAATTATCGGAGACGTCCGAGGCAAAGGCCTCATGATAGGAATAGAAATGGTGAAGGATAAGGTAGGTTCTGATCTGCGGCTCTCTCTGTGGCTTCTGGGGGGCAGTGAGAGGTGGAGTAAGAAGCATTGGCTGCAGGTTCTCTTCAATCATTCTCCGGGTGAGAGCACAGAGGACAGCAAGACTCAGCACAGCCCATGAGAGAGGAGAAGGAGTATTGAGTACGAACAAGATGCTAGCAGGTCGTCAAGAGTTCTAGAGAGGTGAGGGCGGGCATTTGGAAAAGGGAGCTGATATTCTTTTTGTCAGACTAGGCAAAGAGCATTGGTGATGACTGAATAGTTAGAATTAGAAATATGGGGAAGGGAGGGAATTATTTGGGCAGAAAGGGCCAGGAGAAGGTTGTGGTGATAGTTTAGGGAGAGGATGTTAGAGATATATAGCATTTTGTATTTGCTTGTTTGTTTGTGAATGGATTTCAATCTCTCAAGTAACCAGGGAGGACTATGACTTTCTGATGACATTCCCCACTGTGACCTCAAACTCAGCATGACAACAATTGAACATAGCATTTTCCCCTAAACCAGTTATACCACCCAAATTCACTGTTTTTGTTTCTCACCTTCCACTGTTCTCCCAATTATCCAGCCTCAATACACAAAATAATCTGTGTCTCCTTCTCTCCTCTTATTTCTAACGTCAAGTCCTGTGGATTCTTTCTTTGCTGTTGTCTCTCAAATCCTTCCCTTTGTTTCTACTGTTGCCCCTATAGTCCACGTCAGTAGGAAACTGTCTCTTTCCTCCATGAAAGCAAAGTCTAGATCCTCTGAGGAGAGCAATAGCAGGAGAATCTTGGCACAGGGAGGAAGAGTCAAGACTAATCCCTTGGCCCCAACTCTTGTCCACGGGGATCCAGCTCTTCCTTGGGTGACTTCTTGCTACTTGATCTTACCACACTGTTCTAGCTTAGAAGAGTTGATGCTCAATTCCTTCAGTATTCAGACCAGACCGTGGATGTCGGATGCTTCCATCAATACCACACAGCAGAGCTAGGACAAGCTGGAATGCTTAAACAAGATTTTAATCTAAGGGAAGACAACAGGAAAATAAGAGTGATATGAGATGAGGCCCTCTGGCTCACAAGCGGTAACAGAGTTATCTTCAGTTGTGGACCAGTCAAGGGCTGTTTGAAGGCTCAGAAGAGTCTATCCTAGACCCCAGCCCGGGAGCTCCCACAAAGATATCTAGAGTCCTCAAAGTCCAGACTCCCCAGAAGCAAGCCCACTATTCCACTATTCCAAACCCAATTCCCGTGTGCTCAAAGACATATGAACAACGATGCTCGTCAGAACTTAATTTGTCATGATAAAACATTGGAATCCTCCCAAATGACCACAGAACAAGCTAAATTATGTTGCACTCATACTACAATGGTATAGAGATATATTTGACATGGAAAGATGTGCAAACTGTATTATGGAAAAAATAAAACAGGCTATATAGTAGTAGCTAGACAATGAGCTCCTTTTCTCTTCCCTCTGTCACTTGGTAATTATAAGCATGGGCTCTGAAGGCAGACCACCCAGATTTAAATCCCAACTCCTCCATTCCCTAGTTCAAGTCATTGTCCCCTCAATGCCATTCACTTTCCTAATCCAAATGTCGCTCAAACTTTTCCCCAAGCATGGAATACAGTACTCTCCTCTCTATCTCCACTTACCTAAGGAAATCCTAGCCTTTTTCAAGATCCAACTCTTTGTCACACCTCTGCCTTAAAGCTTGCCTTTGTTTTTCCCTGTATAGGGTCTCCAGCCGTCAGAGAATCCCTCTAGCACTTACTCTCTAAAGAGCTCTTTTGAAAAGATCTTTCAAACCATGTGTTTGTTGACTCGGTTTTCTTGTGTAAATACCTTATTTTCCTAAATAAGTTGTACATTTTTGAGGCCAGGAAACATGTAGATGGTAAGTGCTTTATAAGTGCTTGTCGATGGATTTCAGATCCCTGCAACACTTCAGACCACATTCATGTAATTACAACAGCTCAAAACTTGGCTATAATGCTGTCCAGCATAACCCAAAATCGAAACTCCCATATACTGTTAGGATGTAAATTGGTACAGCCATTTGGATAGCAATTTGTATCTATTAAAATTTAAAATTTATTTTGACCTAGCAATTCCACTTCTAAAAATGTGTCCTAAAGAAATACTCAGAGCCAGCCCTGACGGCCTAGTGGTTAAAGTTCAGCTCATTCTGCTTCGGAGGCCCAGGTTTGGTTCTCGTGCATGGAACCACACCACTCGTCCGTCAGTAGCCATGCTCTGGCAGCAGCTCACACAGAAGGACTTAAAACTAGAATATACAGCTATGTACTGGGGCTTTGGGGAGGAAAAAAAAAAAAGAGGAAGATTGGCAACAGATGTTAGCTCAGGGCCAATCTTTCCCAGCAAAAAAAAAAGAGAGAGAGAGAAAAGAAATACTCACAGAAGTCTGTAAATATATATATGAACAGGGATGTTTGCAGCATTGTTTATAATCATGACAAATTGGAAACACCATAAAAGCCCAACAATAGGAGATTGAACAAATTAGTGACAAAGAAGACTAGGTCCAAATACAATGACATGGAAAGATGCCCAAGATATATTGTAAATTGTTAAAAGCAAATTGCAAAACATTATAAAGTATGACATTTTTTAAATATGCATGTAGATGTATTTGTATGCATAGAAAAAAATGGTTCACACCAAATTACCAATATTGGTAATTACCAAATTACCAATATTCCTTTAAGGGTTTTTTTTCCCAATAACTGTGGATTATTTTTATAATTGTTTAAATGCAAATTTACTCCCAAAAGAGGCAAAAAAAAATAAAATTAAACACAAAGCTACATTACACACCCAACAAGAGGTTAGTTACTAACGTGCCCACTTGATTATCAAGCAGCTGGGACATAGGCTTGAGCACAGGGCCTGAGCAGGCTGTCCCGTGGCTTTGCCTCATGAGAGTTCCCAGCTCTGCTTTTCTCTGTGGAACACATACGAGATGTTCAATTGGTCATAGCGGTTGAGGCCAGGGGGTGATAAAATGGGCAAGGGAGTGGGGAGGGTGCTTGCCCAGACCAGGATGAAACCAAACAAGCGCCACCTCCCAGATCCTTAATATCCACCAAGGCCCCACCAACCCCACTTCCGCTCAAGAAACCTTTCCAGAGGGTCCTGGGCCCCCTCTGACCTCTCATCCCCTAAACCATATTGGACCTCTTTCCAGTTCTCATAGTTTAATCCTAAATTATTTTGTGGTATTTTATTCTTCCCTTTCTGATAGCTGAGAACCTCAGGGGCAAACAGGAATGCACGATGACATTTTAGGATCATTGAGAAGATCCCAGTCTTTGCCCCATCTCACGTCCTCCATTATCCAGGAGTCTGAAAGTTTGAGTATTATTTTCCTTATCTTAAAGCTTTAAGACAGATAAAAATGCAAACATCTTTGGGAGGCCCAGTCTTATTCTGTGTTCTGACACTGACACCGAACCAGGAATGAAGGATTTAGGGAAGAAGTTGGTTCAGGGGTTGGTGGGGGAAAGGCTAGAAGAAGGGTGAGTAGGAAGCCCTTAGAAGAAGAATGAAGCTGGGAGCACCGGAAGGAGCCCTCCTCTACCTCACCAGGATGGCAGGGGCTGGCCCATGAGCCAGGATCAGGCCTTATGCATCCAAAACCAGAGCCAGACCAGTGCCGATGCTCACAACCGCTATGCTTCAGAACGTGAATGAGAGAGCAGCGGCGGGGACAGCGGTCAGCACTCAAGATAAGAGGACTGTGGCAGAGTTCTCAGGCCAGTCACCTGAGGAGCATTTTACAAACACAGATGCCTAAGCCCTGCCCCAAATATTCTAATTAGATAGGCCTAGTGCGAGGCCCAAATATCGGTAGTTTGAAAAGGCTTCCAGGTGATGCAGACATGCAGCCCTGAAATGACTAAGTTAGAGGGAGGTGTTTGTACTCACAGACTCGGAAGACGAGACACACAGAAAGGGTGCAAGCCCCCAGCCCAGTGTCACCAAAGGGGTATTGGCATGTCTGGACCCACAGGTAGGGACCAACTTCAGATGCCTAGTGACCTGAAACAGGCCATTGGCTCTCAAAACACTTACCTTTCATAACCCTGGAGGATTAACTCTTGGGGGGAAAAGAACAAATTCCACAAGCAGGGACGTTAAGGACAACAGCGCCCCCCCAGCTGCCCAGGCCATGCTGTGGCTCAGGGAAAGCTCGGACTCTTTGTGCCTTCGTGCCACTTCTGAGCCATTTCCTGGACTTTGAAATGAGCTCCTTACGTGAGCAAAACAAAGTGAAGAATTGAGGAGAATCTCCACACAAATAAAGTCGATTCCAAATTCAGCTATTAAAGAACCATGCTCCCAGGGCAGCCATGAGCAGAGCCAAGATGCACTGGCTATCTGCATTTGACTTCATTTTGTCTTTGGGGATTTAGAATGAACTGAGATAAAAACAAATATTTTTAATAATACCCCGCAAAAACACCTGGTCCAGCAATTAGCAGCTTTATTCAGTTACAGGAGAGAGACTGAGAGGGAGAGAAGGGCATTGACTGCTTGAGTTGCTTTTTTTTCTCTTGGAAATGATGTCTTCAGCCATTCAAACACCAAATAGAAAATATTTTTCAAATGTATTTACAGATGAGCCGCCAGCCTCTTCCCCGTGAAGAAGTCAGTCAAATCCACGAGGACTGCAGACACATGGGGCTTATAATTGGCAAAGGTGGCACTTTTTCTCAGGTAAGAGAAAGGCTGGTCTTTACCTATCACTTTAGGTAGGCGTCTCTGTGATGTTCCAATGCTGGTCACTTTTCTTCATGGCTGTGCTTGGGGACCCAGCCTCACCTGCTCTAGGTGTTGGGCTCAGATTCAAAAGAAAAGGGGCAGTGAGGTCTTGTGGCCACCAGGGGGCGCTGTGCTAAATGGTTTGGTTGTGGCGGTTCTGTGCGGAACAGATGCAGAGGACAGTCTGACAAAGCAGGAACGAGATGTACAGACAAACCAGAGGATTTGCAGTATAGGTCATAGTAAAATCATAACAGTCGTGCAATAGATGGTTCGGCTCATGTATGAATTCGTTCCAACCCCTGTAACAGCAACCCTAGTCGTTCTTAACTCAGCCCTGGGCTCGACTTTGTGAACCCTAAACCTGCTAAGCCTTAGTGTCTGCTACGGGCTGGCAGGCCCAGGTGACCCTGCAGGAGAGGGCGACCACCCTGGCCGGGTCCCTAATGCAGAACTCAAAATCAGCCTCTCCCTCAGTCTGGGAGATGCAGAGACCAAGCTGTCCCCGCCCCCTTCCTGGGAAAGCCATGTACTGCTCTACAGTCAGGACCCTGTGTGGCCCTGCCCCATGGGCACAGGCTGCTGCTGCCATTAGTAAAGAGATCTACCCTAAATCCCTCACACCAGCAGGGCCCTCACCAGGGACTGGCTCTGCAGCAGAGATTTAATATTTAGGGTAACTTCTGCTCCTCCTCTAATTTGTTCTTATCCTTTATCATCTTTCTTTCCCATTTTAAATGTCCTCGTCCTCAGTCATTCATCCCAGTTTCCCTGTTCCTTTCCTACCTCACTCTCCATTTCAGTGAACACTCTTGCCTCGTACTTCTCAGAGAAAATTGAAGCTACTAGGCAAGATCTCCATATAAATCATCTGTCCCCACATCCATTTCTTACCTCCTTTCCTGAAGGTTGAGAGAATGAGGTGTCTCTGCTGTTCAAATCCAGATCCTCCACCTGTGCTCCTGACCCTCGACACTCCCTCCACCTCACTCAAGGAAACATGTCTGCGTTCTCTTGTATCCGCGATTTCCCCTCAACTTCTCCTCAGCCTGTAAACAAACAGGCTTCAAGCTCTCCCAGCCCAAACCAAACCACCTCAAACATAACCAGAATGAGCACTTTTGCTGGGACGTGCTAGGAGAGTTTTTTCTAGTCCTGCATAAATATTTTTTGTACAAATCAGACAGAGTAATTTAATGATTGAAAATCCTAAGATGCACAACTTAGAAAGACATAAAACAATTAATTATTTACTTGCTTAGTTGTTCTTTAGTGATCTGGCAAACATTTAAATGTTAAGCAGCAGTTGTTGTGCTGGGTACTAAAGCTACAACGATAAATGAGATCTGATGCCTCCTGTCATGGTGCTGCTGAGGGAGAAAGACATATAAACAGCAAATTACATTACAATGTAGCAAGCTCATCTGTAGCTGTAAAAGGGGGTATTAAAGGAGGAAAGAGAAAAGACTCCTAGGCCAGCCTTTCTGGCTAAGATGAGCCATAAACAATGAGATACACATTCAACACACACATAGAACCATGCAGAGTGCAAACAGCTACACGCAAACTAGCGTGACTGGAGCATAAGCCTCGAGGCAGTGCGTGGTAAGAATAAAAAACCTTACTACTTGTCAGGCACTGTTCTAAACATCTTATGTGTATGAACTCATTTAATGCTCTCAACAAGCCTGTGAAATAAGTACTGTTATTATCCTTATTTTTACAGATGAAGAATCAAAGACACAGAGAGGTTAAGTAAATTGCCCAAGTCACATAGCTAGTAAGTGGCAGAACCAAGATCCAGACTCAGGCTGTCTGATTTCTGAATCTGTCCTCTGAGGAAGATAAATCTGAGGGGACAAGACTGGAGACAGGGAGGCCAGGTGGGGGTTGATGATGCTGTTTGAACTTGAGCCATTGTAGTAGAGACAGAGGAGACATTCAGAGAACAATTCCAGAAGTGTGAAATGCACAGGACTTGGATATGAGGAATGAGGGAGAGGCGGGGATGAATCCCTCACGTCTGACTTGGTTTAGGGAGTGTGGGGATGAGTTCAGCCTTCACCAGGGTCCGTTGGAGGTGTTGACCCACATCCGTTCCTTTAGACAAGCCTGTTGCTCAGAGGAAAGAACTGAGGTGAAGATCATGATCTGAGATTTGGGCGTCATCAGCATGTAAGTGGTGAGAGGAGGAAATCTCCTGGGACGTGTGTCTAGATGAAAAGTGCAGTGAGATGAGGCTAGAAACCTGGGTAGCATCCACATTTAAAGGGCAGGTGGAAGAAAACGCGCCTAGGCGGAGACAAAAGAAAAAGGGTGGAAAGGTGTGAGAAGAGCTAGGAGAGGGTGGAGTCATGGAGGCAAGAGATTGGAGAGGTCCAGGAAGAGGGAGGGACCCAAGTGCCAAATGCAGAAGAGCAGGCCAGGAAGGATGAGGGCTAAAACACGCCCATTGGATTCCACACAAGCAGCTCACTGCAGCGTTAGCCAGAGTGGTGTCAGAAGGTTGACAGGGTCAGAAACCAGACTGCAATGTGTTGAGATGTGAACAGAAGGAGGGTGGAGTGAAAAATAATGGCCAATGAGCATTAACCAGTCTTTTCAGTAAATTTGGATAAAAGAAGAGGCTAGCACTTATACGGTAGCTAGAAGGGACCAGGGGCTCAGCACATTTTGATTTGGGTTACGAGAGCTTTGAGCCTGCTTGTTCATAGGCTGAAGGGAAGTTGAAGAGAAGTTGAAGAAGTAAGAGAACACAGGGATGTTTCCTGGAGTGAAGGTGATGGCAAGGTCAAGGGCCAAGGGCACAGGTGGAAAATTTGGAATTGAATAGTAGAGACACCTTGTTCTCTGAACCTTCAGACAAAGATATAAGAATGGATGTGGGAGCAAACAAGTTATAGAGAGATCTTGCCTGACAGCTCTGAAAAGCATGAGACAAGATTGTCTATGAAATAGACAGAGGTGTAGGAGTTGAGAGAGGAAATTGAGAAGAATGATAAAGGTTTAGAATGGGAAAAGAAGCTCATGGGGGACAAGAAAAATTTAGGGGACCAGCAGAAGTTAGAGACTCTGCATATCTAGTGGTGTCAGACTGCGCAGCGGTGTGGTTTTTGCTAACACTTCTCAGCTGTCTATGTTGGAGCAAAGCAGTTCAATTACAGCTTTGATCAGGGCAGGGACCTTGCCGCGTGGGTGCAGCAGCAGAAGGATGGAAGAGCAAGCAAGATGAGGGGGCAGGTGAGAGAGTAGCTCAGACAATCCACCATGTGCCCCAAGCTGGGTAGGAGAGGAAGGAAGAAAAGGGAACAGAGCCAGATGGCACCAGAATTTTTACAGGGACTGGAGGATGAATGGCTTGGATACAGCATTGGGACAAAAGGAGAACAGCCCATGGGGGAAATGTAAGAAATGTCATAGAAACAAGGTTTTGGATTCTTAATTTAATGCATTTCCTCAGTCATATTTGATTCTGTGATGATCCGTTGCTCTATTTTCCTCTCTCTCCTCAGACATTCCGCATTGCGCCCTCGATGTGCATCACTAAACCAGAAGTTGATTTTGCAGTGGAAGTATTTCGTTCTGCCTTAATCCAACACATGGAGAGAAAAACTAAATGAAATTTTTAAAAATGAAAACCCACAAGCCTCAAGAACTTCCCACTTACGTTCAAGGGTTAATTTGAGGAATTCCAGAACCACTGGTATAAGTTGTAAAAGACATGATTGACTGCCTACCAGCCATATTTGTTCACAGAGCCTCTATTATCTTGAGAAGTCCATCCTTCAGGAAAGGACCTCTGTCCCTAGCTCAAAGAATAAATCCTAATTAGTCTAGGTTAGTTATGGTAATTTGATTCCCCTTTGCAGTGATTGGTTTATGCATGATATGTGACATATTTTCAGACAATGAATCAAGATATACAGTTGGCCCTCCGTATCCACAGTTTCCACATCCACGGGCTCAACCAACTGCAGACTGAAAGGTCTAAGAGGGTAGCGTTTGTACTGAATATATACAGACTTTTTTTCTTGTCATTATTCCCTAAATGATATAGTATAACAACTAATTACATAGCATTTACGTTGTATTCGGTATTATAAGCAATCTAAAGATGATTTAAAGTATATAAGAGGATGCATAGGTTATACGCAAATATTACACCATTTTATATGAGGGACTTGAGCATCCTAAGATTTTGTTATCTGTTGGGAGTCCTGGAACCAATCCCCCGTGGATTCCCAAGGGACAACTGTATTTGATAGTAACCTTTCTATAACTATAATAAACGAGAAATCAGTACTACTTGTCATAACTGGAAAGTAATCAGAAAAATAGAGTGAACACAATGTTATGTAATTCAGTTCTAGCAAGACACAGTTGCTTGCAGATGTTCTCAGCCCGAGGCCATTCTGTCTTTGTTTAAGAAGGAGATTAGAGAGGATTTGAGGGGTGTTAAAAGATACTGGCAAACCAAGACCCTCTCCTTAACACAAACAAAAGAGGGCCCACAGAACTGAAAGGGAAATAACTTTCTCAGCATGCAGTTCGATGTTTATTTAAACTGTGTCAGTTTGAAGCCATGTCCTAATGGTCTGCCCCCTGAGATGTCTGTTCCACTAACACATCCTACACCTCACTGCCAGATTTGTCTCCCTCGGGCGTTGACTTAAACATTGGCATTCCCTTGCACAAGCCTCCCGGTTGCTCCCCTGAGTAAGATCAAAACCCCCTTAACAAGGATCAGAATGCCCTCTACTATCCAATATCCAAATAGAGCAAACACTTTAGAGATGCTCTGTTTTGGCACAGTGGAAAGATTATTGGATTAAAAGTCAAGTGACCTGAATTCTAAACTCAGTTCTTCCACTTATCAGCTATAGACAAACTTGAGCAAGACTTTTAACCTCTTTTTAACCTCATTTTGTTCCCAAGCGTATCAATACTTGCCCTTCCTACCTCCTGAGTTGTCCTGGGAATCAAGTGAGGTAGGGGATGTAAACGTGCTTTGCAAATTAATGAACTATGCAGATAGAAACTTCTTCCCTTCAAACTACGTTTCTCTTCTTTCCTTCACTACAAAATCTCCCAAGGGCAGTTTTTGCGCTCAACTTATCCTTCCCTGTCTCCTGTCCATGCCTCAACCCTAGGATCTCATTCCTGCCTCTCATTCCTTGGAAATTGCCTTCTCAAAAGGCCACCAGTGACTTCCTTATGGCCAAAACTTAGTGTTTCCTTGGAATGTTCTTTCTAAACAATTGCTCCTTCTTGAATAAGGTTTTCTTGGCTTCTGCAGTGTGGTCCTTCTATCTCAGATAGCTCCTTCTCAGTCTGTTTCCTGGCAGCTCCTCAGCTACAAGGCTCTGTCCTGGGCCACCTCTTCTTCCATGCTGCATTCTCTCCCTATACATAACCTCATCCACTTTGGAAATTTCACCTATCTTGACTATGCTGATGACTCATCTTCAGTCTCAACTTTTTTCCTGAGCCCCAATCCCAAGATTCTAACTGTCTGCATCTTCATTTGGATGTCACAAGGACACTTCAAATTCAATATATCTAACACAAAACACACTAAATATCTCTCTTCCAATGAATCCCTTCTTGATTAATGGCTCACAATTTAGGGCATTATTTTCCTCCAAGTTATCTTTTTGCCCTTCATATGACTAAGTCTCATGAATACTTTCTCCAACATAATTTTTCCAATATGGCCCATTTATTACCAACACCGCCTTAATTTGGGCCATCGTCATCTCTCCTAACCTATTTAAACTGCCTCCTAACTGATATTCTGGACTCCTTCCCAATCCATTCTCTACACTGATACCAACGTCACTTACTTAAAGAATAAATATAGTCACATGTCTCATCTCTTGAAGCCTTTGAGGGCTCCCTATTGCCCATGGAACAAAGTCCAAACTCCGGCTATTACGGCCTTAAAGAGCCTTCACAATTTGTCCCCAACCACCTTTTCGAACTTTATTCCCATTGCTCTTTCGTGTCATGCACATTGTTTCTTTGATCCCATAATTTACTCTACCTGGAACAGTCTTCCTCTCTTTTTGTCAGTGGAAATTATGAGGTCAGGAAGATTGGACAAGAAAACCAACACTGACTTCTTAGTTATTCTTCAAAGCCTTCCTGCTTTCAATATTCCTTTTCTTTTAAGACAAAGGAAAAGGGGAGAACATTGAAAATAAAGTTTATTATAACCATTTAGGAATTTAGCAAAATAGGAAGAGGAAACAATAAAACACAAACTTAAAACAAAACAAAAACAAAAATATTTTCATGCTCAGGCCAAAGTCCCTGCCAGTGCCAGGATGTCCTCTCCTGGAAGAAGGGAGCTGAGGGGTTTAGTTGTTCAGATAAATTCATAGAACATATTTGTTATGGCTTCCTAAGTCCTACAGGGTCTTGCGTATACTTAACAGTATACCCTGTTAGTCTCCCACCTCCAAGGACATTGGAGAGTAAAAGCCAGCAATGGAATTCCCAAAGATAATCATGTCCTGAGCCTCATTTCTTGACTACAAGGGTTGTGTAGCTCTATCCCAGTGCCTGTTGATCTGGATAAACCACTCCTCTTTCTTGAAGAGCAGTTGGGGATTGAAGATGCATAAGCCACAAGAGGCACGGAGCAGAAAGGGCAATAATTGTGGCCTTAGAGAGTGTATGGCCATTCATTTCTTGCACGAGTTTATAAACATGATAGGTTCCTACCTCTTTCCATTTGGAGCTGTGGGCAGCAGTTTAGCACCAGCATCTTCCTCCCTTCCATTTTCTGCTCTACCCACAGGAGGTGGGATGTAAGCCAGCTTACATAAGGCAAGGAGCCCACATTCTTGCCAAGCTCTTTTTTATTTCCTTTCTTGTTAAAACTCTCTAAAGTGAAGATAATGAACACTCAGCTCAAGTAAACTTTTTTCCACACAAGGAACATATTGACAGTTAATCATGTGATTAGAATATAACATTAAAATGTTGACAACTGCTTAAAAACCCTTGAAATGTCAATCTACTCAGGAGGGAGTAATTTAAAAAAATCACATCAAACTTTGGTCATGCCATTAATAATAATAAGTATAAAGAGATGTAAAATACATAAATTGGTGAAACAGTATAAACTATGCTCTTATTTGTCTTATAAAACTCCATCTCTTATATCAGTGTAGTTTTTAATTTTCCAGTAATTCAACCTAACCTCAAATGGTATGTCTAAACCATGAAGGACTTAATTCTTCTTCCACCTTTAAATCCCACTTAAATCTCACCTTTCCTACAAAGAACAACAAAAGAATGCTAGAAAAGATCACAACATTTGCCACTTCATCATCAGAGCATTAATGCCAGAGCATCATAGTGATTGTCTGAAGCAGGTTGAAGGCTGCTGGGCCCTGCATCAGTGACTTGCCCTGGGTTAATGAAAGCTGAGGCCTCACTTCCAACTGAGGTACAGAGAGTGAAAATGGCACAGCTTTGCCCCATTAAAAATGGGACTAGAAGAATACAGCACCACAGAGTATCTCAACACAAACAAAAGGTCCGCCTGACTTAGTAAGAGTGAAGACACAGAAACAAAAGCTTAATTATACCAATCCCTTTAGGTGTAGTTAAGATAAAGTAAGTAACCTTGTGTCCGCTGGATGGCAGATGTAGGGAGTGTTTGGTAGAACTGAAGGCGTCGTGCTAATAATCCATGATGGAGAACAGCCGTAAAAAGACATGTCAAGAACACAATTTAATCAAGAACTAGTTGTGGAAGGTCATTGCAAATAGCAACTAACAAACCACAAACTTTTAATTAAACGGGAGAACACGATGCAAAGGAGGGAGCCTGCACAAGCTGTCTACTTGATTGGTTTTGGGCAAATTAACCTCTCTGAGCTGAAGCTTCCTTGGGTCCAAAAACAGGATAGTATAACCTCATGGAACCCTGGTGAGGATTTAAATAAGAAAATACACTGGCAGCTGCTCAATTAGTATTAACTCTTTCCTTAGCATCCACTTTCCTTTGGACACAAAACTTCCTCAGTTGGCGCTTTGCTCTCACCATCTTGGGCTAGTGTTTATTCTTGTGTATGCATCTTATCTCCCTAAGCAGACTCTGCACTACTGGCAGGGTGACCTTGTCTTCATCCATCCTCGTGTACTCAAGACCTAAAGCAGTGGTCCTCACAGAAAGGCAAAAACTAACTCGTAGTGGGGGGCTGTGTGCGTTTTATCTGGAGATGCTACAATATCCAACAACAGTTTAAGGCAGCAATTAGCCCATCTGAACTAAACAATAGCCATCTGATAGAGGTTTTTTTTTGTGTGTGTGTATTCAGAAATATATATTATATATATTTAGAAACATATATGATATATAAAGAAATATGTATTTAGAAATACAATATTTTATATACATGTATATATAATGTTTAGAATTTTGGTAATAAAGTACCAGAGATTATTTTAGAAGAAAAGGAAACAGCCTTGGATGAATTGTGAGAAGGCCATAATAACCCCAGGAGGAATCCAGAGGGTTCCTAGACATCTCTTACTCATTCTCCAAGAGGGTGTTGCAATTCTTTTCAAGCCCCCAGTTCACACCCCTCCCCATTCTCAATAAGAGACTTCATGTTTAATTCTTCAGAAAAACATTGAAACCATCCAGCAAGAATTTCGATTGTTATCACTCTCCTCCTTAATACCCTCTAATGCCTTCCTACTGGTCTGTCCCTTGCTTGGCCCCCAGCCTGGCGCCTCTGTACCTTTCCCTGGCTTTCTGCACTCCAGTCAGGCTAGTCTCCCCACCCATCCCAGGGCATCTGCACACCATCTTCTCTCGCCTGCAATCCTACCCTCCCCAAGCCCCCAGGCTTCACCTGCTACCACTCATTCTTCATAGAGCGGATATCCACATTCATGGTCAGGTCATTATTTCACATAAATCTTTGCCATTCCCCCCTGCATATTCTCCAAGATCTTGCTGCATAAATTGTTCATTCTCTGCTGGATTTGCAACATCTATATCCTTTCTTCTTCCCCTCAGCCTGTAACCATACTTGTCTCTCCCATTTAAAAAAAAGTAATCTTCCTTCAAACCTTTATCCTATTCCTAAAAGTGATGCTGCTGGGAAAAAATTGTGGGCTCCCGTGAACCTATTCTTGCAAAAGTGACCAATATCCCCGTGATGATTAATCTTATGTGGCCGTTGACTGGGCCATGGGATGACCAGCTATCTTATTAAACATTATTTCTGGGTGTGTCTGTGAGGGTGTTTCTGGAAGACATTAGCATTTGGATTGGTGGATTGAGTAAAGCAGATAGCCCTCCACAACAACATCCTATAATTTGTCGAAGAACTAAATTGAAGAAAAAGGGGGAGAAAGATTGGATTTGCCCTCTCTGCCTGACCACTTGAGCTGGGATATCCATCTCCTCCTGCCCTCAGCATTCCTGGTTCTCAGGCCTTCAGACCTGGACCAAATCTACACCATCAGCTCCTCTGACTCTCAGGCCTTAGAACTACACAATTGGCTTTTCTGCGTCTCCAGCTTGCAGACGAAAGATTGTGGGACTTCTCAGCCTCTGTAATCATGTAAGCCAATCCTTACAGTAAATCTCTTTCTAGATATATATATATATATCAGCATATATGGATATACGCAAATAACTTGTAGACAGATATATAGCTATATAGAGATGGATACATAGATCCTACTGCTTCTGTTTCTCTGACTAATACCACCCCTAGTGGTCAAATCCAACAGCAAAGTTTCAGCCCTCACCTTACCTGGCATCTCTGTGGCAGTTGAGACTCTCGGTCTTGTTATTCTTCTAAAAACTCTCTCCTTCTCTGCTTTTCTTTTTTTTTAATGGCTCCACAGTCTTCCATTCTCTTACTATCTCTTGAGCCCTTTGCATTCTTGTGCATTGGTTTTTGTTGAGTTTGCTCCCCAATGCTGGGGTACCCTAGGGATTTTCACCGAATCTCTTTCTTTTCCCTTTCTGTGTACTTTTTTAGATGATTTCATCCATTATCCATGATGGCCCTACTATCTAGATGCTGAGGATGCCCAACATATCCCCAGGGCAACCTCCCCCTGGCTTACAGACTCACATTGCCAGCAGCTCCTTGAACATTTCCCCTGGGTACCCACTGGACTCTCTTCCTCCTCCCTGGAGCGCATGTGCTTTCCTGGCCTCAGGAGACACTGACTGAGCCAGCTGCCTTCTTGCTGTAAGTGGCTGATGCCAGCAATTCCCCCACCCACCCAAGCCAGTCTTAACCAAACTTTTGAATCTTGCCTCCCTGCCATCCCTTTGCGCTGCCCTCTTAACTGCTGATCGCAGCTTTCTTGCCTCCTCTACCTGCCCCAGCCCTGGCTGTCATGGCTGATTGAGAGTTTCATCGCTGGCCCTTGGCATACTTTGGGCCTTCTTTGTCCTGCTCATTGCTCTGCTCCCTTCCTTGTCACATTGCCCAGGTTGACAGTCAATATCTGGTCCTCATCCGTGCAAGAGTTAAACAGTGATTGTTACTGTTATCTAACTCTCTCTGCTCTAGCTAAAAGCCCTAACTTGTAGGCATCGTTGATTGCCAGTTGAAGCAAATTTTTAAAAAAGCAAGGAGGTAGCAGGAGAGAGTGGAAATTATGCCAGAAATAAAATATTTTTAGGATTTTTTTTCTTCCCGTGATGGTCCAGGGGGTGAGGAATAGTATAGTAAGTGAACTCTAGCAGAGGTGTCATTAAAAATCACTGTTCCAGGGGCCGCCCGGTGGCGCAGCAGTTTAGTTCGCACTTGGCAGCCCGGGGTTCGCGCGTTCGGATCCCGGGCGCCCGCCGATGCACTGCCTGTCAGCCACGCCGTGGCGACGTCCCATATAAAGTAGAGGAAGATGGGCAGGATGTTAGCCCAGGGCCAGTCTTCCTCAGCAAAAAGAGGAGGATTGGCGATGGATGTTAGCTCAGGGCTGGTCTTCCTCACACACACACACAAAAAATCACTGTTCCAGCTGAACTGGCGTCCAGGTAGTTCCATTTAGCATTGCTACCCACTAGGACTTGGCACAGGGGACTGATCCATGCTCCCTGGGTGGTCCTGTGCCAGTCCCACCAACCCAGGCAGAAGGGCCCTCTTTATTCTTGGTAACATCCCTGGAGTCAACTCCTGGCCCCTGGGAGCTATCTCCAGTAACCCCTCTTCTTTTTAGCAACATCCCACCCTCCCTCCTCTTTTTAGCAGGGAGCTCCTTCCCTTCCCAGGAGCACTGCCTTCCTCTACCTGTCCACCTCTCCTCTTACTTCTTCAAGCAGAATCTTTGCACCCAGAATCAACTCCTCCCTTACTCCTCTAACCTTTCCAGACAATTGTGGGAAGAGGTGGTGGGTTTTGGTACAAGGAAGCAAGATGTATTTTCATTCAATCTTTTTAGTGTAGCAAAGGAAGGAAAGAAAACGGTTGAATTTCTGTACTAAAGTTTTAAACATTCAGATTTTGCCATTCTTCAAAATATCTTTCAGAAATGCATGCTGTTTGGCTGCACAAATTTAAAATAATGTATTTGAAAAAGAAGAACAAATTTGGAGGACTCACATTTACTGATTTCAAAACTTATTGCAAAGTTACAATAATCAAAACAGAGTGATACTAGCATAAGGACAGAAACATAGACCAATGGAATGAAATAGAGAACCCAGAAATAAACCCTCATATATATGGTCAATTAATTTTTGACAAGGCTTCCAAGACCATTCAATGCAGAAAGGATAATGTTTTCAGCAAATGGTTCTAGGAAAACTGGATAACCACATGCAAAAGAATGAAGTTGGACCCTTCCCTTAAAACGTATACAAAAATTAACCCAAAATGGATTAAAAACTTAAACATAAAAGCTAAAACTGTGAAACTTTTAGAAGTAAACATAAGTAAAAATCTTCATGACACTGGATTTCGCAGTGATTTCTTGGATATGGCAACAAAAGGAAAAATAGATAAATTGGGCCTATTCAAAATTAAAATCTTTTGTGCATCAATGGTTACTAGCAAGAGAGTGAAATGATAGCCCACAGAATGGATAATGTATTTGCAAATCATATATCTGATAAGGGCTAAATATCCAGAATATAAAAAGAACTCCTACAATTCAACAACAGCAACAAAACAACCCAATTCAAAAAAGAGTAAAGGACTTGAATATACATTTATCCAAAGATGGTATACAAATGGCCAATAAGCACAAGAAAAAATGTGCAACATCACTAGTCAGTAGGGAAAGGGAAATCAAAACCACAATGAGATATGACTTATACCCATTAGGATGGCTATTATTTAAAAGAAAAAAAAATCACCGGAAAATGTGTTGATGAGGATATGTAGAAATTGGAATCCTTGTGCATTGCTGGTGGGAATGTTTTCCATTACGGAAAACAGTATGGCAGTTCCCCCAAAAGTTAAACATATGACCCAGCAATTTCACTTCTGGATATATATATGCAAAAGAATTAAAAGCAGGAATTCAAACAGGTATTTGTACAACCATGTTCATAGCAACATAACTCAGAATAGCTAAAAAGTGGAAACCACCCAAATGCTATCATTGGATGAATGGATAAACAAAATGTGGTATATACACACAGTGGAATAGTCTTAAAAAGGAAGGAAATTCTGACTCATGCTACAACATGGATGAACCTTGAAAACGTTTTGCTGAGTGAAATAAGCCATCATAAAAGGACAAATATATGGTTCCACTTACATGAGGTACCTAGAGTAGCAAATGCATAGAGACAGAAAGTATAATAGAGGTTACCAAGAACTGGGAAGGGGAGGGAATGGGAAATTACTGTTTAATAGGTACAGAGTTTCTGTTTGGGATGA
The DNA here is from genome assembly GCA_031878705.1 of Tapirus indicus. Lineage (NCBI taxonomy): Eukaryota > Metazoa > Chordata > Mammalia > Perissodactyla > Tapiridae > Tapirus > Tapirus indicus. The sequence continues at coordinate 118,717,817 of CM062921.1, forward strand.
TGAAAAAGTTCTGAAAATGGATAGGGGTGATAGTTGTGCAACTTTGTGAATGTACTTAATGCCCTGAACTATACACTTAAAAATGACTAAAAGAGTAAATTTTACAACAATTTTTGAAAAGCATATATTCATGTATAGGGCATATTTCTTCCAACAAGGACAGAGTGAAGGATTAATAGATTTAGACAGTAGGGGTGCCCAGTTCGCTGTCCACTGAGCGCCACTACCAAAGCAGGGGAGAATCTTTTCGCTGAAGCAAATCTTCTCATCTGTAAAATGAGCAGGTTCAACTAGATCAGCGCAAAGGTTCACATCAGCTCTAGCATTTTGCTTCTCTCTGAAATGTTAAAGAAGCAGCCAGGCACAGTAAGAGGGCTTCGAGAGAGTCTCTGCTAGAAACAGAGCTGAAGTAAGCAAGTTCTTGAAGAGTCTGAACCCACGGCTTTGGGGCAGTGCAGGCTTGTTCAGCCCCAAACTCTAAGGTCTCCCGGCAAACAGGCGTGTCCCTCCGTGGCTGGAAGGATGAGCAGTGGTGCCATTGATGTAGGAAACCAGAAAGTGGGTCTCACAGACCTGGGAATCTGGAAGACTTTCTCTCCTCAAAGGCATCAATAAATGCCTGAGGCTTTTCTTGAATGCTCCAGACCAGGCATAGCCTTGGCTCAGAGCAAGCCCCTATAAATCCATACTGATTCTGGTTTCTGGGCATTCTGCCAGCCGATCTGCTCTTAGTTTACATTGTTTTTCATCCTATGACGAAGTGCTTATGGCACATGAGTCAAGTCCCAGGAACAACTAGTAAATGATTAAGATGAAGGGGGAAATTTAGCTTAATAAGGTTAGTATGCATTAAAAATAAATACATAAAGCTTTAGATGTTAAAGCTTCCACAGAGATAATGAATCAATTCCAAAAATTCCAAAATACACTAATCTTAAAATGTATAATGATTTTAGGGGCCCCCCAAAAGGGTGATAACTTTGGGGAGGGCATTACTACATTCTCTACTGAGGTATGGCTGTGCTAATACTGATAGGCCAACAAAGAATTAAACTTGAGGTTAAATTTTTAAGAAAATAAGACCTGGGTCTAACAAGCCAAAGTTTCCATTTGAAAAAGGATCATGGGGTCAAAGGCGACATCGACCTTCCCTAAGTATTTCTGCTTGCCTTTTGCCCTCCAGTACAGAGTGGTTTCAGGGGCAGGCTCTTCAGCAGTAATGAATGGAGTGTATCCCTCCAAAAGTTCCACTATTTTGTTCTTGAGGCAGGATATAGTGTCGAGTGGTGGAAGAGTTCAGAGGAAGAAAAACTTATTCAGACTGAGGAGGTATTTGGAAAGCTTCATGGAAAAGGAGTCACTTAAAAAATATTGCTCTAAAGCTCAGGCAACAGGGGCCCCTGCTCTGGGCCCTCAGCTTTAGAGGAGTCCCATCCTGGCCTTCCTTTGGCCATATCCCTCGCTAGAGATCAAGAATCCACAAGGCCCTGAGGTCTAAGATCATAATTCAAATACCCAGGACCCCAGAATTCCAGAGTCCCCTGTCCAAATGTCTCCAAGCTCACTTGCAGGGCCTACATGGGTCTCCTCCTGGGGCAGCTGCTTGCAGGGGTTTAGATGGAGATTGGACATGAGAGCTGGGATATTTACACAGATACACACAAAGCAGGATGGAGCTGAGGGTGGGAAGAGAGGGGGATGAGAGGCCAGGGGTCAGGTCTTCCCATGCCACCACTTTCTGGTAGGAAATGCAAGGAATCTGAGAACTCAAAATCTGAACCGGGCCTTTTGGGTTTTTATAAAATTACCAAGCTAGGAGGATAAAGCATATTTAACTTAATAGTTTGTTAGCTTGATTTATAATTTTGAAACATTTCAACATATGGTATGTGGGTCTCCATGTGTTCTCCTCCCCCAGATCCCATAAATTCTAGGGGTGTGCCTGCACTTAAAGGATGACTTGAAGGAAGGGTAGGATTTGGAAAAGCAGAGAGAAGGAGAGGTTTCAGATGGGTGGGACGCAGTGAACAAAACCATGGACTCCTCATTTGGCTCCCATGGAATGTCGTTTCTCCGGCTAAATATTGCTAAGTATCTTTAATTAATTTCCATTATGCTCCAGATTCTTTGTTCCTAAATTTTTCAGATAGTCCTGACATTACCACTTTAAGTGCTCCTGCCCAACATGCCCTCCTTTAAGAGCAGCACCCAGAACTGAGCACGGGGTGGACGGAGCCCCACCTCCCCTGTTCTGGACTCTGCAGGGCTATTAACACATCCTAAGGGCATCAACCCTAGACATTCCTTTCACTCAACTGATGGTGATTTTGCTATCAACTCTAATCCCCACTTCATTTCCATATCTTGTGGTTAAGTCATGTTTTCCCCATTCTATTTTATTCCAGTTATATTTTTAATGCAAGTCATGTGTCTTTCAATTGTGTGCTATTATTTTTTCTAGAACTCATCTGTAAGCACTTCTGGATCCTGAGTCCACCATCCCATGTCTTCATTATTCCCCAGGTGGAAGCCTGGTTTGGCATCTCCCAGGGGAGGCAGTGCAGTGGTAAAGAACTTGGGGTTTGGGACCACACAGCCCTGGGTTCAAGGCCCAATTCTACCACTTTCTAGCTGTATGACCTTGAACAAGCTACCTGACCTCTTTGAGCCTCTGCTTCCTCCCCTACAAAAGGAGGCTAACAGTACTTTCCTCAAAGGAACAGACAGGATACTGTGTGTGACATGCATGGCACATAACAGACCTGGGATAAATATTAGTGACATGCCTTTCATCTTTTTTGTTACCACAAAATTTCTGTAACTTGCAGTAAAGAATGTACTACTTTTCTGTTCCTGCGTATAGATTTCCACAACTTAGTGGCTTTAAATAATGTCCATTTATTAGCTCACAGTTCTGTTGGTTAGAATTCCAACAGGTTCTCTGCTTAGGGTCCCACAAGGCCTGGGCTCTTATCTGGAGGCTATAGAGAAGGATCAGCTTCCAAGCTCATTCAAGTTGTTGGTGGAATTCTATTCCCTGTGGTTGTAGGACTGAGGTCCTTGTTTCCTTGCTGGCTGTCAACCAAGGACCCCTCTTAGCTCCTTAAGGGCACCCGCATTCTGTGACATGTGGCCTCCTTCATCTTCAAAACCAGCAATGGGCATCAAATCCTTCTCATACGCTGAAATCTCTCACATCCTCTTCTGCCACTAGCTGGAGAAAATTCTGCTTTTATGTGGGCTCATGTGATTGGATTTGACCCACCCAGAGAATTCTCCATTTTAAGGAGAACTATGCTATATAACATAACAATTACAGAAGTGATAATTCATCATATTCACAGGTTCTGGGGATTAGGGCAAGGAATCTTGGGGGGCCATCTTTAAAATTCTCTCTACCACAAGAATAAAATTCTGGAAAAAAGCAATATGTGCAGCTGGTATGAAATTCCAAAAGTACCAACAGATGAAAAGAAAGTCTCCAACCTCTACCTCTTCTCCCATCACCTGGCTCACCTCACCAGGGTAGCCACTGTTAGCATCCTTCAGCCACCATAGATCACCAATGCATCCTGCTTTTTGTACTTAATACTATATCTTGCAGATCATTTTGTAGTTTGTACAGTAAATTATTGGCTCTTAATAGATATTTAGGTTATTTAGAATATTTGCTTTCTCAAAAAAAGGCTGCAGTTAAAACCCTTCTACACAAGTGTGGATATATCTTCAGGATACATTTCTGAAATGATCATTTTGGGGTCAAAGGTTATATACCTTTGTAATTATTTATTTATTTATTTTTGATGAGGAAGATGGGCCCTGAGCTAACATCTGTGCCCATCTTCCTCCACTTTATATGCGGGACGCCTGCCACAGCACGGCTTGATATGTGGTGCGTAGGTCCATGCCCGGAATCCAAACCGATGAACCCCGGGCTGCCAAAGCAGAGAGCATGAACGTAACCACTATGCCACCAGGCCAGCCCCTACATTTGCAGTCTTTATAGCTTGACTGTTTTTCTGCACCTTCTCAACAGAGAATGTTTTCAAACTTCTTGAGTTTCACAGTCTAGTAAGTGAAAAATGGTATCTTTTTGCCCGTGTGTTTTGATTTCCTTTTCTTGAGTGAGCCTGAGCACAATTTTTAAAGCAAGTAATATATATTTCTATGACTTCCTGCTGCCAGGGGCCTGTGGAGCTCTTGTTCTGGTTGCAGTCTTTGTTCTAGTTGTTGCTTAAAGTACCCAAAGTTAGTTTTTATTACTTGTGGCAAAAGCACTTCACTGTTACAAACTCTAATTGCAAAAGGCCTTGGACTGCTGAGCCTTGAGGGGCCCACGATATAGCACTATTTTTCCAACTGGGTTCTAAACCAACTGACAGGAAATGGATTAAAGCAGATGGGCATCTAAATATCAGCTTGATTACCCATCAATGGCTTCCTATCACTAAACCCCAGGGTGAGACGGAGACCACCCAATCACAGCAGCACTGCACAGCCACAGGCCTCCCCACAGCCCCACCCACCCTCCCTGCGGGCCACCCCCTGCAGGGCAGGGTCTTGACTGCTTTGCTCCCCTCACTGTGGGCCTGGATCAGGCCAGAGCACTCACACTCCGCAGGCACACAGGCCAGCCTAGGAAGCAGAGGAGCAGGGGGCTGAGCCAGCCACGCCCAGTTCCTCTCCCAAACCCGCCAATCAAATTACCACACCTTCTCCTCTAAGGCAAGAGGAGTATAGGGGCAGAAAGGGGCAGTTACCCTCAGCAGGACTGGGAGATCAGGGAATCACCCCCACGGTTTGCACTAGGATAAATGCTATTTTGATTCTGTCTCTTATAAAGTATGGGAAGGTTTGGGAAAAACATTAGGAAGCTGGTAAATTTCAAATTTCCTTTTCAAAAACAAACGAATTAGATGCTTCCCGAACCCCAAAGCTGCGTGATTTCACTTTAGAAGGGCCATGTCCATACTGGTGGAGGAACTTGTGTTCAATCCAGAACCTGATGGAGGACACTAGGCTCGCACAAAGCTCAGGGTTTGGATATTCAGGAGGTCTTAATGGTTCAACTTCTCAAGTGTGTACAGAGTGAGTGAGGGTCTGTCTTCTGTTGATGGAGAGAGAATGCTCTCATTAGATGACTTTGTGTGGTGTAAACACAGCCAAGACTTGGCTGTACCGAGCGAGAGAGCCTACTGAAATTGTCCCATCAGCACAGCTGCGAGTGAACCACACTAGGATTCAGCATTTAAAATATCCAACAAATGGTTTGCTGATCCCATTTATTTTCCACAGAACGCGACACAGTGAGTGGCCAGAGAGCTCTAATCACAGTTTGCTTTCTCTGTGTGTGCTCTGAATTCGGCTTATAATTCAGTTCAGGAAGCATTTCTTAAGCATGTGGTTTCAGCACGTGGCAGAGGACAGAAGAGGAGGACAGAGCCCCTCCCTGCCCTTAAGGAGTTTAGTCTATGGGAGCCCAAGACTTGTCAACAGGGCAGCTGTGCACCTGGCTGAGGGCTGCATGCTTCATAGGCCTTATCACCTCAGTCCTGGCAACAACCCTCTGCGTGAGGTGCCTGTGGTAGCATAACACACCTCCTGCCCCAAAGATGTCTACATTCTAATCCCTGAAACCTCCGAATGCTTCGTCACAGGCCAAAAAGGACTTTGCGGAGGTGATTAAGGATCTTAGAGGGGAAGATTATCCTGGATGATCCAGCTGGGCCCAATATAATCACAAGGGTCTTTCTAAGTGGAAGAAGGAGGTCAGAGTCAGAGGAGATGTGACAACTAACCATTGCTGACTCTGAAAATGGTAGGGAGCCACAAGCCAAGGAATGCAGGCAGCCTCTAGAAGCTAGAAAAGGCAGGAAAAAGGATTGTCCCCTAGAGCCTCCAGAAAGAACCAGCCCTGCTGACTGACACCTTGACTTACCTGGTGAGACCCATTTGAGACTTCTGACTTCCAGAACTGTAAGATAATAAATTTGTGTTGTTTCAAGTCACCAAGTTTGTGGTCATTTGTTACAGCAGCAATAGGAAACTAATACAATACCATTACGCTCATTTTCTCAGTGAGGTTAAGTAATTTGCTTAAGGTCACACAGCTGGTGAGAGGCAGAGCTGGGATTCAAACTCAGGGCCATCCACCTGCAAAGCCCAATTCTTTTCTCTGAATTACACAGTCCTCCACCAAATACAGAACAGTTCAATGAATTACAGGACAACACAAGGCAGTCCAACAGCAAGTGGTAAGATAAAGTAGACATTTCTTGGCTTTTAAATATGTCAGTTCTCGGTTGAGGATCCCAGGGAGCAGATGACATTTCCAAAGCAAAAAGAGCTTTCAAGTCTCTAGTAGGAGAAGAGCCCCATTTCTGTCATGCTCTGCCCCTTCCACTTCCCTTCTCTCAGGGCCACTGAGGAAGCCGACTTGGGGTCCAGGGACTGGAGGTGGCCATAACTGCCTCTTGCAGTGTCCCCAGGACAAGAAACTCATGAAATCAAGGAAGGTCACCATTCTAGCTCCTTATAATATGGTGAAGAAATTGAAATCGAAAGAGGAAAACACCCTCTACAGGGATTTCTGGGTAAACATAGATTGGTAATTAAATCCATATTCCTCAGAGCACTTCAAAGGAAAGGGCATTGGAATGGAATGGGAACTAGGATTTAATAGGCATTTATGTGCCAAGTACTCTGCTAGGCTGTTTGTATATTTCACATGATTTTAACTACTAACTATGAAATAGATATTACCATCTCCATTTTAGTTTAGAGGAAACAGTCTCAAAGATTTGATGTAATATGCCATGGTTAACAAACCTTGTAAATTCAGGAGCTGGGATTTGAACCCATGTCGATCTAACTTCTAGACCCATTCTTTCTCCACCCTGATCTTTTTGTACTAGTGAAGGAAATAGGTATTTCTGCCTTTTGGTTTTGAGGTGCCTCAAAAGGCTCCTTGAATACCTACCATTAAATTGTCGCCATCTCTGTGGATTTACTCATTGTTATCCAGGACAGGAGGAGGGCAGGGTCCTTGGGCAGCAGGACTAGGAAGGACCCAGGAGTGAGCCACTGGGATTAGGGAGCAGAGACTGGATCCTAGTGCCTCTCTCTGGGCCCACCTCCAGCCACCTGAGGGTATTGGACACTGGAAGCCAAGGGGGCCTGAGTTAAAGGTATCGCCAGAGGGTGGAGAGTAGAGATGTCTCTGTCCAGCTGCACAGCTTTCTCTTAGGGTGACCCAGATGGCAGAACACACATCTCAGCTAAAAAGTGGCTGCAGATGGGCCTTCTGGCTCTGGATAAGGGGATTTCTTTTCAGAACTCCTTGAGGGGGTTTGCCATCTGCATCGGCGCTACCCTTTCAAAACACAATCCAAGTTTGGAGAGAAAGCATATGCACACAGGACCGGTTTTCTTTGAAAACGTTCAGTGAACAAGGACTTTGTCTCCGATTACCTGTCTCCTCTCCGCCCAGCGGGCACCTCCAACTCCTTTGGCAGGGAAGCTCCCTGAGAAGTGGGAGGGCTCCATCTAACACAGTCTGCTGACGGGCCCTCAAGGGATGCTGCCAGCATTGGCTGATGCTGACTTTGTTGCTTTTTGTTCAGCGAAGGTAGCAAGAAGGACCAAAATAAACGGATCAAAGCTTGAAATGATTAGGATATTCCATCATCTGCGTTAATAAACTAGTCTGGAATTACATTAAATATTTGGTCAGTCTTGGATAGTGGTGTGAGGCGACTGTGAGGCTCCCACGCTGCCTGTCACAGGTTGCTAGACCGGACGTGTCACCCAGCCTGTCCCCAATCAAAGGCCAATGACATCTGTCATAGGTAGCGCATCCTGATGTCATCGGCAGATAAGCAAGGACAAGAAAATGGTGTCACTCAAAACTATTTTCAATTCTTTAAGTTTAAACAAGTTTAAATTTCTGTTTCCTTAAGATGTGTTGTAGACAACTGTATGGTTTGGCCTTGCCATATTGGCCTAAGTAATTCTCTCATACACGGTGAATAGAACAGAAGCAGATACACACTTTTGGGAGGGCAATCTGGCATGCAGATCAACATTTTAAATGAGTAATTCCTTTGACTCAACACTTCCCATTCTAGGAATTTATCCTAAGAGGGAAAAACAACATACAAGCAGCATAAAGGTAAGTATAAGGATATCCATCAGAATGTCATGGTGAAAAATCGGAAAACCTAAATGACCATCAATTACATCAACCATATATAATCATATATCACGCAGCCTTTAAAATGATATTAATATATAATAGTTGATATAGGACACGTGCACATTAAGTGGAAAAGCAAGTTATGAAACTATCTAGAAGACAAGTTCAATTTTTTAAAAAAGTATCTCCATCTGCCTGGAACTAGTCTTGGGAGCATACATTAAAATGTCAGTATGTGGGGGCCGCCCGGTGGCGCAGCGGTTTAGTCCGCGCTTGGCAGCCCGGGGTTCGCGAGTTCGGATCCCGGGCGCCCGCCGACGCACTGCATGTCAGCCATGCCGTGGTGACGTCCCATATAAAGTGGAGGAAGATGGGCAGAGATGTTAGCCCAGGGCCAGTCTTCCTCAGCAAAAAGGGGAGGATTGGCAACGGATGTTAGCTCAGGGCTGGTCTTCCCCACAAAACAAAACAAAACAAAACAAAACAAAATGTCAGTATGTGTGGATTCCAGGCGATGTTTGTCTTCTTTATATTATTCTGAACGCTTTGCAAAGAGTATTTTATAATTCCATTATTAAAACACACACGCACCATTTTCAAACTAACGCAAAGTCACTTTTTGAAAAGCTGTTGTTCCTTTCTGAAAAATGAAGATTAAATTCCAAAATAGAAATATGACAAATTGTCCCTGACCATCTTCCCTGTAATACAAGATCATGACTTCTAAGATCCTCGGAAAGTACTTGCCAACTGGTCAATCTGGCAGATTAGGACAAAAGTATCATCGCAGGAATTAAGAACAACGAAATTAGTGCAAACAGATGTGTCCTAAACACAAGGTTGACAATAAAATAGAGCTTTAAAGTGACCCCGGGTGGCTGGACAGGTGGGGACACATGAGCTTGCTTGCCGGGAGAAGGCCTCGTCATCGAGCGGTTGGGCTTCTCTGGAACTGCAGGTAGAGAATCCAGCCCAGGACCCTGCTGTCACTTGGGGAGTCTCCCCTCCGCAGGGGCAGGTGTCCTTCTACGGCATTTCTGACAGAGAAGTCTGACTGGAGTCTTGCAGGAACAGGGTGCCCATTACTTCATAAGAGATGGATTCCACTATTGGATGAACTGCTGGAAAGTCTGCTTCATCATATGCTGAGACTACTGTTACCTTTGCACTCACATAAGTTTGAATTCTTATTAAATTTGAAAATTAGAAAAGTACCTGAAGAGATAATAAACTATATACCACTTTATCGAAATGCTAAGAGATACCATGACCTTTTCATTTTTGGAAATTGTTAGAGACTTTCCCTAAGTGACGTTCAAATGATTTGGACCGCAAAGGATAATTTGAGACTTTTCTATTTTCAGAAGGCACTTTGTTATCTGAAAGGACATCAGTGATGTTGGGGCCCTGACTGGTTTTAATGGCAAAGTAATTATCTGTACAAATGCACAGAGCCTTCTAACATAATTAGGATCACTGATCTTCAAGACAGTTTCTGTCGGTGTCAGACAACACATTGAAATAGCATATTTTCAGCTCTAGCCTATAAGAATTTTGTTCCATTTGGGCCAGAAAGAATTTCAATATATACAGCAGTACTTTTTATTTTTTCATATACTATAGGATCAATATAATCACAGATTTCTCTCCAAATTACCACTTTATTGTTTGGATTATTTCAGAAACCAAAGTTAACAGTTAAATAAAGAAAATTATAAACGGAAGAGATTCACACGCATACACATATGCAAATACTGAAGATAAGTAAAAGCTAACAGTTACTGAACGTGCCAGGCACGCTGCTCACACTTACAGGCTTTAGTCTTCACAATTCTGCAAGGTTGGTCTCACCCCAATTTTACAGATTAAAAAAAATAAAAAGGCTTAAAGAGTTTAAAGGACTTGTCCAAGATCATAGAGTTAACGCTGGCGCTGGAATTGGATCTAAGATCTCTGAGTTCAGGGCCCATGTCCTTGCCACTGTTTAGGCTGCACCTCTCATTTAGGGAACTGTACAATGCTGATGGGTGAGTCACTCAGGATTGAATTTCCTGTGACAGAAAGCACAAAACAGCAGAGGCCTCAGCAATGTAGTTTTATTTCTCTCGAGTGCAGAGTAGGTAGGCTGGGGCCCACAGGGTCCCTAGGAGGTGTCAAGGCCTGAAGCTTCTGTGAGGATTCATGGTCCCAGATGGGGGCTAGAGCGCCAGCCATCGCCTCTTCGTCTAAGCCAGCAAGAGGAAGGAATAAGGATATCCCACATCTTTAAGGACCTGTCAAAATTTGCTCAGATCACTGGCCGGAAATTACTGACGTCTAGCTACAAAGGAGGCTGGGAAGGTAATCTTTATATTCTAGGTCGCTTTGTGTCCAACTGAAAATCAGAATTCGAAGGAAGAAGGGGAGAATGAATATTGAGAGAAACAAATAATAGCCTCTGCCACACTGCTTACAGAACATGCCAGGAATAAAATGTAGATGCTAAACCTTTTATCTCCCTTTCGTGTGGGTGTATTTTTTGCTAAGAAGTGGAACATTAATTTGTATTTTTCTGGATGTTTGAAGTATTTCATGAAAACCAGAGTGACAAACCCTCATTACCCACCATGCAGAATTAACAGATGCTAACATTTCCTTCAGAGCTTTAAAAAAATTGACTCAGGGCCAGCCCCAGTGGCCTAGTGGTTAAGTTTGGCATACTACACTTCGGCAGCCCGTGTTCAGTTCCTGGGTGCAGACCTACACTACTCGTCTGTCAGAGGCCATGCTGTGGCGGTGGCACACATACAAGAGGAAGATTGGTGGGCCGCCTCAGTGGCATAGTGATTAAGTTTGCGCACTCTGCTTCAGCAGCCCAGGGTTTGCAGATTCGGATCCTAGGCACAGACCTACACAATGCTTATCAAGCCACACTGTGGCGGCATCCCACATACAAAAGAGAGGAAGATTGGCATTGATGTCAGCTCAGAGACAATCTTCCTCAAGCAAAAAGAGGAAGAGAGGCAACAGACGTTATGGCTCAGGGTGAATCTTCCTCAGCAAAAAAAAAAGACTCAGATGAGGTCCCTTCTGTTGCCATGCACCAATTCCATTCCTCTCCCTCCCTTTCCAGAGCAATTACTTTTCTGAATGATGTAATTCCCATTAGTGTTTCTATATTTCCTCTCTATAAGTAGCAATAACAGTATTTTTAAAAACTGTATAAATGGCATATATTTTACCTTCTGACAGCTAATTTTCATTTAATATTTTTTCAAGGGCTATCCACTGATATTACAGATCAAGTTCACTCATTTTAACTGCTCGATTATTTAACATCTTAGAAATAGGCCACAATTTATCCATTTTTCTTGTTCATGGACATTGAGGGTATTTTCAACCTTTTCCTAAATACAAACAATTCAGCTGTGAACATCCATGTAAGTCTCCTTATACGCATGGGCACGGGTTGTCTAGAGTATTGCTTCTCAAGCTCTAAGAAGAATTTAGGAATCATTTAGGAAACCTTATGAACCGTAGATTCTCCTTCAGCAGGGCTGGGTGGGACCGGAGAGCTGCACACCTACGAGAGTTCCCAGGCGAAACCCATGCTGTTGCTCCACGGATGCTTCGAGCAGTGACTCCAGGTTTATACACAGAGTTGTTGGGTCACAGGGTGTACACATCCTCAACTGTCACAGCCGTCATCAAACTGAATCAATTTTACTCCAAAAGAAATGAATGCGTTATTTCTCCATCCTCACCAACACCTGATCATGTGAGACTTTTTGCCTTTTGCGAGTCTGAACGCATGAACAATTATTAAGTCTATTTCCCTGTTTATCAGTGACAATGATCATCTTTTCATAGTTTGACTAGTCAAGCTTTTTCTGTTCGTATATTTCACCCATTTTTCTAATGCGGCAGTTCTAAATGTGGTCTGAGGACCCAGGGGATCCACAAGGTCCTTCTTTGTCAAGTTTCCTATCCGTGTGAGGCTCGACTTCTTTCATGTACTTTAACCAAAACCTAGAGCAACACTCTGTCTGTATAAGCAGCTATGAGAATCCAGCTGTCTTCTATTAAGCTAACATTAAAGAGATTTGCAAAAATGTAAAACAATGCCTCTCCCCATTAAACTTTTCTTTTGAAAAATAGTTATTTCCTAAAATTATTTAACATGTATTATTTTTAATAAATTAACACTTTTAAAATTCCCCTATTTTATTTTCTAATAGAGTAAATATCAGTAGGTATAACCTACACATACAGAAACTCTTTGAGGTTCTCAGTTTTTAAGAGCGTAAAGGAGTCCTGAGACGGAGAAGTTTGAGAACTGCTGCCCTTTGCAGGAGGGTCTGTTGTTTGTTAACGTGTCTGGATACCAACCCTTTGTCAGTTACACGTATTGCAAACATTTTCTCCCAGTCTGAGGCCTGTCTTTCTACTTATGGTGCCTACTGTTCTCAGAAGCTTCTTTGATGTCATCCTTTTCCGCCACAGTGCTGTGCTTTTGCTAAGGATACTGCGTCCATTTTGAGACAGGGAACATCTCTCTGGGCTCTATGGAGAACCCCAGCTTTGGCACCAGTGAATGAATTAGGGAGAGAAAATGGGATTTCCCCTGACTCTCTCCTCCTAGAACCCTCATTCTATGCATCTTCCACGCCTGAACAGACTTCAGTCAAAATGGTAGTTATCACTGCCCTTTAATGAGATCACTGTAAAATACATGCTCAGGTATTTTAGAATATTCTGGTTTGCCTCAGACAAAATCAAATGTCCGTGATTCACCAAAAATATTTCACCCTTGGCATACTACATGTTTCTGTTTTCCTCCTCAGAAATATTAGGAAGGAAATTCCTATAAAACTTTCACACACTTAATTTAACATGTACACTTCCATCTGCAAATATTTTAACTGAAAAAGACTGATCTCACTTAAATTCAACATTTTGTATAAAGCTTTTGTATTTAAAAAGCGCTTTCATATATACTATTTTATTTGACCTTCATAATAATTCTGTATGATAAATGAAGACAATATTATGCTGAGAACTGTGTGAGAGATAAGGAAAATGAAGTTCAGAGAAGTTAAATGCTTTATCAGCATCACATACATAGGATCAGAAATGAGATCTAACTGCCAATCACGACGGATCCCTTAAAAATTATGGTTGATTTTTGTCAATCAGAATAAAAGTGACAAGTGACCCCAATCAATCCTCACAGGAAGCAGAAACAAATGAAATACCTGCACGGTTGGTACAAGGGAAAGCAAGGACGGTCTGAAGGGCATTTGCAGGACATTCTCTGCCTTTCACGATGACTTCAGGTTTTTACTGTACAATAACATGTGAGTAATACTCCCTCCTGTTCATTAATATTCCTACTGGTAATTAAGGCCAATTCATCTAGTTCAGATTAGAGGAAGCTGGAGAGTGTCAGATGAAGCCTGGCAGGAAGAGACCAAAGATGGAAAACTGGCTAGTGTTTCCCCTGAAGAGACCAAGAAAGGGTAAGGGAAGAAACAATTAGGAGAAATTAGGATAAAATTAGACAGAAATAGAAAGGGAAGAAGGTAAAGAAAGTATACATCTCTCTAAACGAAAAAGAATAAGATTACAAATTAAGGTACAGATGCACATTTTCAGGGAACCACAGCATGACCCCCATCATCAATACTATCGACACGGCTTTCAGAAGACCCCGCCCGGGACTCTTGTGTCTTAGAGCTTATGGTGAACTGAGGATTCCTTCATTTGAAGTTTCAAAGGCATAAGGAGAGAAATAACTTTGCTGAAGAGAAAATATGTATTTCAAGCTAGTGAGTTCAAAGTTACTTTCAAGACCAACTGAAAGAACTGCCTATTTAATCCCTCCCAGAAACTGACTCGTCACTGGTCCACATACCTGCCCGCACTCACACTGATCCTCCATGTTCCTTTTAATGTTCATCTTTGCCGCAGAATAGATGGCATAAATATCAGCCCTATTCAAAAATCTTTCATTAAAAAGCTTTTCTCCATTGAAAGATGGAAAAGACAAAATAAAAAACTTCTGAAAATAGTGAAGAAAGAAAGCTCAAGGCAGAACCTCCCTTGTTAAGGAGTCAGTATAAATTCTGAACCATCTGCCACCATCATCCGTCACGCTGTACAGCTGTCACCATGCCTGAGGAGGAAGCGCCACATAAATTAATTTGCTTCCACCTCCACAACTCAAATCAGAACAAAAAACCAAAAGATAATCTTGTTGATAATTGCCAGTAAAATCTCAAATTAATTCAACATAGTTTTACCTTGAAGAGATGTTATTCTTGAAACAAAACCATACCTAGTCAATTAGTTTCTACCTATCCTTGTCCTTGAGGGGAATAAAAAAAACCCAGTAATCAACAATAGGTTATTTAGAAATAATTTTAAAATCAGAACTGGAGTCATGGTATCAGGTGGAAAAAAATCTATGACCATTTTAAAACAATCTTGAGTCTCTGACAGATCATTAAGCATAACAAAATACGAAAGCACTTGAATCGTATAAGAAATTCACAAATAAAAATTCACAAATAAAAAAGGGGCATTTGTATGTGTTAAAATAATTTAATTCTCCCTGTACATTTCTGTCCACATGAGCCAACAGAAATCAAGAATGCCTACTTTACAATATTTACCTGTTTTGAGACATTCAAGTCAATTCAGATGGCAAAAGTAGAATTCAATCACTAATGAAATGTTTAAAAAATATATATTAAACAAAAAAATGTTTTTACAAGATAAAAAATAATCTTCCACAATGCAATAAATTGCAGATCACTGAAATTTTAACTCTTTAGATGATTTCAGTTCAGTTTTTGGTTTCAAAATCTAAAGACAATCAAAAAGAATAGACATTGGCAGAATTTCTATCTGTTTTTACGTTTCTCTTTCTTGTTTCGACTACTTGTTACACTGTTTAAAGAAGATGACGAAGGTGCTCTTGCGTGACCTGTGGCCTTTAGATGGTCAAAAAGTTTATTCCGGGATGGAAATTCACTATGGCAGGTTGTACAGCTGATAAGAACATCACTCTGCGAAGGGAAAAAGCCATAAATAAAAGCAAGTGTTATTATCTCAGAGCGATGTTTTACATTTTCACGTCGAAACTAAATATCGAACAATTGCAAAATAAAGATCTTTTAACAAAATGGACAGCTACCAAGACAGGCTCAACAGAGGCAGCCATTCTTCGAAGTTGAGTCCCATTAACCAACACCATCAACTTTAAGAGTCTTGAGACATTCAATAGCGTGCACGACATGGACTAGACCAAGGCTTTAGATTCCAAAGCAGTGGAAAATAGAACAGTAACTGTTCTGGTACACTCTGATATTTCCAATGTGCTTTTTACTTTAAAGAAACAAAATGACAGTAGCACATATATAAATTCTACGTTCATCAAGGAAAACTGTTGATGGAGCCACACCTATACAGCAGGAGGGCTCAAACACACACTTACATCTTTGGAATTAGAATTAAAAATTTAAATTATATTGCTTAAACAACAAGGTCCGCTGAAGGGATGTCAATGTGATTGTGACTTACCATTGTCTGTGGTTCAGCAGGTACTTTGACAGATTTTTTCATATCTTTGGCTTTCTTTCCTTTGGGTTTAGGAACACTGGAAAATAAATAAAAGAATTCAACATAATCCAATAATAATGTACCCCTTTTAATTGTCATCTTGCTCCCAAGAAGACTCAGAAGACTGACCTGCACTTTAAAGGCTAATTCACTAATTTTAATGGCCAAGATAATTAATTTTCACATCACAAATGAACAGCTTTAAAGAGCAACTTGAGAGATCACATTAGATATCAAATTTGACACTAAAATTAAGGAATTTACTTAAAACAGCTGAAACACAAGCTAAAACAAGACTCCCAAAATATCTCTGAACTTTCATACAGTGTGTTTTTGTCAAAAAGGAAAGCACTTAATACTCCATTTATTGAAGCAAACCAGCAGTATTCACAAATAATCTACGACATCAAGTGTGGGTCCCCAAAAACACAACTTCTTGGACCTGATTCAGCCTGTGACGAACATTTGGACAGCTCCATCGTGAAATGAGAAAAATCAAGATATCGCGATGCACTTTTCATAAAATTAAATTTGTTCAACGTAAAGAATTTTCTTTTATTAAAAGATTGTATCCTTTCTGCTGATCTGATGGGTTTCCCCGCTGTATCTTTGAACCCAGAAACTGCCAGCCAATAGCCAGTTTCCTTCTATTCCACTTTAACTCCTGGACATTCCTCTACTCAATCTTCCATATGAATTTTGATTTTCCTTAGTCATATCATACTTTCCCTCATTTGTGCTAACCAAATTCTTAGGGTAAAATCTGAGTGCAACTGTATTTACAGAACAGACAGGATGGGTTATAATGATGAAGTATGATAATACTGCCCAACACGTCATGAGTAAACTATTCGTCAAGCAGAAAACAAGAGTCTGTATTAAGTTAAATGGCCTACACATTTAAAAGATGCTGATTAGGAGTGTAACACGTTATGCAGTTTTCAGCCAGCTTTGAAAGCATCAAGAAAAGGACACAATGGCATAAAAGGCAACAGATAAACAATTACTAATTTACAAAATATCATTGCAGATATGCCACAAATATATCCAAGAAAATTTAGGATAATACTCCTAGAGAACAAGTTACAATATTATGAAAGACTGTAGCTATATCTTCTGAAGCTAATAGTTAAGACCTTTGTTTTTAAAAAGTACTCTAGACACACACGTTTTTAATGAAGACCTTCTCACTAGGTATTCAGTGTCCGTGCACTGCAGAGAAGCAGCAGAGGCCCGCAGAAAGGCACTGGACGTCAGGACACCTGGGGAGGGGGTGTCTATCCCTGCTGCTCCTCAGCAGTGAAGAGGTTACTTGAATTCTCTGAATCCTTTTCTCACATCAGTAAAATGAGTAGTTTTATTTTCTCAGTGGTTGCCAAAAACTGACTTTTAATAATGACTTTTAATACTTTTCCCTCCCCAAATGAATTCCCATGTAGAGGTAACATGAAAAACAAATGAAAAAATTTTAGCTCTAGATGAAAGAGGTGGTCAGGAGCCTAGGGCCCGGCCTTTTGGCCCAGCTCTCATGCCCACCCAACAGCCCTCAAGTGACCTTTACAGGACATTCAGGCCTCATGGAGCTAGCTGATCTGGGTGCACTGACCTCCTCCAAGGAGTCAGGCAGACAGGGATTAAACGACAGCTTCACCACTTACCAGCATTTGTCCTCCAGCAAATCACTTACCCTGAGACTCAGTGTCCCCATTTGTAAAATGGGAACAAACACCTCACATCAGAGCACTGTGTAATTTTGTCTTCCACTCTCCGGGTTCTTCCAAGCCCCCACGTTACCAGTTTGTGTAGTTCCTCGTCTTCCTTTTCCCTCAGCTACAGCCCTACTCTAGGCCTCTGTCACGTCTTTCCCTCATTTATGCCATCTAAAGTCCCTAAACCCTAAGTACACTCCACCGCCCCTTCACTGCTGCTCCAGCATTAAGCATTTTCAACTCAGGCTCCCACTCGACTCTGTCATTTGAACTCCTTTTCACGGTCCTATGTCAGGAACCTGAGGCTACTTACTGCTCAGATCTTTCCTCAAGGAAGAAGAAATTATTCTGCTTGAAAGCAACAGAGGAGGATGGGGACAAGAAAGTCAGACAAGGAGAGGAAGAGGAATGCAATCTCCCCCGAGTGAGACCTTCCCTTGGCCAACCACTACAGCCTGGTGCAGCACAGGGATTCCAGGGCTCCTTTGGGAGGAAGGCCCTAAGCTGTGGACATAGATCCCGATGAAATGCACTGTGGGGCTGAACACAGGGTGACTGTCACGAGCATGGAGACTCATTCAGTGATGCTCCAGGCGACTGGGGCAAGGCCTCATCAGTAGCCTTGTTCCCATGTGAGTGTCAAGGATTACTGATCCAAGACAAAATAAAAACTCAGCAGAATAAGAGAAACAAAAACCGGATCGAGAGGCTGGCCTCATGGCATAGTGGTTAAGTTCGTGCACTCCACTTCAGCGGCCCAGGGTTCACAGGTTCGGATCCTGGGTGCAGACCTATGCACCACTTAACAAGCAATGCTGTGGCAGGTGTGCCACATATAAAGTGGAAGAAGATGGTCACGGATGTTAGCCCAGGGCCAATCTTCCTCAGCAAAAAGAGGAGGATTGGCAACAGATGTTAGCTCAGGGCTAATCTTCCTCACCAAAAAAAAAACTGGATGAAAGTGACTTCTTTCTGATTTTGGCCATGCTGCTGAAATGTCTGTGAGCACATTCCTCTAGCATTCTCTTTCCAACATGCTTCATCATGCTAGTATATATGTCTAGATATACATATATATTTTTTTACTTCATCAATCATGGGAAAAGAGATTTTGATATATAAAAAGATAGCCTTGGCACCAATATCAAGTAACCGCAAAATAACACACAACTTTGACTTACCTTTTAGCTTCACTTTTTGGGTCGTCACACAGTTCAACAGTCTCCGTGACATGTCCTTGGGGACTATCTTTTAATTCTTTGGCACTGTCTTGATTTAAGTTGATATCTTCTGGATCAACCTTTACTCCTTCCCCAGTTCCATTCTCATTGAAATTATCATCATAATTCTAGGTAATAAAACAAGTACACCATTACAAAATAAATACTATAATAATACTGGCTTCTTATGTTATGTTGCCAAATAGTTATAATAAACAATGATAATGTCCTGTACACTCTGGTAGGACTATATCTTCAGGAAATAAAAAGGAGAAGCAAATGACAATTTAAGAAAATGAAAGCTCATTAGAGAAATATTAAATTATGGAAAAATTAGAAACAATCCAAATATTCACTGAGTGAACAGTTGAATATATGAAGGAAAATCATGAAGCTCTTAAAAATCATGTTTCCAAAGATACTGATTCAATTATGTGGAAATACACAACATATTATCAAAAATAGAAGAAAGGGGGCCGGCCCCATGGCATAGTGGTTAAGTTCAGCACACTCTGCTTCAGTGGCCCAGGTTTGTGGGTTCTGATCCTAGCCGCAGATCTACACCACTCATCAGCCATGCTGTGGCGGCGACCCACATACAAAATAGAGGAGGACTGGCACAGATGTTAGCTCCAGGCTATCTTCCTCAAGCAAAAAAAGAGGAAGATTGGCAACAGATGTTAGCTCAGGGCAAATCTTCCTCAGCAAAAAAAAAAAAAAAAATACAAGAGAGAATTACAGTTGTCTGATTACAATTTAATTCAACATTAATTAATATCTATAGGCAGAATTAGGGATGATACTTATACTTTTCTATACCTTCCAAATAATCTGTTACTTTTACAGTCAGGAAAAACAGAAAAAACCACAAGAACAATCATGCATTATAAAAGAAAGATTCCTGGCAAACACATCTTCACTAAGTGCAACTGTTTTGTTTTTGTTTTGTTCTGGGTAACATGTTGCCACAGTTGCTCTCTCCCTCTCCCTCCCTTGTCTCTCCCTGTTCACGCTTTTCCCCCTGAACTATGGAAGTCAGCTGCAGGCAGATATCATGACACTTCACCATGTCTCTCCTAAGAACCAAAACATTCTCCCCCATCTCCACAATACCCTCTTCATACTTAAGAGTTTACACGAATATTAACTGTTACACAATCCATATTCACATCCCAATAATGTCCTTTTTTTGTAACCCCTGATAGTGGATACAATCAAGGATCACATGCTGCATTTAGTTGTCATCTGTCTTTAATCTCCTTTATTCCAGAATAGCATCCCTACATTTTTTTGTCTTTCATGATATTATTCTGATGAGACTGTTTTGTAGAATGTCCCACAGTTTGGGGACATTCTTCCAATTCTGATTTTGATTGTTTCTTCATGATTAGATTCAGGTTTTACATTTCTAGTAAGAATACTGTAAGGAAAATGCTGTGTTCTTAGTATATCACAACAGGAGGCAAAATGTCAGTTTGTCCCATTTTTCAGTGATTAAAGTCTCACCATTTGGATTAGGTGGTATTGCCAGATTTTTCTACTGTAAGGTACCTTTTTCCATTTTATTAATAAGTAATGCACAGAGTGTTACTTTGAGATTGTGTGAATATCCCATTCCCAATAACTATTCACCAATGGATCTGGCATCTACCAATGATGCTTGTGTGGACCACTTATTACACTGGTGGATGCAGAACAGTGATTTTTCTACTTCTATTACTCCTGCCATTTGCATTTGTACTAATTCATATTCTTCTGTAATGAAGCTTTCCCATCTGTCTCCTTTCTCCAATTCTCTCTTTTTTTAGGCTCAATAAAGATACATGATTTTTTTTTCTTAAAATCAACATGTAAAAACCTATCACTATTATTCCTCTTGATGACTCAAATTTTCCCAAATTTGGCAGGTCCTTGTGAGCTCCTGGGTCCTTCTGACGTATCCCCATCAATTTCTGAAGACTTCCTTAGTTTCCAGGATAAGATGATCCAGGCTCACCTCACACTTTCCCCATCCCAGTCCTGAAATCAGCCATTTCTCCAAGGACCAAGCCCTGACTCCTTTCACTGGTGAAGGGGATTCAGACACCAAGGTGTGTGTACCAGGTATGCTCATTGCTACTGGGCGTCATGGCTTTGAGGCACTCACTGCGTACACTGCTAATGAGCTTATTATTTATTTTTTTAAATCTTGAGCTCACACGGATATCTCCAATTCCAACCCAACACTACAGTGCTCTTCCTCTCATTCCCTCAGTCTATGTCTGTATTTCTCTTCTTCCATAAGAGAATCTGGTTCCCAGTAACATTAATATATTTACTCATTTGCTTCATCCTATAATACACACAAAATAGTTTCAGAAATACCATACCAATACCACCAAAATATCTACTAAGTAAAGTTCAAGATTTATATTTTGTTTATTTATTTATTTTTTTGGTGAGGAAGACTAGCCCTGAGCTAACATCTGTTGCCAATCCTCCTCTTTTTGCTGAGGAAGATTGGCCCTGGGCTAACATCCCTGCCCATCTTCCTCCACCTCATGTGCGACACCTGCCACAGCATGGCTTGATAAGCGACTTGGAGGTCCATGCCTAGGATCTGAACCCACGAACGCAGGGCCGCCAAAGCAGAGCGCATGAACTTAACCACTACATCACCAGGCCAGCCCCTCAAGATTTTTTTTTTTGCAGTTAATTTTGTCTTTAGAATATGTCCCGTGGAGGGTGTTCAGAGTACTGTGTTCAAGAGTTGCTGAGATTAATTCTTCCTTTCTGTCAGCCAGGATCATTTGTTCATTTACATTTAAGTTCAGTTTTTTGGGTTTTCTTTTACGATCTTTGTCGGCTTATGCAAATTTTTTTTGACCATACAAAAAACTCTCCCAATCTGAAGTTCCATGATTCTCGGTGTTTGCTGGCTCCTGCCCTTTAATCTACCAGCACATGTCTCCACACTACCTGCCTCTTCAAAAAGAACTTAGAAAATATCAGGAAAAGTGATACATAAAACTAGGTCTGAACTGGAGCTCTCTTCTTTGATATAATCAGAAATCATAAACAAAAGGTATTATAAAGGAATATAGCTTTGGGAGGAAAAAACAGAGTGGTAAACTGAAGCATTTCGCTGGTAAGAAAATACAAATACACATGTCTATTGTTGCAATCTATAGGACCTATCCTTCATGACTCAAGACGAAATAGGCTTGGGTTGGGTATAAATCTCTCCCCATTACATTTTGTCCTTATTCTAGTGGTTCTGGCACACACAAAGGAGATAGAAAGTGTTCTAATGACTACAGAGTCTTTGGGTGGAAGATGGTATGAGACATTTTATAAAAGGAACATACAACTTGCTATGTGGTTTTATAATTGAAACAAAAAGTTTCAAGTCACAATTTTAACAGTGATTAACTCATGAGTCGTATCATTTTTGGAATATGAACTGGATAAAAATTATCAAATATACTATAACCATTTGGATAAATAAACCAAATCTAAAGTTTTATGAAAAATTATTGTGTGTTACACCTAAATTTTCTTAAAAACATTTTCAGTTTTTAAAAAGAACTAAATTTAACACTTAATATAAGCTAATATAATTAGATTATATTACCATGGCACAGAAATCAATTCCATTCTCTTTAAAACCACCTAATATCCTTGGTAAAATGGACAAGCTCAATTTGTTTTTATAGGATCAAAAACATCCAGAGGATTGTGTTACACATATATATGTTACACATATATAATATCCTTTTATTTAAAGATAATTCTTAAGACAGAGACTGAATTTGGACCCCAAGTACGAAATATTTAAACTACTTAAATTTCTTGACTAATATAAATAAACATTTTTTCAAGAATCACAATCATTACAAGTTTCTAACCAAATGTTCCTTTTGCAAAATTTCATTTATGTTGTTGGCAGAATAAACTTAGATACACAATGACCAACCTCCAGATTTTCATATTTTCCTGATTTTAATTATATTGACTTAAAAGCTGTCATCACATGTGTCCAGATATTTTTTTAATATGGTCACTCAGCTAATCAGTATTAGGGGAATTTCAAATGCAGAATTTTTAAACACACCGACAACAGTAATTAGGTAAATTAGCAACGTACATATAAACAGGGCGAAAGTGCTGAAAAATATTTTTAACTCCTTTTAATCCATTTTACACTAACCATAAAATTACAGAGTGAAATTCCCTCTCCTTAATACAGACTATCCTGAATAAAGCACTCCAACTTTATATTTGATATTTAATGTTAATAAAAGTTTTTCAACATACCTGTGCTGGTTTCTGTTTCTTTTTCTTCTGTTTTTTAGAAAGCCTATGAACAAACATAAATCAAAATGTCAAATACTTAACTTTGTGAAGACTTGTTGAAAAGAAAAAATACTGAAACACTAGTGATATAAACAAAAGTAAAATATTAAAAATATTTAATATAAGACATTAAAAGGAAAAGAAAAATATTCACATTATCATTTTAGAAAATTATAAGTGGCTCAATTGATAGGAATTAGCATATCAATTGCCTAGGTATAAAGCTGCTTTTAATATACTCATAATATATTCTGTAAAAATTACATTTGACATCACATCTTTACATTATAATATTATACATTTTAATATTATAAACTTCCCTTAACTAGAAGAAATGCAGAAAATACTAGCATAACAGAATAACTTCTTAGATCAAACAGCATTTAAATGCAATCTCTAAATGTGTCGCATGACAAGTGACATTTTCAGAAGTACTTTTGCTTTGGTGCATCCTCCATTTCTTCCTCAGAATTGGCATTCAATAAATTTTCATCAGTTTGAGGTCCCGAAAAATTTTCCTCCTCCTCCTCCAACTGTTGTTTTAACAGGGCGACCATTTCCCGATGCTTCTTTGATTTTTCGTGATTCCTCATGCTGAAAGAACAATCTGATGTGAGTAACTGCAATAGGATTAACTCATATGTGCCCAAATGTTGCTGGATGAGTGCAACCAAGTTAAAATTGACTTTTTCCCATTAACAAAGTGTTAGTGACACAGCCAAGAGAAACGGAACCCCATCAGGGTTTCTTATGCATTAAGTACGCTGGAAGCCCATGACTACCTTCTTTTTTCCTATATCCCAGAATTCTCCCCTCCCTCTGTCCTTTTCTCTACATATTTTCTTCCTGTTTTGGGGGGTCAAATTCTCTATTATTTTTATTTTCTAATTCTTAAAATTCAAGCCTTTTCCACGGTTTCCTCTTAATCACCAAGTATTTGCTAAGTGTTTATATGCTTGAGGTTGTGCTGTGGGCTTCAAGGGATCACCGGGAAATTACAAGACAACGTTCTAACGTTAAAAGGAAGACCCCATGGATTTGAGAAATGATGATGGGAGGGTTTGAAGAAGCAGAGTACTTTACCTCCTTTTGCTTTTTGCAACACCTTCTCAGGTGAAATGCTGAAGCTACGGGAGTCACATAAATGACAAATTAGGGAACTTGTGTTCCTGTCAACTCCATCTCAGCTGCTCAGATTTGGGCTTTCTAGTTTGGATTGCTACTCTTCCTTCCCACTAAAATTCTCCTTCAGACCAAGGTTCCCTGGAGAAGTTGGAACATCTTGTGCTAGAAAGTAAGTGCTCAAAAAAATGACTGGAACATGTCAAAAGGGCACAGGAGCCAGCCTGAAGGAACTCTCACTAACCACATCTGGAAAAACTTGAGGATGAAAAGGGCAGTAATGAATTATAAAACATTGAAAAATTCATAAATTCATACTGACAACAGACAGATCAGTGGGTGAAAGGGAGGGCTCTTGTTTACAGCAGAAGGCCAAATGATGACTAGTAACATAGAAGGAGCACTGGCCCCAAAAAAGCCTCATTTTGGGACCATTATAGTGAAGATTGCTACAAGCTAAAATCATCAATGGATGCTAAATCTAAGAAGGAAATTGTGATGAAAAGCAAAATATTTGCATAGTTTTAAAGTGTCTCTCCACAGAATAAACATGCTATAAGGTAAAATTTGTTGCAAGGGATAGAATACTAACTCTACAGTGGAAAAACTGGACAATGCCTTGATTGGGTGATCAAAATTATCGCCACCAGTGAGGGGCAGAAGGACGTTACACGCCTCCAGATGTGAACCCCTGAGAGCAACACAACATGTTATGGAGTGTTCCAGGTGGGGATGAATAACTTGAATCTAAGCATGAGGAAATGGACAAACCTAAAATGATAAATATTCTATTAAAAAAATATTTGCAAGGGCCAGTATTCGAGAATATCTATGGCATAGACAAGGGAACTGGTTCAGATTAAATAAGAATAAACAAATAACTGCAATACATGATCCTAGACTGGAAAGATGCTACATAGGACATTAATAAAGGATGAACTGACAAAGTGAAATATGGGCAATAAATGAGATAAAAGTATAGTATCAATGTCATAAACTTCCTTAAGTTGACAGCTGTACTGTGATTATGTAAGAGGATGTCCTTGTTCTTAAGGAATACATGCTGAAGTATTCAGAGGTAAAGGAGCATTACGTATGTAACTTACTGTCAAATTATTCAGGAAAAAACTGTGTGTGTGTGTGTGCACGTGCATGCACGCATAAAGAAAGAAAATGCAAATGGGGCAAAATGTGAGCCACAGGTGAATTGGGTGCTCTATATTCTATTCTTGCAACTTGTCTGCAAGTTTCACATTATTTCCAAATAAAAAATAAGTTTTTAAACCACCTTCATTGTTGGTTTTGTGTTCTTGCTTATTTCTAACCTTTCTGCCCCACGCCACTTCTCTTGCTCCTCTATTATTTTTCCTTCAAGGGCTATACAGTAATACCACTCCCCCACTTTCATCCTTTGGCCTCCTTCTTCTTTACTGCACGTTTTGCCTCTTTTTCCCTTGCTGAGTCCTCTCTCATTTTCTCCTATATTCTTTCCCTCCTCTTTATAATAGCATCCTTTTTAATACTTCTCTCTTCATCTTTGCTCCCATAAGATAAAGTCCTTCCATTTCAGCAAATACACTTTAGGCGGTTTTCCTAAAGTTCCTAGTTTGGCAGTGACAGCCTGCCTGAGCGCGTGATGGCGGGAGGTGAGTCTGCCACCAACAACAGAGACAGACGATTAGCTTTGGTCTGGCCTCCTTGCCTCTGCAACTACACCTTCTTTGCCAAGACAAGCAACATTCCCTTCTGAAGACAGTGTACACGTTCAAAAAGCAGCTGCTACATGGGAATAGTGGCATGAATGAGAATCAGTACAACAGGCTTAACTGCCGGTACAAATCCTTCTTCCTCTCCCGCTGGACAGAAATCCCCCAAGATGACATGAGAGGGCTTCTGATCACCTGCTCCAAACAAGCACTTTCTTTTTAGGACTTTCAAAGTGTTACAATTCCCCCCAGAAGAAAAGGTGAGTTCAAAGACATTAAACTTACGCCTTTTCCGTCTTGAAAGATTTGTCACACGCTGGGCAGTAAAGGCCGTCATAAAGCTCAGCATCCTCGGCCTCGTCACTGTCTTTACCTACGAGAGGGAAGCCCATAGTGAGAATCCTGTCTGAGTAGAACACAAACCTCAAACATGTTAACAAATTATATCTCTTGAGGAATGATCTAATGTTACACACAAATTACAAACTCAAATGTTTGCATATCCTTACAAAAAATAATGTTATAGGATTTGAGTTGACTTTCTAAAAGCAGCACTGAATTACAAGGGAGGGCTTCCAAATAAATCACTTTACCTTTCCAGTTCTTTTCATAAGTCTACTTAGAAGAAGATTCAAAATATTCTCAAAAGTCCTGGGTGTGACGTAAATTCAGAAAATCAAATGTCACTTTCATAGTTCTACCACGAAGCAGATTGTTCAACAAAGGTGTTTTAGCTTGCCTCTGGAGCAAGATTTGGTGCGAACACATTTATAACTGCAGTCTATTCTTAAATGCTTAAATAAACTTAGCTTATGACATTTCATCGTTATTAGGTCATAAAATGGCACATTACATGTAAAGTTTAATAATATCTTTACAGACTTTTTAAAATAATCTTGAAGCTTTATTACAACAAAATAATTACTATCAATATAGCCCACAAAATCTAAGCAACTAGAAAGCTCAACTGAAAGTCTTTGCACAGCCTCATATTCTATCTTTATAAGAAATGAACAAGTAAACTGATTGCCATTTGGGATTTATTATGGGATCAATCAAGATCCCAAGATATCTATTCTATAGTCAACATTTTGGTTCTTTATAAGTGATGTTAATATGATTCTGAAGGACATTTTCACTGAAATCATAAATGATCAAAATACATTCAATGTTTACAATATGGTATTATTTTCCAACTGTGTGTACGCTTTCAATATATCATATACAAGAATGCTGGCTTTGAAGTCAACATCTGGATCTAAAAATGGTCACATGTTCTCAGGCATATGCTATAGCTTCTCAGCGTCTTAGTTTGCTCCTCAGCAACATGGAGATAATTCTATGAGCAAAACCTACATCTAGGGGTACTCTGTGAGGATCAGGCAAGACCTTGTAGGTGAAAGCATTTTATAAATTATAAAATGCTACATAATTATGCCACCTCACATTTGTAGAGTGCTTTATAGTTTTCAAGGCACTTTCACACATACTACTTCTAACTCATTGACATAACACTTCATTTCCTAAACATTTTGAATGAATAGAAGTCTATCGTTTTATTTATTTGGGCTATTAGTCTGAAAAACCACATTTGTAGATAAGGTAAAACTGATTCAATTATGTTTAGATCATTCAATTTGGTTTCCCAGCAAATAGCTACAGACAGTGGGGCATATCAGGTATATTGCTATTCTTGACAATGCCTAATCCTCGCCTTTTAAGGTGGTCACGTGCCTGTGCTCTAATGACAGGTGGAGAAAAGACACATTTTGGCACACCCCGAGGAGCCCCTCTATAAAGTCAGAAATGAGAGGAAGAATTTATATGCACCACATGGATTCCTTCCTGCACAGTATCAGCTTCTCCAGGAAGAGCTGATATTGAAATTTGACCTACTGCTTAACTGCATTTTTTAAAAATAACCAGTCAGTCACACCTGCCAATATGTCCATTTGTCAATATATTTATACAGCCAGAAACATAAATTGTTTAAAATATGGTCAGAAAAGAGTTTGTTGATCAAATCACTGGAATTAGACAACTTCAGTAGACTACCTTTGCTTGGCTCACACAATACTGTTCTTCATTTTAATTATCTGCCACATTTTAAAACTGGGAGATGTCACATAAAAAATCCAGATTTCCAGCTTCACTTAAAAAACAAACAGGGCCAGATCTGGTGGCCTAGTGGTTAAGCTCGGCACGCTCCGCTTTGGTTCCCAGGCATGGACCTACACCGCTTGTCAGTGGCCACACTGTGGCGCCAGCCCACATACAAAATAGAGGAAGACTGGCAACAGATGTTAGCTCGGGGCAAATCTTCCTCAGCAAAAATAAATAAAATAAATAAAAACAAACAAACAAGAAAAACTCTGGTAACCCTGGTCCTGGCACCAATCGGCTGGAACTCAGGTGCTCTCCAGGTTTTCTTCCGCATTCCCATTCCTTTTGTCTTACACTTGAGCCCCTTTATTGGCACCTGTAAGCATCCTGAGTGTACAACCCCGTGCATAAAAACTTTATTTTCTAAAATTTCTTAATGAGTGGAGAAGTTACCATCCTGTCCATCTTTGAGATCTTGTTCCTCCAGTTCATCTTCATCTGATCCATCTCCAAACTCCTTTTCATACTGTGCCTCCATCTCCCTGAGCTCCTTTTCCAAATCAGCCACGGTCGTCCAGCTCTGTTCTTTGTATTGCTCTGCCAGTCTAGACACAAATAGCACAGTCTCAGTGACGCTGAGAAGCATGTCTCTGCACGCATTGGTTTTACTTACTCTTTAGGCTTAAAAACCATCCCCCCTAGAGAGCTTCTGCCTCTCATGTTGTCAATGTTTACAAATGTCAAACCTGTGCTTATTTAAAACTGGGCAAAGTCACTTAACTCAATCATGTGTTACGTGGTTGATTTTAATTGCTCTACTTGAGAAAGGGTTTTGAAACACATAACTCTTAGCAACTTATTAAAAGTCTTTAGATGTTTTAAAATCAAGTGTCAAGTAAAGTGCTAATTTTCAAAAGATGAGGGGTGGGGTGGGCAGAATTTTTAAGTGAATAATTTTTAAAAGAATGCTATAATGCTCAGGTCACAATGCTTTCACACTAACTCAGAAAAAAACTTTAAATGCATTAAAGTGAACCAAATATCTAAGAGGAGACCGACAGAGAGGCAGTACTGACTGGTGGGTAACGCAAGGCCACTGGACTCACTTCTGGGGTCCAATTCCCACCTCCACGATGTACCAGCTATGTCATCTTGGGCCTGGCTGCCTTGTTTCCTCAAAAGAATGAGGATAAAAACCAGAACTTACTTCACAAAATTATTGTGAGTAAAGCACTTACAACAGGGCCTTGGACAGACTAAGAATTCAATTAACGTTAGCTGTTACTGAATTTTAGAACTCTGTAAAGGATCTCAAGTATAAAGGGTCTCTGAAGGAAAACATCCAATTCAAAGGAAAAAATTTTTGCAGTAGATGAAAAAACATCATCCAATGTCAGGATTAAAAAAAAGAAAGGATGAGGCCAGCCCCAGTGGCCTAGTGGTTAAGTTCGGTGCGCTCCACTTCGGTGGTCGAGGTATGGTTCCCAGACGTGGACCTATACCACTGTTAGCAGCCATGCTGTGCTGGTGGCCCACGTACTAAAAAAGAGAGCAAGACTGGCAAGGATGTTAGCTCAGAGCAAATCTTCCTCAGCAAAAAAAAAAAAAAAAGGATGAAGCCAGGATGATTTAACCCAACATGAAAGCACCACGTCAGGTATCCAGTGGTTTCCTTGGATCCCCCACACCTATATTTAGAAAAGGAGGCAGGCATACATACTTCGCCTGCTTTAGCTTCTGCTGCCGCCTCATCTCTTCGGCTTTCCTCGCCTTCTCTGCATTCTGTTCCTCCACAAGTTTCCGATGAGCCTGAACTCTTTTATCTCTTTTCCGAATGAAAGCTACCAGCTGCCGCACAAGCTCGTTCTTCTCTTTCCTTGCTTTGTCTCGAATCTTTTTGTTTTCTTTTTCCATGGCTCGTTTCTCCCAGCGGTTTGAAGCTTGTCGTGTATCATATTCTTCCTTCCAAGCAAAATTCTTTTGAGTGCAGAAACTCTGCCAATAAGCGTAGAAAGGATGGACTACCTAGTGACACGGAAAATAAGTAAAATGCTAGTTTAAGACTTTTTTTTTTTTTTTGGTAAGGCAGAAAATATTAGCGATACTGGACATCTACTCTTCTTTTTTCACATATATATAATATTGCTATTAATCAATGGAGAAGATAGTCCTTTTAAGGCTTTAGGGAATAAATCACTCTTCAGAACAAATTTAATGAGGAAATTAATGGGATGGGACCATGGTCAATAAATAGGGAAAAGTAAAGCAGGGAGGCCACCAGGAAGAAAGAGAGAGGAAGAGAGTCATCAGATAGGACCAAGAACTAGAATCTATTTTTTTTAAATAGAGAAATAGGGACAAGACACACTGATAAATGCTAATTTTAAAATGAATGCTAATTTTAAAAGCAATGCATTCTGCTTTTACCGTATCATAGTCACTCTGGGAGTCTCCAAAAGTTGGGAAATCCTCAACATCCTCTTCTAACACAGATTCTAGTTCTTCCTTCGCAATCATCTCAAAAACATTACGATACACCGTATAAAAGCCCTAAAACACAGTAACAGAAAGACAAATTCTTAATGCTTTTGTGGTCTAATCACAAAATAAGATTTTAAAATGTAACATGAAAAACTTTAATGTTAAAGAACTACAGGCCCAAGCTCTGCCCCTGCAAGGACATTTAGGTTTCAACTGGATGTTTTTATATGCTGACAGTCTCAGTATGAAGGCAATGCTTTTGCAGTTTTCAAAATGAACATTGTTTCAACTTTCTATTATAGAATAATTTTAACAATTCTCTTTGTGACTGATAAGAAATTAAGAGTGAATTCATTTATCTTACCTTCTCATCATCTCCATAACCAGAGTAACAGGTAACAGTGAAATAGTGAAGCAAATCTAAGCTGTCATCTTGATATTCTCCATCAAGCCCACCTTTAAGTAGAGCCTCTCTATGATTATCATACCTAAACAACAAAAAAATTAGCATCATCAGTTAAGGCTGAATAAATAAGAATTCACAAGGACTCCTTACTCTGAAGGAGCCGAAATATTATTATTGTACGTTTTAATGTGTCCAATCCACAATCAAAAAATTTAAAAAAAAATCAACATGAAAAGACTTTAAATAATCTTTCACAGAACTGCTGACTAAAACTATGACTGCAACTTCTAATACGTTACAGGCATAATACAGTGCTAGCCCATAACAACAGGAGACTTATTAAAGCCAGGGAATTTCCATGACTCTCCAGAAAGGTAGCAGCATTTTCACATGAAAGAAACATCACTAAATAGGACAGTAGAGGACGTAATCTGGGCCACAGACTAATTATACGTTTGTGATCTGGGAATTTACCAACATGTACCAGAGTAAGACCCTTCCTGTGTTTATGTAAACAGTCTAGGAGCTTCACACATACAAAATCACTCCTCATAATAACTCTATAAAGTTAGTTATTATCCTCAAAGATATAACAGGAAATTAAAGCTCAGTGATATTAAATAACCTGTTGCCATAATCATAAAGCCAAAATGCAGCAAAGCTAGAATTCAAAACCAGGTCTCCTGCGCTGGCAGGACCATACTTCTAAGCCACTGTACAGTACTGCCTCCAAGTAACAGGGGAGTTACTAGGCAAGAGCTTTAAATAAAAGGACAGGGAATCCTTGGGACAGGAAAACCACCTAGGATCTAGAGAAGAGGCCAGAGAAAAGGAAATGGGAAAGAATATCGAAGTTCCCAAAGGAAGGCAAAAGCATCTCTAAGGCCAGATCTCCAAATTCCTCAGGAGGAGAAAAATTTAGGATTCTTTGGCTTTCATATAAAAGACAAGTTGACAAGAATTCTCTTTACCGTCTTTCTCTCTGGACAGCCAGTCGGGCAGTACACTGCTTAACACACAGAGACCTGACAGCAGCACTAACACCCACCTGGTCCTGTGCCAGCACGATCCCGCAGTTATGTCAGGATGTAAAACCTACTCCCTTGTTTCAAAAAGTTCATCTAGAATCTGAAAACTCGGAACTTCAAACGTAGAAATTTGTGTTTGGAAATGGTATTCAATTATCAGGTCATCATTACCAAAAGTATCTGTCGTAGATTTAGAAGCTTAACTCAATTTCTTCATATAAAGTAGTTCTTTGGAAAACATTACAATTCTTGTATTAAAACACTGTATCTGTTCTTTAAGGACAAGTCAACATTCTTCCTTGTCTGACGTCAGTAAAGCTGTCACACACCAAAGGGACCCCATTTAATGAGAAGTTACTTTATAAGCATCAAAATTAAAGCTAATATTGCCAAACTTTCTGTTTCATCACCTATAAAATCAGATAGCTGGAGTACTCATCTCTAAGGTTCCTTCCTACCCAAATACTGCATTTTATATCATGAAGAGGGGAGAGATGCTTCAGAACACACCAAAAACCATTGAACATGTTAAAAAAAAAAAAAAAACACCCTCTACTGACAACTGTTCCCAAGAAAACACACTAGGACAGGAGGGGGAGTGTGATGCTCACCATGCTCTCTCCTGAGGGTCACTCAACACATCATATGCTGCTTGAATTAACTTAAACTGTTCAGCTGCTTCTGCGGCATTATCCAGATTTTTATCTGTTGAAATAAAATCACAGAAATTTAGTCATCAAAAAAGTAGAGGACAGAATCTAAAAGAGACCTCTTCCATCACAAATGCTGTAAATAGATGAGCAGTGTACAAAACAAAGAAAAACAACTAGGGACAAGCAAAGAGACACCCAATGATAATCAGGATCTGTTATAATTATCTACTTGAGTAGAAATTTCACGCTTTTCCAGAAACCTCAGGTTATCACCAAGCACTCAATTGGGATATCCACAAATGGAAAATCCTGAACAGTATACATTTTATTTTTAGAAGGAGCAAAATATATATATCAAATCAGTTATAGAAAGACTATTATTCAGTACTAGATTACGTTTATTGTTCATACTGTCTTTAAGTTTTTCTTATCAACATTACCAAAAATAAATCTCATAAAGTTTAAAAAATACATAATAAGTAATTAAAATATGTGCTACTTATTCTTCCTTTAGCTGTGCTTCCTTGACCATGGAATTCAGAAAGTATCTTTGCCTCAGGGTGGTAGCCAGCTTCCAAGATGGCCCCCAATGATCACCCCCTCCTGGCATTCACACCCTTGTGTAGTCCCCTCCCAGGTCACCAGGGTCTGTGTGACCACCGGCAGACAGAAGCGATGACGGCACAGCACGTTACTTCTGAGATTAGATTATAAAAGACTGGTTTCCATCTTGGGCTCTCGCTCTCTCTTAGATCACTCTGGGAGTAGCCAGCTGCCACAGAATGAAGACACTTAGGTGGCCTATGGAGAAGCTCATGTGG
Organism: Tapirus indicus; assembly: GCA_031878705.1. Classification (NCBI taxonomy): domain Eukaryota; kingdom Metazoa; phylum Chordata; class Mammalia; order Perissodactyla; family Tapiridae; genus Tapirus; species Tapirus indicus. The sequence continues at coordinate 118,751,197 of CM062921.1, forward strand.
TGAAGAATGGAGGCCTCCAGCCCACAGCCAGCAAGAAACTGAGGCCTGCCAATACCATGTGAGTGAACTTCAAAGTGGGTTTTCCCAGACAGTGAAGATACAACCTCATGACAAACCTTGAGCCAAAAAACCCAGCTAAGCTGTTCCCAGATTCTGATCCTCAGAAACTGTGTGAGTCCATGTAGTGAATGTTTGCTGTGTTTGCTTAAGCCTTAAGCTTCTGGTAATTTGTTACATAGCAATAGATAACTAATATACTCAGAAAGTAAAATATTTTGAATCTACTATGGAGCACACCAAAGTTCATTAAGCTACAACTCAATACTTGCCCTCTAAGAAGCTAGAAGAAAATATGACAGAAATGTATTCCCTACAAATAGTCTTGCAGCCTTAGAACAAGGCCCTCGAGGGCATCCTGCCTCCTCTGCTCAGACACCATCACATGGGATCAAAATCCTTCAGGTGGTCTCAACAACTAACACTGACAATACTTTCTCAAGTGCAGCAATTTGCCATGGCTCTTTTTGCTAAGATGCTTTAACACAAGAAGCTCTTGATATTTTAGAATCATGGTCCCTTGAAATTGAAAGAAATAAAAAAAAAATCTGCACCCCATAGCCTAGTTGTATGTGAGAAGTAATACAGAGCAAGTCTAAATCCCCTTCCACGGTGCAGCCCATGTGAAGACAGCCAACAGGTCATCATCTCCTAGTCCACCTCTTCTCTGGACTAAATACTCCCATTTCTTACAGCACACCATAATCCTCTACCTCAAATGCAGTCAAAGACAGGCACTGATAATCAAGGAGCCATTCATTACTTCCTTTTCTTAACACTCTACTCTTAATGACTACAGCTAATTACATTAGCTTTTAGCAACATCACACATCATTCTGAATTCACAGCTGACAAAGTTTCAAGTATTTTTCATATTACTGACAAGCCAAGCGATAACTGCATAATGGATTTTTTAAAACTCAAATATAGCACTTAATCCACTCTGTGGCAGACACTAAACGTTAGATCATCCATCACCCCTCCCCCTTTTCTTTTGCATCCTTTATTGTGGAGGCTGGATAAGCTAAAATACTTGCTGCTAGGAATGGCCACGTGACACAGTTCTGACCAATGAGATGAAAGCAGAAGTCTATTAGTGTATTTTCTTTCTTTCCTCTTTCTTCTTGCCTTGTATGTGGACATGATGGCTGGATCTGCAGCAGCTATCCTGAGACCGTGAAGGAAAAGCCGAGATTCACAGTGACATCATGGAACCACTGACACAATACCAGCAGGCACCTAACTCAACGCTTTCTTGTGGGGAGAAAAGAAAAGGTTTAATGGCTTAATTTATTTAAGCCATTGTGATCAGGCTTTCTGTTATTTCCAACTAATACCAAATTCCATCTTGTTGTGGCCCTGTTGCAATCAGGTTCTAGGTAGTACAGGACACTCAGTGCCCTGCTGTAATTATTTTAGATTTTGATTACCACTTAGTGACAAACGACTAGTTGCCTACCCAGTATCTGTTCTCCTCTTCTTCCTAACAAAACCCTGATTTGTTCACAGTGGTAATGTACTCAGTTAAAAACTTCACCTCCCAAACTTTCTTGAAGTTGGGGTTATCAGGTGACCTAGTTTTAGCCAAACAGATATAAATGCATGTCTATAAGTGAAGTTTCCCAGGAAAGACTCTGTTTTCCAGATGAAAGGGATGCACATTGGTGGCACTCACCTTATGCCCTTAACCCATCCCCTGTGTCCTGCCCAAAGCCATGGTATAATGCCTGCAGGCAGATTATGACGATTGAGACAGAGACTGCTAGTTCACTCCCTTCTAGTAATAAGTGAACCCTGATTTTATGGTGGGCACCTGGTCCCGGAATAAAGACTCCATTTCCTAGTCTCCTTTGAAGCTTAGGCATGACCACATGACTAAGCTCTCATCAATAACATCTGTAAAAGTCTTCTATTACAGCTTTTAAGAATCTTCCTTAAAAGGCAGCTAGCACACACTCTGTTCCTGCTTTATCCTTTCCTCCTTCATTCTGCTGCTTGGGATCCCCAGCTGTCACCTTGGACGATGAGTGCGGGCCCATCTGAGGACACTAAGCAGGGAATCCAAGGACCTCATGCAGAAGAACTATTATACAGGGCTCGCCTGCCTGTCTTTGCACCTCCACGTGGGAGAGCAATCCCGTCCACCTCTGAGGCTTATTGCTTACACTTGATGCAAGGACTCGATCCCTACAGTCAGGATGATGGAGCAGGTCTTTGATGGTTTCATCAAGCAGCTGGAGCTGCCAAGACGGGCCACCTCTGGATTTCTTGTTATGTGAGAAAAATAAAATGACTAATGGGTTTAGCTACTAAAGCCAGCTTCCTGTCACATGCAGCTGAACACAATCCTATTATGCCTTCAAGGTGAGAGTCCAGCTAAAAATAGTCGTGATTCTCCATCTTCATCAAATCATTAATAAAATTTTCATCAGATAAATAAAAAAGCAGAATTCAAATTAAAGTAGAATGGCAGAAGAAGTCAGCAAATAAATCTTCCCACATAAAACAAAAAAGGTGACTGTTGGAGATGGGAGGTGGGTGGTTCTTCTCCAACTTTTAATCAGTACTGTATGCGGTTGTCCTGTTTCTTCCCACTCCCTTCTTTTCTCCCCCAAAGAAGTTTGGAGAAAGCTAAAATTTTTAAACACATAAAATCCATCAATACACCATCTGAAAATAAGATCTACTCTCTTACTGAAGCTTCTTTCTTAAATAATTCTTTCAATCCATCATATGGCTTTTTATTTCATTTAAATATACCTGAACTGGTTGACTATAAGGTTGCACTGAGATCTAAAAGCAGGACTGCAATAAGTTAAAAAGCAATAATAAAAAATGGAAAGCCCACATTTATTATTAGCCAAATGCAAAAGCCACAGGTATTGCAAATCCAGTCATCAAAGTTTAAAAGGCCTTCTCACACTGTTCTTTGTAATTTTCTCTTGATCCACTCACGCCCTCTTCCACTCCCTCCCAAACCTTTTTACAGTGCCTTCTGGAAAATTTCATGGATCATGCCTTTTAAGCCCTGCCTTGACTGAAGCCAAGGTCCCTGAGAACACCATTCCCTCTAGGGCTCCTTCAGCCACAGCCCTCATATGGCAGATCTGGTGCTGGAGCTGGCATCCTCCTGGTCACTGATCCTTTATGCACCCCGGAGGACAAACTAGCATTCCTTCCAGATTCAGACCATTTGGCCATCCCACCTTCTCACTTTCTATTCACCTCCCAGCTACTCCCCTTTACCCAACTGAGAATTTTGGCACTTGGCTCAGTTTCCATCCCCAGGTCCCATCATCATCCTGGGTGACTACAATGTACCTTGACCTCCTGGTCTCCCTACCTCTGGTCTTACCAGCTCCAATCCATCTCCCCACTACAACCAGAGAGATACTTGAAAAATCATAAAGCTATCGTTTCCCCTACTTCCAACTCTTCACTGGCTTCCCAATGCCCTTAGGTTAAAAGTCAACCTATCTAATCCAGTTTGCCACACCCTTCAAGACCTGGCCCCTGCTCACCTGGCCATGCTCCCCACTCTCCCCATCCTGGACTCTGCCATGCTTTCTCTCGCCTCCCTCCACATGTATTCCCTGCATTCCCACTTTAAGTCTTGATGTCAATGTCACTTTTTCAGGGACACACATCTATCCCGTCCACACATAAACCCAGTCCAGGGGATGCATGTGCTCATAAACACCTTGTATTTGCCCTCAGACCTTCCTGAGTTCACCGAATTGAAACTGCCTGTTTCCCTCTCTGTCTCCCTGAAGACTGTACATGTCAGCAGAGCAGGGACCATTTCTGTCTCATTCACACAGTAAAGTGCTTAGAGAATATTCATCAGATGAATTATTGAAAGGCTGCCCTTCACAAGGAGTGATCTCACTAGGCAGTACTGTTGGCCCTACTGGAAATTATGCTCAGTTCCTCAATAAAAGAAAAAGGTACATTTTTTCTTAACAATGAAATAGGCAGCCTTTCTATTTGAGGTACATATTATTCTTTGAAGCAAAGCCCATATGTTAACCTCAGAAACACTGAACACAGTACCTTGCACACAGAATGAAATTAAACATTTTTTTAGTGACAGACTTAACAAATTAACGAGCCAGCAAAGCAAAGCATATCAAATCCATGCATCTCCTGGGAAAATATTTATCCCTTAAATGTACAGGCATCTTCAAACCAAAAGATACTTGGTAAAAACTCTCAACAAAATGGGTATAGAAGGAAAGTACCACAACACAATAAAGGCCATATATGACAAACCCACAGCCAACATCATACTCAAGGGGGAAAGCTGAAAGCCATTCCTCTGAGAACAGGAACAAGACAAGGGTACCTACTTGCATTACTCTTATTCAACGTGGTACTGGAGGTTTTGGCCAGAGCAATTAGGCAAAAAAAAGGAATCCAAATAGACAATGAAGAAGTGAAACTCTCGCTGTTTGCAGACAACATGATTTTATACACAGAAAACCCTAAAGAATCCATCAAATAATATGGAAAACTATTAGAAATAACCAACAACTACAGCAAAGTTGCAGGGTACAAAATCAACTGACAAAAATCAGTTGCATTTCCATACTCGAATAATGAACTAACAGAAAGAGAACTCAAGAATACAATCCCATTTACAATTGCAACAAAAAGAATAAAATATCTAGGAATAAATTTAACCAAGGAGGTGAAAGACCTATACAATGAAAACTTTAAGACATCATTGAAAGAAATCGAGGATGACATAAAGAAATGGAAAGATATCCCATGCACATGGATTGGAAGAATAAACATAGTTAAAATGTTCATACTACCTAAAGCAATCTACAGATTCAATGCAATCCCAATCAGAATCCCAATGACATTCTTCATGGAAACAGAACAAAGGATCCTAAAATTCATATGGGGCAACAAAAGACCCCAAATAGCTAAAGCAATCCTGAGAAAAAAGAACAAAGCTGGAGGCATCACAATCCCTGACTTCAAAATATACTACAAAGTTATAATAATCAAAATGCCATGGTACTGGTACAAAAACAGACACACACATCAATAGAACAGAATTGAAAGCCCTGAAATAAAACTACACATATATGGATGGCCAATCTTTGACAAAGGACCTAAGAACATACAATGGAGAAAGGAAAGTCTCTTCAATAAATGGTGCTGGGAAAACTGGACAGCCACATGCAAAAGAATGAAAGTAGACCATTATCTTTCCCCATACACAAAAAATAACTCAAAATGGATCAAAGACTTGAAGGTAAGACCTGAAACTATAAAACTCCTAGAAGAAAATATAGGCAGTAGACTCTTCGAAATCAGTCTTAGAGGGATCTTTTTGAATTCCACATCTACTCAGACAAGGGAAACAAAAGAAAAAATAAACAAGTGGGAGTTCAACAGACTAAAGAGCTTCTGCAAGGCAAACGAAACCAGGATCAAAATGAAAAGACAACCCATCAGCTGGGAGAAAATATTTGCAAATTGTATGTCTGACAAGGGGTTAATCTCCATAATATATAACAACTCACACAACTGAACAACAAAAAAACAAACAACCCAATCAAAAAATGGGAAAAGGATGTAAACAGACATTTTTCCAAGGAATATATACAGATGGCCAATAGGCACATGAAAAGATGTACAACATCACAAATCATCAGGGAAATGCAAATCAAAACTACACTACCATATCACCTTACACCTGTTAGAATGGCTATAATCACCAAGACAAAAAATAAATGTTGGAGAGGTTGTGGAGAAAAGGGAACCCTCATTCACTGCTGGTGGGAATGTAAACTGGTGCAGCCTCTATGAAAAACAGTATGGAAATGTCTCAAAAAATTAAAAATAGAAATACCTTATGATCCAGCTATCCCACTACTGGGTATCTATTCCAAGAAACCTGAAATCAACAATCCAAAGAGGCTTATGCACCCCTATGTTCATTGCAGCATTATTCACTATAGCCAAGAAGTGGAAGCAACCCAAGTGTCCATCCACAGATGACTGGATAAAGAAGATGTGGTACATATACACAATGGAATACTACTCAGCCATAAAAGAAGACAAAATCGTCCCATCTGCAACAACATGGATGGACCTGAAGGGTATTAAGTGAAATAAGCCAGAGAGAGAAAGACAAACACCATACGATTTCACTCATATGTGGAAGATAAACTAACACACTGACAGAGAGAACAGTTTGGTGGTTACCAGAGGGAAGGGGGTTGAGGGTGGGCATAAGGGGTGAAGGGGCACATTTATATGGTGACTGACAAATAATAATGTACAATGGAAATTTCACAATGTTATAAACTATATGACATCAATAAACAACAGATATTTAGGATGCTACAAATTATAATGACATTCAGAGAAGATATTCACATTGAGTTCCTAACAGATTTGGTTTCAAAGTAGTTAACTGATATTTTAGTAACATTTGCATACTTCTTCCTTTCTTCCTTGTACTGATTGCAATTAATCACCAAATCTGGTCATTTTTACTTTGCAATATCTCTTCAACCCAGCCTTACCCCACCCACTGACCCCAAGCCCGGCTTGGGCCCTTACCTTCCCACAGTGGACTCTACCTGACTTCTGCCTCCGCCCCTCTTCAATTCACTCAGTTGCCTTCACAATACCTTCCCAAGACATCTTAATAAAGCCAGCCTCAACTCTCCATTACTGGAAAAACAAATTTCACAGTCCTTAGCCTAACATTCAAGGCCCTTTACAATCTAATCTCAAAACTACTACTCAAAAACATTTTAACATTGTCATCAGGGGCCGGCCCGGTGGCGTGGCAGGTTAAGTTCGCGTGCTCTGCTTCGGAGGCCCGGGGTTCGCCGGTTCAGATCCTGGGCGCTGACCTACTCACCACTCATCAAGGCATGCTGATGCGGCGTCCCACATACAGCAACCAGGAGGATGCACAACTATGACATGCAACTATCTACTGGGGCTTTGGGGAGAAAAAGAAAAAAGGAGGAAGACTGACAACAGATGTTAGCTTAGGGCCAATCTTCCTCAAAAAAAATATATATATAGTCATCAAAATTATATATGCATTTGGTCACAAGCACTAATCCTCTTCCTCACATTTTTCCACACAGAGAATCAACGAATTCCTAACTTCTTTCTAACTCCTAACTTGATTTATAATGGTAACACCTCTTACTCTAAGAATATGCTTCTACACAATTTTTGGATTAATTTTGGATATAGCTACTAACCTCCTGCTGTGATGAACATTTAGCTCACTTACCTCTTCCCTTCCAACACATATCAGATTTTTTCAGTTCCTCTGCTGGCAATCATTATAACTTTAAGTAACAAACTCATACCTTTATTTCTTGTTCCATCAACTGTAGACATCACCTTCTGACTTTGGGTCAGCTCTTCTCCCAACCCCTATTTTCAGACTCCCAATAAACACTGCTTTCAGTTAAACTGTCCCCTAAACCATCTTTCGTCCACCACGGAGCTCCTTCCTCCCCATACTGTTAAATTCACTTTTCCCAATTCCATTCCTCTAGGATCCAGCTAAAGTCCAGGCTCCTCTGCCAAGGGGAAGACTCATCGCCTCTCAGTACATCGTGAAAAGTCCCTCCCCTGAATTCCTGGAACATTTATTACTTGTTCTATTAATCCAACTACCAATTATACACATTGTGCTATTTCGTCTGCACTGTATTTAACTTTTCGTGTATGTACGACGACGTGGTTTCCCAGCAAGACTCCGAGGTCTCCGACCTATCTAGCATTTCAGAATCTACAGAGTAGTGACTTGCATGTACTGGAGACCCTATAAACGTGTGTATTGATTAGCGCTAATATGAAAGCCTCTTATAAACCTCAAAAACCTGAGATTCAACTACTGGCTTAGTTTCCCAGTCTGGAAGATCAGATTACTTGACAGAAGTCACACAGGCCTGGACCACAACCAAATAAAACATCCAAAGGAAGCACAGTTCTAAGTACCTACAAACTTCACTAGGGAAGACACCCAACTAAAACTTTTAATCTGCGGAAAATCCGAAGTACAGGGTCTGCTCAAACAGCCTACTAAAAGAAAAAAAAAAGGCATAGGTATTTAAAAGACATTTCACTAGCTCCTTTGTCGTCATTTCCATAAGAAAGGAGCCATAAATTATACTTAGGTAGCTGGATTGCGTGATGAAGTTAAGGGCAGCCGAGGAAAAACCCTGGGAAGCGGAGCGGCACGGGACTCAAGCCAGGGACCAGCCTGAGGAAGGACTGGGTTGAGAGCTCAAGTCCTCCCCACTCAGTGGTGTCTGCAAAGGGGTGGGAGGAGCAGGTGAAGTCGCTAGAACGTTGTCTTTCCCCATCAAGTGGCCGCGCGGAGGGGGGGGGGGGGGCTCTGGGAAGTGATGGGGTGCCTGGAGCTCGGGTGAAGGCTGGGGGTGGAGGGCTGCGTCCACCGAGGGGTGGGGAGGACGCTCATCGGGAGAAGAACCGCGCAGGGACCACCTGGCCGGGAGCCGGGCGCGGGCACGGTTTCCACGGCGGGAGGAGTTACAGGGCGGGTAGGTCGAGGCACCGCCAGGTTCCCGGAGTTATTCCGGGGAGAGGGGTGGGAAAGGTCGCGAGGCCAGGGCTTTGGAGAGGGGCCGGCAGTTGCGGGGTAGTTACCCGGGTGCCATTTCAGGGCCAGCTTCCGATAGGCCTTCTTGAGCTCCTCCTCGCTGGCGTCGCGCCGCACCCCCAGCGCCTCGTAGTGACACTTCATCGCCCGGCCGGGCAGGGGGTTGGGGCCGGGGCCCGGGACGGGGCCAGGGCCCGGGCCCGGGCCGAAGTGGTGGTGGCGGCGCTGGTGGTCCTCTCCTGCGGCTGGAGCCCGGCGGCCGCACCGGGCCAACCAGCGAGCGCGGCGGCGGCGGCGGCGGCGGCGCGGAGCAGCGGAGGCGCGCGGCGGGGACAGGCGGCGAGGGCTGCGGCACGCGGGCGCGCGGAGGGGGCGGGGCCGGCGGCCGCGGCTTCGCATGGGCGGGGGGAGGGCTCTGTTCCGGAAAAGCCGCGCGGGAGGGAGGCGGGGCCGCAGCGCGTGGGAGGCGGGCCCGCGGCCGGGTAGGAGTCCGGGCCGCGGCAGACAGGAGGAGGGACCTCGGCGGACGGGAGGCGGGGCCGCGGCGGACGGGAGGCGGGGCCGCGGCGGACGGGAGGCGGGGCCGCGGCGAGTGTCATTGTGAGAGGCACAGAGGGAGGTCAGGGTGCGTGGCACCAACTGGGCAGCCGACCTGAAGGCTGAGATAGGAGTCTGATGAGAGAAGATTCTGGAAAACATCTTGTGGTTCTGATAATTTCTCAATTCAGCCCCGTTTTTACAGATGAGGCAACTCAGGCTCGAAGTAGTCAAATGGTTTGCTCGAGCCTCCCCAACTAACCAATGGCAGGATTCGGTTGGACCGAACACCAGGTTTTTAAACTCTTTTCAATCCTCTTCAGCTGCTGCTTAATGAGACCTCTCATATTGCTCATTTGACCAATATGCATGAGAAGTAACAGTAAATAAGGTAAGCACCTTATTTGAGGGAAGCACCAACACATTTTAAAACATGCTAAATATTTTACCACCAACGCGGGTGAAATTGTGATGACCCATTCGTCCAGCGCTCTTTAATTCTATCAAAATAGTATCCTGTCATTAAAATGCATCAATACACCAATATATTTCACTGTAATGTGGAATGTTTACATATATCAACTGTTAGGTGTACGTTATATTTGTCAACCATGTATGGTTAAAGAGAGGAAGTTTGGCTCTGTTGCTAACAAACCTCTATTGTACGGGGTTGGGGTACTCAAAAGTTTAGGAAGGTTGTCCCTTTCTTCCCTAATATCCTGCCCCCTGCACAATCAAAACAAATCAATTCTAAACCTCATCAAGTTTCTCCACACACCACTGTCCCACCAACTGGCTACTCAAAATTCATACACCTGCCTTTTTTCCAAAGAAGGAAGATACTATATGGCCTTAGTTCGTTTGTAAATTCGTAATGAATAGGGACTGAGAAATTTGAGTGCAGGGAAAAATGGGACCTTTCCCCATCTGAAAACGGAATGGGGGGAGGGAGAGGGACAAAAAGTGACAAAAGGACTGTTTTCTTCCTCCAACCAGATCTGGTTTTGCTTACAACCTTGAGAGTCACTTGCCTCTTTCTCCTCCTGAGGGAAGAGGGATTTATTTTTGCCTATAACATTATAAATTTATAGACAATTACACTGGATATAAATTCCTGTCTAAAGGAACATTTCTATTAAACAGGTTAACTTCTAAATGAACATGGACTTGGGAAATGAGGAATTCTCATTCAGATGAAGTATCCATATAAATGACTATGAAAGGGAAGTAATTTGGGATAGGAAAATATCTGTACACAGAAACTAATAATCAAAATTGTTAAATGGAAATTCCACTAAAACTCTACACACACACCAAAAAATATTAAAAGTTTAGATCTTCATTCAAACTCACAACTTGTTGATCCAGTTTATGTTTATAACCTATACTTAACTTCTTGAGTTCTGGGTGTTTAAAAACAAATCCTGAATACAGTTGTCTTATTTTCATCCAAGGTTATGTCCAGTTGCCTAAATAAATGGCTTTCCTGTTTCCGCACTTAAACCAGATTTAGCCTTCATTAGCCATGTACAAGTATTTCAAGTGAAACTTGGACCTGAATTACCTGCATAATTTAGATTTCAAGTTAAGTAGCCTCATTTAGAATATTTCAAGACAAAGTAGCCTAATTAAACACTCAAGAAGGACTTTCCTGGCAGAAAACTAAGAAAAAGTGAAATATAATAGAAAATTTATTCTGCCTACATAGATTTAAAATAAAGACATAAAATGCAAGTGATAAACTAGGAAAGACATCTAGAATAACCTTTCTATATAACAGAGCTCTTACAAATTAGTAAAAGAGATCTACCACACAAAAGCATCAGTCACAAAAGAAAAACCAATACCTAGCCAAAGAGAGTACTCCTTTTTTTACCTATCGAATTGACATATTTCACCATTGACAGGTATGAGAAAATGAACACTGTAAACTTTAATAAGGTACAATATTTACAGGAATTGACAAAATGTCTTAATGTTCATAACTTTTGACCTGAGTTCCAGTTATAGGAAACCACAAGTGGTGAACAAAATAATTTACATATAGAAGTTTGCTACAAGCACCTATAACCAGAAAAAAAGATAAAACAGAAATATCCAATAATGGATTATATAGCTATGGCATAGAATGGAACAGTATGCAATTAATGTTATATATATAACAATATCGTGGGAAAATGATAAATGTGAAATAGTGATAAATCACATCCATATTCCAATTTTATTAGTTATGCATATGTGTATGGTATATCTATCTGCCCATCTCCTTAGCAGTCACCCACCTGTCCAACGCCACTGGCACCCAGAATCTTGTCTTTCCCTGTTACTAAGCCACCCACACGACGTTAAGCCCAGTGCTCTTTGCTTCATTTTAAAGTTTTTTCCCAAGGGGAGGAATTCAAATGTTAGGGTGTTCTCTAACTGTCCCACTTTTCTTCCTTTTACTATTAACTTAATAATTTATACCCACTGCTTCTAAACTAAATTTGTAATCTAGAAAATGCTTTCAGCACATGTATTAACTCATTTAATTCTCAAAACCTAAGAATTTTTATTGTATTTTTCCAAGTGAGAAAACAAGATCAGAGATTGGCTTTTCTGAGTCCTCATTAATTGGTGACTCAAGGACCCAAACCTCACTAAGATGCTCTCCTTTCTAGCAGTCTGTCCGCACTTTACCATCCGACACCACGGTCGACAAGCCAAGTGTCTGATGCTTCGTCTTACAGGTAATAATGACCCAATAAATGTGTTTAAATGTCAGTTTTGCTAAACCCAAAATTTTAATCCAAGAGAGCAAGCCTAAACTTTAAATGTGCTAAATTTTTAGTAATACCATACAAGCTTTGAAAAGAAAAACAGAAATTAACTGATGAGTTCTGGTGATATTTTATTTAGAAAAACGTAAGACACCACTGAAGCCACAAGATTTTAAGTTTTCTTTCTTTTAAATGCCACACTAAATATAAGACAGTCCTGGATAATAAAAGTATTTACACATGGGATACAAAATAAATATAAAAATAACTGAAAACACATTATCCATTGATTCATTTTGTATTCCCACTGTTCATCTTCTGTTTCATTTTTCTTTGCCTTTTGTAAATCCTTTTCTTTCTTGCTTTCAAATCGACTTTGGGCTCTGGTTTTACCCACTGTATTTCTATCGGTTTTTCCTCAGCTGGTGTAACAAAAACATCTGCAGTGGGATCATGTGGAAGAATAGTCTTTGGTTCTTTCTTTCTCAGCTTCTGTACATTTTTCACTTGCTGTTTCTCTTTGTATTTTGCAGCTGTGATGGATCTTATGATACGCCGATGCTAGAAACAAAAAAATATTAGATGCTTTTGGAATAAAAATAAACATTTTATATATGGCAAGGACATTCACTTATGAACCCTATTTCTTTCACCCTGTGTCATTTAAAAAGGTAGTAATTTGCAAGACTGTATGGGGCAAAAACCAAACTGAGTTTCACAGTTAACAGAACAATAATTACTTGACAGTTATTTTGGCCAAAGAGTTCCGGGACATCGAGGACCACTGAACAACAAAAACAGCTTACCATGTTTGGTGACTGGTAGTGAGGATTTTCATATAAAGTTGGTCCTCCAAAACTTCCCTGGAAAATCTTTATAAGATTTAAGACAAAACGAGGTCCTATTTCTACAAGAGCAGCATCTTCTTCTATGATCTTTAATAAAAAAAAAAATTCATTTTGGTTTGGATATACTATTTCTAAAAGGTACACTGGCTATAACCTCATTACAAATGTACCTAAAAGAACTGCTGATGAATAAAATTAAGATGGAGGTGAAACTTGGCAAGTGCCAAATCATCAATATTTTCTGAAATATATTACTAGTTACAGGTAGTTGTCATGGGAAAATACAAACTTTTTTTCAGTGTATTCTTTTGAAACTGAATGATTCTTGGGCCAGCCCCAGTGGCCTAGTGGTTAAGTTCGGCAAGCTATGCTTCAGCGGCCCGGGGTCGGTTCCTGGGAGTAGACCTACAACCACTTGTCTGTCAGTGGCCATGCCATGGTGGCAGCTCACATACAAAAAAGAGGAAGACTGGCAACAGATGTTAGCTCAGGGCGAATCTTCCTCAGCATAAAAAGTAAAATAAAATAAAATTGAGTAATTCCAATTTGGTCCATATCCTGCTTCCCACAATTCACATATTCTTGAAAAGCTGTGGTTAATTTTTTAAACTGCAACCACTATAACATATTGTATTAAAGTGCCCTATGGGGAACCCTTTTAAAATTTAAATCAACTCCTAAATTGTTTTTATAAATCTAATTCAAATTAGCTTAAAAGGATACATGCCAAATTTATTTTTGAATATACTGATTGTGGCACTTCTGAACTACAAATATTAACCTGTTGGTTCAGGTATATCTGCCCTTAGAGGTTAAGAAGGCAGTATGTTTAATTCACATTGCAAGGTATCCAAATATAACATACAGAAATATAACATACAGCCCAGTTTACTTCATATGCTGTCTGAAATTTTATCCTGCTGTTCTCTTCCACCCTATCACTTTTCTGAAGACTTATTATTCTGACAAACTCCTGCTTCAAGATTTCCAGAATCACCTCTCCTAAATGAGTCACTGTATGACTCATCTAATAGTTCTCACTGAATGCCTTCTTCTACAGGGGTTATGTTTTTCTAAGTCTTAACCTCCCCTTGCCGCCAACAGATTCTAACCTCCTAGGAGAGAAACTTATATTTTACTGTATGGTAGCTTGTTAGAAAATTCACACTCCATATCAACTGACAGCCATGAAAAGAAGTAGGTAAAGATCACTTAAGATGTGAGATAGTTATTTGCTTATTATTCTGTTTACAAACGCTTATATATCCTAATTTATTTCAAAGTATAATTAAAAATTAATTAATGCTAACCTGAAAGTTCCGAAACCATATCCTATTATCCAAAATGGTGAAAGTAAACACATGGTCCACAAATGGCTGGCTTTTGGGATGATACCGTGGTGTACTAAAGATCTGGTTAAAAAAAGGATATGTTAGTTCCTTATCCTACAGCATATCATGTGTGTTTTAGATAAAGTCCAAAGGAAGATACTCATTTATGACATATTACTAAAAATACTTTCCAGAAAAGATATTTACCTGAATTAAGAGTTCTTTTAACAAAGAATAATGTGGTAATTCATCAAAAGCCTATAAAAATAAAGTGAACATATTATGTGACAACAGCAGACTGTTGTTTAAAATTGTGTTTGTTTTTTTAATGTTAACTAAACTGAATTGTCTAACTATATCCACTAAAAAACAACCATGCAGAGTAAGAAAGTTAGATCTCATACACTAAATGAGAAACTTACAGGGTCAAAAGACAAAAGGGGCCGAGAACCTCTCAAACAGTTTCCAGTCATCTTTAGTTCAGCTAGAGTATGAACTAGAAAAATTATAACAACAAAAATAGTTATAATTTTGGCACAATTATCCCAAAAGATTACTTCAATTTTCTCATAAAAAATTTTAAATTGAGTCAACTTACTATTTTGAACAAGGAATTTAGCAGATGGTCCATGAGGTGAATTTGAAAGCCTGAAAAATATGCAGGAAGTTTTTTCAAATAATCAGAATTCAGAATGTAGTAAATGCTTACTACGTTTTTCACAGTTTCAAAGATACCATCATATGCTCGTAATATTCATATATCTAATTTTCTTTAAAGGTTTCAACTTTTGTGAAATCAAATGAGCTTGCTTCATTCCCTGGCCCTAATTTTTTACATAAAAGACTGAAAGGAGTCTATAATCTAAGAGGTACAAAGGATAAATCCATTTAAAAGAACAAGTTCCACCCAAATCTTAATTAATACATTGTCTTACCACAGATAGAGATCCTGTTTTTTCTTAGCTTCAAAATAAATACATTTATTGCAGTTTTTCATTTCACAAACCTAAAGAGAGCAAAGTATAGAAGAATGAAATAAATAACAAAAATGACAAGGGTAACAATTCAATGCAATTAATATCTAGATTCCTCCAAAAATACTTAAGTAGGTTAATAGGCTACAAAGGTCTAAATCTAGATAAATTTATTTATTCACAGAAGAAAATGTTTCAAGTTCCTCTTAGGTATTCTGCCCAAGGTAAACTAGACGCTCTGCCCACCTCTTTGGTAATATTTTAAAGTAACTTGCCTCACTTCTGATTACTGGGAACCTCTTATTCTGACCAGTCCCATGTACAAACTATAAAGGCTGAAAACAAATGCCTTAGGGATAAAGCACACTATAATTAGCCTCACCAATCTTAAGAAAATATAGTCTTTATAGAACCAAAGACATCTTCATAATAGTTATGATTTTTAACTCTTTAGCTTTTTGATTTTTAAGCTAAAAAAATTTAAGTCTTTTCTTCCTCATCTGTATTATCATTTCTGTGATTTGGTTCCACAAAATCACTATGGGACTGGTGAAAGGCAGAAGTATACAAAACCTATTTCAAGCTGAATTAAACTTCAACATCTTGAAAGTTTACCAAGTTATACTTGAGAAATACACAAAAGCAATACAGGAATGCAGTCCTGTATTGCTGTAGTATTCATAAACTATCTAATATAGGATTCATAAACTCTAAACTGCTTGAGACTTTAACCTAATAACTTAAAAAAATTCTTAGGCCCCATGTTTTATTTCTTACTGGTTTTAGAATAAACACAACACCACTAAGTAGGCCGTTTTCCAGTCGAGCCTCAGCTGCTAGAAACCCATACCCTGTTTTACTTCTCTTATCTTCACTTGAAATTACAATCCTTGTTTATGGCCTGTCTCGCCCATTAAATGAAAGCTCCATGATGATGGGGCGTTGTTTTGTTAAACATCATTTCCACAGCATGTAGAATAATGCCATCATACAGCTGAGGTTCAAAACTTTGTGCTAAATGAATAAAAGAAGCCGTTCATAGACAGCTAAATCTTAAAACAATTCTAAGTTTTTAAAAATTTGCTTTAAGATGTAAGTTTAGTATCTTAAGCAATACTTTGAAAATTTAACCTATTCGTAGTTTGTAATACCTTAAGAGTAAATACCACATACATCACTTTTTTTTTTTTTTTTTTTGTGGGGAAGACCAGCCCTGAGCTAACATCTGTTGCCAATCCTCCCCTTTTTGCTGAGGAAGACTGGCCCTGGGCTAACATCATGCCCATCTTCCTCCACTTTATATGGGACGCCGCCACGGCATGGCTGACAGGCAGTGTGTCGGCGGGCGCCTGGGATCCGAACTCGCGAACCCCGGGGCTGCCAAGCGCGGACTGAACTGCTGCGCCACCGGGCGGCCCCCACATACATCACTTTTAATACTGGCAAAATATTTTTACAATTTGAGGTTTTGGGAATATTTAATAGTTTTTTTATTTTACTTTATACATGTTGATACTTTTTTTATGAGCACCTACTATGAATTTAGCACTGTACTAGACAAAATGAGAAAAAAAGAATGAGGTATAATCCTTGTCATCAGGAAATTTCAATATGCTTGTTGAGACAAGACAAATATAAGAATGATCAAGAATAATATATACTGAAGCACTAAACTATGAGATATATTATAGACAGTGAATACTATATAAATTTAGAAGGCAGATTATTGAAGAGTTAATAAAATTTGTCTGAGTCTTTTTTACAAAACAACTTAAAAGTCACTGAATAACTGACATTTTTTATATGAATTTATCTTTAGTGTTCCAAAATATTTGTTTCTAAATACAGTGTTCCTAGAATATTTTACTTCAATTACTTTCTAAAATTACCTCATTAATCACAAATAACTTATCTTTACGATCCATTTTAGTATCTAGAAAAAGAAAAAAAAAGAAGTAAACAAAAGATTTCAAAGCTACTTCAATCAAATCACACAAGCTTTCTAGGAAATTATTTTAAGTGTTTTTATAATCTTTAGTCTAAATGAGATTTTATTAATTTTCAAAATGATTAGACCTGAAAACACATGACCTCTTCCTTTTAAGTGTAAAAATGAGTGATTAAAAAATAATCCTCAAGAATTATAAACTATGATCTAAGCAATGTTTCTCAGACTTTACATACTCCATGAATACCTTTCAAAAATGGAAACATTCTCACAAAGCAAAGACTATGTTTTAGGACTCCAGTTTAAGGAACACTCACTGAAGAAACTAAAATTTGAATTGAGGAATATTTCTTTCAATTCTGAATCATAACTGCCAAAGAAAATTGATAAAAAATTAGTTTTAGATTATCATAGAAAAAAATGATACATTAAGATTTCTCTTATTAGTTTCAGAGATCTGAAGGCAGAAAAGCATACCCCAGTTTGAGAAACACTGGTCTAAACAACTAAGTTATCACCTAGAATTAAAACCAAAAGCCCCTCCCAACACAAGCATAAAAACAGCTGCATATGAGCAATGCCACAGTTCGACACCTAAAACTAGACGTTCTTCACTTGCCTGGAAGACACCTCATTGCTAAAAAGAATAGCTTGGCATTTAGAACAAGGCTAAGGCCTCACTTAAAAGTGCTTCAAACCCTATTCCAGGTCCATTAATTTTTTAATAAGAACACTTTAAAAAAAAAAATGCAGAAATCAATACATGGCAGTCCTGAATCATTTAGAAGGACTCCAGCTCATGACCTCCAAGAGCATTACAATGAAGGCACTCCTAGACCTTGAAGAAATGCTTCGATATTAGGATATCTGTTTAAGGCAGTGATGAGAATTTTAGTGAATTTTGCAAAGAATTTCTAACAAAATGTTAATTGGAAAAATCTTGGCACTGAAAAGATAAATTTCTGAGGCATCGTGGTTCTTTACCTGACAAGGTTGAACAAATGAAGTGTGATTTGAAGTAGAAATATATAAATAGGCAAGTTTACAAATATAAATGTTTAAAGTATATGATATAAAGGCACCTGCTTTAGAATGAGGCATCAGCATTCTCAAGTCTTGCATTAAATGTCTTGTCCTGAAATTTATTCCTCTAGAAGAAAAGATGAGAATCCGTTCCTTATTTTTCCACTTGCCCTAAAGAAAAACAAAATGTTAAAAGATTTTGAAATCTCATATTGAACCTATCTTGTTTTTTCAAAAATAGTTTTAAAAATATCCAGCTTTTTAAATACCCTACCATCCTCTAGTATGGCGAGACTACAGCTATAGCTCTGCCTCTTTCCCCATGTGTGTAATTCAGGGAACTGAGAGTTACACTGTACATATAGAATCTTTCCACTCCTGAAACCAGAATGGACTCCTCAATTCAATAATCCTTGCACAAGAGAATTTTAATATTCATTTAATATTTACTAAGTTCCTACCATGATCCAGGCACTGGTCTTATGTGGGAAGAGAGTCAACAAACAAGCAAATCAATAAAGACACGGAGGCGTAAACAGCATGAAATCCGTATTTAGACAACCACAACATGTCTGTCACATAGGACATAAGTGGCAAAACATCACGTGATGAAACAAGAAAGGAAACTTTTAAAAGTCCCCATTTTATCTTATGTTATAGACAGAATTTAGATTCCTTATCTAAAGCAGCAGCAGCAAGCTAAAGATAGCGCTTGGTTCTAATGAAATAACACCACCTATGGAAAAATTAACTCCTTATATATAAAGTAAGTAGAGACACAATAATATTCGGAAAAAGCCTCCAGATAGTAAGCCAAACAATCCCAACCCCTTTAATTCAATCTCTCAGTAGCAATCACTGACCACAGCTGCCACCCAGAAATGCTCTCCTTGACTACCTTCCTTTGGTTTTTCTTCAATCTCTCCAATTCCTCCTTCTGATTCTAAAGATTCTTTCTGAGCCTTCTTTTATTTCTGTTCTCTCCAGGACAGAGTTATCATAATCATTCCCATAGCTCCAACTGTCAACTCTACAGAAAACTAAGGAACTCTCTCCAGCACTAATAATCCAAGTATTTGACTTAACACCTCAAATTCCACTCTAGAATACTAAACCTTAAATCCAGTAAATTTCCTTACTATTTATTTTTCTGATGATGTTACCCTCAGTTCAGTCTCCCAGGCACTGAATCTTCCATTTGCCTTATTCTCCCGTATCATTCTGTCAATTTCTCTTTGCAACAACTCTTAATCCTTTCCTATTCACGGTGCCCTCATTCAGATCAATATAATCTTAAATCTCCTAAATAGCTAGGCTTCTCAGACAGGAGCTCCTCCAACAGATACAGCGGACTAGCACCAGCTTAATCTTTTTAAAGCACTGCTCCAATCACATTCTAAACCTCCCAGGGTTTTCTAAACAAATTCCAAAATGATACAGCTTTAACACTGGATTCTAAAATACATTTATGTTTTTACCTCACTATTGCCTCAAATCAACCCTACACTTTAGCCAACCTGGCTCTATTTTTTAGATTGTCAGCACTCCTCCACTTCACCACATTTAATCAGCTTTTTCCCCTCTCCCTTATATTGTTCCCTCTCATTTTTGAATATTGAAATTCTGCCTATACAGCTAAATCCTTCATGATCTCTTACCTGATTATTCTAGGGTAAAAGTAATCTCTCGTTTGCACTTCCACAGAACTTCTCATATTATGACGCAGATCATAGATACTACCATGTTTCCTTCTAGCTCTCTAAGTGAAGAGTGAAAGCACTTTTACTGAAAATTTACAAGTCCATCTTATTCTTCACAAACAGTAAGTTGCATTTTCTCCCTCTTAATTTACAGAGGAGAAAAGAGCTCGAAATGTCGCTGTTTATTAACAGCAAGGCTAGAATTTAAACTTACCTTTCAATTCCTCAGAGCTAACTCCTTTTCTAGTGCTTGCCACCACACCACACAGGGGTCATTGATTTATCACCTACTACGTGCTACAGTACTATGCCAAGCGCGGGGGTCAAAAATTAATAAATCAAAGGCCATCCTTGTCTCCTCAGTATTCGATCTAGCTTAAGGAACTTTCAGTTGAATGAAAGTTAGGTACAATAACTTGCGTTCACCTTCTTTTGAATAAAAACCCGCCACATTATGTGCATTCTTAGTTTCCTTCTAAACTCCAACATCTCAGAAGTAAGAGGTCACATTCTAGTCTTGCAATCCCAAAGCCAGGCAAAATCTAACGTCGTATAGTGCCTGGCACATTAAAAGTCTGAATACAAAAAGAGCTCATGCTATCTAGTCTAGCTGTAATTGTCTCTGGACAGTAAAAGACCTAATCAAACAAGTCAAAGCCCCTGTCCCAAGGACACCAGCTTTTTAAAGGACCGCATAACAAGCTTCAGGATCCCTGACTGACAATAGCTAACTATGGCAGGATATGAGAATACCAATCACTGAAAGAGATATACTCAATAGCGAGAAATAACTTTTAAGGAAAAGTAATAACCTCAAAAAAAAAAATGGACTAACTAGAAGACAGAACACTTGAACTGAGTACCCCGTAAGTCGATTCCCCGTGAGCCGTGTAAGTGCTCTGAAGCCCGCTCAGTTGCTCAGCCAGCCGCCTCCAGGAGAGCGGCCACGTGCACGAAAATTAGATGTAAACGCGGGGGCCAATCCGACCAGGAGGAGAGCTGGGACCGAGCTCCCGCAACAACGTGGTAACCAGAAATCGGCAGAGCCGTAATCAGGCAAATAGCCCCTAGGGAAAGCGCGTGGAGCCGCGGCCGCAGATGTATCCCGGGGGTAACCCTCTTTACCTTGCAAACGGGGCCTGGGATACGGTCTCTGTCTTCCTCCTCCGCCTCCTCTGTCACGTCGCGCCGCTTGGCTGGCGGCGGGGCACCTTTTTCGTTTCTTTTTGGCTTCTTCGCTTGAACCGCCAAGCCTCCACGCCGCTTCCTCTTGGTCGCCGCCATCTTGCCTCGCCGCCTTCGCTCTCGGCCTTCCTTCCGGCTCTGCCGCTCGCTCCCCTTTCCGATCTCTATGGTACCATACGCTCGGCTCTGCGGTC
Organism: Tapirus indicus; assembly: GCA_031878705.1. Lineage (NCBI taxonomy): Eukaryota > Metazoa > Chordata > Mammalia > Perissodactyla > Tapiridae > Tapirus > Tapirus indicus. Next base: position 118,772,370 of record CM062921.1, read on the forward strand.
TTCCTTCAGCTCTATGGTGCCTCCTTCCGGTCTCTGTGGTACTGTACGCTTGGCTCTCTAGGCCTCGTCTAGCTCTGTGGTGACGGTGGCCGAGGCGGCTGGCCGATCTGAAAAGAGTGGCGGGAGCTGCTCCGCTTGCTCCCCGATATCCCGCGAACTTGCTTCCTCCGTGACCTGGCTGGGAAGGGCTTTCAGGCGTCCGGACCCCACTGCAAAGGTAGGGTCTCCGCGCCCCGGGATCCTGGGACCAGTAAACATGCCGCCCCGCGGCGGGCTGGTGAGCAGGGTTGTCTGGGACTCAAGGAGGATCTTCTGAGGAATCGGGGCCCGCCCCCCGTCGCGAATCCAGTTAGAGGCGAGGTTCGGGGCGCCGGACAGCTCAAAACCGACTCTGGGGACCCGTAGCCCCAGTTTGGCGTGGCGAAACTGGCCCCACGTACAACTACCGTGTTAGCTGCCTATTTCCACTGTTCACAACTTTTCATGTGTTATTGTTCACTTATTAAAGACGAGGACACCGTAGCTTAGAGAGATAAGTAACTTCCCCCAAAGTTACAGCGGCAGTTTAGTGGCAGAGGTGGGGTTCAATCCCTGGTCGGCCGAGTTCAACGCCCGGGCCTCTTCCACTTGGTCTCAGCGCAGGTTGCGATCGCGGGCCTCGCCCGCACTGATGGGGAGTTTTATTGTCGAATCTCATCAGGTGTTTCCTGATCCGCGGGAGCAGGTATTGGCACCAGCAGCATCCCTCGGGGCCGAATGTGCAGTGGACGATGCCCCTCCTAACGCAACAGATCCAAGATGAGAATGACTACAGCTTAGTGGCCAGCCTTGACAACGTTAGGAATCTCTCCACTATCTTGAAGGCTATTCATTTCCGAGATCATGCCAGCTGTTTCGCTACTAAAAATGGAATCAAGGTTACAGTGGAAAATGCAAAGTGTGTGCAAGCAAATGCTTTTATTCAGGTATGGAAGGAGGCACCTTTACACCTGTGACAAATGATATTCTTCACCCAGTTTCATGAATTCCGAAGATCTTAATACACATCATTAAAGTTAGAGCACAATAGATGATTATTTGAATCTTTTTCTCTCCTGATAACAAATTCTTTTCCCATCTTGTTTTAAAGATAATGGTTAATAATAATAATGTCTACAATTTATTAAGGTAAACTATAGGCCAGGCACTCTTTTGAGTGTTTTATATGTTTAACTCATTTAATCCTCAACAATAGTCCTGTGAGGTAGGTTCTGTTATAATTCCCATTTTACATACGTGGAAACTGAAGGACAGATTAAATGATTTGCCAACAGTCTCACAGCTGGCAAGTGGCTGAGTTGAGATGAGAACCCAGAACATTTGTTTCCAGAGTATTTACTCTTTACCACTACCTCCCTATTATTAAAACCTATTTTTTACTTTATTGGTTATAGTATAATCTTTGTTCTTAGAAAGTAAATTTGTATGGTTCAGATAGGATTTCAGATTTAATTCAGCATTTTTTTTGAACACCTAAGTGCACCTCAGTATGCTCAGGTGTAGAGGAATGACCTCAGGTATAGAGGAATAAATAAGACATGGTTCCTGTCGTTAAAAGAAATTAGAAGCTAATATGACTCATGCATTATCAAATTGTTTGGCTATTTTCCAAGTGACTTAGCCATGCTGATGGCCACAAAAAGGAGACACAGGAGAGTCATGTGGGGGATAGTTTAGATCCAAGAAGCTAGATGAAGGACCCCTCATAAAGTTTTGCATGGGACCTAAATCACTGTTACACTTCTGTCTATTGAGTAGTAGTACATATTCTAATGGGTAATAGTTGAAAAAGGTTAAGATGTTTTGATTGATAATCTGAAATGATTTTCATGGGGTTAGCACAGTATTGTTATTTTTAAAACATATAAAGTGAAGTCTAGAACCTTATGTGAGTTTTCATTCTTTAATATATATAACTACCTTGTCATCTTTACTTTTTTTTATAGGCTGGAGTATTTCAAGAGTTTACAGTTAAGGAAGAGTCTGTTACCTTTCGAATTAATTTAACTGTCCTTTTAGACTGTTTATCTATTTTTGGATCAAGTCCTATGCCAGGTGAACCATTTTATTATCATAATGACATAAAAGCATTATATAGAATGGTCAGATAAATACAAGAAAAGTTATTAGAATATAAATAATATAAGCATTTCTTTAGAAAATTAATTGCCAATTCATTTTTCATTGTTCACAATCATGGATTCTGACTTTTCACAATAAAATAGAAAGTGTGCTTATGGTTCTTTCCATATTTGCAAAATATTTACATTCATCTTTTTTTAACTTACAAAGCTTTTAGGATTTTAAATTTGAACTGACCAAAAGAAGACTTTGAACATGTCTTAAGTATCTTTAACATTGTGAAATATGTTTTAATTGCTTCTTTTTCCTAACTTGTCCAGAATTACACAGTTAGTGACAGAGAATAATTGAAATCAATTCTCCTGACTTTTAGTTTACTGTGTTCAAAATTTGTTTGCTTTTTCTCAAGCCCTGTTTATAAATTACTACTATTTTCCTAAATGCTTTCCTTTAAAATATTTATATATTTTATTTGTTTAGGGATGTTTTGAGAATAGTGAATTCAGTTGCTATTGATATAAAACTACAAGGGATCCCCAGAAGAATGATTTTATTTCATAGGAAAGAAATCTGGAAATTAGTGGGAGAAAATTCAGTTGTTGTTCTCTAGAAAATCTGTTTTAATTTTGTACTGATAATTCCATTATCGTTAATTATACATTTTCTAATGCAGTGTTCCCCAGCTGGTTTTTCATAAAAGCATCTTCCTTCACCCATTCCTCACTGTGGCTCTCCATCCAGTAAGGGAAAGGAGCTAGACTATCCTGTCATATTCCTCCTCCTCTCTAGAACCACTAATGTTAAAACCCACATCACCATTAACCACCCTCTCTTTTTCTTCCAATTTGATCTTAAAATTTGAGGAAATGTAAAGAATATCTTCCAATAGAAAAGGTCAGAAGGATCCTTATCATAGTGAATATACTGACATTATAGTACAGACAATATCAAAGCAATCGACTGTTGCACCAACTGAGCCTTCCAGAAGCAGCATAGCCTATTCTGCAACAATTCCATTACTTGCACTAATGGTCCATGTAGATTCTCCATCCTGAAATTGTATATATATAAAATCAATAAGCTAATTCTGAGGTACTTCTGACAAGCTGGAAAATGATTTCAAAGAGTTACATTCCATTTTGTTCTGCTTCCTAATTTTCTTGCAGTTACTTTTGGAATTATCTACACACAACTGTCATCAGGGAAGATGTGATCCCTTCTTATAAGGAGATATAAGCATATATATATATTGCTAGAAATTGGGCAGAATAAAATATTCTTTGAGGACTTTTATGTATCATTTGAGGAGAGGCTGAACCCAGAACTGTAAAGCTTATTTATTTCCATCGCAGGGACTTTAACTGCACTTCGGATGTGTTACCAAGGTTATGGTTACCCTTTGATGCTATTTCTGGAAGAAGGAGGAGTGGTGACGGTCTGTAAAATCAATACTCAGGAGCCTGAGGAGACTCTGGATTTTGATTTCTGCAGCACTAATGTTATTAACAAAGTTATCCTGCAATCAGAGGGACTCCGTGAAGCATTTTCCGAATTGGATATGACGAGTGAGGTCCTGCAGATCACCATGTCTCCTGACAGGCCTTATTTCAGGTACTTGAACACAGTGCAATTATAGTTAACGTACTACTTACACATTTGCTTAGGATGCAGAACTTTTGTTATCCAGGTTTCTAGAATTTTCAGAACTTTAGAGAGCTTTTATTCTTACCTCATACTTTTGCAGATCAGGAAACTTAGGACTCAGGAAGATTGACTCACTATTTAAAGCTTCATCATCAGGTAGTGTTGGTTTCTAGATAAGTAGCCCAGGCGCCTAATTCAGAAACCAGTGGTCTTTTCATTGTTGTATTACTTACTGTTGTAGATCAGGTTGCGTCATGAGGAAAATTGGGCTTAAACTTTTGGAAAAGGTTTGTATCATGTGGTACGTATCTCTTTTTCCTTTCAGGTTAGTACAGGATGCAAAAAGAAGTGGATGTTTTGTATACGTGGTCCATTCACTAGTATCTATTGGTCACCTGCTATGTGTGTAGCTACCTTATTAAGTACGACGGGAAGGAACAGCTTGAAATCAAGGTGAAAAGGAGACATGTGAAACAGCATAGAAGGAACAAAATTGCATGCCATTAAGTACCAAAATAATATACATAGATACTTAGGGAACCAGTACGTGAGTACTTAGGGAGGACTGGTCAAGGTAAGCTTCCTAAGGGAGGGCAATTTTTGGCAGGAATACAAGGTCAGAAACCATCAAGCTGCTCCTGATAGTCTAACCCAACAAATTGTGAAATGGCAAGTCTCTTTTTAGGATTAGAATCAATTTGGAGAGAGAATTTAAATACTTCTCCTTTGAAATATTTCAGAATATTAAAGAGCAAAGGAGCTAAATACATATAGAATGAGAGGTATAAGTTATTCTTGTTATATTTACTTTAGAAGAACTGCAGGCCCTTCTCATGGCATAAGGCAGTTAAAAATTTGGCTCAGGAGGGGCCGCCCGGTGGCGCAGCGGTTTAGTCTGCGCTTGGCAGCCCGGGGTTCGCGAGTTCGGATCCCGGGCGCCCGCCGACGCACTGCTTGTCAGCCATGCCGTGGCGGCGTCCCATATAAAGTAGAGGAAGATGGGCACGGATGTTAGCCCAGGGCCAGTCTTCCTCAGCAAAAAAGGGGAGGACTGGAACAGATGTTAGCTCAGGGCTGGTCTTCCCCACAAAAAAAAAAAAAAAAACAAAACAAAAAAATTTGGCTCAGGATTGGTTAAAATGTTAATCAAAATGGAAATCAGTGGAACGCTACTTAAGCAGTGATATGAATTAAAATTCTAGGCACTTAAACAGAGCATTTCAGAGGATCCTCATCTAAATTATCTTTCTCAGCCTGGGTAACTAGATGGATCATGGTATCTTTCATTTCCAGTATGGGAAATGATTTGGTGGTGGGGAACTGAGAGTTGAAATTTTTTTCCAAATAAGTTAAATTTGAGGTGCTTGTGACACTAGGGAGTAGTTGGATATATAAATGTAGAGCTCAGGAGATCAGCCTAGACTGGAAGTTTAGATTTGGGAAACCTCATCATGGCTGGGCATGGATGAGGTGGCTCAGAGAAAGGTCTTATTAGAAGAGAAAAGATGGACCCTGGGGAAAACCAGCACCTAGTCTTCTATCCTGTGCTCATATAGTATTTATCAGTGTGCTAACCCCATGGCAAATGATCAATACGTTCTTGCACATTAAGTAAACATTATAAACATTTATAAATGTCTACACACAAACTTCTGATATTACCACGCAAGGAAAACCATAGAACAGCCTGAAGAGCAGTCTAAGGTACAGAAAAGCCATAATTGCTTGGTAGTAAAGATAGGGAACAGGACCCCAGGCTTGCAGGTGATGTAGATCAGGGTCTTCCATCACTCAACTCTCAACTCTCTCTCCTCTCTCATATATTTCTGATCTAAGGATGAGGAAAAGTCAGTATGAAACTAGGATTAAGGTAATGAAATTGAGGCAAACAACCCTGGATTCCTTTTGTGACTAATGTTTTTTTCAAAGCTGTTTCTTGGTTGCTAGTTCCCTTGTACTCCTACAGCATCCTGTCGGAATCTTTGTTATGGTAATTGTTACGGTGTATTGTCAACATTTTTCACATATCTGTTTCACTGACCAGAAAGAGCTTCTTAGGAAGTGTTTTCTTTATTTGGATCCTAATGCGGCTTATTGTTGGACCAATGAATAAAGGAATTGCTCATTTTCTACTGTAGGTTATCTACTTTTGGAAATGCAGGAAGCTCCCACCTTGACTATCCCAAAGATTCTGATTTGATGGAATCATTTCAATGTAATCAGACTCAGGTCAACAGGTCAGTTCTTAATATAGAGGTTGCCACTGATGCTAAGGGTGAGGTTAAATACCAAATTTCCCTCAAATAAATTTAAAAATTTTTCAGTCTGTTGATAAAAGTGTAGCATTTTTAAAAAAGGAACAGTAGGGTACTGGGATTACTTGGAGATTTGGGGTTGTAATGGTGGATGAAATTTTTAAAATGAAGAGAAAATAGTAGCAAATTGGACAAGTATTTGATTTTATTCTTATATTTGCTACTTTGTAGGTGTTGGGTAATTTTTGTCCTTTACTTAGAGTTATGAGCACTGCTTTAAGTTGTCCAAATAACAGCTTTTTATTTACTCTTCTGCAGATACAAGATTTCTTTACTGAAACCCTCTACAAAGGCATTGGTCCTATCTTGTAAGGTATCTATTCGGACAGATAACCGAGGATTCCTCTCGCTACAGTATATGATTAGAAATGAAGATGGACAAATATGTTTTGTGGAATATTACTGCTGCCCTGACGAAGAAGTTCCTGAATCCGAGTCTTAAGTATGACAGTTCACTGTGGTATTTCTGTATACATTCATGATAGGTCATGTTCTCATTCTGGGTATAGTCCTCTCCATGGTTTCTTACTGGATTTTCTAAAGGGAAGAAGCATGGTGGAGATAGGAGCAAGGTCCCTGTATCCTAATAGTTGCTGTGTATTTTGTAAGTAAATGTTTTCATGTAGTCATAGATTATCCAGTACTGGACTATCCTGTGGTTCTGTCTTTGGAACTCATGGGAATCATTATGAGCGAAGATGAATAAATTATATGCTTTATTCTATCTAAGTAGGACATTTTGTTTGTTTGTTTGTTTTTGGTTTTTTTTGTTTGTTTGTTTGTTTTGTAGGGAAGACCAGCCCTGAGCTAACATCTGTTGCCACTCCTCCCCTTTTTTGCTGAGGAAGACTGGCCCTGGGCTAACATCCATGCCCATCTTCCTCTACTTTATATGGGACGCCGCCCCGGCATGGCTGACAAGCAGTGCGTCGGCGGGCACCCGGGATCCGAACTCGCGAACTCTGGGCTGCCAAGCGCGGACTAAACCGCTGCGCCACCGGGCAGCCCCAGTAGGACATTTCAAGAGTCTAAAAATTTAAAGTTTGATGAAGCCATGTCTGAGATGTTCTTTTATGTATTTACTATTAGAAGAAGCAAAGGCAAATGGGCATTGCTTATTCATTTGAATTCCAGAGACTATATCTTAAAGCAGTAATTCTCCAAGTGGCCAGACCAGCAGCATCAGCATCACCTAGGAACTTGTCAGAGGTCTGAGGGTGGCCCAGAGATCTGGAGTTTAAAAAGCTTCCCTCCAGGAGATTCTGATGCGTACTAAAGTTTGAGAACCACTGTTTTAAAGGATACGTTTTTTAAAATAGCATTTAATTGCATTGAAGTAATTGCTTTACATCTGATTTCTTCACAAACCGTCTAAAGTTTAGACATTGCCATACAAGTTTAAATAATTATATCACTTATTTTTAAAGGATACATTTTGAAGAAGTCTGTGAACAAGATATAAAGTAATCTTCAGAGTTACAAATTTTCTTTTTGTTCTCAAACTATTGAATGCAGTAAGGACTTGTTAGATACCTTCTATTTGTCTTTAAGAGTTTCTCAACCAAACCAAGGTGTAGAAAACCAGTTATTAAGTGATTTTGCACTTTCTTGGGTAATTTTCAATGAAATAATTTTTGTGATATGTAGATATTTAATAAAATACTAAAATTATCTGACTTATTTTTTAGTAGGAAAAAATATGTAACTTAAATGAAGTTCCTGTACCAGGTGACAACAGCTCAGTGTCTCTAGGTGGGCAGGCACTGTTGGCCTTGTGGGTGGGACAGTTCTTCACGGGAAAAAACTGTCATTCCACTGCAGGATTCATTTAGCCTCCTGGCCCTTACCACTAACGCCCGTCATTGTGACCACCCCTTCTAAATAAAAGTGCCCCCATACTATTATTGATAGTTGAGAACCGTTGAATGATATTCACCAAAATTTGAGGGTGTATTTAGAATGCCCTGCCTTAAAATAGGACACAGAATTAGAGGAGATTGGTTTGGAAAGGATTGCAGCAAAGGACTTCAGAGAAAGGCTGCCCTGGAACAGCAGGAGGCACTGCTCCCAGGCACGCGTGCACTTCTGCATGTCTAGTCCAGAGGGAGTACCTGATAACTAACAAGTCTCCCAGCAAGCTCAGGATGCCCAGCTGGTACAAAATAAGTTGGAGTTTTGTGAAGTATAGTATATGTTCAAGAAAGAAATGAGTGGATCTACTAAATGTCCAAATATTTTTTGTTTAGATAAACACCAAGAACAGAACAAATCTAAAACATAATTATGAAAACATTTAATCAATCAATATTTCAAGGACTACAGTTTTCCTTTAAATTTAACATAGTGCATTTATTTTTGGGTTTTGTTCACTGTTAGGTCCAGCACCTAGAACAGTGCCTAGTATATAGTAGACATTCAAAAATATTTGCTAGATGAAAGAACCTTCACTTTCAGCTTATTTTCTAGCATTTTATTAGTCACTATTTAATGCCAGCTATTTAACTCTGAATTTATTTTGCCCTAATGTATTTTTTAAAAGTTGAACCTATGAAGAATTTAAAATATATATGGATTTAATAAGAAAAGACTGATATTTTTGCACATTGAAGACTTTCATTTTAGCTGCATCTGTCTTTAACTATTTAGAATTAAGAAGCTAATGAGTTTAATTCTTTCTAAATCACCCTAACATCAAGGTACTGATTTGATAAAGAATTTCCTATTTGTGTGTGTTCTATTTGACCTAGAAATTTACTAGTTTAACTTTGTTCTAGTTCCTATGAAAGAGCACTAGGGGGAGCACTTCCTCAGGCAGAGCAGGTGCTTTGGTGACTACAAATTGATTTTATATGTTGCATATAGAAAAATCTTATTTTTAAGACCTTTAGTTTTGCCTTTTTGAAGTTTTCTCATTTTCTTTTCAGTAAAATTGTGCTTACCATGAATGGGTAGGTCATCTTTTTTTCCATTTTTAATTTGTTTATTCCCTATTTGATGATGATGTGCTTCCACTTTGAATTGATGAAATGATTCAAAATAGTAAAAAATGATTTGTTAAATTCTACTTTCCTAATAAAAATAAGTCTTGTAACAATCATTTTCTAAGAAGCCACAGAATTTCTGCGGTGTCACCATGCAGTCCAAGTAAGAATGAATTACAATTGCTGAAAGGGTAGCATGTGTCATTCTCAGCAGTTTAGGGTGGGGAATTTTTCAGAACAATGTAGACTCCCTTCTCCCCTTCCCTGTCTTCACACTGCCTGCTCCTTGCCCCACCTGAAACAAAATCTACTGAGTCCTGAGAAATTGGGGAAATTGTATAGTATTTTTTCTCTTCCCAATTATGTATTAGGTAGTGTTTTTATATGTGTGTCAGGTTACATGCACCGCAGCAGCAATTGGCAGCTCTAACGTGGATTTCCTACTCCAAGAGTGGACAGAAATGCCGTAGGCAACTGTTACAAGTGCTTCTGGTATCCATATCTTAGTCACCGCCAGAGGTTTTGATAATTGGCAGAGTAAATGTTTGAAGTAGGTTTTCTTTTTGAAATCAGTAGCTTGTTGACCAATATAGTAGATTTTAATAGTGGTTCTTATTGGTAAAACTAAAGGTATTCAGCATATGTGAACTGACGAAATTATTTTATAGTAGTTCCCCATCCTTGCATGAAAATGATATAAGAATCTAGTGAGGCCTGTAGTCTGTACCCTTAGGCCTGTTGTCTAAGGCTTCATCCCTAAACAGTCTTGCTTCCTGCCATTTTGTCCAAGGATTTCTGTTTGCTTATTGCTGGATCAGGACAATCCCATCTCTGGAATATTGTCAAGTTTACCATAAGTAGACCTTTCATAGAAAGTGTCAGGTGAACTACCAAAACAGAAGTAGGGCTTCATTGTGTTTGCAGAACAGATTGCATAATTTTTTTGTATGCTTGCTAATAAATGTTTACTAAAACCTGTATATGGGACAGTTTGATCTGAGTTTGATTTTATTTTTTTCTAACTTGGTACAGAGAGTGTAGAAAAATAGCTAACCTTCATCCACCTCAAAAATTTCAATGCCTGTTTGTTAGCTAATTCAAAAGAATGTAAGAGTTGTGTATGACTGTATTGGCCCAGGTCCGTTAGAAACATCAGATGTTTGATTGGACTGAATTATCCACATTGCTGGTCCCCACTGACTGAATTTAGAAAGTAGCTTGGTTCTCATCTACAGTTTTCCAGGTGAGAATGCAACTTTATATTAGTTTGTATTGTGCTGAACATTCTAATGTGGTTTCTTAAAATTTGGAGATTTTACAAAATAGTAAAATTTTTAAAACTTTTAGGACCAACATAGGTGCCAACTTATTATCTTGTCAGGTAGGAGGCTATTAAAACTGTACTCTTCATTATCACTACCATTTCACAAAATATTTTAACATTAAAATCTCAGAAAATGGACTGTTAGCAACTTTATACTGACAATAAAGAAAAACGAAATATTAAAAACAAATTTCAAATGCAAGAACAGGGTTACACCATAAAATTTTATTTTACAATGTTACACTTTATGCTATTGTTTTATTGATACAGGTTTGTCAGTTTGGAGATCTTAAAACTTTGTAGTCTCACAAAAGTAAAATTTTAAAAATTTTAGTGCCACCCAAAATGGAGTCTGAATGGCTACTTCTTTCTAGTACTTTGTTTTTATCACAGTCACGGTTAAAAATCCATCTTCAACTGGATTTATGAAAATAGAAGCAACTCTTCTAAGGCAACTTTAGTCAATTCAGCATATTCTGGGTAAGAACAGCAGTGTCATCTCCAGACAGGGCTAAAATTAACAGTGACAGACTGGGTGACCAGTTAATAAGCACTGCAGAGAAGGTCAATGGAATATAGCTGCCGTCAGCCAGGGCTGCAACCTGAGACCTTGATCCTGCGTGCCAAGTGTAAAGTATTCTGGGAATTAGCTAAGGGAGAGCAGCAGCTGCCAGGAGAAAGCCTCCTGGTCTATGGACAAGCCATTGTGTTAATTGGTGTATATGTACTTCTGCCACAGCAGAACCTACTCACTACTATACCTTCGGTCTTAGTTAATTATTAGGTTTTACAGACTAAACAAATGACTGAACTGAAATAATTTCTTGAATGAAGAACAAAAATGTGGTTCTGTAAGCACTGAGTGAGTGATTGATAGAGATGTTGATAGACACCTGGATTCCCAAAGACACAGGGTCTTTGAGCTCCATTAAATCAACTCAGGTAACTGAGAAATGATGAAAAAGGAAAAATAAAAGTTTTTTATAGTGTAAACTCAAATGCTTCTGATTTCTCCTTTGTCCCCGAATACACAAAGAAGGAAGAAATATAATTCGAGATTGCCAATTTCTTTTCCTAGATATACACTTGTTCAGGAGCCAAGGATTTTTTTTTTTTTAACAACCTCGGTGAGCATTCCTTTCCTAAAATAAGCCTTTTTAATCCAGTGGGTGGGGGCAGCATAGTGGGATGGAAAGTATGATCATCTGATTCAGGAAGTCTGCTTTATAATCACCAGATTGACCTTGAACAAATCAATCTCTCTTGTCCCTAGTTTCTTCATTTATAAGAATCAAAAAGCCCTTTCTGACCCTAACATGGTATGACTTTAGTAAATCAGATAAGGGTAAATGTTTCAGAAGATCAAACGTTTTCTCACAAAGCAATTTTAGTGACTTCAAGTTATGATTAAAGATACTTCCAAATAATATATTCGTATGTTCACCAATAAACTACAGAATTTTTCTAAAAATCAGAACTGAATGAAATTGAGTTAGAAAAAGGTAAATGGAAGGTAAAGGAGTCCCAGTAACAGAAGAAACTAACTTAAATGAAGCATGTGTCTAAAAAAAATTTCTTCCCCCCAAGTTACAGATCAAGATCCTGGTTTCTAGTGGCTCTTGGGTATTTTACCTGTGATGCTGCTGCTAAGTGGACCTTTTGTCCCCAGAGTCCTTAGTTCTGCTTTTGATCCACCACTGTTATATGTTGATAAATATATTTTGTGGTCCAGAATTTTTGTCAACAAGGTTGGCTTTATTGTTGTAAACCTCTATCTTTTATAGAGGTTTTCTCTTTACTGAAAACAGAAGACCTAGAGGAAAGGAGAAAACCGTTTGTGCATTTTTCTTGGTTCTTGCCTTCTCTTCCTCCTTCCAGCACCAAATCACTGCCTCATTGAGCTAGAAGGCTGAACTCAGGCTGAGGCAACTGACCATTTCACCATGTGACCATACCTCTGGAATGCTGCCTCTTCTTATAGGCCTCCAAAATGGTACAAGTCTTGGGTTTTCTCCTTAAAGAGCAGGGAGCTCTTCCCTTGATTCAGATGGCAAGCCAAGGATATCTAAGATACCTGGATTGCTTTTACTCACAGCTGAAAAAACTTACCTAATTTAGGGCCTTTTATATAGTTCATGGTTTTTCAGGTTTCTTCTTCTCGTGAGCACAGAGATTTAGAGCCCAGAGGCCCTATAAGTGCTACAAAGAGGATCTGTCTTCCCCATTTCCAGCCATAAAAATTTCCTAACACTGGAGGAATTGGGCTGGAGTTAGAAGTAATCTGGTCCAAAAGACTATGATCCAAAAACACAGTTTCTATTAAGTGTTCTTCAGTCACCTCCTATTTAGACATCCTGCCTGCAAAATGTGTGGTTTTCATAGCCCCTATTTGGCTGAAAAAAATATGTGTTCCACAGAAATATGAGATACAAAATTTTATGAGCAACTTGAGGTTTTTTTTTTATATGCAGATCCCACTAAAGACTGTCTACTGATGACTTTGTAAACTACACAAAGCTGTATGGCACTTTTTAACTTCCTTCTCAGTAAACCAAGGGTGTGATTCCAAATTTGGAGAAGAAATAGGCACAAATTAAGTCAGTCGCCCAGGGGTCTCATAAAATCAGGTGGGGAAAGATTTGAGAGAGATATCTGCTTGGGAGAGCAACTAGAAATCAGCTTCAGTCTCCTACTCTCCCACCACAAGGTGGCAGGGTTCCCCTTGCCTGAAATCCTCAGGCCACTGAAAGGACACTGATTTCCATAGTGTGTATATTCTCTTTGGATGTAAATAATTGTGTCAGACTGTCCTGTTTATGATGTTATCTATGTTCCCAGGGACTGGTAAGCTCTAGCTCACTTTTAAGATGTTAACCAGCAAAATGTTTTCCACACGAGCTTGGTGGGAGCTTTTCAGTTACTAGCCCTTAATCTCCTTTTGCTTCACGCACCAACCGTGTAATTATAAGGTAATAAAGTCAAAGCCTAGGTTTCAGTAAAAATAAAAATAGCTGTTAGCTGTTATTTATCACATGATTGCTATGGGGCCAGGCACCCATATAAAATAACTATTTTATATACATTATCTCATTTATTCTCACAGCAACACTAAGAAATGGGTACTATTCTCATCCCCAGTCTACAGATGAGGAAACCAAGATTACACATAGCCAGAAAGTGGTGGCTCTGGGGTTTGAGCCCCGGCTTGTCTGTCTTCAGAACTAGAGCTCTTAACCACCATGAATCATAAAGAAAAATTAGTTCACAGGGATGAAGTTGAAGGATGTGTTGAAATCATGTTTCTATGATCAGACAGAATAGTTCATTGGTGAGATAGTCATTGTTCATAAAGACCTTATTGTATCCTGAAGTGGGGCCTAAATTCCTTACCAAACTACAAAAGCATTCCTCTACCCTCAGTTCAAGCATGTGCTACACTCCTTGCTTTAAATAAAACCAAACCTTAGACAGTTTCTCTACTTTGCTTTAAAGGCAGAGTAAGGTTTTATTTGCCAAAGTTTAAATCATTGATCATTTCAAAAATAATTCAAGTATATATAAATACGTGGCTTTTTAAACATTAATTTGTTCCCAACATGCCAATAGGGAAGTTTAGTATATTAAAAGTTCTGAGATGTCCTTCAGGAAATGAACCTGTGTCACTTTGTATAACCCAGTTTGGTTTTTTCCTAAACTGATTTCTGCCGCAGAGCCTTTCTCCCTCCTCCATCCCTTGGCATCAGCATTCCTTGCAGTGCCCTTTAGGAAATGCTGTCTGGTACAACAGCCACAAAGAACTTACCATTCCTTCGATACACTGCCCTCTGTCATGCCTCTATGCCTTTGCATATAGAGTTCCTTCTTCCTGAAATGGCTTCTCTTCTCCATCTGGATGAACTGTTACTCGCCCTTCAAAAAACAGCTCAAATGTAACCCTATGAAGTCTTACGGCTTTCTTAGATTCTCTCTCCTTTCTGCTCTCATTGCACTGAGACTTCTGCTACAGAACTTATACTTCACATTTTCATTATTTCTTCATGTTTGTCTTTTGCACTATTGTTTCCTTAAGAGTAATGACCACGTTTTATTTATCGTTATTACCCCCTGCAGCTCTAAATGCACCTAGCACTTAGTAGTGCTCACCAGATGTTTATTGAAGGAATGAATGAATATGAGGAAACTGAGGCTCAGAATGTTTAAGTGACTTAAGGTCACAAAGCTATTTCATAGCAGAGTTGGGATTCATACACAAGGTGCCTTGCTCTCTTCGCCATGCCTGGATAGCAAATTCATGGCAGAAGTTCAGCTGCTCCCTCACCCATACCCCATGGCAGACAATGCTAATCAATCAAGCTCCACCAGACCCAGGCTTTTTCTCCGGAACTTCAAGCATCACTCTAGGAAACCACTAACAGAGTGGGCCCATGAGATGACATATATTTGCCCTGCTTGCCCTATTCCACGCTATTCCCTCCTAACCATTTTTGTAGGCATAGCAGAGTCGCTGTTGATTGTAGAGTTCCCCCACTGCTCTGCTAAAGACAAAGTGCCCTGAGCTGGCTCTTGGTGGCTCAGTAGCCTCTATTCCCCTTCAGGGAGACCCTCAGGTAGGGAGCAAAAGCCTCCTAAACTTTCGCTTCTCTTATCTGCCCCAGTGCCTCCAGCTAGTCCTAGAATCCTGATTTGGAAAAGCTGCTGCCCCTTGGCACCTAGATGCTAGAGCACATGGAGCTTCCCACCCATTCACACATCAAGGTTTGCCCCAATATTTTCCCCTTTAATTTTGTACAGGCAATGTTGGAATATTTACTAACAAATGATAGGAAAAGAATACAAATGGAGCAGCCTGGAAACAATCCAGTTTATGGAGCAAGAATTTCCTCACTAAAGTCTTGCCCAAGACTGGTTTGGCAAACACAAAACTTACTGAGCATATCACCTATTCTCCTACTTGCTGCAGTTATCTCCAGAGATAATCACTCCAAATCCTCTATTTCCACCCTACCTTTCTTTAGCTTTCCCTCCCCAGCCCCTCGGCCCAGAAGAGGCTGTTCCGTTTGTTCACATGACCAAGAGGACAGTAGATCACTAAAAGATTAATGGGCACTGAAGCACCTTCCCTCTTGCCCCTGCTGTAAAGAAAAAGGATGCTTTTCCTTGCTCCTGTTGGCTTCTACAGCTCAAGACCCATCAAAAGTTATACCAAAATAACTTTGTGGCATGCAGCTGTCCTAGAGACATCTAACAAGGAGGAAGATGAAGTTGAAGCTCCATGCTCTCATACCGCCAATAAGTTTGGATGACTAGCTAGAGTTGTAAAAATAGCTAATATTCATTGAGCACTTACTATAGGCTAGATACTGTGCTAAATGTTTTATGTGAATAATCTCATTTACTATTCATTATGTTTCCACATTCTAGATACTATTCTAATCCTCATTAGAGAAAACTGAGACTTAGGATAATTTGCCCAGTGATACATAGAAAGTGGCATAGTCTGGATTCAAAACAGGTCTGTCTAACTAAAGTCCATGACCTTGACTACTATATTCTTCTAACAGTTAGAACTGTCCAGTAATGGAAGGGGCCACTTTGACAGGTAATGAGTGAGTTCCTGGTTTGGGGAGGTGTCTCATCAGGTACTGGACAAACAGGAATCTCAAACATCTGCTCTACCAATACAGCTCCCTCTAATGCCAGTGATGATTTTTGATTTTCCAATATAATGACTTCTTATCAATCATCATCCTCTTCTTGTCATCAGCATTTCTAATTAGCACATACTGTCTCAGGTGTCTTCTGAGCAGTTTTACTTATATGAACTCATTTACTCACAAGAACCCTGTGAAGCAGGTATTATCATTATCCCCATTTTATAGATGAGGAAACTGAGAAGTAAAGTGACTCATCCAGTGTCACATAGTTAATAACAGAATTGGGATTATAATCCAGGCATCTGGCTCTAATCCATTCTCTTAACAATACATTGTATTGTCTCCTGATATTTGATACGTATGCCCTATTCTTTTTTAAAATTTATCTTTTTTATCATCACAGATATACAGGCACACCTCAGAGATATTGTGGGTTTGGTTCCAGACCACCACCATAAAGCAAATATCGCAATAAAGTGAGTCACACGAATGTTTTGGTTTCCCAGTGCATATAAAAGTCATGTTAAGTGTGAAATAGCATTATGTCTAAAAAAACAATCTACATACCTTAATTAAAAAATACTTTTTTGCTAAAAAACACTAACCATCATCTGAGCCTTAAGTGAGTGGTAATCTTTTCTGCTGGTGGAGGGTCTTGTAAAAACCTCAGTATCTGCAAAGTGCAATAAAGCAAAGCATAATAAAACAAGGTATGCCTGTAATATATATTTGTTGTTTAAAAAAAAGTCATATAACACAGAAATATATAAAAGTTGAAAGTCCCCCATAGTCACATGTCCCGGAGATAACGACTGTTACCATCACTAACTACATATTTACATATATTTATGGGTTATACTATTTTTAATACTCACTAACATGTACTTTTTCATGTTTTTACCCCTCACAGTCAATATATCTGTGATGTTTTCCTGTGACTATTCAAAGCTCTACTTTATGCTTTTGAGTGACCATGTTATACGGTCATAAACATGGACTAGTGTTTCTACTGGTGGACATTTAAGTTTTTTCTACTCTTTGCTATTATAAACAAATCTTCAATATAAATATATATATATGTATATTTGTATGTGTATGTATTTGTGCAAGTATTTTAAAAGACAGGTTCCTAGAAGTGCTATTTCAGAATCAAAGGATACATGCATTTAAACATTCTATTAACTTTTGCTAAAATGCCCACCAAACAGGTAGTATCAACAAACAGTCCCATCAATAAGAGTACTGAGAGGGCTGATCTTCCCATACCTTTGACAGAACTGGGTTTGTATTACCTGTATCTTTCATTATCACAAATATGATAGGTTAAAAATGGTATTTCATGTTTTGAATTTGTTAATTCTGTGTGATCCTGTTTTGTATTTACTGGCCATTTGCACTTCTTCTTTGAACTGCCCCTTAGTGTCTTTTATGATAGTGACATTGACCACTCCTGCTCTGAAACTGTCTCCTCCTATGAGTTCCTTTCTGTTCTTTCCTGATTCTTCTAATTCTCTAAAGACTCTTTCTGAGTCTCCTTCCCATTTCCTCCTTCTGCATGACTCGTAGATAATACAATAATAATAATTACAATAATTAACATCTCACAAAACTTACTATGTGCCATATGTTAACTAAAGCACTTAAAATAGAGTGCTCTTATTATTCACATTTTTTTTAGATGAAGAAAGGAAAACTTAGGAAGTCTCACTTTAAGCGGGAAAGCTCAAATTTGAGCTCTGTTTTGATTCCAAATCACCACATATATTCTCTCTGAAATACTTAAGTGTTTTCCAAGTTTCTTTTCTAACCCTGCTCATTTCACATACATATGTTCCATGGGTTTCTTATCCATTTCCTTAACTTCAGAATCTACTTTAGCTTCTGGTCCATACTTATTAGCTTTTTAGAAATTACCAAGTGGATGTATTGTGGGTACCTCAAACTTAACACATCCCAAATGGAAATCATTATCTTCCTCAGACCTCCTTGACATCCTCCAAGATGATCTCCTCTTGCCAATACTCTTTCATTTAATAGCATTGCCAGTCACCCAGTTGCCCAAGCTAGAAACGTCAAAACCACCTTTGACTCCTGCCTCCATTACACCTCACATCTAATTAGTGCCAAGGTCTTGTCACTACAGACTCCAAATTGTTTTTCAACCCATCCTCTCCACATTCCTTCTACTATGACTTTAGATAATTCAGGGTCTCAACATCTCTCCCTTGGACTATTGTTATCTGCCTCTTAACTGGTCTCCCTACTTCCAATATCTCCCTAATTCCCATCTATCCTTCCCATTGCTGTCAAGAGTTAATATTCTAAAGCCAGTAATTGATCATGTCACATCCTGCTCAAAACTCTTTGATGGTTGCCTTCTGTCTACTGAATAAATTCTAAACTCCTTAGCATGGCACATAAAACAGTCCATAATCTGGCCCCAATTTATCTTTCCAAACTCATCTCCAGCATGTTCCCACTTATGTTCCTTAAACTACAGCCACTCCAGACCACTTGCTTTTCCTCAGAAATATCAAGTATCTCCATGCCACTGTGCTTTTGTTCATGCTACTTGAAACACCCTCCTCTGGCTTCTTTTCTACCCACTAATATTTTACTTTTCTTTGAAAACTCAGCACCCTGCCCCCAGCATGCACACGTTTCCACCCACATTTCCAGCCTCACAAGTTATTACTTGTCCTCTTTGTTTACACTTCTATTAGAGTTTTACTACAGACTAACTTGTACTCTGCTCATGTGTGTCTGTTTTCCTGAGAGAACTATATCTTATATTAGTATTTCTAGTCCTTAGAAGGAGGTTGATATGTAAATGATTAAAACTGAAGTACCTTTGTGATTTAGGTAAAAGTTAGACTAAACAACCTCGAAGTTTACTTCCAAATCTGAGATTTTCTGTGCCTTTTCTATACACTAAAATCTTATTTGAGGCCCTTGCAACTATCATTTAACTTTGGAATTAACTCCTATTTCACGGGGCAGTTCTGCTTTCACTTCTTTGCAGAGGCTTCAAAAGCCAGGAATTTGGGCTCCTGGCAATGAAAGTCCAGCGAATGTTGTCACTGGGTTTCCGGAGGAGGTGGGGTAAAAAGCACAAGAGCACACTGGAAATTGAGCTGAGTTCCAGGACATCTGGGATTGATTATTCCAGTGAGATGCTCGAGCAAAGAGAACAATTCTTGTGCTGTTTTTTTTTTGTTTTTTGTTTTTTTCACATCTGGGCTTTGGCAGCTACTCTGATAGCTTTGCTCAGCAGTTCTTGAGAATGAGAGATGGGCTGGTTTCAGGGAAAGAAAAACCTTTATTGACTCAGCTTCTGCTACAGCAAAGTCCTTTCCCCTTATATGGACTTTCTTGGTAGGTCTAGGTCTCATTGTCATTTACAGAGGGAAGCATTAGTCTCCAAGCACCTAAGGAAACTCATAGTGCCTGGAGTCTGAATCAAGTTATACCAATGCCTCCTAATTTCTCCTCCTCCTGTGATTCTTTTCAAATCATGGACAAGGAACAAGGAACAGTAAAAGACTGGAAGGAACAGCAACCTCAAGCTACTGAGGAAATAGATTCACTCCAGCACTTCTAAAGTTTCTCTTTTCAAATACAAGCTGAGTAGAACTTTAGCTCCAGTTTTGAGGAAACATCACACACTTTTTTCTCTGAAATTACATGTTTTGTTCTTTCAGTGTCATTATTATTACTTTCAAAGCACAAAATGTACTTTAGATATGTTCAGAGATTCAAATTCTCAAACACACGACATATGGTAATACTGCTTAACAATTAGCCCTGATTTCAAATATTCTGACCTGCTGCCCTGGAAGCAAAAGGCAGGGTACTGCAGAGAAGGGGAGGGAGGGGTGTCTTGCTGACATTTATTGAGCACATACTCTGCCAGGCACTGTCCTCTGCCTGTTTATACATTTTTATTTAAAACTCACAGCAACTCTGTGTGGTATACTATTATCTGCATTTTAGTGATGGAGAAACCAAGGCTCAAGAAGGTTAAGTGATTTGCCCAAGGTCACATACTCAGTAAGTGATAGAAGCAGTTTAAGATGGCACGGCTAACTCCAGGAATGTATACTCTTTACCCAGTACTCAATATAAAATAATAATATTTGGGGTGATATACAGAAGCTTCTTATTAAACATTCTGACCTATTATTTCCAGTATCTCAGAAAGATTATTATGATTATTATTATTTTATTCTTATGCCAACATTCATTGAGTATTTAAGAACTGCCAGACCCTGATCTAAGTGCTGTATTATATATGATCTTATTCTCAGAAAACCCACTTTTTGAGGAAAGTACTATTGTTTTATTGATGAATAAGTAATTAGAGGCTGAAAGAGGTTAAGTAACTTCACCTAGGTCAGAAAGCCAAGTGTTGGAGCCTGAGTTTTATTTATTTATTTATTTATTTATTTATTTTTGTGGGGAAGACCAGCCCTGAGCTAACATCTGTTGCCACTCCTCCCCTTTTTGCTGAGGAAGACTGGCCCTGGGCTAACATCGTGCCCATCTTCCTCTACTTTATATGGGACGCCGCCACGGCATGGCTGACAGGCAGTGCGTCGGCGGGCGCCCGGGATCCGAACTCGCGAACCCCAGGCTGCCAAGCGCGGACTAAGCCGCTGTGCCACCGGGCGGCCCCCCTGAGTTTTAAATCTAGACAGTCTGCCTTCTGAGTGAGTGTAAGCTACATTGCTTACAGAGAGCACATTCTAGAGTTAGACCTAGGTTCAGATCCCAGCTCTGCCTCTTCCTGAGTAAATTAACTTGAACATATCAGTATTCACTTTCCCCATATGTAAAATGAGGCTCTGGAGACTTACCTGCTGACCAAGTGTCCCCATATATATTCTCAAATTCATCAAAGTCAGAATCCCCATTATATCGTGAAAGGAAGTGCATTTTTGAAATATGATAGATCTGGGTTCAAATCTTACTACATCTGCCAGCTAGGTGAATTTAACCAAGACACTCAAATTTAGAGTCTCAGTTTCATCACCTGAACATGGGAGATAAAAATACTTACCTAACAGGGTTATTTAAGGATCAGAAATAGTATTTGTATTTCACAGATCCAAGGAATTAGAATGAGTTCTACATTGTAGTTATTATTAATAGTGTTATGATTATTGATTAAGAAAATATACTTTTGTATACACTAGTAGTCAGGGGCAAAGTTCTCCATATACCCTCCTCACATGGGCATTACTGAGAGAGGCTAGAGGACTTCCTCTCCTGGATAATGGCAGAGCAGGAGACAGTCTTCTGTTGGGCCTACTTCAGGTGTGGCTCTGAGGGGGTGGGTATAGGATGGGCTGAATGTATTCTCTCTGCTCATCTTGTCCCCCACCTGTCCAGCCTGGTGAGAAAGGTGCCATTTGGGAGCTGCCTCCCGTGAACTGCAATCAGGGCCTAACTCTCACCCCATCATGATGCTCTTCATGCCAGACGGCTCTAGGGGAAGAGTACACGGCCTTCAGAATCACCCTTGCTTGGGTCCAAACCTCCAAGGCTAAGTGAATTTAGGCAAGTTCCCTTACAGAACACTGGGCTCCCTTCTGTCAAATAAGAGCTACCACATTGAGTGTTTGTGAGGACTAAGTACTTTATGAATAGGACTTAGTTCAGTTTTAGGGATTTAGTATACACTCAACAAATTTTAATTCTCTTTTTTTTAGAAGAGAATAGTTCAAGGTTAATATCATTCTGAGATGGACAAACAGCAAGGATAAAGAAGGGGGCAAGTCTGCACAAAACACTCTCTGGCTTAAATCCTAAACATTTAAAAAAAGAATCCAAAGAGACTCTTTTATTACTAACTTTGGAGACAACTATATCCCAACAAAACTTGCCTTATGTTTAGGGACCTAGATTTTATATATTCAGTAAGGAAAATAATTCATTTAATGTATTCATTTACTTTGTATAAATTCATGTTGTATCTATCACAGGCTGTCACCTGAGACAGTCTTGTAGGATTTGGTTATAGTGCTCAGCATGGAAATAAATATTATAAATATTAAATATTATTGTAGCAGACCCCTATAGTATTGGGTTCTGAGAAACTACTAGAAATCGACTATTTACCTCCCATATAGGATCTGACCAATCCATGGTACAGGCTGGCATTTTGCTTTACTAGCAAGAAGAACAGAGGTGAATCACCCCTAACTGAATGAATCTGGGAGAGGCCATGCTACTCACATATCCACACTGATGACCTGGTTGATGGCCAGGGCCAGAACTCACCTCTGCAATAGAGTAAGGAGGGTCTTTGTGTCTCTGCTTTTACTGTGCTCACTTCCATATAAAAGGATTTGAATCATCAGACACTGTAGGTAATTGAGAAACATAACAGGTTAAAGAGAATCAGGCAGTAAGCACCTTAGTTATAAACCAGACTCAGGAGAGCACCTGTGGAACTGAGATGTCACAAGTTTACATTTCAAATGCCTGTACTACATTTGCTCCTGGCTCCTTACCAAGGAGGAAAAGGAGTCTAAAGTGAAGGCTCTGTACCCCTCATGCTGTGTGTGTATCATTCCACTTCACTGCACCTACCACTGCCATATGTGGCTATGGATAACCAAAGTAACAGGACTGAAAACTGACAGCATTACTATGTAAAACATGGTGCAGTAGTGGTTTCCATCAGGATTTTCCAAATAGCTGTAACCAAATGAATGGATAGAAATGAAATCTGTGTATTTGTCCCAAATTTGCATTGCATTCTCATGCTACATCACTTTATTAGGCAGTTTTCCATTTAAAATTTTATTGCTAACCTCTCTTTCCAATCAAGATGGAATTATAGGGACCAGATTTACCCTCCCACCTGAAACAACCAAATAACAAAAAGGTAGACAAAATATATGAAATGATCTTCAAGACACTGAACATTAGGCAACAAAGGACAGGGATCCCTGAGAGAGGGAAAACAAGTGAGATAAACCCTACGATTGCCCCAGAGTTACTGCTTTGAGAGCATATTTAGGCCATGATGCAGGGAAGTGGACAAAGTGGAGCTCAGTAGACTCCCTGAATTGAGGCTATGGAGTTGAGGAGACCCTCAGGGCAGAGTAACAGGAGACAGCTGCATAGAAAAAGTACAGGAATATCTGCAGTGCATCACCTTCAAGTATTCAGCAGAGTACTGATTAACACAGACATGCGCAAACACTGTCAAGGCTGGGGAAAGAATCATCTGAAGGATGGAGGGAACAGTGCATGGCATTTACACAGGGCCAGGTATGGTGCCTGTTCCTGCCAGCCAAACTGGAAAGCCTCATTGTTCATGGAGCTTTCGGTGGGATACTCAGAAGCCTTTTACCTCAGTAATGGGGGACAATGAGGCCTTGACTAAATGCTGCTCTAGACCCATCTAACAAATCTTAAAAGGAAGACCTAAAAGGACCAAACTGTAATTTAACAGTTCCAGAACAAAGTAATTTAACTGAGTTCCAGAACAAAGTTCAAGAATACTTATAGGAATATAAAAATATTCAACACTCAACAAGGTAAAATACACAGTGTGTGGCATCCAAACAAAGATTACAAAGCATGCAAAGAAGCAGAAAATTGTGATCCATAATAAGAAAAATCAATCTAAACCAATCCAGAACTGACATAGATGTTAGAATTAGCAGAGAAGTATATCAAAACTGTTATTGTAACTTTATTCCACATGTTAAAAAAGTTAAGTGGGGACATGGAAAATATATTTTTTAAAAAGACCCAAATCAAACTTCTGGAGATGAAACTTACAGTGTCTGATGGGAAAAATATACTGAATAAGATTAACAGCAGGTTTGACATTGAAGAAGAAAAGATGAATGAACTTGAAGACACAGTAATAGAAACTCTCCATAAAGAAAAATCATAGATTATCTCAATAGGTACAGGAAAAGAATTTTATAATATCCAACACTCAATTTTACAAAATCCAGTATCTATTATTGATTAAAAAAATAACAAAAACTCTCAGAAAACCATGAGGGAACTTTCTCAACCTGATAAAGAGTATCTATGAAAAATCTACAGATAACATCAAACCTAATTATAAAAGACTAAATTATTTTCCTCTGAAATCAGGAATTAGACAAGGATGCCTGTTCTCATCACTTCTATTCAACATTGTACTGGATGTTCTAGCCAGTGCAATAAGGCAAGAAAAAGAAGTAAAAGGTATCCAAATTGGAATGAAAGAAGTAAAACTGTTTATTCACAGATGACATGATCATTTATGAAGAAAATATGATGGAATCTACAAAACAGCTATGAGAACTAACAAGTGAGTTTAGCAGGGTCATGGGATACAAGATTATTATATTAAACAATCAAATTGTATTTCTATACACTAGTAACAATCAATCAGAAATTGAAATTCAAAACTGATACATTCAAAATAGCATTAAAATATGAAATACTTAAGGATAAATCTAAGAAAAGATGCACAAGACCTGTACATTTAAAACGACAAAATATTACTGGGAGAAATTAAAGAAGATCTACACAAATGGAGTGACATAATATGTTCATGAGTGAGAAGACTCAATATTGTTAAGATGTCAATTCTCCCCAAGGTGATCTATACATTCAGTGCCCTCTCAATCAAAATCTTAGCAGGTTTTATTGTAGAAATTGATGTGATGATTCTAAAATTCCTATGGAAATGCAAAGAACCTAGAACACTCAGAACAACTTTGAAAAAGAAAAACAAAGTTGAAGAACTAACACTACCTGGTTTCAAGACTTATTTTAAAGCTACAACAATCAAGATGGCATGCTCTTGGCATAAAGATAGACAAACAGATCAATGGAGCAAAAGAGAGTCCAGAAATAAACCCACATACATACACACTGACCTTTTGACAAAGGAGCAAAGATAATTCAGTAGAGAAAGGAATGTTTTTTTCAATAAAAATGGTGCTGGAATAATTGGATATCCATATGCAAAAAAAAATAATAAACTAGAATCCATTCCTCATACCACAAATGAAAATTGACTCAAATGTATCATAGACCTAAATGTTAAACCTAAAATTACAAAAAAAAAAAACTAGAAGAAAACATAGGAGATATATCTTTGTGACTTGGGTGAGGCAAAGATTTCTAAGATAAAACACTAAAAGCACAATCCATAAAAGAAAAAAATGATAAATTGGACTTAATTAAAATTTAAAACTTCTTCTCTTCAAAAGACACTGTTAAGAAAATGAAAAGACAAATTACAAATGGGGAGAAAATATCTGCAAATCTTATATCTGATAAGCAACTGGTATCTAGAATATATAAAGAACTTTTACAAGTCAATTATAAGAAAACAAACAACTAATAATAAATGGGCAAAAAATTTGGACAGACACTTCACCAAAGAAGATACACAGATGAAAAATAAGTACATGAAAAGATGTTCAAGGAAAACACAAATTCATACCACAATGAGATACCACTATATACCTATGAGGATGGCTAAAATTAAAAACACTGACCACACTAAATATTGGTGAGGTAGTAGAGGAACTGGAATTCTCATATCCTGCTGGTGGGAATATATAACATAATACAACTATTTTATAATAGTTGTATTCTTATAAAGGTAAACATACACCTGTCATATGATTCAGCCATTTCACTCATAAGTATTCACTCAAGAAGATAAAAAGCATATATCCATACAAAGACTTATCCATGAATGTTCATAGCAGTTTTATCTGTAATAAACCCAAACTGGAAACAGTCAAATGTCCATCATCAGGTGAATGGATAAACAAATTGTGGTGTCCATACAATGTAATACTCAGCAATAAAAAGGAATGAACCACTGATACACAATAACATGGATGAATCTCAAAATAATTATGCTGAGTGAAAGAACCACTGAAACTATGATTCTATTTATATAAAATTCTAGAAAATGCAAATGTATCTATAATGATGAAAGCAGATCAGTTGTGGCCTGGGAGGGGAGGGAGTAGAATTAATTAATTACAAAGGAGCATGAGGAAACTTTTTGGGGTGACTGACATATTCATTATCTTGATTGTGGTAATGGTTTCACAGGTGAATAGAGATGTCAAAACTGATCCAATTGTGCACTTTTTAATGTTCTTTTCTGTATCTTCTCACCTCCACCCTACTAAATTTAACTTTGATTCCTTTTATATGAAACTCGGATTAAGCAGGCATGTCCCTCTTTATGCTCTATTCTGTCTGCCAACTTTTGCTGAGGTCTCTTACCTTCTTTTTCAGTTCCAGGAGCCATTTCCAACCCTCAGAATGGCATCCATTAGCATAGTCTATTTCAGAAACTTCATCACAGCATCCCATTGCTAGTGGATATCCAGCATGAGGATGGTTTTCAAACCTCGAAACAACAGCCTTCCTTTTCCTCTCCTCCTTTCTGGGGTGGAACAGTGGAGTAGGGCCATGTCTAAAGCCCCAAGGAAAGAAGTTGATTACAAAGATGCAGGCCTTCCCTACCCTATCCTAAATCTCCAAGTTGAATCCCTATTCCAAATGGAGGATGTAGCCATGCCAACATTCATTGCTAGATAAAATCTAGATGGGGCTCTCCTTTCATTGATTTTGAGGAAGCCCTTATGATGTATCTGCTGGGTCTTTTTTCATTTCAGAAAAGTTGTCTTCAATGATCTGATTACTGTTTCTATCCCAAGTATTATAGTTCCTCTTCAGAAATACATACAATTCTTTGCCTGAATCTCTACTCTATCCTCCACATCAACTACTTTCTCATTACATCTCTCTCTCCTTTTCCCCTGCATTCTAGGAGAGCTTTTCAAGCTTGTCATATAAATAACTGATGCTTAAAACTGGCAGGATATTACACCTCTAGAAGTATTAAAAATACAGATCCTGGACATAACTCTTAGAACTTCTGATTTGATGATCTGGTGTAGGGCTCAGGAATCTGTTTTTTTGTTTGTTTTATTTTTTATTGACTCTGTTGTAATTCTAGATTTGGTAAATGTTGCTCAACATCACTATGGCATGTTAAGACTCTCTTCACTATTTTCAACATGGATTTGAATTTTATTACATTTGTTCCCCTGAAATTCCTTCTTATTTCACTCTTAGCATTTTAATCCCATCTCATCTTTTGGCTTCAGATTGTCATCCTTTCATTTTAAAGTCTTCTCCCCTTATAGGTTTCTGATTCCATTACACAGATGCCATCCATATGTTCATGCTTCTGTTGAAGAAGCTTTTCTGATCCCTATACAGTCATGTGCTGCATAATGACCTTTCTATCAATGATGGACCACATATATGACAGTGGTCCCAAAAGATTAGTACCATATAGCTTAGGTGTGTAGTAGGCTATACCACTTAGGTTTGTGTAAGTACACTCTATGATGTTTGCAAGATGATGAAATCACCTAACGACACATTTCTCAGAACATATCCCCATCACTAAGCGACACATTTTCATAAGGTTTTCTTTTTCTCTGAATCTTCAAAATGAAGATCTTTTTCTCAGTTATTTACTATTTTCATACTTATTCTCTGATTACATTTAGTTAACCTGAAATGAGATAAAATCTATTCTCAGACCTGATATTTACCAAGGTACATGTGTGGATTGCTTTTGACTCTGTTCACTTGAATACTGGTTGATTTTTACCAACTTTTCCTCTGACACTGAACAAACTTGGGTTTTACATAGAGACATCACTAATGATCTTACCAAGTCTTTAGCCTTGGTGTGTCAGTATACTGACTGGTTGAACAACTGTTTGGTCACACCTCTTGCCACATCCTGCTACTAGGGAATGAACTTCCAGGGTTGTCTGAGCTCCCTGGAAGGGGAATCAGTACTTGAGTAAGGATGGCTACACAAGGTGTTCCTGATTCCACCCACCCTGGGGTACTTTCATGAGATTCTGCCACTGCCATACCTAGATTCCAAGATGAGAGTGTTACTCTTTTAAGACCCTGGTCCAGGTATGAACACTACAAAAGTTTCTGTATCATGTTCTCCCTCAGCATATCTAAGAAAGTGAAGAATTTTCCAAAAGAACACTTTAAAAAAAAAAGAAAGAAAAAGAGAGAAGGAAGGAAAGAAAGGAGGAAGGGAAGAGAGAGTGAGGGAAGGGAACACACACACACACATACATCACTCCTCACATTGTGATTACAGGCCTGGGAGAAAAATGTAAGAAAACCAGCCAGTACTCACCTTTCTGAGCAGCTGAATTGCCTTTCTGAGCTCTCCTTTGGCAAAGCAGATCCTGCCCATGTTATAAAAAGTTTCAGCCACTCTTTCACTATAGTCACCATAGCTGAGGACCTGGGACTTCAGTGAAGACTTTAGCAATCTGTAAGCCTCCTAAGGGATTAAAAAAATTAAATCCTGGGGCCGGCCCAGTGGCATTCAGTTAAGTTCCACTTTGGCAGTCCGGGGTTCACAGGTTCGGATCCCAGGCGCGGACCGACGCACCGCTTGTCAAAGCCATGCTGTGGCAGCGTCCCATAAAAGTAGAGGAAAGACGGGCACAGATGTTAGCCCAGGACCAAGCTTCCTCAGCAAAAAGAGGAGGATTGGCAACAGGTGCTATTCCGTGAGCTCTGTGTAGGAGGCGTCCTACCCCACACTGACATAACCCACGAGGATAAGTCAGTTCTGGTTGGGTCGCATAATCTGTTTCCATGGAGTTCAAGTTCCAAGCTTATAATTAATAATAATAGCTAATTCATATGTATAATATTGTTTAATCTTTATGGCTACCCCACGAGAGAGGAACTATTATTATACTCTTTTTATAGATGAAGGAATGGAGACTAATAAAAGCTAAGTATCTGGCCCAAGATCACAAAGCCTATGGTTGGCAATGACAGGGTTCAAACCAGACAGTCTGAATTCCACAGCCTCTGCTCCTTTTTTTTAAAACTACTTTTTATTTAAAAATTTCAAACCTTCAAAGAAACTAATAGTAGAATGATTATCCATGAATACCCATACCCATATAAAAAATCATTTTTCCACATTTGCTTTATTGCACTCTCTAAAAAATTATATATATATATCACCTATATTATGTAGATAATATTTTATATACACATATATGTAAATACATGCACATACATATTTTAGTTGAAAATAAGTTGTAAAGATACTTTACCCCTAAATAATTAAGCATGTATCTTAGAACAAGAACATTCTCCTACATAACTACAATAACATTAGCACTCTCAATAAATTTTACAATGATATAATACTACTAGCTTATATATGCTCCATATTCAAATTTCCCAGTTGTCCCAACAATGTTCTTTATAACTTTTAAAAATCTAATATCCAGTCAAGAATCACAAATTGCATTTAGTTTTCATGATTCTTTAGTCTTCTTTAATCTGCAACAATTCTCCTACCCTTTCTGTCTTTCATAATGCTGACATTTTTTAAAAGTCCAGGCCACTTGTGTTTCAGCCCAGACCTCACTCTTAACTACTTACTATACAGCATATGATTTAGAGAAAAATTAAGTACACATTGGAATTTATTCATAGAACAACATTGCTATACTCATTTGACTTTCCAACGTGCTTTCTTTAGAGGGAGTGAAGAGATGTAGTTATGCTGGCACCATCAAGAACTGCAGGTCACCTTCTACCTGTATTATCTATGTTGACATTTACAGATAGAACATTTCTCTGGAACTGGGTTGAAAATATAACCAGCATCCTTCGTATGTGGCATGTCAGAACAAACAAAGATGTCAATTGCTGTTGCTTTCCAGGAAATATTGCCAATGATTAAGGAATCTGAAGGCTCTATATTATCTTTGCATTTTTCAGAGTAGGAAAGCATGCATATAATTAGATTATTTTCCTGCCTATTTTTTCACGGTACAGATCTTTTGTCTCCTTGGTTAAGTTTATTCCTAAGTATTTTATTCTTTTTGATGATATTATAAATGGAAGTGTTTTCTTAATTTCCTTTTCAGATTGTTCATTGTTACTGTATAGAAATGCAACTGATTTTTGTATGTTGATTTGGTATCCTGCAATTTGGCTGAATTTGTTTATTAGTTCCAACAGATTTGGGGGGATCTTTAGGGTTTTCTACATGTAATGTCATGTAATCTGCAAACAGAAATAATTTTACTTCTTCTTTTCCAATTTGGATGCCTTTTCTCTTTCTGGCCTAATTGCTGTGGCTAGTACTTCCAGTACTGGGTTGAATAGAAGTGGCAGTAGTAGGCATCCTTGTCTTGTTCTTGATCTTAGAGAAAAAGCTTTCAGTTTTTCACCACTGAGTATGATGCTAGCTGTGGGCTTTTCATATATGGCCTTCATTATTCTTAGTTTGTTACATATTTTTATCATGAAAAGGTGTTGAATTTTGTCAAATGCTTTTTCTGCATCTTTGCCATGATTATGTGATTTTTATCCTTCATTCTGTTAATGTAGTGTATCACATTGATTGTTTTTCATATGTTGAAGCATTCTTGCATCCTAGGGATAAATCCCACTTGGTCATGGGGTATGATCCTTTTAATGCACTGTTGAATTCATTTTGCTGGTTGTTGAGAATTTTTGCATCTGTATTCATCAGGGATATTGTTTTGTAGTTTTCTTTTTTTGTAGTCTTTTTCTAACTTTGGTGTCAAGGTAATGCTGGCCTCATAAAATGAGTTTGGAAGTGTTCCTTCCTCTCCCATTTTTTTTCGAAGAGTTTGAGGAGGGTTGGAGTTAATTCTTTAAATATTTGGTAGAGTTCACCAGGGAAGCCATTTGATCCTGGGCTTTTCTTTGTTGGGAGGTTTTTGATTACTTATTCAATCTCCTTACTAGTCATAAGTCTGTTTGGATTTTCTATTTCTTCATAGTTTAGTCTTGGTAGGGTATATGTTTCTAGGAATTTATCCATTTCTTCTAGGTTATCCAATTTGTTGGAGTATAATTTTTCATAGTTGTCTCTTATAATCTTTCTAATTTCTGTGGCATCAGTTGTAATGTTTCCTCTTTCATTTCTGATTTTATTTATTTGAGTCTTCTCTCTCTTTTTTCTTATTTAATCTAGCTATTCACAGGGAATAGGTTCCAGTAGCTCAGGCTCCTTTCATTGGTTCTCAAAAAGTGTGCTTCTGTGGGTGGAACAGGCTGGTTCTTCAGTTGAACCCAGGGACCTTTCTCTTTGACTTCCTTCTTTTTCTGATCATTTTCCTTCATGCATTTCAGGAATTGATCTCAGCTCTTAGAGTGCTTAAAATGCTCAACATGTACATTAATTCTCTTGGCAAGAACCTTGCCCTTAGCTTGTTTACAACAATGCCAACAGCATGCTGGGTAATATTGTTGACCCTTCCAGTTTTGCCATGGTAACATTTGTGGGGCATTCCTTTTTGAACAATGTGCATTTCCTTACTGTGTACAATATCCCATTTCTTGTAGATTCCCATATATGTGGCCAAAGAAATAATTCCATGTTTTCTAAATGGCCTAGAGAACATAGAGTGGGTGCCTCTCCTCTTTCCCTCTGTGTTCACCATTTTGAGAGATTACTGGAAGAGGGCAGTTCTGGCCAATGAATCTTGTTTATTTTTTATCAGTGGCAGATTAAACCTCTATTTTCAAAAAAAAAAATTATATTCCATGGGAACACGATTCCCAAGTCTTCTGAGTTTCTGTTATGGTCCTCTAGAACAGGCCTGGAGGCTCATATGGGGCTTGAGAGAGGGAGAAAAAGCTCCTTTTAAAAGTGAATTGTCCTGGGGGCCACCCAGTGGTGCAGCAGTTTAGTTCGCGCTTGGCAGCCTGGGGTTCGCAGGTTTGGATCCCGGGTGCCCGCCGATGCACTGCCCGTCAGCCATGCCATGGTGGCGTCCCATATAAAGTAGAGGAAGATGGGCACAGATGTTAGCTCAGCGCTGGTCTTCCTCACAAAAAATAAACAAATAAATAAATAAAAATAATAAAATAAAATAAAAATGAATTGTCCTACAGGAAATGTGTTGTAGAATTCAGCAAATTAATTCAATAGTTATTGAGCACCTACCATGTGCCAGTTACTATTTCAGGCACTGGGGACACTGCAGTGAATGAAACAGACAACAACCCTTGTCCTCATGGAGCTTGTTTTCTAGTGGTAAAGGTGACCTGTCCATACTTCTGCCTCTGGTTTAGATTCAGAGCCACCTGGCACTCAGGTCCTTTCCCATCATTGTCCAGGAGCCTGGTATGCTTGGTTAGAAGCAGAAGGCCGTCAGGCATTGGTACTGGTGTTTTAACACAAACAAAGTCACGACGTTCATTGTACTAATATAACGAGGATAAAGTGACATTCTGGCAAAGTACTTCCACATCTTTAAAAATGTAATTAAAATATTAGATCAATCTATGGTGTTGAAATCTCATGTTAATCTTCTGAACCAACAGAAAATATCATGGCCACAGTAAAAAATGTTGCAAACCACTATAAGCTTTTTGCCTTCACAAGTGGTAATTAAAATAGAACTAAAGAAAATGTCATCATTTATAAAAATGTTCAAATATGGAATAAAGAACCTTTTTCTTCATTCTAGGAAACAATTCTTACTTACTGTGTGCCCCTAACCCTACTGTTAAACTGTTGGTCACACAGCCAACAAGACCATGTCAGATCTATACATGTTTATCACTTGCTCGAGGAAGTATAAAGTTGGCTTGGTCAGATTAAAGTCACATGGGATCTCATGACAGATAAGGGTCTTCACTGCATTCATGCTGTACTCCATGCATACAGTTCAGGTCAAAAGTTTTTGAGTAATAGCTTAGACTCATGGGACTTCTAAGTAAAGAGGTCAGCTATCAAGAGCATTTCCTTTTTTCTTTTCCATTTTTTTGAGGAAGATTGACCCTGAGCTAACATCTGTTGCCAATCTTCCTCTTTTTTCCCTCTTTTCTCCCCAAAGCCCCAGTAGATAGTTGTATGTCATAGTTGTACATCCTTCTAGTTGCTCTGTGTGGGACACCGCCTCAGCATGGCTTGATGAGTGGTGCATCGGTCCATGCCCAGGATCCGAGCCAGCGAACCCCGGGCAGCCGAAGTGGAGCACATACACTTAACCACTATGCCACCAGGCCGGCCCCAAGAGCATTTTCTATAACTTTTTTATGTGAAAACAAAATTTTGGTTAATAAGGAGCTAAAGACCAGAAACTGAAAGGGAAATAATATATCGAGAGAAAAAAAAAACTCAGTAGCTAGACCCAAAGGTGAAAGCCAATTTTGACTTAAAATATTAAATTTACAGGGGCTGGTCCGGTGGCATAGTGGTTGGGTTCGCGTGCTCTGCTTTGGTGGCCTGGGGATCGCGGGTTCGAATCCCAGGTGCGGACCTATGCACTGCTCATTGGGCCATGTATGGTGGCATCCCACATACAAAATAGAGGAAGACAGGCATGGATGTTGGCTCAGGGCTAATCTTCCTCAGCAAAAAGAGGAAGATTGGCAACGGATGTTAGCTCAGAGCCAATCTTCCTCACAAAAGATAAAAAAATTAAATTTACAAGGCCAGATATTATATGTGTCCTGGATTTGAAGGACCTTGGGTATCAAGATACAAAAGAAATACTTTTTTTAAACTAATATTACAAGCTGTGCCAGCCTTACTTTTACTCCCGGCTTTCCCGGGGACTGCTCTGAGCTCCAGTTCCGAACTTTGAGATAAAGAAGGCTGTCCCAATCTAATTGAACAAACAGTTACACTTTTGAGGTGATCATCTTTACCTGTTTTTCCCCATTCTGGACAAGCCATTTGCAAAATTCTTCAATGGTCGTCAGTGTTTCACAATCCGCTGGGCCCAGTGTTGTTTGATATGCACTGATACTTTTTATAAAATACACTTCAACAGCATCTGCAAGAAAGGGAAACAATTATTGAAGGCAAACTGCTAGCCTTTACAAGTGTATGCTTTCAGTTTTGGCTCAAATAATTAGACATTTTCATGCTTAAAGTCCATGCCTGTCCTCCTCTCAGATCTCACAAGGAGCCTCAAGAAGTCTGAGATACGGTTTGATGGCATCAGATGATGTTCTGATTTTATTCTCTTGATGAAATGCTTGGATTTTCAGTAGGAAAAGAAAGCTTATGTCTGAACAGTCTTATCCTAAGGCCCAAAGTAACCACCATATTAAACTCCCAGATGCAATGCAAGACTATATTTTTTGCTAAATTAAAGTCTGACAGTGATTGCTGTTTACTGGGGTCCCCGTTTGGGGTGGGGTCTGTGTTTGTGCGGAGAGAGAGAGACAGAAAGAGAGTGAGTTTTGGTTTTAAAAGTTCTTTAAATATACAGTTATTATTGATTAAAATTTTATTTTAATGTTGTCTTTTATTCCAAACATGTAATTAATCTGAAAAATTCAGAGAAGCAAAAATAAAATGAAAATTATCTCCATACACATCACTCAGGAACAGGCACTGTTATGTCTTTTTTTTACCACTGTATTAAGGTATAATTTATTCACATTCACCTATTGTCACTGTACAACCTGATGAAGTTTTAGTAAATTCATATTATGTAATTATGATCAAAATTTCCATCACCCCCACAATGTCTCTTCATGGCTGGTTGCAGTCAATGCATGCTCTCATCCCCAGTCTCAGTCAATTTCTGATCTGCTTTCTTCCTCTATTTATTTACCTTTTCTAGAAATTTCAAATAAATGGATTCATACAATATGTAGTCTTTTGAGGCTGGATTCTTTCACGTGGTGTACTGTTTTTGAGGTTCATCCATGTTGTTTCATGAATCAGTAGTTGACACATTTTCATAGCTGAGTAGTTTGCTATTGTATGGATATACCACATTTTGTTCACCCGTTCACAAGTTGATGAATATCTGTGTATGCGTGTATAGTCTATTATATTCATCGACATACTTATCAGTTCCAATGCTCTTCATTCCTTTCTGTGGATTTGAGTTACCATCTGCTGACATTTTCTTTCAGTGTAAGGGCTTCCTCGAGTATTTCTTTTAGGGTAAGATGGCTACCCACAAATCCTCTCTGTTTTTATCAGGAAATATCTTTATCTCACCTTCATTTTTGAAGGATAGTTTTGCTGGATATACAATTCTTCATTGAATTTTACTGCAATATTTTTGAATATATTATCCCACTACCTGCTAGTCTCCATTATTCCGATGAAAAATCAGCCATTAATCATATTGTTGTTCCCCTGTACTGAGTTGTTTTTCCACTACTGCTTTTAAGGTTTTCTCTTTGTCATTCAGCAGTTTCACTGCGTGTCTAGTTGTGCTTCTCTTTGTGCTCACCTTACTTGGCATTGAGACGTTTGGATCTGCAGATAACATTTTCATTAAATTTGAGGAGTTTGGGCCATTATTTCTTTAGATAATTTTCTGCCTCATCCTATCCCCTCTCCTGGAGCTCCCATTACCTGAGTGTTGGTACACCTGCTCTTCCACAGATCTCTTATGCTCTGTTCATCTTTCTTCAATATCTCTTCTCTCTGTTCTTTGGATTGGATCATTTCTAGTGACCCACCTTTGAGCTACTCATTCTTTTTACTGCCATCTCAAATCTGATGTGGAGACCATTAATAAATTTTTCATTTGGTTGCTATATTTTACAACTCTAGAATTTCCATCTGGCTGGTTTTTAAAAATAGTTTATATTTTGTTATTGAGATTTCCTATTTGCTAAGTAATTTTCATCATACTTTCTTTTATTTCTTTGAACAGTTTCCTTTAATTCTTTGAACAAATTTATGACAGCTGCTTTGAAGTCTTTGCTAAATCCAACATCTAGCCCACGTAAAGTCAATTTCTATTTACTGCTCTTTTTCTCAGTATGAGCCATGGGTTCTTGTTTCTTTGTACTCTTTATCTCTTTTTTTTTGTTGAGAACTGTACATTTTAGATAATATATAGGAGCAACCATAGATTTTGATATATTTTGGGTTTTTTTATTTTCAGTAAATTGCCCAAACTGTAGAATCTGTCTCCCTCGTGGTGTTTGGGTGCTAATGTCTTTGCTCTGTTGTTGTTATTATTTTTAATAGACTTTCTTTTTTTATAGCAGTTTTACATTCACAACCAAACTGAGTGGAATGTAGAGAGATTTCCCATATAACCAAGCCCCCATATATGCACTTCTGATGGTTAATTTTATTTGTCAACTTGACTGAACTAAGGGATGCCCAGATAGCTGGTAAAACATAATTTCTGGGTGTGTCTGTGAAGGTGTTTCTGGAAGAGATTAACATTTGAATCAGTATACTGAGTAAAGAAGATCTGCTCTCACCAACATGGGCAGGAATCATCCAATTTGAGGGCCTAAGTAGAACCAAAAAAAGGCAAAAGTATGATGAATTCTCTCTCTTTCTTCTTGAGCTGGGAAATCCGTCTTCTCCTGTCCTCAGACATGGGAGCTCCTGGTTTTTGGGCCTTTGGACTTTGAGACTTACACAAGCGGCCCCCTCATCCTCCAATTCTCAGGCCCTTGGCCTTGGACTGGGACTTACACCATTGGCTCCCCTCGTTCTCAGGCCTTCAGACACCGACTAAATTATACCCCCAGCTTTCCTTGTTCTGCAGCTTGCACATGATAGATTGTGGTACTTCTCATCCTCCATAACCATATGGGCCAATTTCTATAATAAATCTCCTCTTATATCTATTTATCTATGTATCCTATTGGTTATGTTTCTCTGAAGAACTCTAACTAATACAGATTTTGGTACCAGGAGTGAGCTCAACAACATGGATGTCCACTTACCAAGCCTAACCTGGTCATGGCCACTGCTGAGTGCCCAATCTGCCAGCAGCAGAGACCAACACTGAGCTCCTGATATGGCACCATTACCTGGGTGATCAGCCATCTACCTGGTAGCGGGTTGATTACATTGGACAACTTCCATCATGGAAGGGACAGTGTTTTGTCCTTACTGGAATAGACACTTACCCTGGATACAGATTTGCCTTCTCTGCACGCAATGCTCCTGCCAAAACTACCATCTGTGGACTTACAGAATGCCTTATCCACCATAATGGCATTCTACACAGGATTGCTTGAGATCAAGAAACTCACTTCACAGCCAAAGAAGTGCACCAGTGGGCCCATGCTCATGGAATTCACTGGTCTTACCCTGTTCCTCACCATCCTGAAGCAGCTGGCTTAATAGTACAGTGGGATGGCCTTTTGAAGACTCAGTGACAGTGCCAGCTAGGTAGCAATACTTTGCAGGGTCAAGGTTCTCCAGAAGGATGTATATACTCTGAATCAGCATCCAGTATATGGTGCTGTTTCTCTAATAGCCAGGATTCATGGTCCAGGAAGCAAGGGGTAGAAATGTGAGTAGCACCACTCACTATTACCACCAGTGACCTAGTGACCTACTAGCAAAATTTTTGCTTTTTGTTCCCAAAACTTTATGCTCTGCTGGCCTAGAGGTTTCAGTTCCAGAGAGAGGAATGCTTACACCAGGAGACACAACAATGATCCCACTGAACTGGAAATTAAGGCTGCCACCTTGTGACTTTGAGCTCCTCACGCCTCTGAATCAACAGACACGGAAAGGATTTACTGTGCAAGCTTGGGTGACTGATCCTGACTACTACGGAGAAATTGGACTACTCCTCAGCGGAGGTAAGGAAGAGTATGTTTGGAATACAGGTAATCCCTTAACACTTCTCTTAGTATTACTATGCCTTGTGATTAAGATCAGTAGAAAACTACAACATTCCAATCCAAACAGGATTAGCAATGGCCCAAAACTTTCAGGAATGAAGATTTGGGTCACTCCACCAGGTACAGAACCATTACCAACTGAAGCACTTGTTGAAGGCAAAGGGAATACAGAATGGGTGATTAAAAAAAAAAAAAAAGGTAGTTATAAATACCAGCTATGACCACATGATCAGTTACAAAATGAGGACTGTAATTGTCATGACTATTTCCTCCTTATTTTATGAATACATTTGTGTGTATATGTACACATATTAAGCAAATATCTTTGTTTTCTTTCCTCTTTCATTCCCTTATCATGTAACATAAGATGTGTTGACTTTATTTCCATATTTAAGTATCATTAATTTTACATCATAGTTTTCAAATGATGGAATATCAGGAGAAGAGTAAACATCATTGACGGACTTTATTTCCTCTTCTGGGGAAGGGATTAGTGTGTTTTCAGTTGTACCCAGGATAGTTGTATCATGTTAGGTGCAATTATGACCTTGTTATTGTCCTTATTTGGAGATTAAGTATGTTTAAGGATATGCGTATAGGTATCAAGTTGACAAGGAGTGGATTTGTGGTGGTTAATTTTGTATCAACTTGACTGGGCTAAGGGATGCCCAAATAGCTGGTAAAACATTATTTCTGAGTTATGTCTGTGAGGGTGTCTCCAGGAGAGATAAGCATCTGAATCAGTAGACTGAGGAAAGAAAATCTGCTCTCACCAATGTGGGTGGGCATCATTCAATCCACTGAGGGCCCAAACAGAAAAAAAAAAAAAGGCAGAGGAAGGGTGAATTCTCTCTCTTCTTGAGCTGAGAAATCCAACCCCTGGCCTTGGACATTGCACAGTTGTTTTAAATTCCCAATCTGATAATTCCAACCTCCCTGCCATATCTGAGTATGGTTCTCATGCTTGCTCGGTCTCTTCACACTGTGTTTTTGCCTTTTAGTATGACTTTTAAATTTTCTTGATAGCTGGACACGATTTATTGGGTAATAGGAACTGCTCTAAATAGGCTCTTAGTAATGTGGTGGTTAGGTGTCAGGGGAAGGGAAGCGTTCTATAGTTCTGTGATTAGGTCTCAATCTTTTAGTGAGCCTATACCATTGGGCTGTGAATTTCACAAGTTCTTCTCAGTCCCCCTCGCCCTTAGTTGGGACAGGATGGAGTGGGCTTGAGTTGGGTATTTCTCTTCTCCGAGGCCAATTAGGCTCTGAAAAAACCCCAATAGTTAGGTCTGGTAAAATAGTTTCTTTTGAGGACAGGCCTTGTTAAGCAGAATGCTCTGGCGTATTTTAAAATGGTTACTTTTCTCCTTTCCCTGCTGGAAGCAAGGGAGGATTTTTCTCCAATACTCACTTTGAGAACCCGGCAAAGTTCCTGGAGGTAAAACTCACAAAAGTTTTGGGGCTGTCTGACTGGGTACCCTTGGAATTTTTAACTCTCAGCTTTGTCCACACTGAGCTTCCATAAATCCATCAATTACAGTTCAGGTTTTCCTACCCCAGTACTGGTTCCTGTGTGGAGATAGGCATCTACTCTGGTAAATTGTGATTGTCTGTATTTGCCTGTCTCTCCAATTTTGGGGGCATCAGCATGCCCTGTGACCTCACTTCTCTGACAGATTTAAGAAGAGATGATTTCTCAGTGTGTTCAGCTTTTAACTTGTTAGGATGGAGTGACGATTTCCAAGCTCCTACATGCTGGACCAGACAGAGAAATCTTTGCTTGGGTTTTCATGCTTATTTTTATTTTAGTCTGGATTCCTGGGGGTGACCCCTGTGTCTGCATAGCTTAGTGTTGACCCACCAACTTGGGAAGGGGTTGTGCTCAAATACCGTCAGTCTATGTCTTTCATCCTCTGTTCATTGATCTGTACGTAGACTGGGGAGTGCATTCTAAGCCCTGCCACATTTCAAGTCTCCTTTGGTTGTTACTTTCCATTTTGGACTCTCCAGTCTCCCCTGCATGTGTATGCAGTTTCCCAGTTGGCCAGGGATGTTGGGAGAGCCTATCTAGCCTTTCTATGGCTCTCTCACTTCCAGATTCTTCCGGTTAAAATTTCTGACTGGCCTGCAACTCACACCAACCAGGACAGCAACTTCAGGCTAGCAAATATGCAGGATATCTCCTATTCATTTCCTACTAAGTTTGCCACCTTCATCTGATAAATCTGTGGGTTTTCGCTCCTTTCTCCAAATTGAGTCAGCCTCCTCTGCCAGCAAAGCTGCTGGTTCTCTTGGCTAGCCCCATGCTAATAAAATTGCTATTCTCACGGACTGAGCTGGGGTGGTGGATGGATGGCAGCCTCTCCAGGCAAGAAGGCCAAAAAGACTCCTCACTTTAACAGTTTTTTGAGAATAATTTGCAATTTGTTTTCTGCTTATCTGGTTCCAGTGTCCTCAAATTGTTGTTTTGACTTTATTTTTTTTGCTGGGAAAGATTCACCCTGAGCTAACATCTGTTGACAATCTTCCTCTCTTTTTTTCCCTCCCAAAGCCCCAGTACATAGTTGTATATTCTAATTGTAAGTCCTTCTAGTTCTTTTATGTGAGCCACCACCACAGCATGGCTACTGACAGATGAGTGGCATGGTTCCACACCTGGGAATCAAGCCTGGGCCGCCGAAGTGGAGCACACTGAACTTTAACCGCTAGGCCGTCAGAGCTGGCTCTGTTTTGACCATTTTATTCAGTGTGTGTGTGTGAGTGTGTGTGTGTGTGTGTGTGTGTGTTAGGAGGATTCACAGACCTCTTCACAAAGCCATAGCCAGAAGTCTCTACCTCTGTTTACAATCTGATGTACATTTTGATGCAGTTTTACTTACTTTGCAGTTCATTTTTCATGTTCACATATATGGCTATAAACAATAGTAATTTTTGTGTTCTAAAAAAGCAAGTTATTTTTTCCTTAATACTGTTTTTTTAATTAACCTTCTTATTTATAAACTCTAGTCCTTTTAAAGACTACAGAATTCCATCTAGTTAATATACCAAATTTTCCTTTCATTTATTGATGACATTCAGGTTGTTTCCAATTTTTCACAATTACAAACAGTGCCACAGTGAACATTCCTTATATATGTTTCCTTTTCAGTTTTACTAGATATTATCAGATTGGTCTCCAAATTTCATATCAATTTATACTGTCACTGCCACCAGCTATGAATAAGCAGACCAGTTTCCTACAATCTGGCAAATGCTAGGTATTTTCAGATTTTTAAAATTTTCACATAGGATGAGTGAAAACTTGATCTTGTTGTAGTTTTAAAATGTATATAGTTTTAAGATGTGTGACATTCTGCCAAATTGCTCTCATCGGTCCTAAATGTTATTTTTTTTAATTTTGACAATTTGATAGGAGAAAACTGGTATCGTTACTGTTTTATATTTCTTGGTTATTACTATGATTGAAACTGTTTTCCATATGATTATTGGTCGTTTGTAGTCTTTATGCAATGCTTGGTCATATTTTTGTGAGGAAGATTAGCCCGGAGCTAACATCCGTTGCCCATCTTCCTCCACTTTACATGGGACACTGCCACAGCATGGCTTGACAAGCGGTGCATCGGCCCGTGTCCAAGATCCGAACCTGCAAACCCAGACTGCCAAAGCGGAGCGTGCGAACTTAAATGCATGCCACCGAGCTGGCCACGGTCTTTTATTTTTGCCTATTTTTCTGTTGTAAAGTAAATGAAAATTTTAACACTTACATTTAGGACAATGATCCATTTTGAGTTAATGTTTGTGTATGGTATGACAGTGGGGCTTTTTTTTGCACATAGATACCATTTGTTCCAATTCCATTTCTTGAAAAGACTATCCTTTTCACATTGAATTGCTTTTGCACCTTTGTCAAAAATTAATTGTTCATATGTATACGGGCCTCTTTCTGGACTCTCTCTTGTGTTCCAATGATTCTGATCTCTGTCTGTCCCTTCACCAATACCAAACTCTCTTGATTACTGTTGCTTTGTAATAAACCTTAAAATCAAGTAGTATGATTCCTCCAACTGTACTATTTTTCAAAATTGTTTTAGCTACTCTCGTTTCTTTGCTTTTCCATATAAATTTTAGAGTTGGCTTGTCTATATTTACAAAAATTCCTACTGGGATTTTGATGTAATTGTGTAAAATCCATAGATTGATTTCGCAAGAATTGACATCTTTACTATATTGAAACTTCCAATCCATAAACACAGTGTGTC
The DNA here is from genome assembly GCA_031878705.1 of Tapirus indicus. Classification (NCBI taxonomy): domain Eukaryota; kingdom Metazoa; phylum Chordata; class Mammalia; order Perissodactyla; family Tapiridae; genus Tapirus; species Tapirus indicus. The sequence goes on from CM062921.1 coordinate 118,814,361, forward strand.
TCCATTTATTTAGGTCATCTCTGATGTCTTTGATCAGGGTTTTGTAGTTTTCAGCATGTAGATCCTGTACATACTTTGTTAGATTTACACCTAAAGTGTTTCATTTGAGGAGGGGGCTATTGTAAGTGGTATTTTTAAAAATTTCAGTTTCTTGTTGTGCGTTCCTAACCTATACAAATATGACTAGCTTTTGTGTGTTGACACTGTATCCTGTGAACTTGCTAAGCTTAAACTCACTTACTAGTTCTAGGAGTTTTGTAGATTCCTTGGAATTTTCTACAGAGACAGTCGTGTTGTCTGCAAATAGGGACCATTTTATTTCTTCTAAACTGTGTGTCTTTTTCTTGCCTACTGCACTGGCTAGGATTTCCAGGACTACGTTGAATAAGAGTAGTGAGAGTGAACACCTTGCCCTGTTGTTGATATTAAGAGGAAAAACATTCGGTCATTCATCATTAACCATGATGTTAGCTGTAGGTTTTTGCACATGCCTTTCATCAGATTGAGGAAGTTCCCCTTCCATCATGAAGGGATGTTGAATTTTGTCACATGCTTTTTTACCATCAATTGATAAGATTATGTGCTTTTCATCTTTGGGTTGTTAATATGATAGAGTACATTGATTCACGTTTGAATACTGAACCAGCTTGACATTCTTTTTTTTCCTTCCTAGCTTTATTAAGGTATACTTAATATACAAAAAAAATCATACACATTTAATGTATACATTTTGATGAGCTTGCCATATACATATACTTGTGATACCATCACTGCAATCAAGGTAATAAACATATTTGTCACCTCCAAAGGATTGCTGGTGTCCCTTCGCTTTTTTTTTCCCCCCCGGCAAGAACACATAACATGGTATCTACTCTCTTAACAGCTTTTTAAGTGCACAATACCGTACTGTTTTGATTTTCTGACATCAGTTTTAGGGCCAGTAAAATGTTTCAAGATCGTGTCCCATTGTGGGTTTTTTTTTAATTGAGGTCACATTGGTTTATAATATTATATAAATTTCAAGTGTACATCATTATATTTTGACTTCTGTAGACTGTATCGTGTTCACCAAAAGTCTAGTTGCCCCAGCCTGACATTCTCAAGAAAAAAACCTCACTTGATTGTGGTATATTATTCTCTTTTACATGTTGCTGTGTATTTTGTTGAGGATTTTTTATGTCTATGTAATGAAAGGTATTGGTCTATAGTTTTTTGTCTTGTTTTTTTCTTGTAATATCTTTGCCTGGTTTTGGTATCAGGGTAATGATGGTCTTATAAAATGGTGGAAGTGTTCCCTCCTTGTCAATTTTCTGGAAGATTATGTAGAATGGGTGTTATTCCTTCCTTAAATGTTAAGTAGAATCACCCAGTGAAATCATCTGGGCTTGGAGATTTCTTTCTCAGAAGGTTAACTACAAATTCTTTTTTTTTTTTTTTCTAATAATTAGGGCCTATTCAGGTTATCTGTTCATCTTTGTTGAGTTTTTTGTCTGTCTGTTTTTGGTGAGGAAGACTGGCTCTGAGCTAACATCTGTTGCCAATCTTCCTCTTTTTGCTTGAGGAAGACTGTCCCTGAGCTAACATCCATGCCAGTCTTCCTCTATTTTGTATGTGGGACGCTGATACAGCATGGCTTGAGAAGCGGTGCATAGGTCTGCACCTGGGATCCGAACTTGCAAACCCCTGGCTGCCAAAGTGGAGCGCACAAACTTAACCACTGTGCCACCAGGCCGGCCCCTTTGTTGAGTTGTTTATTATTTTACTTATGGTATTTCGTGACAGCCACAAATTTTAGATCTTTTTATAATTAAACCTATCAATCTCTTCTTTTCTGGTATATCTTTGTGTACTCAAAGAGTTCTTCTTTCCTTCCATTTTTAATTTTAGTACTTTTTATTCCAGTACTATATTTTCTTTTGGGTAATTTATATTTTTCAGTTTTGATGTAAAAAATGTTAACCCATCTGGAATTTAGTGACGGACAGGAGGTGAAGATCCAGATTGTATTTTAAGTTAAAAATTAGTATGCAAGAAAAGAATAAGGCAGCCTTGGAATGTCCCAACTCAATAATCATAAACTTTTTCTCACTTAAAAAAATTTACATATTCACAAATAGATTATTTCAAAAAACTCAAATATATAGATGGAGTACAAATACTGTGAGTATACATGAGGAAATTTTTAAAAGAAGCAAGATAATCAACTAGAAAATACAGAATAAGGAAGCCTTCAATGAACATTAGCTAAATAAAATAATCAAAATATCAAAATAACTTCTGAAAACTGAAAAAGAATGTTTAATGACGTGGAAATACAAGAATAGAAAAAAGTAGGATGCAAAACTTTCCTTATAATTCTTTATCTCTTTCTCACATATGACTGGAAAATAATGTACACCAAAATGGATTACTTTTATAAGCAGAGAAAATCAACATTTTAAAAATATTTAAATTACATCTTCACAAATCCCAGATTCTTCCTGATGGGCCATGGAATCCACAGTGTCAATTAATCTGATCTGGCCAGCTGAGCACGGGACACTGTCCTCCCTCACCAGTTCCTCTGTGTCTTTCCCAAAGCTACCCACTTTCAAAAGGATGGCTTTGCCTGAGAAAGGACTACTTCTGAAGGATGAATCCACCACTTGTCTTTACTCTAGACCCTAAGTACTTCACTTTTGAATACAGGTCATGAAAATTCTAGCTGCTACAAACATTCTCTCTTATGAGCCTGAGGAAAAGAGTTAAGGAGGTTGAGAGTGGAGGAGGATGAGAGGAGGAGAGATGTTTTTCTCTTTTATCACTGGATTTCCTCATCAACCGCTATATCACAGGTCACATTCACAGCGGGTATAATCTCTACTCTTTATGCAGGAGAATTTTGCTGAGATTCTGAGGGAATAAAGGAAATAGAAATCAGATGATCTTCTTGGTTTTGATGTTCCAACTAATTTGGGGAGATATTATGCCTAAATTCATGTGTAAATGATTTTGCATGAAATGGTGTCCAGTCTGATCTTTTCATCACAGGCATGAACAGCTAATTATAATCTGTCCATATTGATAGAGAGACCATTCCCCAATGTTCTTCCCAACCATGACTGGCAAATGATGATAACTGCAAAGCCACCTCTTCTACCTACCCCTGTGCTGGGCCTCTCCAGACATGGCATAAGCCTTGGCTAGTAATGCGCTCACCTCCGCAGTTTGGGGGCTGACTTCAGTGAACAATGAAACACAGATAGAATGGGCCTGGAATAGAGAAAATCACGACAAGGTAAGTACTCAAATGACAGTGTTTCACTGCGGATTTTCTAGTAGCTTTCACCGAATTGCTAGTTGATTGAGAGCTGATATATATGTAATCATGGAGTCACATGAGAGATGAGTTTGAGTTCCAGCTCTGCCACGTCCTAGCTTTGAGTCTTGAATAAGTAATTTTACCTTCACATGTAGGAGGAATAGTTTCCATTGATTAAGGTTTGGGAAAGATTAGATGAGATGATGCATACAAAGCACTGGGCATAGTACCCATCACATGGTAAGTTCTCAATAAATATTAGCTATTATTATTTTTATTAGGTTTCATAGCAAAAATAAAATCATAACTTTAGTTCAGTCTCTCAAAGGTTCAGTATCAAAGGAAGTCTAGTAAAGCATGGATCCTAGAGCCATACTGCCTGGGTTCCTACCCTAGCTCAGCTACTTCCTGTGACATAAGGCAAGCCACTAACTTCTTCAAATATAAAACAGGGATGACAAAAACAGCATTTGTCACAAACAGCCGTTGTAAAGATTAAATGAATTAATATATGTAAAGTACTGAATACCACCTGGAATATAGTAAGCACTAGAGGAGTGTAGATTTTATTATTATTATTATTTGTACCAAAATGGAAGGAGCAACACTTTGGAAAGAGAAAGAAGAGAGAAAACATCTAGTCCACACCTACCAGCAAAAAAGAACCACCTGTGCTTCATATTTCACAGGCCAAACACCACGAGGTGTTTCAAGGCGCTCCAGAGATTATCAGACTAGACTCTGGAGCTAAGACACAGTGCAGAGTCGTGATAAACACAGGCTCTGGGGTCGAATTTTCTCAGTTTGATTAAATCCCCGCGCTACCACTTGTTAGCTACACAGCGTCAGCTGAATTAGCTATAACTCTGTGCTTCAGTTTCCTCATCCTTAAAATGAGGTGAAATAATAATGGTGCCAACTTCATAGGGTTATTGCATATTATATGAATTAATATATCCTCAAGTGCACATAGTAAAAGCGTTCCATAAATTTGAACTATTATTTTTCATTGTTGGGAAACACTGAATCTTTATTGTTTTATCTATTCTGATCTGACCACTGCCTTAAGAAAGTCTTGGACACAAAAGCCAGACTAGCATTCTCTGTAAGCAGTGGACTCCCTGCCTTCAGAGCAGCATCCCTAACATCTCTCCATTGTGTGATGCAAATGACCTTGGACTTCTGGATTGTCTGCAATGCCTTTTCTCCAGTATCAGTTTTCATATATACTGTTGGATTGCACTGCACCTTTTCTATAATATAGGAAATCCAATATTTTGATCTGCTTTTGGCTATGGGAGATACCTAAAGCCACAAGCAGGGTTCTCCTTTGAGGAGAGAAAAGGTGAATTTAACTAGCAGTTTCAAGGGAAGTTTCAAGGGAAGCACCCTACACTGTTTTCATTATGATAGACTCAACATTCTTTCCTGTTTTGTTTTCCCCTGGGTATTTATCAAATTAGTTACCTCCAACTGAAAACACTCTTTTGTTAGTTTAACCTTAGACTTGGAAATACAACCAGCTAGACTAGCTTAAAGGACAAATGACAACATTACACCCAAACATCATGATTTTTGATTTAAAAAGCCCTTGAATTTGCTGAAGACTTAAGTTCAGTTGCCCCTATGGCTTTTTTCCCTGGAGAAGACTCACTTGGCTACCTCTTCCTAGCACCCCCAGAGATGAGGGGAAGCCTGGGAGGAGAAATGCTGTCTCAAATCAGGTCACGCAGCAAAAACATCTACCCTGAGTCACTGTTCTCTGTCCAGGTCATTTAAGGTTAAGGAAGGGCTCTTGTGTGGATCTGGAGAGAAATCAATCCGACCCTTTGTTCTTCAGAGAAGCCCAAGCTTCCCTGGGCCTGGGGCCAAACAAGTCCACCCAGCTGGGGCTCCAGCCAACCCACCAACCTGGTGCAAGTACTGGATGGCCTGGTCGTGGTTCCTCCTCAGCTGTTCCATCTGAGCAATTTCCTGGTATAGACTGACCAGATCCAATGTCCTATCACCCTTAGCAGCAATAACGTTGCCAATTGCCTTTTCAAAGTATGCCAGAGCCAGGTTCAACCTGTGGATGGCCAAGGAGGCTCTACAAGAAAAGGGACAAAGGTGGAAAGTTACAGAGAGGCCACTTCACAGACACAAAAGGAACTCATTCTAAGAATTAAACAATTTGGCCTTCACCAATCATCTGAGTGGTTGGCTCAAAATCCAGCCCTGCTGTAAACTAATTCCTACCAACCTGCATTTTACCCACCAGATTCCACTGACTACCATTGATCAAACCCATTAATATATCATTCTATAGTCTAACTTTATGAAAAAGCAAATGGAAAAAATAGCTTCCAGCATAATTTACCCATAAATATAGACTTTCTAAAATCAAATAAAAATTTATTATCTCTGGCTCCCTCTCTTTCAGGCCAAAGCAAAGTTTTTGCTTTGTTTTGTTTGATTTAGTTTAGTTTATTCCTCCTCAGTTAAAAATGAGAGAGGATAGAAAAAACAATGTAAATATCTCCCGCAAAAGGGGGCGGTTAAATAAATTATGGCACATCATACAATACTTCAGACATTAAAAATGTTTTCCTTTTATACTAACTATATGGGGAGAAATTCAAAATGTGCTAAGTCAAAAAAAAAATGTTATGAGGCTGGCCCGGTGGCACAGTGGTTAAGTTCACGTGCTCCACTTCCATGGCCTAGGGTTCACAGGTTCAGATCCCAGGCGTGGACCTACTCACTGCTCATCAAGCCATGCTGTAGCGGCATTCCATACACAAAATGGAGGAAGATGGGCATGGATTTTAGCTCAGGGCTAATCTTCCTCAGCAAAAAAAATAAAAAGTTATAAAATTGTACTTAAAATATGATCCTGACATAGATAGATAGACAGACAGATAGATATAGATAACTAAAATGTTCATAGAATTTATGTTTGAGTGGTGATATTATAATTAGATTTTATCTTCTCCTTCATATCGATCTGTATTTTCAAATTTTCCAAAACAAAATGGGGAATATAATTTTTTAAAATGAGAATAAAGTAGAATTTCATTAAGGTTTATCTATCCAGGACAGCAAGATACAAAGAAAATACGATAGTTCAAAGCTGGTTCTCACAGTTATTAGCTTTATGGTCAAACCACAGGAGCCCATATTTCCTTCCAAATAAAACAAGGTTCAATACACCTAACTTACAAGATTGTTATGAAGATTAGATTAAAATTGTACGTAAAATCACCTAACATACAGGAGACACACAATCAATATTACTTCCCCTCACTCCATGCCCCCATCTTTGTATTCCCAAGTCAAATTAAAACTATATATGTGTGTATAAAATTGTTTTATATAAGGCATTCTGCAATAGTTACAATTTATTTTAAGCTAGAAGTTTTATCCTTTCTTTGAAGATTAGGATTAATGATCAAAAGAGTGCCGGAATGTTATCTAATTCTTTACAAAAAAATCTTTTTGATCAATCAGACCACTATTTCCCTTGACCATAAGAACAGACGTTATAGAACGATAATGCCTCTCATCAAGAGCTTGTAGGGAGATATTAGCCAAGCTGTCTGGCCTGAACAATCTTGCCTTATTTTCCCCACTTTTAAAGTGGGAAAAGGGACTTGCCCTTACTAGATATTTGGTCAATATCAAACATAACTCAGTGTGGTATATAAGATGAGCTATGTATTCAGATAACCCAGCTGACGAGATGACCAAGTTACAATGCTGGCTCTTCTACCTGTTAGTTCTGTCACCTTGAGTTACTTAATCTTTCTGTGCTTTAATTTTCTTATCTGTAAAATGAAATAAAAATACCTATCTCATAGGCTTGTGGTAGAGGATTGAATGAAATAAATTATGTAAAGCACTTAGAACAGTGTCTAGGATGTAGTTATACTCAGCAAATGTGCCAACACTCAGAACACTGCATGCACATAATAGGCACTCAATAAATATTGTGGAATGAATGAATGAAATGTATACTAGAATTTATTCTGAAAAACTAACAAGGCTATCTTTCCCAAACGGCACAAAAACCTTCACCACTACCCCATGTGACAGCAGTAGACATTCACTAGACTCTAATTTACGGCCCTGTGGACTTAAGTCAATAGTTTGATTTAGCTCTGGACATTCAGACAACTCCCCAACATTTCCCAGCAACTTCTAGATTCATGGTTGTTTAGAGGAGGCAGGCATGACTCATGTATTCATTCACTTCCCATTCAGTCATCTGCCCTACCATGCCAAGTGCTTACAGTTTTGGAAACAGCTTGCTTTCAAGGATGTTAAGATATTTGAAAAATCTAGGGAACAGTAAACCTTTTATTATTCTTTTTTCTTCTGGTAGTGTGATGGGCCCACTCTTATATCTAAATATTCTAATTCTCAGAGGATCCCTAACTCAACTGCAAAACAGTTCAGTCTTGTTCAGGCTTGAACAAATTCCATGAACTTTGTTTCCATATGGAACAGAACTTTCCTTAAAAATGCACGTGCTGTGCATAGCTTTCATGCGCCTCCAATAAATTATCTTCATTAAGTGTTCCTTCCTCATCTTTTAAGATGTCATACTTAATGACAAAGGTAGGCAGCAATTCAGAAAAAAGGGTAATTTTAGAGTAAGTGTGAGAGGCAGTGTAAGGAAAGACTAAGAGTCCGTGAGCTCAGATCATGGGTCCCACACTTAAAGCTTGTCACCATGGGACAGTCTGTTTAACCTCAGCCTGTTTCCTTGCTCTCTCTCTAATGAGATAATAATTGCACCAGCTACCTCAGTGGTGGCTGTGAGGATTCAGTGGGACACCGCTCATAAAGCTTAGACCATGGTGAAGGTGTTCGGTAAATATGAGCCTCTTCTATTATCATTTGAGTCTCTGGGATTTTTGCTCTGAATATTTTTCTCCCTTTATATAGAGAGTACAGAACAATCATGTAATTCCAGGCCTCACTCATAAAAGCCTAAGCTTCTCTAAGCCCAGATCTTACCTGCCCAAAGCAATTGTTAGGTCTTTCTCTGAGACTTGTAATCCACAGATGCCTCCCCTATATAACTCTTTCAGCAGCATCATGTTTCTCTCTGCCTTCTGCAGGTTGAAATAAGCCTCTCTGCCAGTGAAACAGTCAAGGAAAACGCCAGGCACACAAACTCCCCCACTGCCCAGAGACAGCAGTTGAGAAGCAAACGAAAGGGCCCCTTGGGAAAACAAAGCAGTAGTTGGAAATGGGCACTTGACTATGTTCTCTATTTTTCATATGTATATGTTATCAAGAAGGGAGAATTCTTTAGAAGAGGAACAGGGCCTTGGGTTTCCTGTGGTGGGTGCCTGAAGCCAGGGCTAGGGTGGGTAGTGAGCATTTGGAGGAGTGAACAGAAACCGTAAATCACACTAGATTTCTCTTAGAGGCATCCACTGCGTGACAACAGTTACTCATTTTTCCCGAACTGGTTCCTACGAATGGTAAAAGAAAGGAAGTAATTTTGCTGAAAGGGACTTTCTGGGTCATTTAGAAAGTTCAAGCAAAGCAGGTTTTTGGCGAGAGGCAAATAGCAGGAAAGAAAATCCCCTTAATTCCCAAATATCCTTCTATTTCCCACATTTTCAATACCCCCCCCCCGCTAAGTGGCATACCAGAGGAAGGCCACATATCAGATCTGGCATGTTGAGCATCAGGACCAAAAAAGTGGGGGGGGGGGGATGTGCAGAGAGGAGGGACTGGGGACACACCAGCTCCAAGTGGGTTCATGATCATTCATGAACATGAAATACCGTTCAGTTTTCATGTGGAGATGGTACCAAAAGGCTGTCAAAATCACAACCTTTTTGAGGAGAGGCATACATAACAGTTCCCCTCTGGGGATGTGGAGAACTACTTCTTTTGTCTATTTTGCTTGGCCTCCAGCTTCATGGGCAGTATTCTCAACAGCATTTCAGAAAAACTAAAATGATCAAGAGTCCATTACATCAGAGGTTTTTGGCTGCATGTTACAATCACCTGGGGGCCTTTTAAAAATCTCAATGAACAAACCCACTAAATCAAAATCTCTGGGGTGGAACACAAATAGCAGTAATTCTTAAAGCTCCCCAGGGGATTACAACGTGCAGCCTAGTTTGACAAACAGTGCTTTAAATCACCACCCATTCTCCGTCTTCCTACACTACCACCACCACATCACCCTGTCCTCATTGCTAACACTGATTTTCTTGGGTGCTCAGTGAAGAGCAGGACAGACTCCAAAAACTTTCAACTGGCTAAGTGATGTGTCCCCAGGGAGATCCCTCCCACAGCTCAACTCAGAGCTTATATGAATAGACACAGGAGGAACATTCATACCTTTCTAGATGGAGATAAGAGGCTGGTGGAGGGCCCGGATGTTGCAACAGAGCTACAAGGCCTTGGCTCCAGTTATCACCCTCCTATGTGAGAAGATCCATCTGGCAGGTGTGGCCCTGGGCCTGACCACCAGACCCAGATGGGAAGGGAAGGATATTGGTTCTGCAGGAGCCAGGCCACCCCCAGCGTGTAGAAGAGCATGACCAGGGCTTCCAGGATTTCCTTTTCTTCCTTGTCTGAGGTCGTGTTTCCCTTCCAGGTCAGCAGTGTGTTCTTAGCAGACTCAGCATGTTTCTTGGCCTGAGCTGGGAGGCCTGGGGAAGTTTGAGGGTGGGTGGCAAGAAGAAAAACATTAAAAAGAAATGTTTCAGTCAAAGATATTCCTAGGAGGGGACAGGTGGACAGTATGGTTGTCATATGGTCTACAGTATTGGTTACCAAAACTGGTGGGGCATCAGAATTATCTGGAATGCTTATAAAGAGTATAGATTCCTGGGCCCTACTCCAGACCTACTGAGTTAGAATCTCTAGAGGAATGGAGTCCGGGAATCTACATTTTTAATTAACTCCACCAGTGCATCTTATGCAGCATCCTGGCATTAGTCTGTGGGCCTCTGTTTGGAAATCACTGATAGAGACAGGAGTGGAGGCTGAGTATCCTATTTCCAATTCTGCCGCCAATGCCATGTGACCTTTTCAACCCACAAAGCTTCTCCATCCTCCAAATGCAGAATGACAACAATGATTATAGAAGCTGCCCCTTGACCAAACACATGGAGATAGTCCAGGAACAAACAAGGTTATGCCACAGAGTGCTAGGCTTTGAGCTATAAATACAAGGGCTTATGAATACAATTACTTCCCTCTGGGGGTTTTTTCAATCCAGGATGAAGCTGGTGATATTAATTGGTCACACACACACACACACACACACACACACACACACACACACACACAATCGAATTTCTAAATGCAGTGAGGCCCCTCACTAAGAAGCTAGATAGAACTTGGTGTGTTTCCCCTTGTTTTCTAACTAAAGGCTAGTGTTCCTGGGAACTCACTTGAACTGCTATTTGTCCAGTTAACAGAGGTAGACTTGGGAACATTCAGTTTACAGAACTCTTTCCTCATCTCCCAGCCTAGCTCATGTCTAGTGATCCCTGATGGGAAAGGGGAAGCCCTGGAGAAAAGAGAAGGGCCAGCAGAGAAGATACTCTCCTAGGAGTTCTGCACTCTACTGAAGACAGTCACGCGTGGTGTTCGCTTGCAGCTCTCCTCTCTGCTGCACCTAGGGGCTGGTAAACACACTCACCCCTGCCGAGTAGGCCCACAGTGCCTCTAATTATCACTTCACCCTCCCAGCCCTCAGTGTGCTCTCCCTTTGGCCCCTGGAGCCTGGTTTCACAGCATGGGTGTAGTCAATAGCAAAGCAGATGGTTTGAAAGGCCTTGCATTTGATGCCTGCAGCCAGATGTTCCAGATGTGCAGGACCTCCTTAATGAGTTGCAATGATGAGAACTGAGCCTCTGGAAGAGCCCTAAAAGGGACCCCGAAGCCAACAAGTCTTTGTAGAACCCTCAGAAGATGCCTGTTTTATAGGTTTCAACTGAAGAGAAAAATGGACTCTGGTAAAAGAGAGGGCTGTGTCTTGAGTTACCAGATAACGGTGGTCCTCAAATCGCACCGTGCATCATCAGCACGTTGTTAAAATGCAGATTCCTGGGCCTTGCTTCCAGTAGTTATGGTTCACAAGTTCTAAGGCGAGAACCAAGGATTCACATTTATAATAATCATCCTAGTTGATACTGATGCAGGCCATCTGAGGACCGCACTCGGAGAAACACTGAGTTAGTAACATCTTTGTACAGGAAGTGGGACTCATCTCGTTTTTGAAGAGTAGGTAGGATTTTGACTGATGGAGAAGAATCAGAAGAGGTTTCCACTTGGTGTAAACAGCCTGAGGCCATAAAGACAGAATAAGCAAGTGTGTGTGGGTGTGTCTATGTGTGCACGCACACACTGGTGGGGTAGGGTTGGGGGCATGAAGGAGTGTTACAGAAGGCAGTAAGGAGACCAGTCTGACGGGAGGGGAGGTTTAAATTTAAAGACGTATAAGGTATGAATGTGTCAATTAGACAGGTAACCTGGAGTCTTGGATGCCAAGATGAGGAGCTGGATTTGATCTGTTAGGTAACAGGGAGTCTTTACAGGTCTCAAGGAAGGTAGCAACAACAGAAAACTGCCGGGGACATCACACCAGGGTAGTGAAGCAGGAAATTGAGAGTCTTTTTACCAAATAGGTTGTTTTCCACAAACAGGTGAGCCCTTGGGAGTGTGTCAATAAGGAGTGCAGGAGCCAAACTGAGATGCTTCCCAGGGTCCGTAGGAAGGAGAAAAGTGAAACTGGATGAGCTACTGAAAACCACCCGAGTCAGCACAATACTCCTTCTGGGCTCCTGAATGGAAAACAAATGAGAAAGTTGCTCTGAGGCTTTGCAGTCTGGCCTCCCCGACCCCAGAGCACCCAGGGCTGGTTGTGAAATCCCCAGAGGAATGCTTTTCCTCTAAGCTCAGCAGCTGATTAATTATAGAGTTCCTTGTCTCCACTTTACCATGACCCACACTGTGGTCCTTCTGATGAAAAGCTGAGCTGGTGACCAATGGGGCTTCAGCAAACTGAAGTAGGATCTTGATTTAAAACAGCTCATTAAACTTTAAAGTAAGCCCCAAAGGGAAAAATCACTCCTTCCAGGGTCCAGAATTCACTCTGGTCTCCACAGTGGGGTGCATGTACTCCTAAGGGGTATGCAAGACGCTGTAAGGGTGGTGGTGGGGTGGGGGGAATCAAAACTCCTCTGCTACTTTTTCATCCTATCTTTTTTTGTTTTCTATTTTTATGAATATTTATAATATTACATATTAGTACCATTGTACATAATTTATGATAAATACACATATACAGAGAGTGCCCAAATTTTTTTAGTGATAAGGGAGTTTGGAGATCACTGCTTTAGACAAATGTTTTCCAACCTTTTCAAATATGAAAGAGATGTTTTTATGTTTACAAAAAATCTCACTTGGTAATACTTTTATAGCATTTCCTACATGAGAAAATTCATGATGATTAAAGTACTATGAATCAGTATTGGTAATACTTTGAAATGAATAGGCTTTTTATTAATTTCAAGAACACCCTCCTCTATGTAAAAATAACACTCTGCATATATGTATGAGACTTATTTTCTCTCTCTATGGAGGATGCTCACAGATTCATGATCTCATTCCCTAACTCCAGGCCCCCCACCCCAACTCCAACTCTGAGACAAGTCATTTTCCTTTACTTGCCCTCCCAAGCCAAGGACACCACCCTTCTCCCTGCACCAACGGTGCAGCAATTACAGAAGTGAAAATCAGGGAGGCAGCACGATCCTTACTGCCTTCTCTAACACTCCTCTCCTGGAGCCTGAGATTCAGAAATTACAAGGACATATTGATGAATCGGAAAAGGGGTCCCGAGATTGTCCACCAAACATATCAATCATTTGCTTTAGTTTGGCATGAGATTCCACCACTGATGTTTGTTACTCCGACTCAGGCCAGAGAGAATCTGCTCAGAGGTACCCAGTCTTTGGAGGTTGCTTTGTCATCTTTGATCATCATCTATATTTAAGAAGTTAGTGGGGGCGGCCCGGTGGCGCAGCGGTTTAGTCCACGCTTTGGCAGCCCGTGGTTCGCGAGTTCGGATCCCGGGCGCCCGCAGACATACTGTTTGTCAGCCGTGCCAAGGCTGTGTCCCATATAAAGTAGAGGAAGATGGGCACAGATGTGAGCCCAGAGCCAGTCTTCCTCAGCAAAAAGAGGAGGATTGGCAAAGGATGTTAGCTCAGGGCTGGTCTTCCTCACACACACACAAAAAAAGTTAGTGTGGCACAGTGATTAAGAGAGCAGGGTCTAGGGCCAGACTTCCCAGGTACAGATCCTGGCTTAGCCACTTACTACTATCCATGTGGCCTTGAATAAGTCACTTAATCTGTCTGTGCCTCAGTTTATTCACCTATAAAATGGTAATGAAAATACCTTCTACCTTGCGGGGTTGAAGGATTAATTTAATTAATTCATGAAAAAGGATTAAATAGTGCCTGGCACAAAAGAATGAAATGAGTTTGAATAAATATTAGCCATTATTATTACTAGCAGGGTCCATTCCTCTTAAGCGCTTAATTTATTACATTTGTCCTTACTTTGGACATTTTTCATAGAGCTGCTCACAGAATCTCCACAGAAGGCTGCATTCTCAAATGCAAACTCACTGCAGACAGACTTCCTGCAGGTCAGATCACCTGGTGTTGATCATTTCCCTGCTGTTCCCGTACCAGTTTCCTTTTTACCAACTAGACAGAGAAGGTAGGGTTCATGACTTATGCTTCTCTTTGTGCATTTTGCAACAATTGTAATAGAGCCCCGAATACCTAGAAGGTTCCCAGCAATAACAGGCCGACTGATTAAATTATTGCTTCATTACTAATATGCAAAATATCAGTAAACTGCCTGGCCACGTTACTGTATTCTCTTCCCTGAACTCTTGAAAACAGTCCACCACTAGGTGACACACCACCCTGTTCTCTGCCTGTCCTTTTCTCAGCCGCTGAAGCCCTAGGCTGATTAGGATTACCACCAGGTCAGCTGGCAATAGAGGGCCACTTCTACCGTCCCTTAGTCCCTTACTCTCGCACCAACCAACAGCCTTTTATACTCTCGGCTTTCTAAAGGCTTCACAGCCTCTCATGTTATTGACTCCTGAACCCCATTCCATCAATTGTCCCATTTCTGAAAACCTTCAAACCTCTAACTGGCTCCTTTCTCACTGCCTAAAATCTTCCTGGGTCTCCTTCTCCTATAAAATTATCTTCACATAATTTTCCACCTTCTGTAGCTACCGTCCTACTTTCCCTCACTCCTTTCGATACGGAGTATGTAGCATATGTGGTCTACTCTACCGGCCCCTGCTCCTTCCCCTCATCCCTGGGATCTGGCTTCTGCTCCAACCGTTCTGTGGAAGCTGTTCTCCTGAGGCCCCCAAAGACCTCCTACTAAATAAATCCAGTCAGTTCCTCGGTCCCCATCTCGTGGCAGCCTCAGACACCCTTGGTGACTTGGCTTCTCCTCTTGCTCCCAAGGCACTGCACCCACTCAGTTCTCCTTTATAAACCTTCTCTAATTGGTTCTTTGCTAACTCTCTACCAGGATCCTTTGTTCCCTTCCGTTATCGTGTCCATTCTCCAAGGGTCTGTCTTTCAGTTTCTTGCTGTTCTTCCCTCTTTCTCTCTCAGAAGTTTTATCAACTCCTAGAACTTCAACCTTGACCTCTATGCTTATAATTTTCCATTTCCCCTCCCTAGTTCTGGTCTCAAATACTCCTCTCCATGCTTATGATTCTCCTTCTCTCCTCTCAAGTTACGGTCCCAAATTTCCAGCACCAAGTAAAAATGTACCAGTGGATTTCTCTATTGCAATTCAAAATCAATATATCAAAAATTTGACCCACCATTCCTCTCCCCAGGCCACTTCCCTTCCTGACCTACTTGTCTCTGAAAACAGCACCTTCAGGCCTTGAAACTTCATGGTCATCTGTGGGCCTCACTTTTCCTGAACCCCAAATTAAACACCATGTCCTGCCAATTCTTCCTTCACAATCTCCATTTTTTAATGATCATTTTTGAATAGGTAATACATTTCCACGGTTCAAAAGTTAAAATTATACAAAAAGGTAAATGTTGAGAGGTCTCACATCTAATCCTGTTCCCTTTCAGCGCAAGCACCCTCTAGGTAACTTTTGTTTCTTTCTTGTGTACCCTTCAGTGTTTCTTTATGTAAATATAAGCATACATTCTCATTTCTCTCCCCCTCTTTCTTACACAGAAAGAGGCATACTGCGGTATGCATTCTCTTTTGCCTAAAGATGTATCCAGGAGCTCTTTCCCTAGTAGTCCTGCCAACCTTTCCCTAGTAGTACATAGAGCTAGTAGTATATAGTATAGTAGTGTACAGAGCTTCCTCAAGCTCTGTTTAAAGCTGCATATATCGCATTGTGTGTATTAGTCCTCTGGCAATGGGTACACGTTGTTTCTAACCTTTCACTATCATAAACAATGCTGCAGAGAATAATCTTATGCGTATATTCTTTTATAAGTGTGTATTCAGGAAAGAGCCTCAGAATTGGGATTTCTGGTTTAAAAGGTAAATGTATCTTCCCTTCATAGACTCGTAAAATCCTTACCCTCTCACTCATTCCCCCTGTCACTAGCCTAGTTTTACACCCAGATGACTGAGATAGCTTCCATTCTAGCTATCATTGCTAGATTGACATTTCCAAAAGCATACTTTCATTTATTCATCCTCCTGCTGGAAAATCTTCAGTAGTCCTTCTTGCCTTCCAAATAAATGACTAATTTCTTGGTCTGTATTTAAAACCCACCATGGTCTGCCCAACGTTCCCTCAGTTCCAGGTTCACCTTCCCAGTCCTAAGGTAGCTGGACAAGGCCGTGACTCTCTCTAAGCACACGTTATGCTTTCCTACCTCCGTGCCTTTGCCCAGGCCTTCTTCTTCACCAGAAATTCCTACCCCTTCTTCTGCCCCCTCCCCAACCCTATTCTTCTTTTAAGGACCTTCTTAAGTGGCACCTCCCCCCGAATCTATCACTTAGCACCCTCAGCCAGAAATGATTTCACCCAGCTTCCCCAAAGTCCCGTATTTAAGTCAATTACTTGGCATCTGCCTTATGGCGCCTTCTATCATAGTTACGTCTGTCTGTGGCTCACCTTTCATATGAGTTTGCAAGTTCTTTCAAAGCAAAGACTGTGCCTTCTGTACCTTATATTTCCCAAAGTGCTCGTCATGGTATTTCACATACACAAGTCTCTCACTAAATACTCACTGGAAGACTGTTTATTGAAAGAAATCAGCCTTTTGGCTTGGCCCCCCCTTTCCCAATCCTGGAAAGGGCTCACACGGAAATGAGACAGGCAGGTCTGACGGCTATAAAACACGCACATGGTGCAGCGAGGCATGAACACACACAGACGCACACACGCCGCCTACATGGAAGGCTGGCTCATAGATTCTGTCCATCTTAGAGCAGCTGCAGGATTAATAACAACAAAATTAAGTGGAACTCAGCAAGCACTTCGTCCCTCTTGAAGGTTTGCATTTTTTCAAGTTGTTTTAGTCCATGGACCACAGACTTTAAAAAAAGTTAAAGTGAAGAGACTAGGTAAGGACTACAACTGAAATAAGAGGCACTGGGCTAGTCTCAAGAAAAGGTCACGATCATAATCTATTCCAGAAAAACTCTAGGCTAGGCTTCAGAAAGTGTGGGTTCCAGGCTGGGCACTATTAAAGCATGTGGGAACTTCACTTAATCAGCAAGTTGTTTTTCCCATATAGAAAAAACAAACAAAAAAGCCTTCCTTTACAGGAAAACTTTTTTCCCCTCCAACCAACTCACTACCCAAATATGGTTCTCCATTCATGTGGCAGGAAGAACTGTGAAGGGGAAAAAAGGATGGTGTTCCCACCATCTTTTGTGATATGACCTGTTTACCTATATTGACTCAGCATGGAAACTAACTGGAAAAGTAAAACCCAAAGTCAGTTTGTGGCTGTTCATGGAAATGGTTGATTTCAGAGGATGAGGGCCAACCTCCTGCCACAGACGTACCACAGGCAGCATCTGCCCTGCCCCAGGTTTAGACAAATGTCCCCCTCAAATACTTCTGGTACCTTCCTCTCCAGTTCAAGCTGCCATCACCTCAAGTCTGAATTTCAGCAAAAGTCTCCTAGACAGTCTTCCCAAATCTAAGCTCTCCCGGGGCCCAAGGAGTGTACTTGTCCGTACCAAACCAACTTTCAATGACTTGCCAATTGCCAAATCCACAGGTCTCTCTTCAGCCTTCACCTCATTTGACCTCTCTCTACCATCTGAAACTGCTGAAACCACACTGCACTTCTTTTTGAAACCCTTTCTCCTCCTTTGGCTTCCATGACATGGCCCCTCCTGATTCTTCTACTTCCTTTGTTGGCTCTGCTTTCACTACTCATTCCTAATACTCATTCTCCAGTCTTCAGTCAGTCTTCCTACAGCCTCAGCTTGCTCCTATGTGCTAATCCCTCCCAAAGTGACATCTTTCCCAAGCTCTAGATCCACTTCTCAGTTGCCTACTGAACATCTTACCATGGACATTCCACGGGTACTGGCTGTGGTACTGGCTGCTGGATCACTGGCTGTGATCCAGCCTGTCTGAAACTAAGCTCAGTAGCTTCTTCCCCCTTCCCCCATCAACCTGTGCTTCCTCTTTAGTTCTCTATTCCAGCTAACTGTTCAGGTCATGTCCTATTCAACTTTGGCTCTTCCCTCAGCTTCTCACCCCATATGTAATTGCCCACTAACCGTCACCAATGCCACATGCTATTTCTTCTGCATTCCAAATGCCATGACCAATGCCCTCATTGACTCTCATCTGGGCAGGATAATGGCCTAACTGGTCTTCACCTCTATGTTCTCTACCGTCCAACCCATCCTCCAGAGTTCCTCATTTCACAACATAAGTTTGACTATGTTACCACCTCACTTAAAACCTTTTAATAACTCCCCAAACTCCTTGATACCTGGGCCCAAATTAACTTTCCAGTCCCATTACCAGGCATGACCTGTCTGTCCTAAGGTGTCTTCTGTTCTACCCTAACCTCTTAGGTCCAGAGAGAAATTACAATGTTCTATGTAAGGAGGTTCATAGAGAATGCCCCCCTCTCACTTCTCACTCCTTAGATCAACACATATGGAGGGCCAACTTCGTGCTACCACTCCCCTCCAAATCTACATGGTAAACTTGTATTCATCCTTCAAAGACAGGACAAACGTCACCTTCTCTCTGCAGCCTTCCCTGACCTCTTCTCCCAATGGCAGAGCCAGTGATATGCCTCATTTGTGTCTCCCAGAATTTTGTTCCTGCCTTTATTATGGTGCCTATCATAAGACCTCTGTATGCTCCCAGAAGGCAGGGACCACTAGTTTTCATTTATGTATTCCCAGTACCTAGTACGGTGTCACCAAGCTTATAACAGAAACTCTATGAGTGTTAAAGTAGCACATTGCTAAATGTGACTCTTATCACGAAGGCAGCAAGTTTATGAGATCAGCCTGACTGGAATAGAGAGCTTCCAAGTGAGGGATGATGTAGGTCCATTAGGGGAAGATTTTGTTTTGCTGAGTGCTTTCCTGGTGTCCCTTAAATATCACAGATGGGTGGGGCCCAGCCCAGTGGCATAGTGGTTAAGTTCACACACTCTGCTTCAGCAGCCTGGGGTTCACAGGTTCAGATCCTGGCGTGGACCTACACACCACTCATCAAGGCATGCTGTGGTGCCATCCCACATACAAAATTGAGGAAGATGGGCAAAGATGTTAGCTCAGGGCCAATCTTCCTCAGCAAAAAGAGGAGGGTTGGCAACAGATGTGAGCTCAGGGCCAATCTTCCTCACTAAAAAAAAACAAAATAAAACAAAACAATCACAGACAGATGGCGGCCTGCTCTGCCAGTAAGGATACCCTCCTCTCCTTAGGCATGTCAGCCTGCTCTCAGAAAACAACAGACGTGATCTTAAGGCCTGAAAGGGCCTCACTGTGACTCACAGCATCACTGTCCCCAATGTCAACCACTCATGGTGTTGCCACATCAACAGACAATGAATCTAAAGTTACATTAAAAACAAGCTCAAAAGAGCCCAAGGAGCCCTAAGGAGGAACACGTATTCTGAGGTTAATAACTGAGAAGTGAATTCAATTTTAACTTTTTCAAAAGTCCTGATTTCTGATATCTGGGCTCATTACAACCCAAGTATATTGGTTCTCTTCCCCTGTAGCCCTCAAATCTCTTGGCAGAGGCATTTAAACAAAGCACATGTGAGTGTAGTACAACGAGTTTCATGGTAGAAGTGTGTGCAGTCCCTGCAGGGGGACGTGGCTGGACGATGGGCAGAGAGGGAGCCTTCAGCTGGCCACGTCTTGGTTCCAGAAATGTGTTCTTGTTTCATTCAGTCCGCCAACAAACATTTATTGAGCCTCTACTGCAAAGTTCCTGCCCTCAAGGAACTTACACTGGGTTTCAGTTTTAGCAAATGGATTCCTATCTTGTTCTTCTGTACCAGAGTACCTTCCAGAAGCACCACTTCTCTAGGATGAGAGCTCTGCCTTTCCCTCAGCCAGACCTTCCTGGAACTTGAGTTCTGTCCTTGGAATTCAAGTCCTACTTCTGGGTCTGCCTCCTCAATGCTGAGTGTACATAGCTGCCTGTCCTTCCCCTATCAACCTGTGGCTGGAACCTCTGATACTGTCCTTTGCCCACTGTGCCTCAGTGTCCTCATCTGTGAAGTATGGATAATAACGGTATCTCCCTCCAAAGGATATTATGAGGACTAAATGAGACTAGCTTGGCACATGCTAAGTACTTAATAAATTAATCATCATCATTGTTATCATCTTTATTTGTAAGATCCCTGCCACATGGACTGTCTCATCTGTGGACTTTCCCTCTTCTTGACGAGGTGTGAGCTGGGGATGGGAAGGGTCCTCCCCCAGCCATCCCCACTCCCACTGTGGTTGTGTCTGGGCTCAGTTCAGCCCTCACAGGCTGGCCCACCCAGACCCAGCTGGGGAAACTGAGTACCTCTCAATGTCAGGTAGCCATAAGCCAGGCTGGCCAAAGCCTGTGCACATTTCCAGTGTTCCTTCCCAAAAATAATCCGAGAAAGGATGGCACAGCGAATCAGCTCCTTGTTTGCTTGGATAGTCTGCAGAGAGCAAATGAGTCGTTAACGCCTTTTGGAAAGGAGGAAAAGCTCCAGCCCATGCTCTTATCACTGGAATGCAGGACTGAATTCACCTGTCACCTTTTTCTCTTCTCTTTCCTTCCATCCCACATCTAATCCATCAAGTCCCGTTG
Organism: Tapirus indicus; assembly: GCA_031878705.1. Lineage (NCBI taxonomy): Eukaryota > Metazoa > Chordata > Mammalia > Perissodactyla > Tapiridae > Tapirus > Tapirus indicus. Next base: position 118,835,009 of record CM062921.1, read on the forward strand.
CCTCCTCTTTTCCCAACACTAAGCTCTTCTCCTCATTTCTGCCATGAGAACCTCGTTCAAGCCACACTCATCTTTTACCTGGCTGACCACCACAGCCCCTCCTGGCTGCTTCCCCTCCTGCCCCCACGGTCTACTTCCTACATCATAGCCAGAGTGACCTCTTTTAATCTTTTCTTGTGAAAAACTTTCACCACATACAAAAAGAGTACGGAGAGTGACTCACTTAGCTTCATCAGGTACCTACTCATGGTCCATCTTGTTTCACATCTAAGCTCCTCATCCACCCGCCTGCTCCCTCTATTATTTTGAAGCAAATCAAAGATTTTAATCATTTCTTATTTCATAAGTATCTCCAAAAGATATGGATTTAGATATATAATCACAAAATCATTATCTCACCAAAATATTAACAATAATTCCTTAATATCAAATATCTGGTCTTATAAATCTAAAAGTTACCTCATAAATCTAATACTTCTTTTACAGTTTGACTGTCTACACATTAAGATCAGTCTCCTGAGTCTCTTTTCATCTACAGGTTCCACCTCCATCTCTAATTTTTTTTTTTTTGCAAATAATTTGTTGAAGAAATTGGGTCATTTGGTCTATGGCGTTTCCCAAAGATGTAAATTTTGTTGATTGCAATTTTATGGTGTAATTCAACGTGTCCCTTCGTTCTCCATTCTGCTGATATCCTAATTCTATCATTCCTTCTGCATGTGTCAGCTGGAATAATTCTATAAAGAGAAATCTCCCCTCATTTACTTTTTGATTACCCAATAGTACAGTTCAGATCAGAAGGACAGGATACATGAGTTATTCTTTCCCTTTATTTACCAGCTTTCAAAATAATGAGTTTGTTCACTAGCATCCTCCGAGGGTGACCAAATAGCTTGTTTTTTATTTTAAACTTATGGATTTTTAAACATATTTGATGTTCCTGAACATGGCAAACTAATTTCTAACTCAGGGCTCTGGCACCTACCATTCCCCCTGCTTGGGACACTCTTCCACGTCATTCACTTCCTCATTTCATTTTCATTTTGTTCAACTCAGAGAGGCCTTTTGTGGCCACTCACCCCATCACTTACTATCCCATCACCTATTTTATTTTTTTCTTCACAGCACTTACCTCTCTCTGATATCGCATTGACTATTACTTTTTGTTTGCTTGTCTATTATCTGTCTCCCCAAATAAAAGATAAGTTCCTCCAGGACAGAAGTTTATTCCTCAGGTTCACTACTGTATGCCCAGTACACAGAGAATGTACTCATTCAATATTTGCTGAATCAATCATCTCTCTATTAGCACAGATAAGGATGGGGTGGGGGAAGAGCCCCCTGCCCCCTGCCCCTGTAGAACTGAGAGGCAGATAAGAAATCACAAAATTGCATTTTCAAGTTATAGATTTCAGCCACTTTACCAACACAGTCATTTATTAGCTGCACTATTTGACAAAGTCAGACACTGATTTCCTGGTAAGGTGAAAACAGCACTTCAAGCACTCAAAGGCCTGGAGTTTCCCTAGTTCTAGTGTTTACTAGCTGTGGTGTGCTGGGCAAGATCACCCCAAGTCCCAGCTTCCTTGTCTATTTGGAAACCTATACCACCTGCCTCACAGAGTTAATCATAAGGAAAATGAGTCAGCGCTGAGGTGATCCAAATTTAAGTGCTATCTAAATGTAACGCACTTACAGAGTAACACACAGGTACAGTAGTCCAGGAGTGCTCCCTCCTGACCCCTGTCTCCTCCCCAACCCGACGCTTCACCTGCTCCAGCTCAAATGCACAGACGCAAGCACCGTGAGAGGGACATTTCTCCTCATGCTTTAAAAACATGCATTCAGTCAGAATTTTTGAGAGTTCTCCATGAGCTGCCCAAGTAAACACTAAGTTCTATTTTGAGGAAGAAGCGTAATAGCATGCAAAACCACTGGGATGGGAGTCCAAAGCCTTGAGGTCTGTCCTGCTCTGGACACTCTGTCTTCATCCATCCCCAGACTTCCTGCCCTGGAGAAACCGAGACAACCAACACGGGCTCTAAAGGCCACCCTGCCCTGCCACTGCTGCTGCTGCCAACTCTCTTGTCTTTCAGGGCTGCGAGCACTCGGCTGGGCCAGATTTAACTCCTAAATCTAAATCTTCGTCATGATCCAAACTGGCCAAGGAGCTGTCAGGCCTTCAAAGCCCACACTTGCACTTCATGGCAGACGGTACTTGTCTGTTTCTAGAAGTGACTGTTCTAGCCTGGATTTATGACATACTAATGGGTCCAGGCCAGGATGACTGTCCTTTGCAAGTTCTCCGGGTAATGTATAGAGGTAAATTAACAGATATATCCATCTAGGGGGGTATCAGCTTCTATCATCCGCCTCTGAGCTGCCTCTCAGCCTTTCCTGAGCCTCTGCAGACGTTTTTGTCACACGTGTACTTTAAGTTCATTTTTCCTCTTGGCTGGGAAGGCCAGGAAAGCAGTGTATGAACTCCTCTGTGGATGAGTCATGCTCTGGGAGCAGGCCGGTGCCTGCCTTCTAATAATGAGGGTCACTGCCATCCTGTCTCAGGTTCCTGGATTTTGAACACTCTTGCTAAACACTTGCTCTGAGCTCCCAGTTCCAAGTCCTTGCCTGACTCTTAGACATGCACACCTGGACTCTCTGACCTCGGCCGCTACCTCCCGTTTCTGGTGCTTCGGTTTGCTTATGTTTCTACCGTAACCACTGGCATCTCACTGTATCCTTGCCAGGCCTGAGCCCAGACCTCTGCCTGGCTACCCTTGTTCTCAGGCTCCTGCCTCACGATCCTGGCCTTCTTGTTACCCCAGAGATGATATCCTGAAACCTTTCAGGAGAAATCAAAAAAATGTTTTTTAATTAAAGGTCATCAAACAGCAACAGGAAGAACAAAACATTAATTTTTAGTTTAAAGCTAGAAGCACAAGTACTCCAAGGAGGAACGCACAGTGACCCATGTGTGGAATCCAACGGCAGGCTGGCTACCCAACTAGGCTCTGCTCTGTTTTCTCTCACTTATAAAGGTAATATAACACCTTCCTCTACTTCGTGTGCTTCAATCTGCAGTTAACACAGAGCTTCTGTAGTCATGGACATGTATATTTTTTTTGGTGAGGAAAATTAGCCCTGAGCTAACATCTGTTGCCAATCCTCTTCTTTTTGCTGAGGAAGACTGGCCCTGGGCTAACATCTGTGCCCATCTTCCTCTACTTTATATGGGATGCCACCACAGCATGGCTGACAAGCAGTGCATATAGTTCCACGCCTGGGATCCGAACCCACAAACCCCGGGCCTCTGCAGTGGAGCACGCGAACTTAACCACTATGCTACCAGGCCAGCCCCCTGTAGTCATGGACATATTTTTAAATGGAAACTAAAACCTAGTAAGTGTTTTACCATTTTCCCCTTAATCAGCTGAGCTATTTTCCTCTGAGATTGGACCAATTTTTCTTTGGGAAGAGACATGCAGTCTATGGTCTTCTCCCCCTTAGTGTCTTCTTCACTCTCTCCAGACCCACTAGTGGGATACAACTCATCTGTCTGCTGGCGTGCTAGGATCCTGGTTTGCTGTGACCTGTGGATACCAGAGAGGGACATGGAGTCAGATTTGACTTTTACATATCTCAGACAAGGTAAAATTGAAGGGCATAGCCTTCCCAACTGGGGACTAGAGACATGCTTTCTAACATAAACTTGAAGGAATAAAGCTAGGTGGTAAACTCATGTCACCCTCAAAGCCCAGCATTAGGACAGCAATGTGTTGGTTCAAAGGAAAGAGATTTGGTAAACCACCCCCCTACATGAGAGTCGCAGCTCTGCTGCTTACTAACCATATGACCCTAAGCAAGTTGTTTGTAATTTGCTTCCCTGTAAAGTGAGGTCAATATGAATGCCCATCTGATGAGGTTATTGGATTAAATGAGATAATACACATAAATCACTTAGCATAGTGCCTGCTCTTTAGTAAGTGCTCTTTTAACATTAGCTATTTCTATTTTATTAGCTCCATGACTCAGTTTCTTCATCCACAAAATGAGGGTATTATATTGGAAGATATCACAGATCCTTCATGTTCTAAAATTCTGATCCAAACCAGGAAAGAAAATGGACATAATGAAATAATGGAAAGGGAACTAACAGTCTGAGGCTAGACTTCACCTGTCCTCTTTCATATTTCTTAAAAGTTTCAATATGTAGAGGCCAACTAACTGAAGAGGATGTGATCTCACCAAGGAGAGGGGAGGGAACCCCACACTGGATCAAGAGCAGATTCAGAAGAGAAACGGCATTCTCAGTTGTGTTAGAAGTAAACGTGTTGAGAAAGAGCTGAGTAGGTTGAAAATCTGCCCCCTTCCCCTTGCCTGCTTCTCTCTCACTCTCTCTCTCTCACACACACACACACACACACACACACACACAAACACAATGTAGATCTCTGACTTCAATGCTGAACATAATCATGAATGGGTAATTGGAATGGTAGGGAGAAAAGTCAAAGGAGTTAATCGTATACAATTATACATATACAAAAGAGATAACCATATCCTAACATTACCAGAAAAACCAATAAAATTATCCAGAAGAAACAGACTTCTAAGATCTTAACAGCAACAATAGAAATTTAAATTAATTATAAATAAGTCCCCCAAAGGAATCACCTTTGCATTCACAATAGCTTTTAAAAGCTTAACCATTGCATAGTTTTAAAAATAAAATTTATCTTCCTTTTCCATTGATAAGTAATGAATGTTCACTGTAAAAAAAAGAAAAGGAAAATAAATGTCAAGCATAATCTTTTACACTAGGTTTGAAAAATGACATGTCAATATCCATACAGAGTCCTGTTCTAAATAACCTTCTCAGAAGCATGTGGGCAAACCAGGTTGTGTGGATAAGAGGGCAACATTCTTCAGGCCCAGCCCTGGCAGGATCGTCTTCTGCCCACAGACAGAAGCGTGCTTTCAGAAGACACGCAAACTCACTGAAAAAGCCAGGGAAGGCTGGCGATGCAGTGTGGTCAGAAGATAGGTGCTAAACCTGCCTCTTCTCTGCCCGGTGAATTCTGTACTTCTCCTCCAGGACCCACTCAGATGTCACCTCTGCTGGAAGTCTCGCACTGGAGTAGCAGTAGAGACGCTCTCCAAAGGGCTTGCAGAAATTTCCTCCCAACTTCTACTATAGTGTGAATCCCATTATTGTCTCATTTTCAAAATTTATTTGCTTTGTTTCTGAGTCTTGTTTGCCTTCTAGCAAATAAACTCCAACGGGGCCGGGGCTGAGTCTCATTTGTTTCTGAAATGCCAACACCTGGCTCACAGGTGAAACAAATGACGGCTTGTTAAATGATGAACCAAGGAATGAAAAAAGAAAGTGCAAAGTGTTTACGATGCTTGAAGAATACTGCAGGTAGAGGAAATCTGTGGCAAGAGATCATAACTCAGAAAAACTAACAAAGCTTTGGGGTCACCCAGGAGGCAGCTAATTATGGAAATTAAAAATAATTAAGTCCTAAATATTTTAAAGTCAGCCTTGAATGAAATTAGGCTGAGCCCAAAGGCAGCAAGCTTCAACAGCAGGGACCTCAAAGGAAGGAGAACGATCAAGGTCTTGACAAATGACTTGAGGATGCAGAGTCCTGAACTAGCTTTGAACATCATATTATGAAAGAGAAGAAAGATAGATGGAGAATGTTGACCAGTCAGATATCTCAAAGGACAGCCAGAATAAAGAGAGCAGACAGGTTGAATGAAAGGTCTGCCTCGCCAGGTTTATAACTGGTTCTATATGTTGTCATCATAACTGTAAATTCTGATTATTTCCAAGATATTCTACCTTAAACTCTACATTTTTAACTTCAATTTTTATAGTTATACAACACTTAACTTCAATTTTTTTCCTGAGGTAGTACAGAATTACACTATCCAATATAGTAACCACTAGCCACGTGCGGCTATTAAGCACATGGAATGTGGCCAGTCTGAATTGAGATGTGCTGTAAGTGTAAAATACACACAGAATTTCAAAGATTTAGTATGAAGAAAAAATATAAACTATTTCATTATTTTATATAATATTTGGATGTATTGAGATAAATATAGTATTAAAATTAAATTCACCTATTTCTTTTTAAGTTTTTATACGGCTACCAGAAAATTTAAAATTGCATTTGTGGCTTGCATTACATTTCTATTCGATAGCATTGGTACAGACAATGGTTCTCAACTAAGGGTGCTTTTGCCCCCCGGGGACGTTTGGCAATGGCTGGAGATATTTTTGCTTGCTACAACTGGGGCACTGCTACTGGCATCTAGTGGGTAGAGACCAGGGATGCTGCTAAACATCCTACAATGCACAGGACAGCCCCTGTGATGACAACAAAGTCATCTAACCCAAAATGTCAATGGTGCCAAGGTTGAGAAACCCTGGTAGAAAGCAATGGTTAAAGAAAGGGCTCCAGAGTCAGACTGCTCAATTTGAATACCACTTATGAGCTGTGTGACCTTGGGCAAACTGCCTGATCTCTCTTTGATTCACACTCCTTATCTACAAAAAAGGGTAATAACAGTACCACCCTCACAGGGCTGTTGGAGGAATTAAATGAGTTAAAAGGTGTAAAGTACTTACAACAGTGTTTGGCACACAGTATTTGCTCAATAAGTATTAGCTATTATGATGTGAAATTTTTTATTTATTGTCTCTTTATTTCATGAAACAATTTTAATTTACTCATTGTTATATATAATTCTCTATCACTTCACCAATCTTGTTAATAATTAACCTATCTTCATAAAAAAATTAAAATTTCCCTAAAGTTAGGAAAAAACAATTATTTTCCATCTTGCACAAGTACAAGTGGATATTACAGCAGGATCGTTATTAAAACACATCACAAAAGCTCAGCTTTCCCTTCTATATGATATGTGTGCAAAGCTCCTCACCCAGGTTTGCCTTAAGTGGGAGGTCCCAGTGTTTCAGGCTGGTGAGTGTGACATCAAGGTTCTGTGGTACTTACAGATGGAAGCAGAAGTCCCAGTCGGTGTCATTGCTCACAGTTGGGATGCGGATGGGGCTGGCTTGCATCTTCTTCCTTCTAGGAATTGCATGTGAGGTCAGCTTTGGAAGAAAAGGCTTAGAAGTCTGTTCTATTTCCCCTCTGTTGGATGCGATTAACATTAAACTGAAAGTGCCCAAAGATATAACCCATCCTAAATCCACAAATAGACTATGCACCCTCATGTATGGGCACTCCTTGAAAGCAAAAATTAAAGGCATTTGCCTAATTAAATCTCTGAACTACATTTCTTTTTTTTTTTTTTTTGGTGAGGAAGATTAGCCCTGAGCTAACATGTGTGCCAATCTTCCTTTATTTCATATGTGGGATGCCGCCACAGCATGGCTTGATGAGTGTTGCGTAGGTCCGGGCCCCGGATCCGAACCTGAGAACTCCAGGCCACTGAAGCAGAGCTAGCAAACTTAACCACTACACCACCAGGCCCATCCCTGCATTACATTTCTTTCCTCTAATTCTACTCCACATTACCTCTAAAATCCCTGACCTTTTTCACCCCTTAAGGCAGCCTATTTACAGCTCTTGAATCATCAAAACTGTGGTCTCCTAGTCAAGTGAGATATTGTTTCTGCAGTTTATAAGAGCAAGATGGGTCCAAGCAAAGCAACCAGCTCTCAGCACTAAATGAAGGACGGCCAGTGTGTTAGTTAAACGCCATCTCACTGTTTAATAGGCGGTCCTAGTTAACGAGCTAAAACAACGTGTCTGTTTTGCTTGTTTTCATCAGCTGTTGGGGGAAATGGTTGAAACTCATGGCAAAAAATTTGATTTACAATTATTTGTGAAATTCAACTCTCATGGCTATCCCTGTCGCTTAAATCTAAATCGAATGCACAGTTATTTATTGAACATTAACACCCACCAAGCTCCTCATTTCCCCCTGCAGAATGGCATTCATTCCCACCTGAGCCCTGAGTAGCTCCTCCTAACTCAGGCTCCAAAACATCCACAATCCAAAAACGAGAAGGTAAGATTCACTAATTTCTCTTACTAATCTCTGCTATCAAAACGATGGCTAGAGAGAGGGGTTTCGACTTCCCAAATTCCTAAACTCTGCTCCTGTTAAGTTCCACACGGCCCTGAATTACTCCAAACTTCGGCCCCCCTCTCAAGAGCAAATTGCTTCCAGTTGATTCGCCGGAACTCCGTAAAACCTGACACCACGCCACAAGCATCATCCGAGCTTCCCCAGGATTCTTTCTTGCTGGCAGTGTCCCGCCACACAGGTCCCCACGGCACAGGCTCCCGCCTGAACAGTGGGCGGGGCAGCGTCGCGCAGCGTACCTGGCCGGGGACAGAGAAGCCACGCCCCGGAACAGCCTGCCCGGCTCCCTCCGCCCCGCAGCTCGGCTTCCTCGGGCGGCGTCAGCGCCTCGGCCTCGGCGGACCTCGTGCAGGGCGCCGCAAGGGTGTCTTGCGGGAACCGAGACGCTCCGCGAGGTCTGCTTTTCGCGCGGGCGGCCCGGGCTCCTGCTCCGGAAACAATGCGGTTGCCATGGGAACGCGACGCTGCAGGCCGAGCCGGGAGCGTCGGCGCCTGTAGCCATGGCGACGCGGGGCCCTTCCGGCCCTGCGGAATCTCCCGCGGCTGCGGCCAACCGCAGCTGCCGCCGCGCCCTCCGTTTCCCGGTCCCCGCGGGCTTGACGCATGTGACCTTAGGCTCGTCCCCAAACTTCCCTCTGCTGCGGCTGAATAGTCCGCTATTGTTTTTCTTAAAGGGACTTTACTTTTCGGAGATGAAGACGCAGGAAGAGGAGATAAATTGCATCGAAGGATGAAAAGGAGCTCCGGACCCCATCCGCGACCCTACCTATTTAAAGCTGCGACGTACCGGGCTGTATCTGGCGACACCCTGCGCCCTCCGCCTGCCCCTCCGCGCACCCTGCACCCCCGCAGTCCCCCGAGTGTTCTGGCTCTCGGCCAGGGAGGAAAGGCTCAGATATAACTCTTGACGGTGCTGGCACCGCCTGTGTTGCCTCTCCCGGTGAGATGTGAGCTATGCTTGGTTAGGAAAGCGGAGAGCGGGAAGGGCGTAACTTAAGAAATGGACCACTAGTTGTGCTAATGGTTAGCAGTTCAGAGAACATTTTCGAGGGAGGTGGGCGCATTTGACAAACACCACATACCTAAGTTGTGCAGCCGTGTATTCTTATACCACCCATTTTAAGTGGCCCGGAATAAGTACAGTGGTAACAACCCAGATCTGACGGGGGCAGGGGCGGTTGTGGCCAATACTCAAACGAACAGCACCGGCTGTGGCAGCCTCGTGTTTAAGGGTGTTATCATGAACCCTACAATGAACTAAGGGCCTATGGCAAGTCAAGTTGGAGTTGGTATGTCCCTCTCGTTTTCAAAGAAGAGCAGGCTCAGTGGAGTGAGGAGGAAAATATTTACTAAGAACTTGAAAGGTGGTATTTACATTCGGTGTTCTTTTCAGTTCTAAGGTTGAAGTTTAATTGCTATTGATCCAATTGCCAAGATAGGCTTTCTGGACTTAGGTTGGAGGAGCTATTTAAATGCGTTTGCTTAAAAATCTCTTTAGTAAAACCTGGTGGGCCTTTTAGCTCAAGGTTTAGATCTGTACCTCCAGCTCCTGAGCCAAAAGTTTAGAAAGATTCCACTCCTTTTGTTGTCTGTTTCCTAAAGAAACTCTCAGCATGGAACAATCATGAGAGCAATGAACTTGGCTTCAAGATGTCAAGGTTCTGGTTTTGACTCTGTGACTTGGGGCAAGTCACAGCCCAGGGGACCCAATTTTCTTGCCTATACAGTGACAGTATTTGTACCACTTGCTTTGTAAAACCCCTTTCAGTTTCAGGATTCTGTGAGGATAAACTGCAGATTTTTGTGGCTCTATGAACAATATTTAACATGTGTGGCGATAAAAAGGAAGAACCAGTTTCCTGTTCTCTCTTATTTCCCTTTCCCCTGTTAAGTTGCTCTTCATCAAACTGAAAAGCTGTAGTGTTCTGTCATTCTAGGAGATGGCTCTGAGGTTGTTCCTAAGCCAGTTAAATGGAGCTTCTCTTTCCTCAACACTTGCTTCTGCCCGATCATTGTAAAGGGAAGTGGGGACCAGAGCAAGGGCTGAATTCCCGTTCCTAAAGCCGACACAGATTCCTCCAACATTTAATTAGTTCTGGCCAGAAGCATGTTGCTCTGATCTATAAAGATTAGAAATCAAATTAAAGGAATTGGAAGGACTCTTAGCGTTCCAAACCCCTGGCCACAAATGTAAACTTGGTTGTAGTTGATGTGCTTGAGTTTGTTCACTGACTCTGGGATGGGGTGCTAGTAATCTCGGTGGATAGGGCTTTCACAGTGTGTTCACTCACTTTCCCTCCCTTGTTCCTGAGGTCGAAGAGGCGGGCATTGCTATTGCAGAAATCACACAGAGGAAGCATGTGGAGAGGGTACTTCTAGACTCTTCCAATCCAGATCAAATGTGATTATCTCCAAATTATTCCAACTCCAGGAACTGTGAAACTGAAGAACAAGGAAATCCACATAACCTTTCTCTTGGACTGTGTAATTTCTTGAAACAGATTTTCTGGCCTCTCAAGACAGGGTTAGATGCCTTACTTCTGAGCTCCTACGGTATCCTGTCCACAATCTCATTGTGACACTCACCACACTATGTTGGCGCTCTCTGTTTACTTTCAAGTTTCTCACTCCATGCGTCTGTCCATCCACCCAGACAGAAATACCTACTGAATGTCTACTACATGCCTGATACTGTTCTAAGCATTAGGGAAGCAATAGTGGGCAAATAGACAAAGATTTTGCTCTCCTGGAGCTTCTCTTCTACTGGATGAAGAAAAACACAGGGCTGCTCGTCAATACGACGTCTCTGCAAGTTGGAAAAAGGCACATGGCTTAGGGAATAGGCAGCAACTTCATGTGAATTAGGAAAAAGCCTCTTCCTCCAGCCAGACTCAGGCCCCTGCTAAGAGGGAAAGTGGGCTGGATTTCAGGATTCACTCCCTCCCTCACTCAACTGGGTGAACCACCTTACATGGAAGTGATAAATGATATGGAGAAATAAAAAGCCACGTAAGGGATCTGGAAAGTGATGTGAGCCTGTGGGGAGGGTGGCTGACTTATACAGTATAGTTAAGGAGGGCCTCTGACAAGGTGGCATTGCACAGAGACCTCAAGGAAATAAGGGAGCAAATCATTGCGAGTGTCCAGAAGAGCATTCTAAGATGTTAACAGCAAGCGCAAAGGCCCTGAGGCAAAGGAGCAAGTTTAATGGGTTCAAGGAAGAGCAAAAGGGCAAATAAGAATGAGAAGGAGAGACAGGAAAAGGGATCAGCAGAAGAGCAGGGCACCAGGTCATGAAGGGCCTTATAGGCAATCTATGCATCTAAATATCCAGCCACCCACCTACCCCGTGAATACTCAATACCTACTAGGTGGCAGGCCCTGTTTGATGAGCTGTGAGCTCCTTGTGAGCAGGAGCTGTTATGTTACCACGGAGCCTTTAGCATTCAGCACAGTGCCTGGCATATTATCAGTGTTCAATAACATTTAATAAACTGAGTCATCTTCAGGAACTCTCCATTACTAGAGATTCTGGCCTCTCATTGTGTCTGTCAGTTTCCTACTGCTGCTGTAACCAGTCGCCACACACATAGTGGCTCACAACGACACACTTTATTTCATAGTTCTGGAGGTCAGAAGTCTGCAATGGGTGTCACTGGGCCACAGACAGGGTACCAGCAAGGCTGGTCCTTTCTAGGGGCTCTCCAGGAGAATTTTGTTTTCTTGCTTGTTCCAGTTTCTGGAGACTACCTGCATTCCCTGGTTCGTGGCCTCTTCCTTCACCTTCAGAGCCAGACGGGTAGCATCTTTAAATCTTTGACTCTGACTCCTGCTTACACATTCAAAGACTCTTTGGATTATATTGGGCCCACCCAGGCAACCCAGGATAATCTCCTTATTTTAAGGTCAACTGATAAGCAACCTTAATTCTATCTGCAAACTTAATTTGCCATGTAACATAAAATGTTCACAGATTCTGGGGACTAGGACATGGACCTCTTTGGGGGAGGGGGCATTATTCTGCCTACCAAGTGTGTTTAACCTGACTTAAATGCATAGGTTTAAAAACATTGGGAGGGGGGCCGCCCGGTGGCGCAGCGGTTTAGTTCGCGCTTGGCAGCCCAGGGTTCACGAGTTTGGATCCCGGGCGCCCGCCGACGCACTGCCTGTCAGCCATGCTGTGGCGGCGTCCCATATAAAGTGGAGGAAGATGGGCATTGATGTTAGCCCAGGGCCAGTCTTCCTCAGCAAAAAGGGGAGGATTGGCGATGGATGTTAGCTCAGGGCTGGTCTTCCCCACACACACAAAAAAATAAAATAAAAAAATAAATAAAAACATTGGAAGGTGACACATAGGGAACCCTTCCTCCCTCTCTCTCCTCCTGTTAGAAGATTACATTTTTGGCTATATCCTGCTCCTTTCTCTCCCCTACACATCCTTCATATATAATCTGTTACATCCAGTCACAGTTCTTAAATATACTGTTTCTTCCCATTTTAGGGCCTGGTTTATAATGAATGTGCAGGAATCTCTTTTCTTCCCTTCCACTCACCTCCATCTCCTGAGGATTTACTCCTTAGGGGAGCCTTTCCATCTGCTGGAACCCACATTTACTGCTCCCTCAACCAGCTCCTACGGCCCACTTATGGCGACCATCATAGTTGAGCTCTTGTCCTTTGATTGTTTCACTAATATGCCACACACCCCCATAATGTTTGATAGTGCTCTGCCCTGAACTGGTGGACGGAAATTGCTACTCTGGGAATGCCTTGGTCTGTTGCTTTTTCCAACTCACCCTTTGCCTTGCAGTCTGCCTTTTAACTTTGCTCAAAAGCGTCACCCCCATCTCTGCTGGATAGTGTTTCTGCTGCTGTCAGCACCCGACATCCCACAGTTATGCCACATTGCAAAAGGCTGTGCTTCAACAGGTTCTGGGAGCATTTTCCCCACACAGCATATCGTGTTTATCTCAAGATGGGTGGGTTTAATTATTAAAGGCTTTGGAGTCTGTCTGAAAGTTTATGTAAGGTAAACAAATTGATGACTCTTACTCAACCAATGTGAACAAAAGGCCTTTCTTGCTCACTCACTGTGATAATGCATACACTATTCTACTGTTTTTCTCTGCATTCCTGTATAACATGATGGAAACGAGTGTGAAAATGGGCAATTTGAAAATTATCCAAACAATTCTCACACATATGCATCAACATTTACAGATAGGATAGCCATTGCATCATTTTTAGGGCTGTAAAATACTGGAAGCAGGTTAAAGCCCATCGATATGGAATGAGTTAAATAAAATATAGCACAATCATACTATGAAATATTATGCAGCAGTTAAAAAGAGTGAGATGTGTGTGCTGACAGAGAACAATCTCTACGATATTTTAAGTGGAAAAAGTATGGTCCAGAAGAGTGTATAAAGTATGCTTCTGTGTTTAAAGGGGAAAGTAAAATACAGGCCTACATGTACATACTGACATAGAATGTCTCAGGGCACCCAAGAAACTTAATAGCTGTTGCCTCTGGGAGTTGGGTAAGAGATTTCAGATTATTTCACTTGTCCTACAGTTATAGCCCCCTATCTAATAATTGGAGTATGAGTTTCTTTTCATACCTAGACTTTGGCATATGAGGCATTTCTTTCCATCTAAGATGACTGGTTTGGGTTTATCTAGGTTTCAGGCCCAGCTGAGAATCACCACAAAATCATCTTCTGAGTTGCATGGCTGGCCTCTGCTGACATTTTCCTCTCACAGTGCATGCACTTGATAATTGAAAAGACTAATAACGTCATACACCATTTGCATTATTTTCATTGATTTCTTTTGTCCTTTTTTGGGGGGATGACATTAAAGTTGTTGTAAGTATGTGTGGTATGTCGTAGCAACAAGAACTGAAGTTGAGGCAGCAGAATTGTGCTGTGAGTGAAGGGAAATGGCCTTGTTATGTTGCATTATAAATAATGTTAGCTACTTAAATAATTGCACCCATTTCATTGCAATTTGGTGATTTAATTATTATTTCAACCTGTGAGAATTTACCCTACAGTTTCCTCAGAAGTGAATTATCCTTGTAATGTGATAGAAGAATGTATTTGACTTTTTTTAAAACCATGTGTATGTATTACTTTTTCAAAAAAGAAAAGGAAAAGGGGAAAAAAAATCTAATGTGGGCTTTTAAATAGTTAAAAAGACTACAGATCAACTGAGAGGCAATTTGAATGAAAGAATCGTAATGCAACTGCCCCAAAGTGGCTGATCCTTGGAGCACAGTTCAAGATGAACCCAGGAGCTAGGAGACACGTCGTGAGAGATGCAGACAATTGCCGTCCGCTGAGCGGAACACAGGGTATAAAACCCATCACGCCAAAATGCTATTGACCTGATATTCAGAAGCCGTACAAATATGCTTATAAATGCAGCCAAAATCAACAACAGAAATGCAAAATGAAACAAAACTTTATTTTCTGCAGCAATACCTTCTGTAAATTACAAAGGCAAAACGCTAAACTACAGCTTATAACTTTTCAATATTTAACCAGAGTACTTGTAATAAATATGCATCCTGAAACAAGATAAAAGGCTACACTTTGTCAGGCATTCTACAAAATGTCTCAAGTTTTATACTCGGCAGCATTTCTGTGCGGGGCCGGGAGGGGGGTTGTTTTGTGTTTTCTTAAGTGCTGTGACAAAAAGTCCTTTCACATTTCTTTGGAGCATTTTCAAAATTGCTTAACTATAAACAGCTTAAGAAAAGTAACACCAAGCTTGAAGGCCATTTTTGCTTTGCTGTCGTTGGTCCTCATCCAATACAGATGAACACACCATCCAATACAGCCAAGCACCCCCTGAGCCCAGGCAGCCCTGCGGTACGTGGGCCCTGTCAGAGCAGGCTGTCACTTTTAGTGATATACTTTGGAGATTTCTATATTCAGTTTATGTCCCTCAATAAGAATGATGCTGTAAGGGAAGCTGCAAGCAAGTTAGAAATATTTTTAACCTGAAAGTAAAGTGAACAGAGATATTTCCCCCCAAGACTTTTGCTATGCACCATAATGTTTACCATATCAGGATTTTCAGTTTCAAAGTTGAAAAACCAATTGGTACTAACAGTCCTTCCAGAGATAATTTACAGGCGCTGGTAGAGCTGGGGCATTCAAAATATTCAATGGGTAAAAAAAGTATTTACTATATTGGGAAACGTGCTACAGTTCTGAGGACACAACGGCAGAAAGTCTAGGGCTATCGGTAGCACTCATATTGAGTTTGGAATACATAACTACCCTTTGCTACAGCTGAGAATTTTGAGGAAAAAGTTATATTTTCAAAAAGTCTTAAGCATGGTTACCTAAAAAATATTTTGTTAATATAGTCTAATGTAAATTTCACTTATTTGGGGGTTTAGATATGAAAACATCTTTAAGAGCCAATAAAAATATCGTAGAAAAAAAACACTTTTAAAAAATTGAGGTTAAGAACTATGAGGCATTTCTTTTGGCTGTAAACATGCAGTTTACTGTCCCTTGTTGAAACACAAATGTTTGGAATTCCTGAGCTTCATGGATAACAGCAGGAGGCAAGTTTGCATAGAAAATTTGCAATGTGCCAACGATTTACCTAAAAAAGAATTTTTAAGAACAATTTGCTTTTGTTTTTAAACTTCTCATGTTAGCTAATAGCGCTCATCAGACTGTGAGATGGACAAGCAGGGGGATGAGATATGTAAGGCAGATGGGGAAAAAAGATGGACTTAGAGTTTTTAAATCCACAGGATATCATGATAAAGGGTCTTAAGCATGCACCACATAGCTAGTGTCATACTAATTTGGTTAGAAATTAAATCATGTTTTGGGATTGGAAACCCAAAGGCAAAAAGAGCCCTCCTATGCTGAACAGCACAGCCCGAGTGCAGAAACTGAGGTGTCCACTATTGCTCAGTGATGACAAAGCCACTCAGCTGGTCAGGTACCGAGGAGGGTGCCCACCTGCCAGCATCAGGACCAGACTCCTGGGCATGGCTGATCCCAGCTCTGGAATCCGAAGGGATGACAGGGCCTTTCACCTCTGCTGCTTCGAAGTCTCTAAGCAGTTCCAAGGACGGTCTTCTCCTGGGACCAGTCCTCAGAAAGAAGTCTTTGGAAAGGGAAGAAGCTATGCTAGGTCATGGTGCACACCATGAATAAAAACAATGGCAGTGGCTGCCAATCACTCCGGATCTAACACCAAGATGGACGGCAAGGGGGCAGTGTCCCGCCAAGGAGTCCACTTTACTTCTTCTGGGACTGGTTTTTACACATGGTAAGGATTTGCTTCAGTACTTTCTGGACATCTTCATCCATCTGACCCTAGGAAATTCGAACAAAAGACACTCATTAGAACCTAAGGTGAGTCCTGGCACTGTCTCCCCTAGGGAAGGAAATGGCTGGCTGGGATGAAGCCCTTGGCTTTTCCCCTTGATCTTCCAAAGGAATGTTAGCTCTATCAATTCCCACATTTCTCTGAGGAACTGAGTCAGAAAGAGGGCCCTGCTTTTTCCCTTGGGAGGATGATGAGGCTGGGTCTGCCAGAGCCCCCAGCAAAGGGTTTCTGGGGTCCCAGTTGCAAATGCGAGCCCAGCTAGCCAAACCACCAACAGTCACAGGGTTGAGACAGTGCTGATGGCTCTGAGAATACTGGCATGCCTGGACAATAAAGCCCGGGCTCCTCCTCCTGATGGGGGACAATCCCCACATCCTTCATTTCTCAACAAATGATGAGGCTGCTCTCGGTAAACGGGGCACAGGGCTCCTGACACAAAATCCAAAGCAAGGCAAAAGGCATTTTAAAGCTTTCCAATGCAAAGGATTCTCCTGGAATTCTCATAGTTTATGATGGGAGTTTGGGCGCCATCTGCCGCAGTATCTCTTTAGGATACCCAGATCCTTTGCAGGGTGTTACCATACCTGCACAGCGTACAGAAGATGCATTCTGTAAACCGCTATGACCTCCTGGTGTTGTTTCTTGCATTCCTAGGAAGAGACAATTTGACATCGTTAAAGAGCTTAGGAGATCTTTACAAAACAAAAACAAACTATGAGAAAGCTGTGGTCAAAATGCTACCCAAGCGATTTCCTCCACCAAATGCTAGCATAGGAGGCCTTTAATACTGTGGGCTCACTGGGTTGTGTATTTCTGAACACCTGTCAGTATTCTTAGGGGAAAAAATCTGCCCATTTCACATCTTGGTATATCATCTCTAGAAGAAAATTCATGTAAAAAGTAGTTATTATAATCCCTAATTTGTTGCAAAAGAAATATATGTAGACATTCTTATGCAAATACACAGATACATCCACACAAAGTAAATAGTACAGGAAATATATCAAATGCAAAAAGTGATTGTCTCCGAGGGGTTGAATTGTGGGCAATTTTTATTTATAGGAACTTTTTCAGAATTCTTGTATTTTTCAACTTTTCTACAATGACCGAATATTTATTAATTTAATTAAAAATATATTCTTATAGGGAGCCGCCTGGTGGCACAGCAGTTTAGTTCGTGCTTGGCAGCCCGGGGTTCGCAGGTTCGGATGCCAGGCGCCGGCCGACGCACCACTGGTCAGCCATGCTGTGGCGGCGTCCCATATAAAGTAGAGAAGGATGGGCACGGATGTTAGCCCAGGGCCAGTCTTCCTCAGCAAAAAGAGGAGGATTAGCAACGGATGTTAGCTCAGGGCTGGTCTTCCTCACACACACACACAAAATATATACGTGTGTGTGTGTGTGTGTGTGTGTGTATTCTTTTAAAGGGAGTTATGTTAGCTCAGGGCTGGTCTTCCTCACACACACAAAAAAAATATATACGTGTGTGTGTGTGTGTGTGTGTGTGTGTATATTCTTTTAAAGGGAGTTATTGACCGCTCACTATATAGCCAGTGTCGTATAATCCCTGGGGAGTTCAATTATTCAGCTGTCAGTGTACCAAGCAGCAAACAGGGTGGTGGCACCAATTTCAAATGGTTCCTCAGTACAGCTGTTGATGCTTCTATTTCTCCTTGTTGAACTATTATTCCAATACTTCTCAGTGACTATTTCAAGGATCCTAACTCAGCTCTGAACTCTTCTAGGAGGAGGTCTTTCCTCCTACTTCATGAGGAAAATTGAGACTATCATATATGGATCACTACAAAAATCTACACAAGTCCCTCAATACCCATTCTCACCTCCTTCCTATCAGTGTCACAATATGAGGTGTCCTTCCTATTCAAGGACAACTTTTGAAACCTCAGTCCTTTGGAGTTCACCCCATTAGAAGGTATGCCTTGTCTCTCTCTCTCTCTGTTGTTTCCTCCCATCTTTTGGTTACTTCCACTCAATCATTTATAACTTTATCTTCTGATTACTATCTTCCTTTCTGTCCCTACTTCTGTCATCATTTGGTTGACTTCAATATCCAAGGGGATGAGCCACCTAACACCGTGGCCATTCAATTCCTCAACCTCAGCTTCAATGACTTGCTCCTACTCCTTCTAGCCATTCACTCTCACGGTCATAGCCCTGCCTCTGTCATGACCTCTGAAATCTCAACTGAAAACATCCTACCCTCTGAACACCTCTCTGATCTTTCCAGCAAACCTATTTTAGGCTTCCCCTGCCTCAGCTGTGATTCTTCAGCCCCATCAGATACCTAGCTACTTATTCACTTCTCTAGCAGTCAGCCTACTACAGTCCAGATTCTACCCTGCCACTCCACTGGGACTATTCTCATCAAGGGCCATCTAAACGCCACATCTCAGCCCATGCTGCCTCCTACTCATCCCTTTGAGACTCAGCACAAGCATCACCTCCTGCAGGAAGCCTTTCGAGACTCACCCAGATTGGGTAAGCATACTTCCACTGTACGCCCACAGCATGTTGGACATCTATCAATGAACGCTTCCCACACTGAGTATCTGGTAAGCTATTATATTGAGCATAAATTCCACAAGGGCAGGGACTATGTCTTATTCATTTTTATACCATCAACTCCTTGTCTAGCACTGATACATAAGAGCTTATTAAATGCATGTTGAATAATTCTAAGAATGACTGTATAAACGATTGGCACTTTAAGTCTGTAATAACCATTTTTTCAGAAAAATGATCTGCAGAATACAATAAGGAGCATCTTCTCCTACCGATTATTCCATCCCTGCTAGAGCTGGTGACAAAGAGGAGCAGGTATTGTACTTTGTGGCCAGCCAGAGTAAGAACTGCAGAAACCTGAATTTACCAGTATCAAGTGTGTAATGAAAAAACCATAAAATCCAGGTCCTGTTTGTAAATGGAAGCTAGAGACAATCCAGGACAGACTAACCCTTGACTTCACGTGGAAAATGTAACATACCCTTGTCAACTAAAACCTGAACAGATATTGTGGTAGGCTAAACAATGGCCCTCCAAAGATGTCCACATCCTATCCCCAGAGCATGTGAATGTTACCTATATGGCAAAAGGGACTTTGCAGATGTGATTAAGTTAAGGATCTTGAGATGGAGAGAAAGTTTATCCTGATTATCTGGGTGGGCCTTAAATGCAATCACAAGGGTCCTCATAAGGGGGAGGCAAGAAGGTCATAGGTGGGAGGAGGAGAGAGAAGGACAGAACCAGAGGCTGGAGGCATGTGCATTGAAGATGGAGGTAGGGGCCATGCACCAAGGAATTCAGGCGGCTTCTAAAGCTACCAAAGACAAAGGAATGGATTCTCCCCTAGCGCCTCAAGAAGGAACCAGCCCTGCTGACACCTTGACCTTAGTCTAGTGAAACTGACTTTAGACTTATGATCTCCAGAACTGTGGATAATAAATTTGTGTTGTTTTAAACCAAGTTTGTGCTGATCTGTTACAACAGCCATAGGAAACTAATACAGATACGAAAGGAGTTTTCTGGGTGAAATAAGGAGAAGGCAGCTTCAGATATGTAACTACCAGAGATCTTGGCCCCTAATAAGAAAAAGCTCTTGCCACTGCCAGAGATGGTAACAACTATTGCAAAAAAATGGAGGAGTGAAAAGTCAGTGGATGAGTGAACAAGCAGCTTACTCCCCTATCCTGCCAATCCTCCTTTCTCAGAGATACATCTGACCGACCTCACTGCAGATAATCACTGGAAATACCACCAGTTCCTTCTTTTGCTCGAAGTATTTAGTCAATTGTTCACTGAAGCACAAGACTCCTTTCGGCTGGGAATCTCTTTGTTCACTCTAACCTGCCTAACAGCTGAGTTGGTATGTGATCTGCCTCCCCCTCCACCCCAAACCAGGCCACGGAAATAAACAAGCCCACTCACAGCCAGCTGGTTCTGGAGCTGTTTGACCTGCTGCTGCAGAGCTTCTAGCTGCTGACTCTGCCTCTTGGATGAGCTTGCTGAGTAGGAGAGCTGTGAGAGGCTGTTCAGGGCCTCCTTCAACTTGGTGACTTCCTTCGACATCTCATTTATCTAGTGAGAGAGGAAAACTGTATCAATAGGCAAGAACGTGCCTGCAGAAGCAAAATTTCAGGTATTTCTAAGCTCAACACAGCTTCTATGAGCCTCTGGGACTTGAGACTTTGGAATAGTTCCTTTCTTATTTTTTAAAGAAAATCCATAAAATGAAACAGATAACAACATCAGGCAAACCAACAAAGCCCTTGAAGGCCATTACGTTCAAATAAGAGCCCCGGATTAAATACTGTGTTTTGGTGCCTGAAGGTAACAGAAGATAAGACATTGGTTTCCTTCTTTTATCTGTAAGAGGGGTATTGTTGAAAAAATAAATCAGAAACAGGATTTCAGGCATCTTTATTTGGAGACAGCTATGTCTTGTTCAATATCACTGACATGGGCAATCAAGAATAAGTTCTAGAAACCCTGATATCTCTGAACATCTTGCTTTAAAGTGAACAACCCCCCCCCCCAACTCCACCTCCCTGCCCCTTATGGCTTTGGAAGCTCTTCCTGAAATTCTTGTTACAACAGAACAAAAGAGAAATAGTGCTGTCATGAATGCCATTCAGAACATCTGTCCCAGGGGACTAGGGGTGTAGAGCAGATTCAGGCATGGAACCATCCTTCACTTCTCCTTCTGCTTTCCTTCTTCCTCTAAACCAATTCCAGCACCATCTCTAATTGCCTGCTCCCCACATTCCTCCCTTCGTCTCCTATGCCCCTTTGAGAGTTAGGGCCAAGGAAGACAGTTTTTATACTGACTCAGTGGAAAGCTCATGGAGCTTAGGGAAGCAGGATCAAGTCTGGGACTATTTGGGTTTCCATATGACGGAGGAATCTGTCTGGATTCCAAAAGAGTTGAAGTTCAAGATGGGTCACAAATGCTTTTCAGTTTGTGGGTTCACTTCTGATCCCTGACACTTGGCAGAGCTTCTGTAATATAATTTTTAAAGGGAAAATATGCATCCCATATGTGAAAATGCTTTAGTATAAGGGAAGTGGTAGAAGATCAGTGTTTTTTTTAAATAAATGTCCAACCTCTTATTCTTAATGTGGCTTTGGGGACAGATAGAGTTATGTGTGGAGCCTCTGAGCATTCACAACAGGTTAGTGCTGACAAATGCTAAAAATGTTAAGTATAGTAAAAGGTGGAAGGTCCTAGGGCTTGCTAGCAAGAAACCCAAGAACAATAGAATTTCACCAACCTTCTTATCTTTGTCCTCCTCCAGTTTTGAAGAGCTCTCAGAATATCTCTTCATTTCTGCAAGCTCTTCCTGTGCGTGCTGGAATTTTTGCAGAAGCACATTGACCTCTTGCTCTTTAGATTTCAAGAGAGTCTGAATATTTTCCTTTTCCCTTTTCATTTGTGAGACCTCACTTCTAATCTGGATAACCTCCAAATGGGCCTTTTCTTTCTCCTTTACTGAATCCTTTAATTTCGATGCCAACACACTCACTTCACTTTCTAAAGATGACTGGAGCTTTTCATAGGCAGACCTGGGCACCATGGCATCTGTCATCGCAGCCTTCTCTTCTAGGAGTTGTTTCTCCAGTTTTGCCACCTCCATTTCCTTGCTGGCAAGGTGCTCTTTAAGACTGCTTATTTTTTCCTCCATCTCTTTTGCAGTAGTCCGCAGCGTGGTTATCACTTGCAAATGTTCCGTGATGGAGACCGAGTTCTCTTTCTGCGCGTCAACCAGTTGTTTGAGCTGGGTCAACTCATTTAACACTTTTGAATACTGAGACTTCATTTCAGACAGTGCCTCTTCCGCCTTAGCCCTGGATATGTTCGTCACTTGCATCAGCTTCTCGTGCTCTGCTTTATGGATATATTCAGCTGTGACGTCTTCTAGAGATTTCCTCTTCCTGTAATCCTCCAACTCGGCCTGGGCTTCTTTGTACAGCTGTGACAGCTCACTCACCTGTTTGTTGAGTTCATCTATCATCCTGTTCATGGCCTCCTTCATGTCCTCAGCTTCATCATTGGCTTCCTGTGTCATCTGACTTTTTAGTGTATCTTTTAATTTCATGATTTCTTCTTGGGCTTCTTGGTATTTCTCAAACAAAAATGCTTTCTCCTTATTCATATTCTCAATAACAGAGCAATATGAACTTTTCATTTCCTCGAACTCTTCCACAGGCGGCTTAATCACCACACCCTTCTCCCTCTCTTCAAGTTTTTCCTCTAACTCTCTCACTTTCTCTTTGTTTCTTTCACTTTCTTCTAATGCGTTCTGGAGATCCTGCTTTAGCACATCTATTTCCTCCTCGGTGATCCTGACCTCACGGAGACGTGAATAGCTATCCACACTCTCAGGTGAGACGAGGCCCAGTTTCATCTGCTTCTGCACACGAAGGACTTCTTTCATAGCCTCCTCGTACTTGTTCTGAGTTTCTTTAAGTTTCTGGCTGAGGTCAGAGCCATTCTCTGAAATCTCTGCATTATTTAAGCACATCAATTCTGTCCTTCTGGACTGGAGCTCGGCCTGTAGCTGCTTCCTCTCTGCTTCAGAGCTCTCCAATCTCTTCTGTAAGTCTTGCAAAATCTCTTGTAGTTGCTGAATTCTGACATCGCTATCAACAGTGGATTTACTCGAGGAATGTGTTAAGACAGACGGAGATGATTTGGAATCTGGGGGACAGGTTTCACTAGCCTTGCCCAGGGCTGGGGCCAAGTCAGTTTGAGTGGAATGGTAAGAGTCAAAGCTGAGGTCTGCTTCTGCCTCTTTCGGAGTTTTGGCCTGGGAAAAAGGCAAGAATGAAATGGCACCAAAGGTGTGATTAGGTGAGCAGGAACGAGAGAACAAATCCAGAACTTACACATCAGAGAGCAGTGCGATCATTCTGCAGGTGTACCCTGGACCCACGACAAAATTCAGTCTGGGATTTGAAAGTTGGATTAATGACACTAAACTTATTCTGTGCTCTGTTAGGACAGATTATTGGTGCCACCAAAAACACTAAATTATTTTGGTTGTAAAGACTCTGACTCAAATTTTTCCTTTGTTTCTCATATTATTGTAGTTGCCAAGAGCGGTAATGGGCTTAGTACAGCCATTTCTTATCAAGTTCTTAAATCTATTAAATGATCAGCTTTACTAAATGAATGACTAATCATATACATGTCATATTATATATATCATACTATGTATATAATTATATGTAATTTACCAATTATTGACAGAAATAGAGTTTATGAATAACTTTCTCAGGAAGCAAATAATTTAAAACTATGAGATGATTAAGCTAACTCTATTAAAAAAGAAGAAACGAATGTAGATGTTTAAAACAAAATATCATCTGACTAACCCTGAAAAACCAATAGGTTGACCCTATGGAATAGTCTGTGGTAGCAATCTCTTTACCTACCTGTAATTTATCTTGTAATTCCTTATTGTGTAAGGTAAGAGAGGCAACTTTTGCTTGCAATAGGACAAGAAGATCTTGTTGGTCAGCTTCGGAACTTATATCCAATAAGCTATCAGCACCTTGGAAAAGAGAAAAGCTATTTAAAATAATATTTTAAAAAATAAACACTTATTTTCTGACCTCTAACAGACTCACTTTCTACCCAATCTAGTTCTTCTTCCTTGTCCTATCAACTGTCCCCTGCCCATCAACTGGATAGATGAACAGCAATTCTCAGGTCCTGGGATTTCCTTACTAGGGTATTCCTAGCATTTCATCTACTATTGTAGATGCCTAGAGACATATATGCTGGTCTGAAAACTGATGGATTTGGTCATAAATTTTCCATTCGCTTGATTAAGTGTTATACCTTGGTTGCTCTTTGTTCCTCCCATGCCTAATAAGTCCCATTTCTGTGAATCCTGTTAGAAATATCTCTGGAATCTGGTTCACTTCTTATCCCCACCACCATTACTCCAGTTCAAACTTTATCACCATACTTGGAAACTCTGCCAATAGCTCTCTAACAACCCTCTCTCTCTCCTCTAGTAAAAATGTAGCCTGAGCAACACTGTCAGACTAATCTTCCTAAAACACGCCATGATAGGGTCATTTCTTTGGTTAAGGTGCCTTAATTGCTCTCCCTCCAAAAATAATCTCCAAATTCCTTTATCTGGATTAAGGCCTCTGTAATTTGGCCCCAACCTACTTTTTCAGGTTTATGACTCGTGACTTCTTTCTCTAGATTTCCATTTTCCTCAGATTCAAGGTTTCCATCATACCCTCTATATTCTCAACACAAGGCTGATTCTTTAATTCTTTATGCATATGACTGCCCTTGCAGCATATCTCTGGCTAGATAACTTGTAGGCATCCTTCAAGACCCATGTAAAATTCTGTCTCCTCTTCAAGCATTTGCTGACCACCCCAGCATGAAACAGTCTTCTCTTCTTTGAATCCCACAGTAAACACTGTTGGTAAACCAGCACTTTTTGACATCCTACTGATTATTGTGCTGAAATAGCACCTAGAGCAGTGCTACTCAAAGTGCTCAGAGGCAAGACAAGAAACTTCCTCCAGAATTTTATTCAACGTACTGCATCCTTCATCCAGAAAGTCTTCCTATTAAAAAAACAATGTCAGCTGGACAAAACAGTGTGCTTAGTGATCTAGCTGGATGACTTTCTTGTGCAAACTCATTTATTGTAGACAGGCAACAGTTTACAGACCACACTCTGAATAGCACGGATCTAAATTTTTTCACTGTTATGTTTTTTATTTTCTCACAGCCATTTAATGCAAAGATGAAAACTTTCATCTTAATTTGGAAGGATACAAGATGACATTTCTTCATTGAAACGCTTACTTTCGATGTCTGGTGCCTAAGCTACAGCTTTACGAGACACCTTGACACAAAGTCTGGTGAGTTTGCAATGAACCAGGGGTTGGGGAGCATGACCGTAATTCTAAGCCATAGAAATTACTAAGATCGAATGGGTGGTTTTTAAAGTATCCAATGTAACAATTGTTCAGTTAACATTGATCTCTGCCAGGAATTAGAAAGCTCAATATTTCTAAATTTTGCAAGTTAAAAGCTCCAAATGAACCTCTATAAAATGCATAATAGACTAAGAAACTGAATGCTGGAGCAAAAAGAGGCCTTTGAAATAATCAACTCTACATTTTAAATTGATTCTGAAGGTACTGTACTACATTCTTAGAGGATAAACCCACAGGATGGACTCATAATCCAATGAATTAAACCCTGTCTGGGTGAAGACAATATGATGTGCATGATTTAATTAACATGCTATCTTTGCATGTGTTTATTTAAAATCCAAAGTAGAGCGGCCCGCCCAGTGGCATAGTGGTTAAGTTCACTCGCTTCGCTTTGGCGGTCTGGGGGGTTTGTGGGTTTGGATCCCAGGCGTAGACCTATGCACCACATATCAAGCCATGCTGTGGCAGGTGTCCCACATATTACATAAGTAGAAGAAGATGGGTATGGATGTTAGCCCAGGGCCAATCTTCCTCAGAAAAAAAAAAAATCCCAAGTAGAAAAGTTAGATTGGCAGCCCTGGAGGTGCTCATTTGACTCTCCCATTAGGAAATAACCTGCTGCTCAGCTGCAAGGAGTGCTGCTGGCTGACAGCCTGCAGCCTATGGACCTCATCTCCAAATAATGTTTTCAAATGCATAAAATAGAATACACAGGCTACAGTAATTTAAGAGCTTATTTTGTAACACACCAAATAACAAGATCTGGCAGCATGTCTAATAACTGCCATAATTTTTAGTAGAAATACTGTAAATGATATTTCAAGATATCTGCAATGACATTAAGGTGATCTGACATTATCTGTGAATTCTCTTGGTGTCAAAGTCACTAGTCTGCTAACACCACTGAGGGTTATTGCCTATATTCATAATTGAAGGAAATGCTAACATTGAGTTAGGGACAAATGAACACAGAGATATATTCTTTCACATCCAAGCTCAGAGACTTCTTAAAATCCAGGTGACGGCCCCCTGAAGTCCAGAGAGCGTCAGCCTGGGTGGTGCTGGCAGCCCTGGGGTGGCACTCCGGGGTTCTTCAACCCCGTCTGGCCTTTGCTCTCTTTAAATGGACATGGAATACTGGTCAAAGGAACAAAAACAGATGCTCCTTCATCTTACCTGTAGTACTGTCACTTAGTCTGTCTTTGTTTTCCCGTATAGAACTGATCTCAGCCTGCTGGGACACAAAAATGACTTAAAAGAATATTCCTGAATGTAACATTTCACAGAAGAGTCAAGCCAATTTTCCTCCTTGAGTTTACATAGAACAAAGTTGATGTTATCCTACTAGAAAAGTTGCCAGAAAATCTCAAGGAAAGAAGATGATATTTTAAAATATAAGTAAATTAAAGTGACAATTATTTACAAAAGTATAATTTCTAAAACATTAGAGGTTCCAGAGGGTATATTCTCAAAATATTTTTCAGAAATTTCATTTAGTAAGAACAATACAAATAACTTTTAAGATTATAATAATTTTATGTAATTGCTAATTTAGTGGGCTATGTCCTAAAACTTGAGATGGCAAATACTACTTTCACAATGATGTCAAATAGAAGTTTCATCTATCTGGGTAACACGTTGATTAAAATATATTAAAAGTACTTTTTAGCTTTATTGTTTTATAAGTTATCTGCTATTAATATGTTATTATTAATATTTCTAATGGTAGTAAATAAGAATATTTTTTACATCAGGGAATATAAAAGTAATTTTACAAGGGAATAAAAATTCTTATAATCTTGGATTGGCATTTGATCCTCTAAAGATTTCCTCTAAACCTTTGTCCCTGAATATCTGTCTGTTAATATATTGCAAAAAGTCTCGTAACTTCAGGGGTTGGCCCAGTGGTGTAGTGGTTAAGTTCATGCACTCTGCTTCTGGCGGCCCAGGGTTCGCAGGTTTGGATCCTGGGCGTGGACCTATGCACTGCTCGTCAAGCCATGCCGTGGCAGCATCCCATATAAAGTAAAGGAAGATGGGCACAGATCTTAGCCCAGGGCCAATTTTCCTCAGCAAAAAGAGGAGGATTAGCGATGGATGTTAGCTGAGGGCTAATCTTCCTCACAAAAAAAAGTCTTGTAACTTTAAAGCCAGACTCTCATTTGAAAACAAAATACAGTGACTTGCCAGGAATTACTGTTTCATCTAGATGAGCCACAGACCATGATAAGAGAGAATTTTTCAGCAAAGGAACTTTTGTAAAGGCTCAAATGCTAAAAATAAAGTGGCTTATTTTTAGCAAGTGCTTATCTTTATGAAAAGCTTTCTTATCACTTTAAAAAATATATACTTATTTTTATTTTTTCAACTATATTAAGGTATAATACATCCATTTAAAGTTTACAATTTGAAGAGTTTTGACAGATATATACCCATGGAACCACCCAGATATACAGCCATAATCAAGATACGGAATATTTCTATTACATCTAAGAATTTCCTCATGCGTCATCACAGCCAGTCCCTGACCACCCCATTCCCAGGCAAACACTACTCTACTTTTTGCATTTTCTAGAACTTCTATAAATGGAATATCATAGGGTATGAATTTCTTTGTGTCTGGCTTCTTTGACTCAGCATGATGATTTTCAGATCCATCTATGATGTTGCTTGTACAGCACTTCACTCTTTTTTATGGCTGAGTAATATTCCTTTCTATAGATGTATCTCATTATCCATTCACTGGTTGATGGACATTTGGATTGTTTCCTGTTTGGGGATATTGTGAAAAAAGCTGCTATATAAACATCTGTGAATAAGATTTTTTGAGACATATAATTTAATTTCTCTTGGGTAAACACCCATGAGTGGGTATCTAGATCATATGTTAGGTGTATGTTTAACTTCAAGGCACTGTCAAACAGTTTTTCAAAGTAGTTGTACCATTTTACATTCCTAGAAACAAAATATGAGAGTTCTAGTTCTTCCACATCCTCACCAACAATTGGTATTTTTCAGCTTTTGAAACTGGAGCCATTCTAAATGGTGTCACTTTTTATCTTTTAGTGAGTTTTTAAATTTTTTTTTGTAAAAAATGAAAGTCTTTTTACAATCTATTTCTGAAAATCATAATTATTCTTTGCAATGCATTGCCTCCTTTAAGCCATAATCATATTTGAAGATATTAGGGTACTAATCGTAAGAGCATAACTTCCTTTCCTTGCCTTGTATAGATATTCATCTTAAGAGTTTATTAATAAAATCTAGTTAAAGTGAGAGAAATGATAGGTTGACAGAATCTTTTTCAGATCAATGTGCATCCAAGTTAAAAGAAAATTTATCTTTAGTAATTCTTAGATGGAGGAAATATACAATTATACCATTGAAATTTCATTTTAATAATTATACATTTTACTTTCTTTCCAAGTATAATTTCTTAGTGATTGTTAGGTAAACAGATATTGAATTGAAATATCCCCCCATTCCTTAAAATACTTTCCAACCACAAATCTACAGAATCAAGTGGAATAAGACCTAATGGATTTTCTAAATTTTCTAAAACAAATACATATTACTTTTATAGTCAGGAAAAAGTTTAATTAAAAATATACAGTTACTTCTCAGTAAAATATCAGAGAACAACAAAAATTTCTTTCTTTTTGATTGGCATTATATCAACTCAATTTGGTAAGAAGACTGGTTATCAAATAAATTCTTATCTTTGTCCCTTTTTTTAAACGAAGGCAATTAATTATGAGTTAATGAACGTAATTTATTCATCCTACTCTTTTTGTATGGAGTCCATGCCGGGAAAAATAATCAAGGAGTGCTTCATGATGAGGTTGTGAACCAATCACTAAGAAGTATATTCTGTTTTGCCAAGTGTTGTATCATTTAAGTCAAGTCTATTACTATCATAAAATTCAACAGCAAAATTGAACACAGAAAGGAAATACCTTGAAGGGTGCTTCTGCAAAAAATACTGATTCCTTTCCCGAAAGTGGTGTTGAAGTTATTGATCTTGGAGAAGACATATCACTCAACTAAAAAAACAAAATGAAAACCAGTGATAAACAATGCTTCCTCAAAGTCTTTTCTTCTCCAGTGCCAAAGAATTAACCTATGTAACTAATGCAAATAAATCTAAGAGTCATTATCCTTAGTTTCAATTAATTCAAGGGTAACATATTTCCAGTGTAATTCAGCTACCTCAAATACTTTTTGAAAGTTTGCAGAGTGTAACTAGAGAACTTTGCTCCTATATTTACCAGAATTAATTTTAAAAATCTACAAAACTTCTATTGCAGGTTGAGAATATTATTAATGAATATGTTAACATATTTAAAATTGTTATCAGACGAGATATTCCTCTTAACTATTTGAATATGGATTATTCTTTTTATGGCCTATGATTCTTTTAATAACAACCCCCAGCTTGTTTTTATTGCCATTTCATAGAGATCCAAGCTTCCCCCACTATGCAGAGTAACTGTAAGCTCAGACGTGAAAGCTGCTTTTAATATCAGCCAACCTTCAGTGTAGTTAGAAAGGCAAATATATTTTAAAAATGTTTTAAAAAACCAAGTAAAATTCATTTTCAACTAACTGCCTCACCAGCTATCCATTCTCCTGTCCTCTACCATTAATACGAGAAACTGAAAATAGACTGAGCTTATTATCTTAAGGAAAAAGTTTCTGTCATAAGATTTTGAGGAACTTCCTTGAGGCTTTTAAAAAAGATACTGTTCAAGTCTTCAGTTTTGAAATAAATAAGAATCAACATTATTTCCATACTAATAATCAAAATCCTTCATACCACAATTTGTCATTTAAAACCACTGAAGAAAATTTAAAATGTGCATTTAAGGGTCAATTCTAAAACATTTCTTTCTGGCCTAAACACAGAATGACAAAATTATGGCTTCGTGGTTGTTACGTTTGCTCATTGTTGGTTTGCTTGTTTTTACCTGCGTAGGACTGATAGGAGGTGGTGGAGCTTTGCGTCTTTTTGGAGTCCCACTTCTTTCTGAGCTTATTTTAGGGACTTGATCATGCTGAAACTTATCACAGTCCAAAGAACGGAGGGGGGTTAGTTAGGTTAGTCAAGTCTGAGCAAAGAGCTTCATCAAACAATGAGAAAAACCTCAACAGTTCATGCATTTCTTACTTTACCAAGATCTGAAATCTGTTACCAACATAAAACTAGGTAATATGCATGCTCCAAGTTTTCTTCCAGCAGCCCATGCTTTAACAGCAAGAAAATAAAAAATACAAGACAAAACCAGATTAAGTTGGTGTAGAGAACTGGGAAGGTAGAGAGTAAGGAGTTGTCTACCACAACTTAGAACCCAGAATACATTCATAGTCTAGCTTTCATCTTAATGCAAGGCAGTGGTATTTTCCCCACCTTGGCATTACTTCCATTCCTTTTCTTAAAGAACGTAAGTATTGGGGAGGGGGGGAACCTCATCTCTGAAGGTTATGGACAAATAAGTAACACAGTTAGTACATAAATTCAGTATTGAGTATTTGTTGTTTATAATTTTTTCAAGAACCTTGATGTATAAATAAACAAATAAAACAGCCAAACATACTTGTTAATAAAGTAAAAAATAGTGACTATGTTTTTAGAAAAAAACTCCAAAATAACAGGGCAAACCTCTCAATTTCTATCTGTGTAACATCAATGACATTTTAGAAAAGCCCCAATTAAAATAAAAAGAAAAGCTAAATCTCATTTTCATTAAATATGTAACATTGCCATGGATGTAGGACTATAATCCATGTGAGATTACAAGTATTTAAAAATATTACTATGCATTCTCAGAATTTAAACGACAAACATTTTCACACCAATAGGAAATATTAGTACCTTTCAGAAAAAGATGAATATATAAGTAGCAAGTTTAAAGTTACATGCTTTGGAAATAGGGTAAACCATAAGAAAACATTTACCTCCTTATAACAGTGAATCATTTATTTGAAAGATATTTTACTGAAGTATTTCAACATAGTCTTTATCACTTTTCCAGCGGACCACAGAGTGGTTTAATCAGACCATTTTCAATTCCCACCAGCAAAGATGAAAAAAAAATCACCTCTCAAAGATAAATACCTGCTTTGGTTTTGTTGGTGTCTTTAAATCTATTAAGGAAAAAGTGAAAAAGAAAACTATAAGAACCATAATGACTCATATCCACTTTGGGTGGGGGGGGGATACACACACACACACAATATACACAATATTTAGCACTTTATTTTTCTTCAAGAATATGTTTAAAAGAATAATAAAATATATTGCACAAATTCCTTTATCCTTTGGGGAAAATGGAGTGGACAAACTTAAAGCAACACTGGCTATTTTCTTTCACATACCAGCATCCTGAGAGATTTTTGATAATAGAAGGCTTTGAATTCCTGCATTTTCTGAGAGTTTGGAATAATGTAAGGCATTGTGTCCAAGAGAATCTACAAGGTTTAGGTCTGCACCCTTTTTAATTAAGGCTTCCACGATGTTAGAGCTGCCGATCTCACAAGCCAGCATGAGAGCAGTTCTAGAGAAAAAAAGGAGACATCAAATGAGTAGTAACAAAATATGAAAACATTTTCCTGGAAAATCATTTAATTTGTCTTAAAAACAGGGAAAAGAAGATTAAGCACTGTTAAACCTTACTACACTTAATCTTCTAGGCAATTCAAAACGGAATGCTATGCAGGTGCAGTTACATAGTTTTTTTAAAACCTCAGATTAAATCAAAACATTAAACCATATTAGGTCAAATAACACAGACATAATCTTCTAAACATAATCTTCTGAATATGACGGCACAAATCTTGTCCTTTCACCTCAAGCATTTTAAAGTACCTATACACTATTAACACTTTTTAAAAAACAACCAATATGTTTACTTTTATTTAACTTTGCGTGAAAAGTCATAGGAAACAGCCTATTCACTTTAGTATTTAATCATCTCATCACAGATTCAGTGATGCTCCCAGAGGTCTAGGGAAAAACAATTTTAAGTCAAAACAGATTCTTTTTTTTTTTTTTTTTTGTGGGGAAGACCAGCCCTGAGCTAACGTCCGTCGCCAATCTTCCCCTTTTTGCTGAGGAAGACTGGCCCTGGGCTAACATCCGTGCCCATCTTCCTCTACTTTATATGGGACGCCACCACGGCATGGCTGACAGGCAGTGCGTCGGCGGGCGCCCGGGATCCGAACCGGCGAACCCCGGGCTGCCAAGCGCGGACTAAGCCGCTGCGCCACCGGGCCGGCCCCAAAACAGATTCTTGATTATCAAAAAAGGCAGAAAATAAAAAAGTAAAGAAGTTAAAAACCACTTTATAATAAATGATCCAAAATACAGCTGTGATATTTTGAAAGACTCTCAGAACATGGGTATCACCGAAATCACATGATTTCTAATTCTGTGGTACCTTCCATTTTTGTCCCTGGAATTTACATCTGCTCCATGATCCAGGAGAAAGCGACAGACCTCACTGTGGCCATTTTGTACTGCAAGAAGCAGTGGTATGTTCCCATCCTAGGAGACAAATTCAGATTAAGATTTTAACTCAAGACACCAAATGCCAGAATTGCAAAGGGTCTTGTTCTTTCTACATTTATTCCTGAACTGTCCTGCTGGTCTTATATTTGACTCACCATGATAGTCTGCCCCCAACAGGGCCGCCATTACATGTTAGCACAACTCTTCTTATGGAATTTCACTGACTGTTAGCTTTCCCTCAGGAGCCTCAGCCTCTTGGGCTGCTTGTTCCCTCACCTATCACTCGTCTGGTGATGGTGTGAGAGAGAGTGGATCACAAAGGAGGTAACGGCTCAAGGCACATGTACCACGTTTACTGAGGGATGGTTCCGGAGAAATGAAGGACTTGTTTCACATGGCATCAGTAGGTCCCACTGCCCCCTAATCAGCTTCTTCTGAGTGAACTACATGTAACCCCTACCACGCCACTATTGTCTTCTCAGAAAGCATACCCTTTCATAACCTTACTAGGTATGAAAACATAACATAAATTAGAGTTTATTTGTCTACTACTGACACGTGACTAGATAAAGAAATTGATGGAAAGAATGATTTGTTTAATGTTACAATATGACAACTGGCAATTCCTTTGGAAAAAAAGAAAACTAGATCCCCATCTCATGTACCAACTATGTAAGGTGGATGAAGAACTGAAATATTACAATACAAAACAATTGAAAAACTACTAAAAGAATATAGACGTGACTATTTCCATAATCCTAGGGTGAAGGGAGCCTGGCTCAAATGACACAAACCATAAAGAGAAGCTTTTATTCTGCTCTTTCCCTGAACATACCCCCCGAATGGGGTCGACAGTAATTTTTAAGGTAGAGGTATTCAAAAAGGCAAAGAGAAAAAATAGGTTATTATTTTAACATGGGGATTTTTAAAAATACAATTGCTGCTTAAGGATTAAGTCTCTTCTTAAAGTAGAATTTCAGACACATCTCTAAAAAATTATCTCTGAAATTATAACACTTTCTGGTTATCAAGTACTGACATTCAGGGAGTGTGAATTTATTTACAGATTCTATATGCTCACTTCACAATATCGTCATCAGGTATAAGTGTATGCATATCAATTCCGATGCCACAGAGGGAAATTTAACACTGTAACCAGGAGCAATAGGTATGTAAATTTATTCTCAAAATAGCCCAGTAAGGTTAAAACAGGCTAGAAGTGGTCTTCAAAGTTGGGAAACCCTAACCAGGAGTACCCAAGGTGGTACGTAGGGTGCAGAATGAAAATAACAACACTTCTATTTAGGCTCATTTATTCTTAAAAATCAAGCCTTATTAATATTTATGTTGATGGTAGACCACATTTGTACCCTTAGATACAAATATACATATATAGGAAGTGCATGCTGCAAAATGTTTTATTAATGATTTAGGGACCAATGACAAATACTACTTAAATCTGTTTTGCAGAAAAGGATCTAGGTTGAAAAGCAATAGAATTCTGCCACATACTTAGGTATCTAAAGTCTTAGTGACTCTCAGAAGTAGCCCATGGTGCTCTACCTCTAGTGGCCACCTGGTACTTACCAAATCCTTGAGGTTTATGGGGCTTTTGTGCTCACAGAGAACCTGCACAGCTTGAAGGCAGCCCTGCGCAGCTGAAGGGAGGAAAACACAACACCACAGCTGATCACAGAGCTACTCACACAACAGGGGCATCAGACATGTCTAGGAAAGAAGAAGTCATGTTCTCCCCAGTTTGCATGCACGTATTCTAGTTGCGTTGAAGAGAAATGGTGTTAGGAAGGTTAAGTAAGAGGTGTTTTAGATTACTATTTAATTTCAATGTTATCCAGACATAAAGCCAGCGACTGCCAGTTCCTTTAGGCAAACATCTGATTCAACTTTCGTAGGACTTAGCTTCTCCACAGCGAGTGCCAAAAGAAATTCATAAATCTAATCATCCCAGAGTTCAGTGTCAACGTTTTTTGTCACTTTAAGCTGTGTGACAGATAGTAATGCAAAATGTCAGTAAATAAAATTGATTCATGTTCTTTATGATCCCCAAATCAAAAAACATATACCATACAAATCTACAAACGCTTATGAATATCTCTTAAACAAGAACCTTAAATTAGTTAAAATATAATAACCATGACAATTTTTACTGGTTGTTTGGTGGGGAACTGATGAATTCTAGATGTATTCCTTGGTAAAACTCTACAAGCTTTGCAAACTGAGTAAAATGAGAACATGTAAGAATGATGACAAAAAACAGCAGCAGGAGTAATACAGTAAGGTTAGTGGCTTGAATAAGGAAAATGAAAAGTGTTTCTTATGGCAGAAGACGACAAATATAAGAATGAAAGTTACCTGCATAATGTAAAGCTGTTTTCCCAGAGCTGTCAATACTTTCGGCTGGGCATTTAGACTATAAGACAAAAATAAACAAATACGTGTCATAAAATTCAGTTCTATTCAATTCATCCTTTTCCTGCAAGGTATGATGCGACTTATTAGCAAGAGTATAAACATGAATAAGCCGCAGTTACCACGCTCCAGGGGCCTACAGTCCCTCATGGGGAGGGAGACCCATCTCCAAGTAATCATGATGCAGACAAACTGCCACCCTTTGCTGCTCCAACTGTCCCTCCTCTCCCTTACATAGTCAATACATTGCCACCATTTCATCCCCACCAGCTAACAAATGTGCTCTAGGATTTCTCATTTTGATTCCACCTTTAATTCTCCCCTTTCACAAAACCAACTTTCTGTTAAGAATTGCCCACACACAGTCCCCATTTCCTCACCTCCCATTCATTCCTGAACCCACTACAGTTGGGTGTCTGCCCTCAAGACACCATGGAGATAGCCTTAGTCAAAGTCACCAATCTTCATGTTTCCAATGACAACACACATTTTTGTCCTCCTCTTACCAACCTCTCATCTGTAACCCACTCGCCCTTCTCCAATAGCCCACAGCTCTGCCCATCCTATCCTAGTTTTCCTCCCACTGCTCTGGCCACTCCTCCTCCTTGAGCCAAACATAAAACCTTGGGGTTCCTCAGAGCCCTCTCTTGAAGCTCTCTTCTTTGGTAATCTCACCTACGCCCATAGCTTGACATGCCACCTAGAAGCTAAGGACTCCCAAATGCATATCTCAACAATAACAACAATAATATTGCATAAGTATTGACTATTATATGCCAGGCGCTATTCAAAGAATTGTTTTATGACTCCTAACAACTCTGGTTAGATACTATTATTTAGCCCCATTTTCAGATGAGAAAACTAAGGTACAAAGAAGTTAATAATTTGCTCAGGTCACAGTAAGGGGCACAGTCAGGATTTGAACCCAGACAGGCTGGGCAGGAGCCTGTGTTCTTATCTGCACACAACAAAGGCTATCTCTGAGCACCAGGCTTGACAACCCACTGCCTACTTCACATTTCCGTTCCGATGTCTCACAAGCCTCAGACAGAGCATGGCCAGGACTTCTGCTTCCCCTCCCCGATGCCCAGCCTGATCCTCCCTGACACTTCCCTGTCTCTGTCAATGGCACCACATCAATCTAGCCAGTGAGCCAGAAACCACTGAGTCAGTCATCTCTGATTCCTTCTCCTCCTCCTCCCACATGTAATTTACCATCCTGTCAATTCTGTCTCCAAGCACAGTCCGGATCTACTCTCTTCTGTTTCTCCATTACCACAACCTAGTCTAAGCCAGCACCTTCCCACCTAGACAGCTGCGACAGCCTCCCGGTGGGTCTCCACAGTTCTCCTTTTTCCCCCTTTAATCAATTCTCTGTACAACTAGAGTGAGCTTTTAAAACCGAGAATGTCACTGTTTACTTACAAGCTCTTCACAGTTCCACGCTGTATGGAGATGAATCATGGTCTGCCCAGCATGACACATGAGGCCTGTGCCCTGTACCCTTCCTTCTCCTCCTCAATCGCTTTGCCCCAGGCCCACTCACTGGCTTTCCTTCCTCCCTGACTAGTGCCTTTCCTCCCTTAGGCCTTTTGTACTTGCTGTTCTGTCTGCTTGGAATGTTTTCCTCTTGGCTGTTTGCATTGTTGAGTTCTCAGCTTAAATATCACCTCCTCCACGAGGCCATCCCTGAACATCCATCCCCCCCCACTCTCTTGCTGTACCCTGTTAAGTTTCTTCTGAGCGTTGTACAATTTGTAATGTGTATTTGTACACTTGTTTACCAGATTGCAAGCTCCACCAGGATAGGGGCTGCTCAGTTTGTGAGTATATACTCGATGCTTGACACAAGTACACATGCCCAGGGGACACTTGCGAGAAGAAAGAGTGAGGAGAATGGCAGGCTGTCAGGGGAGGGAGAGAGTTCATTTGAATTTGAAGGATCTCACAAGGCTCTATTTGTGTTCCTCGCCTTGAGGAGACGGAACTCTGAGGAGTATCTTCTGCAGACAGATAGTAAGAGCAAAAGCCTAGAGAGGCTAGAGAGAGAAGAAAATGCAGAGGGTACAGCGGTGAGGGTGGCAGGAGATAACAAGGGTCATATCACAGAGGGCATGGGTTGCCAAGACAAGAGGTGAAGAACTGACGAGAGAGGTGTAGGACCCAAGGAAAGCAACCCATTAGGAGGACATCAAAGCCCCAGGTTTTAACAACTATCCAGAAAGAAGGCATTCAGACAATTTTCAAGTGAGGGGAGGCAAGAACAGGCAACCATTAGAGTGAAATGTCTGTCTGCCCTTCAGTGGTGAGAAGAATGGAGATCAAGTTACGACTCACCATGCTTTGGCCTAATTTTAGAATAGCACAAGGAACTGTTTAAAGGCTTCAAAGATTCCAGAGAAAAACCAATCCATTTGCATAAGCAGATATAAAATTACATTAGAGGCTAGAATATCTGGTCCTTGCCCGTGAGGATTTTCAGCTTGTCAGGTTCATTCTTCCTTAAAAT
The DNA here is from genome assembly GCA_031878705.1 of Tapirus indicus. Taxonomy (NCBI): domain Eukaryota; kingdom Metazoa; phylum Chordata; class Mammalia; order Perissodactyla; family Tapiridae; genus Tapirus; species Tapirus indicus. Next base: position 118,872,940 of record CM062921.1, read on the forward strand.
CAGAGCCAGATGCCAAGTCTGGATAGCCAAGCCAGGACGGGAATGCAGATTTAAAAACAACTAAGTTAAAAAAATTGACGTAAAAGACCAGGGGTGTGGAGGCTGGGCACTTGGGCAAGTCAATGATCGCCATTTATCCAGAGTGCCCACTCCCAGAGGAGGCAGATAAGAAAAGTTCTATTTTAACTGGTTTCAGGAAGAAGCCTCATAATAAAAATAGTCATCATCATCACAGACGTTGATCTATTTTTCTTGAATTTCGCTTCACACCTGTCAAGGTTAAAGCATTCCTGGCATTCGCGGTAGCTCGCATCATGTAATGCAAGACAAGAAGCCATGTAGTCGACGGAGCAGGACAAGCTGAAGAATGTGACTGCATTTCTGTACTAAAATTGCAAAGCTAAACGAAAGCAAGAGGCCGGGTCGCAGCCAGTGCTCTGAAGGCCGAGGCAACCGTTCCACAGAACAGACAGTACTCCAAACACATATTCTATTGCTCTCTGCTCTTCCTGAAAACAGCCAGCCTGCATTTTGACTGGCAACAGCTGGACGTTACTGTAGGAACTGCTATTGGGATTGCATTAAATATTCATCTTTAAAGAGTAACGGAAGTCGTGACCCTAAGTGATCATTATAAACTTCCTGGGAAGGTTATCAAACTAGAGAATTGGCTTAAAATTATCAAGAATAAAACCAAGAACTTAAACACTAAGAACTAAAAGCTCATCAAATTACCTTCAAGGAAATAATGGCTGAAATTCTGCTTCTCAAGAAGAGCTGCATTCTACTAATGACTGAAAGAATACTAGGATATTGGAGATTCTATATTGTAAGGATCTCCAACAGCATGGAAAAAATTTTTGAAAACTATTTGAAAAGCATAAGTCATTCAGAAAAGAAAAGGAGCTGAAGAAAGGGGAGAAAAAGACGCTCCAAATTTTGGCTAGAATCCTCTTCCCTACCAGTGCAATTGCTATGGAAATAATCTTTTCCTTGGGTATCATTTCAATAATGAAGGGCTTCATAGAAAACCCAGGTTCTGAGATAGTGTTTAAAGGAGTGCGTGTACATGCATTTGTCCTTTCACAGATAAGGTTACTTTTAAATTTTAAAAGGGACACATTTATAATTTTAAGTTGTTGCCACTTTACCTGAAGAAGCTTCTTGATGCATTCATGGTGGCTGTTCTTGGCCGCGAGATGCAAAGCACTGTGCCCTAAACGGATTAAAAAAAAAAAATTGGAAAAAGAGGCCACACGTTTGAAATCTTTCTTATCTCTGTAATGAAGACAACTATGAGGAAATAAATTGTTCTCCAACAAAGACGAAATTGTTATTCTTGAGAGTGAGGCCTCAGCTTCTTATCTGTAAATTCACCGTGACTAAAGTGGGGAGAACACACAGCATCTCGCCCACTGGATAACATTCAGGGTCTGCTCCAACTGCCGTCCTCTTGGGGTAGAGTTAAGCCCCGGGCTAGAAGCTTGCGGTGGACTCATGGCATGCAGCTTGAAAGCTGTCAATGTGGATGCCAAATGTCCTGCATCCACAACAGTCACACAGGCTACAACTCCTACAGGCCTAGGAACCCGATAAAGGCAGCCTGCAAGCCAGCAGAGAACAGGACAAACACCCGCACGCTTCAGTCCCCACCTGTGACCTCTCATTCTTCTCTCCTCCAAACGCACTCCAGCCCTGAATGGAGATTACCTGGAGTTCTCAGATAGTCAAAGTTCTTATGGAGAAGAAGGAGAAGAATTATAAAAATGACAACACACTATTAAAGTAGCATTTCTTTACATCTCCTTCACAGAACAGGACTCCAACATGAGGCTCTCTGATGCTTCTGTGGTCAGATAACTTTAGGAAATCCTAATGCTATACCCAGCTCCCCCCACCGCCCAATGGGCCTATGGAATTCCTATAGAAGAGGGGCTTAGGGGCAGCCTTGGTATGGCTACCAGACCAGCAGGCTCCCACCCCAGGGCCTTTACGAATTGCTCTTTTTTGTTTGTTTGTTTGTTTTTGTTTTTGTGAGGAAGACCAGCCCTGAGCTAACATCCATTGCTAATCCTCCTCTTTTTGCTGAAGAAGATTGGCCCTGGGCTAACATCTGTGCCCATCTTCCTCTACTTTATATGGGACGCCGCCACGGCGTGGCTGACAAGCAGTGTGTCGGCGGGCGCCCGGGATCCGAACCGGCGAACCCCAGGCTGCCAAGCGGGAACTAAACCGCTGCGCCATGGGGCGGCCCCACGAATCACTCTTTGCTTAGCCTGGATTCTCTTCCTCAAAACCACACAGCATGCTCTCTCTCCTCCCCTGAAGCCGCCGCTGAAATGCCGGCTTCTGCATGAGGCCTTTCCTGACCTCCCCATTTAAAATTCCCATTCCCCCGCTACCCTTTTTATCGCTATTCCTGCTTCATTCTTTGTTCTTCATAGCACCAAGCACCTTCCAACACTCCCTTCCCACCGCCCCCCCCCCACTTCTCTCTCTCTCTCTCTCCACACACACACACAAACACACTTACATAGTTAATTGTTCTTCTTTCCCCACTAAAATACAAACTCAGTGAGGACAGGAATTTTTGTCTTATTCCCTGCTGTATCCCTAGTGCCTGCAACACTGATGGCACATAGTAGGCCCTCAATGTATACTTGTCCATTTGAATTAGAGGACATGTTCATTACAAATGTCTGGGGAGGGGGTTTGGGGGAGGTAATCAAAGTTACCACTGCCAGCCAACCCGATACACCTAGTAAACTCTTAAATCCTGCGTTTCCCCAAGTGTTTAGCCAAGATACCCACAACATAACACCCGTAAACAAGCCACGTTTTGGAACATGCTTAAAGCTTGGTTTCTCAGCCTCAGCGCTACTGACATTTTAAGCTTTGGGGGGTTGTCCTGTGCACTGTAGGAAGTTAAGCAGCATCTATGGCATCTACCTGCTACATGTCCAGTTGGGACAATCAGAAATGTCTCCAGACATTGCCCAATATTCCGAGGGGCAAAATCACCCCTGGTTGAGAATCACTGGCTTAGAGGAACAATTTCTTTTATATAGTGGTCCAATCTCCAAATACCACTTCTCCTTTCTGAATTAGTCTTCACTCTGTAACACTAACCAGAAATCCGCTAATTATTAGAGAATCCTATGACAAGGAAATACCGTATTTAAAAATTAGAGGGTTTTGGGACCACAGTGAGCTGCACAAAGCATGTGAAAGGTCAAAAGATCAGATTCTTTCTTTTCTGAGATCGGCTGTACTGAGAGATTTTAGGGGTATGCGGAGGGGGAGTTTAGCAGGGGCAGGAATCCTTTCCCCCTCTCCCAAACAGATGAGGAAGATTAGGAAATGAGGGAAGTGAGACCCTTGGAAGTAGGAAGACAAAGATCTTCTCTTCTCCTTCCTCCTTCTACTGCATGAGACCTCTCCTTCCAGGACATATAATGCATAATAGTGTGCGTTCAGTTACATTACGCATTAGACAGGCTTTAGTGGGTTAGCCTGGCCCCCAACCATCACTTATACCAGTGTTTCTTAGGACAAGCACATTCTAAGTTTTAAACAAATGCCTTACACATGAACTTTTGGAACCCATCCTGATTGTGACTAGAAGACTGTTTATGTTGTGTATGCAATGCATTAACTTCTGTCTATGCCGTGGACAAAAGCTGTTCTACATAAACAGTGCCCACTGGAAAAAGGCACAGTTCTCCAAAGACAAGATGGTAGGGAGATTTAAACAACTCACCATAAAATAAATAACAGGCTTTCCTTTCACTCCAAGTGTTCTAGTCATACCTGGAAGTAAATACTGTGCTTCTAGAGAAACAAAATTCTTTTATTCCCTGGCCCTGTGATGTGTTTTCCTACTCAGGAGCACAAAAGTATTTTTCACTTAAAATAGTCTCAAAATCCAAATGATGCATCATTCCCTGGACGTCATTACACTGAAGTGAGGTGTCTCTCACCACTACCATTAAAACACAATTCTCTTTCCAAATGCAAACTTTTCTGGAGAGAATATATCAAATTAGTGACAGAATGTCACTGTAACGAGACAGTGCATAAGTCTGGCCCCGATTCCACTGTGGATCTGTCTGGAATGTCAGGAAGCAATTTCCCTATAGGCAAGGAACAGGGCAACCCTAATTCAAGTGCATTCCAGCAGAACTTTGCCTTTAAGTAAAATGAGCAGTGCTATTTATAAGTCAAGAGTCGTGGTTTAAGAATCCTACTATTGAAAGGAAGACTAAGAAGTCTAAGCCATTCTAGTGACAGAACACTTCCCCCAAACTGCCTCAGACAATAACCATTTATTCAATTATTTAAGATCACTGGAGAAAACAGAGAAGAATGAACTAATAGAGCAATCATTGATAAGACTGAAAAGATATTCTTCAAGTGCATGTGAAAAATTTTAAAACCGATGGAGTCATAGGATACGAAGATATGGCTAACAACTACCAAAAGGCCAAAGTTTGAGATCTCACAGTTTCAGATCATAATACAGAAACATTTAGGAAAACAAAGAGAATTAAATGATACTCAACTAGATAAGAAGATTTAAAATATTTTCTTAAAAACCAGAGTTTCAGAATGCTGAATATAGTTAAACAATAAAAGTATAAATTTTTTGGTTCTTATTTACAATTTTAAATATATTTAAACAACATTATTATCAGAAATCCTGTGTTGTTTTTTTTTTAACTGAGGAAGATTTGCTCTGAGCTAACATCCACTGCCAATCTTCCTCTTTTCGAATGTGAGCCACCACCACAGCATGGCCACTGACAAATGAGTGGTGCAGGTCCGCACCTGGGAACTGAACCTGGGCCGCTGAACTGTAGTGTGCTGAACTTAACCACTAGGCAACCGGGGCTAGCCCAGAAATCCTCATCTTTACATCAAATTTTTATCCCTGAAGCACAAGTCCATTCATCTTGTTATATTTCCAGGGGAGATAAGATCTGAGTATAAAAGATTTATTTATAATAATCATTCTTACTATTAAATAGAGTTGTGAAATTATCCCTTAGTCTCCCCAGTATAGACTTGCACAGTGTTTTATATAGAATCAAAAGATTCTTTTACATGTGTATGTGCATCATTTGAAACATTTTCATGGCCAGGTTATGCTGATCATTGTATATGGTTGGCCCCCTGACCTCCCACACACATGAGTTAACAGCAAGCCAAGTACTACAAATCATACAATTGTTTTTGGTTTCCCTTTATTCCAAATAAAATATGAAATAGACTTATGGGCTATAATTTGCAGTTACATTTTAAATGACCCATTCTCTAAAGTGTCTGAGTTTTAAGATGAATATCATCTTTTGTTGTCTTCACATGGTGTCAAATTTGAGTGGGATCAGGGGCACAGTGGAATGGAAGGCCACCCAGAAATCAAAACAAACGCTAACCAAGCACGTGGAGACCCTCAGGAAGAGCAAGAGTTCTCAAGTTTCCCCGTCCTGAGGACTCTGTGCATTATGATATTTCCATACCTCACCTCCCACTCTCCTAAGTCTCTCTTCTATGAAAAAAAAAAGTTTTATTATGAAAGTCAAATGTGCAAAGGGACCAGAGAAAATTTAAAATATGGGAGTGTGACAGAAACTGCACATCATCCTTCAATCTCTGTTTCCACCTCTTTCTAAAGCAAAACCGTCTCTATTTTTAACGGGACAAATTGCTGCCCAGAATTTCCCAGCTTCCCATAGAGCCTGGTGAGGCCACATGAGATCTGTCCAGTGAGATCTGACTGTGTGCCTCTCATGGGCTGTGCTTGCCCTTCCGCTTGCTGCTGCTGGGATGCAGACCCAGGGGGGAGCCATCCTGGGCCATTAGGACCATTGTAACACGCTGGATGGTGGGGCAACAGGAGGAGTCCAGGTCCCCCATGGTGTGGAGCCGAGCTCCCATACCAATTTGGGACTTTGAACTGAGAGAGAGAAAATTCTATCTTGCTTAAGCCACCTTGTCACATTGCGTCAAATGTATACACTCGCTGATACAGGGAGTCTGAAAGCTAATGCTTCAGAGAAGCGTTGATAACAAACAGAAGATTTTATGGTCTTCTTCAATCTTCTGTTAATGCTGCTGTTTATCCTATCTCACACTCCAGGGTGCTAAATGCAGGCATCCAAGGAGTCAATGTTACTCTTTGTCCAGGAGAAGTGTTTTCTAAGGAAACAGACAGAAATGCCAATTCTTACATCAGTGAAGAACAACAGCAGACAAAGTAATGAAAAGGGCTGGACAAATACATAGGTCCAGTTCAGAGATGGCGTGGTGAGCCCAGGAGCCGACTTTCCCAGCTGATCACTATGTGTCCGTGGTGCTGTTTGGTGAACAGGCAATGATGAAATGGGGGAAAAATATAAGTCACGAGCTTCTGCAAGTCTTTGGGTTTTCTTTTCCTCATTTATACAATGAGAGCAGTTGGTGTGGTGATTGTCAAACCCTTTTTTTCCCTTAAACATATGAAACCTTTTCAAAAGCCTCACGTGTAAAAGAATAAAGGTGATCTGGGTAAAGCAGCAATAATCATGATAACATAGGAGCCAAGTACAACGAACTCTTACTGTGTGCTGGAAACTGCTAACATGCCCACACTACCATCTCACCTAAGCATCCAAGGCCCTCTAAAATGATATGATTGTTGACGCCGTATTGTAACTATACCCAAGGCCTTATCTTCTGACACTGCTTTGCTCATAAGATTGTTTTTAAAGCATCCATAAAAATTCTCTGGTCAGACTTCTAAGTACCTCAGGAGGAAGGCTCGTTGTAAAAAAAAATGAATGCTAAAAATCCTTTGCTTCTACAACTTAAAGCCAGTCACCAGTTTCAAAGGTAGGAAATTATACCAGTTTGACCATCCTGTACTTTGTGGATAAAAGGAATCAAAAAGGTCAGTGTAATATATTTTGAAAGGAAGTTTTTTCAGAAACTGTACAGGGCAGTATGATTTATGGTAACAGATTTTTGTACCAGTTCTCAGTGGGTGTTGGGATTGAAGATGACGGTATCTCCATAATAATGTGGTAATTCTTAAGGTAGGTTTACTGAAGAGACACCACCTATATAAGAGCTGAGCCATTTAATTCATCCCTTAACCACCATAAAAAGTGCTTTGGACTAATGATGACTACTAAGGCATGATGACTAATGTCCTTGTCCTTCCCTTGGATTCTGATATATGCTCTTGAGACAGAGAGATAAGGGGTGTGTGATATAGCCAACAGGAAGGACATACGCATGAGCAGTAAAAGCCATCACATTTATCTTGTTTGTTGTGACAGAAAAGAGTTTGAGAAGTGTTGTTCCAGATAACACAACAGACATTTCCATGCAGCTTTTTCCTTTTGTTCCTGTGCTCTCTTTGCATGTTTTCAAGAAATCATGAGAAACTTGTGCCTCATTCAGACCAAAGTAAAACAAAAAGCCTGAAGACCAACGAGCTGACCTCATTGCTAAAAATGTTAGGTGAGAGGGGAGTGACTGGCAGCTCTGAGACATTTTCAACTCATGGAACGTCTGGACAATGTTCTTGGGCCGTAAAATGCTGTGGATTCCACCAATTTCAATCAGAGTTGAAAAAAACGGTGTGTGGCAGTTCCCACTGACTGGCCCAGAGAAGCATCCAGAATTGGTGTGCAGTGTCCCCTCTATTGTTGCTTCTTGGAAGGCAGTGTCATCTCAGTCAGCAAAGAAGTGGGCACTGTGCTGGGATGTCCAGGTCTCACTGCTCAACACTTCACCAGGCTCTTAAGAACTGAATTAGGGCTCTGGTAGTAAATATAAACTCTACCCACATGGTGTTATATGGCCACAAAAACTACGCTGCTTAAGAGCTTTCAGTGTGGGAAATGATACTAGTGGAATATTAAAAAAAAAAAAGGCGTAATGGTTAAGTTTGCATGTTCTGCTTTGGTGGCCTGGGGTTCACAGTCTGGATTCCGGGCGTGGACCTACACACTGCTCATTAAGCCATGCTGTGGCGGCATCCCACATATAGAAATAGAGGAAGATTGACACAAATGTTAGCTCAGGGCCAATCTTCCCCCCCGCTCAAAAAAAGGCAGGATGCAGAGTTTATTACATAATGTGATCTCAACTATGAAAAAATGTGCCAGGGAAAATCTGGAAGGAAACACAGCAAAATAGTAAAATTTTTTTTCTTGGTAGGAGTAGAAGCATTGGTTATCTTCTTTACAGTTTTCTGTATTTCCCAAATTTTATACAATGAACATGTATTAGAGAAACATATTTTTCCCTATAATAAAACGACCGGGGAGAGGAGATGCTTCATTATGATGGAAATAACTAGATTCCTGTCTAAAATCTACTTCTTAACATCAAGTGCAATGAAACGAAACAATATTACTCCAATTTATTCACTCCAAGCTAATTCTTTTAGGTTATGATTTTCTTAGAGAGGAAACTCTGTCTACTTAAGAGCACACAAATCTCATCCAGGGTCCTTTAGCCAACCACACTGCTCTATGTGTATGTGGAATGACTTTAAAAGCAATAACAATAGGGGCCGCCCGGTGGCGCAGCGGTTTAGTCCGCGCTTGGCAGCCCGGGGTTCGCGAGTTCGGATCCCGAGCGCCCGCTGACGCACTGTCTGTCAGCCATGCTGTGGCGGCGTCCCATGTAAAGTGGAGGAAGATAGGCACGGATGTTAGCCCAGGGCCGGTCTTCCCCAACAAAAAGGGGAGGATTGGCAATGGATGTTAGCTCAGGGCTGGTCTTCCCCACAAAAAAAAAAAAAAAAAAAAAAGCAATAACAATAAACTTTAAAAACAAACAAAATAACTGGGTCTTGGGATTAAAGACGACTTTACTTAGTGCAGCATAAATTAATATTTCCCTTAAGGTAGTCTCTTAGGGAAACCATTCATTCTTCTACTGGTATTGCCATTTCTCAAAATATTTTTGGAGCTCTCTGTGGCATTGCTCAAGAAAATATTTCTGTTACTTCAATCATTCCCTATTTTTAACCAAAAATGGTTCTACCAGTTTGAAGCCTCATTTACCTGACTTGACTTCAAGTGGCTCTTGGCCTGTCCTAAAAAAACCAAATATTCTCAAAGAATAACGATTCTCAACCACTGAGAATATTTAAATTAAAAAAAAAAAGTGCTACAGACTTTTTGAAAACAATTCTGAAACAAGTTTTCCAATCATATTTTGAGTAAGAATAGCATTCTCACAATACCTGATTGACTCCCCCCACCCCCACCCCCCAAGATGACTACTCTGAGGAGGCCAGTGTTTTTGGGGGAGGGAAAGGGATCCATTATGAATTAATGAAAAGCCTAGATAAAGACTACAGAGTTAGACTGATTGCATATTCTAGTAAGAACTAACAAAAGCCTATTTGAAGGCAACAATTTTCAAGTGCACTAGAGAAATGAAAAGGCACCTGTAGTTGCTTTGGTCCTTTGGTGTGGCCAGCAGCAAGAGAATCCCAGGCTGGAGATCCCAGGGGCTTCTTCCCATAGAACAATGCTCATAAAAGATGAAATTACACTACATTTGCCTTGTTCATCATTTGTCAACACTGGCTTCACATAAGAACCACCTAGGAAGCTTTATAAAAATACTAGTTGGCTGGCAACCTCCAGACAATGGAATCTGAATCTCAGAGCATAGAGACAGGGTACGTGTGTGTGTGTGTGTGTGTATGTGTATGTGTGTGTGTGTGTGTGTACACGTGTGTACACTGTTCATTCTTTTTTCCCCTTCCTTCCCCTTTTCCTCTTTCCCTTCTTCCTCCCTTCCTCCCTTCCAGTTCCCAGGTAATCTGGATACACTGAAACACTGTAAGGGGTGAGAACCATGGCCACTGGTCCAGATGAGGATCATGGCTTCTGCCCATAGAGCTCATCTCAGCTAGCTGACAAAATGAGCTCCTAAACAACTCACTCCATTTACCACCTCATACCACGATTCATAGAAATAAAAATCAGGGAATACTGCCTGGTCCATACACATAATCTCAGAAAATAATATTTTAAAAGGGGGAATAAGAAGAATATAGTCTCCGGTTGACTAACTGCATGTAAGACGAAAACACACTTGTAAAGGCACAAATGATGAAACCATGTCAGAGTCTAGTCACTGGAGGTGATGCTATGCTCTTCCTTTGGCTTATCTGGAGACTGTATATTTTCCACAACGAATATGTATCACCTTTGTGACACCTACTCTTGTGCTGGCCTGTTGGCTTAAGAAATAAAGACCACATACCGGCAGTATCTTGGGCTGTCACATCCACGCCATGTGTAACCATGACCCTGAGGCATTCCACGTGTCCTTTTGTAGCAGCAAGATGAAAACTGGAAAAGAGATAACACAACCTCCTTAAGATTTCCTCTTTAGAGTTCATCTCTGACAATATTTTTTGCCTCTTCCTGTACACTGACTTTCTCTCACTTGAGCTCTACAACCACCCAGTGAGTAGATATTACTATCAACCTCATTTTAAAGATGGAGAAACTGAGGTTCAAAGTGGTCTGATACTTTGTTCACGACACTTTTCATTAAGTAATGGAGCAGGAGCTAGAGCTTAGGTCTTCCAACCTAACCACCAGGCTTGAAAAAAGTAAGACCCAACCACATTATTTGTCTCTTTAAGAAACAACAGTCAGAGTCCCAACTAGATTCAATGCCTAAATAATAAGTACTTGATCAACTTTTTCTGTTGTTTAGTGCTTTCATCAAAACCATTATATTTAAGTAATATACTCTGTGAAGAGAAACTTGTCTAAGTCAAATAATGGTCAAGGTTCTTAGACAACATCAATGTCAAATCCATTGTTGTGTTGTAGCTGAATAATAATAGCTGTACGCAACTTTATTAAGTGGCTAATGGGTGCCAAGCATCTTACTGCCCATTTTTATACATTATCTCTCTTCATTCTCAAAACAACCTTTTGAGGTGAGTCCTATTACTAGCTCCATAGGTTGCAGGTGTCTACACTCAGTCAGGTGCAAACAGCATTAAACAAAGCCCACAGTTAGACTCCAGAACTCAATGACACTTGGGAGTACAAACCATACGCAGCATGTTTAGACTTGCCATTAAAAGAAGGCATAACAGGGGGCCGGCCCCATGCTCTAGTGGTTACGTTTGGCACACTCTGCTTTGGTGGCCTGGCTTCGATTCCTGGGCATGGACCTACATCACTCTTTGGCAGCCATGCTGTGGTGGTAACCCACATACAAAATAGAGGAAGATTGGCAATAGATGTTAGCTCAGGGCAAATCTATCTCAGCAAAAAAAAAAAAAAAAAAGGCATAACAGAGCCAGCAGCCCTGATGGCCTAGTGGTTAAAGTTCAGCATGCTCTGCTTCATTGGCCCAGGTTCAGTTCCCGGGCACAGAACCACACCACTCATCTTCAGTAGCCATCCTGTGGCGACAGCTCACATAGGAGAACTAGTAGGACTTACAACTAGAATATTCAACTATGTACTGGGGCTTTAGGGAGGGAAAAAAAAAAAGAGAGAGGAAGATTGGCAACAGATGTTAGCTCAGGTCGAATCTTTCCCAGCAAAATAAAAAAGGCATTACATCCAAATGCCACACCAATCATCCCTGCAGGTCCCAAGGGTAAAGGGTATTCCTACAAGCAGAAGGAAGCACAATTCCCCTGGGCATTCAGGCCCAGAGGCTGAGAAGGTCAAAACCCTTGGGAAGGTCCCCACTGTGGAGGCCTTGCCTCTTCTCAGTCTCCTTCCTATAGAGAAAGGTTAATGAGCCTTTGAGTTTAGGGAGTTACCTTCTCAGGAAACATGCCATGCAGCACCTTAGTATCTGTACCTCTGAATTAATACCTAGGCAATATGTTTTTCATAGGACAGGACCTTCACTGGGGCCCAGGGTCACACTCAACTAGCAAATCCAAAAACGAAACCAATTCAAACCCAAGTCAGGTTGACTCCACACCTCTGCTCTGGAGAACTAGGCTGAGTGAAGACGGACAGATCAGCAAATGTGGATACTTCAGTTCTGGTTGCAAATCAGCCATACATTGGTTACGTATCTTTGAGAAGTCAGTTGAACCTCTCTGAGCCTAAATTTTCTCCACTGTCAAGTGTGGAGACTGAATTAGATGATATCTGATGTCTCCTCCAGCTCCAACATTCTATTATTTTAGCTTACCTGGCTCTGATCACACCAACCATTTCTGCATTTGTGAGCAATTTATGTGTAATGTTTCTTTACAGTCAAAATCCACTTTGTAGGTGATTTCGCCTACACTGAAACTTTGATCATATGGAATGACTTGGGAATGTGGTGACTTGTTTAAATGGAATTCCTGATTAAATACAGCTTAACCAAAAGAACCTCCCTAAAAGGCAGTACAATAATACCTCTGTTTTCAGCATTGTTGGGGTAACTTAATTTAACAATAAGTAAAGTTCACTTTTACGCAGCAAATTGTTTACTTTAACTGATCTTGGTGGAAGGTTTCTAAAATTTCTCCAGCCTTAGTTACATAATTTAATTGCTCGTGAGGACATGAAATCACCACTAAGAGCCTCAATTATCAAATTCTGCTTTCTAGGCTATTAATCTAAACGTCCCAGATTATTAAACCCTAATATTTATTAATACTTATTTTCTTTTCTTAATGTCTATGTGTCTGCTTCTAAGTTGTTCACTCTGCTATCTCCTATGACCAGGGGAGAAATCAGAACTATCTGGACAAGAGGGCAGCCATGTTGTCTGCTAAGTATAAGAGTACCAGGACGAGTGATTAGCGCACACACACACACCATACATGTGTAGTTATAACTTTTTTTAGATATTCAACTTTTGACTGAAGTATAACATATGTAAAGAAAACCACACATATCATAACTGTACGGTCTGCTAAATTTTCACAAATGGAACATGCTCATTTTACTCTCATACTAATAAAGAAACAGAACATGGCCAGAGACCCAAAAGCCCTCCTCAGATCTCTTGCTAGCACCCCAGAAGCTCTCCATGTGCCCCTTCTAGTTACTAACCCCCCTCCCCACGTGACATTTATATTTTTTCTAGTCTGAGTCTTCTTGGATGGCCTCTGGATTGTACACTATATTTATAGGGGGTTGAAATTGCAGACATATGTGACAATGAAGCATTACTGACACCACTTCTGTCCATTGATAAATGTAGTCTGATGAATGTAGATGTGCTACTCTACGAATGATTTGGGAATTGTAGGGCTTCAGGATCATTATTTGGAAGGTCAATACTCATTATAAAGCAGAAGTGAGGTGTTCGGAAGTTGAGCTCAATATCCAATGCTACAAAGAAAGTTTCTTAGACATTGCTTTTTATTTTTTTTTTTTTTGGTGAGGAGGACCAGCCCTGAGCTAACATCCGTTGCTAATCCTCCTCTTTTTGCTGAGGAAGACTGGCCCTGGGCTAACATCGTGCCCATCTTCCTCTACTTTATATGGGACGCCGCCACGGCATGGCTGACAGGCAGTGCGTCGGCGGGCGCCCGGGATCCGAACCCGCGAACCCTGGGCTGCCAAGCGCGGACGAAACCGCTGCGCCACCGGGCCGGCCCCTAGACATTGCTTTTTAAAATGAAATCCCTGGTATGACCTAAATCGACCCATCTTTGATGGTTGTAACACATTTTATTGAGGGATCCAGTTAATTAAGGTTTCACTGCATATGCTTTAATAAATTGTGTGTGTGGGTGTGGGTGTATGTGAGAAAGATTTTGCTTTGCCCTGCCTCTCTCATTAGAGTTTAGATTAGAAAGTGACTTTTTCCTCTATTCTGGAAATTCTCCAACTATTCTCCTGCAGAATATTGTGTCCTGCTAAGAAAACAGGATAATGATAGTCTTCTCCAAATTCATAATTTTCTCCTCATATATTTTACCTAAAACTTTAGCAGTCACTGGTCTTATAGATAAAATGAACATATTACAAACAAATACAATTAGAAATAGCTAATTATATAAGGATATCTGTACTTGTAATTTTATACTGCATAATCTCATATTTTTAGCTAGTAAAATCATTCTTAGTTGATGTGATTCAATTAAACATATCATCGTTTCAAGTGTTTCTCAAAGAAGACTCTTTTTTTCCAGGTGTTTGTTGTGTTCTGATGTCACATAAAAGCTGCTGCTCTACTTTCTAAGATACAAAGGCAAGGGGAAAGCAGGAAAGGGAAGTGTTGATCATTTTAGCCAGAAGTTTCTGATTCATTTTTCCAGACAGACAAGGAACTCCACTATGTATCCTCATTCCTTCTCACTGATAGACATTTCCGGGAAACGGGAGCAAAGCCAAGAAACACAATGTGTAAGTCTGCTCTTGGGGAATATTCACTAATGCTGTGCATCCTCTGTTTGTCCCTCCAGATCTTCCCTCCACCTTCATCCCCTGGGTTTGTGGCCCTGGAGGCAGACCTCTAATGGACTGTACCCAATGGGCTTCCTTGTCCTTTGGCTTCTGGTTGGGTTCGACCAATGGGAGACACTTACAGGAGACAGGAAGATGAGACAAAAGAGTTCAGGGCATTATTCCCTCCACTCCCTCCCTGCCAGGCCATGTGGTGGCAGTGGCTGCCTTCACCTATGAAGTTCACAGCTCTGCGGGCCAGCTCTCCCAAAGTTACCACTACAGCTCTCTAGATTTTGGTAACTGCTCTCTCTCCTTGCCCCCTCAGGTCAGGAGTACAAATAGAGTCCCACTGTTAGTAGCCCAGGGCTACTTTCCGAACCTTGCTGGTGTAATCCAGCCACAAATTTATAAATAGTTCCTTTCTTAAACTCTCATCAATTATCTCATTTGAGGGTGCTCCCTGTTTCCTGCTGGGACCTTAAATGACAGCAGTGTCAGGTTCATCCTGTGGATGAACTGTTAGGTTCTTGTGGATATTATTTGATTAAATATTTAAAAGGGCAAATTCAGGCTTTAAAAAAAAAGTTTTGGGGCCGGCCCTGTGGTGTAGTGGTTGAGTTCAGCATGTTCCGCTTTGGCGGCCTGGGATTGCAGGTTCAGATCCCAGGCACAAACTTACACCACTCATCAAGCCGTGCTGTGGCGGTGACCCACATACAAAATAGAGGAAGACTGGCACAGACGTTAGCTCAGGGCGAATCTTCCTCAACAACAACAAAAGTTTCAACCCCACATGTAATTGAGTTGACTAATAATTGGGCATTTTGGCTAAAATGCTTTGACGAGAGAATGTGCCATATCACTTTAATTGTATATATCACAGAATATGATAAGTGACTTAAAAGAGTTTTCTGATACAGTCTTAAGTGACAGCAGGAACCAGTTTAAAAGGTTCAAGAACACACCCCTCCAAGGATAAGAAAAACAACTGACATAAATAAGAACCAGCGCTCAGTCTAGAATGCCTATGATGCAATAAACAAATGCTAAAATTCAGATTTTAAACTCAATTTTAAAATGTGGATTTGGTCTTGAAAGAATAACCAATACCCTATCCACAACATATTTGGGCACACACAGTTGTACATGCTACAGCTGTGTTCTACAATTGGGAAAGCCTTTGGAAGTTCTATGGGCATATCCTGTGGAATAACAAGGGTTCTTCAAAAATGAATTAGAAGTAAATGAAGGTTTAGTAAAATCTTCAGTACCATATACCATAGTTTATACTCCCTCTGTATATATATGCATATACACACACTATAGTGTATATGTATACATATATATACTATTATATATATTACTCTATACAATATATACTATATATACTACTCTATACTATCTTCTACTATAAAAAAAAATCTGCCAGCCATATTTAGAAAGAGAAAATATAAAATAAGAATGACTATCAAGACATTAGTTATTTTGGTATCTATTGATTATTCTGATTAACTCCTTAAAATACGCTTTTATCTAATGATATATCATTGCCACAGATTTTAGTCAGACAATCATTTTACAACCTAACTTAGGACATAATGTCTATAACCTGAGTGTGCTAAATCAATTACCTCATAAAAGAAAACAAAAATGGTCAGCGTACTGATTGAGCTTTGTCTTGTTTTCATGAAAGGTGTGCAAATACAGAAGAAATAAGGCACAAATTCAACAACGAAATGACTCTGTCAGCAACTCCCTAAGAACCCACCTTCCTTTATATTATAGTACCACTTAGACATTCAATCTAGACATCTTACATTTGAACAGCAACCAACCACCAACAAAGAGAGGTGGGTTGTTTTGTTAATTCTCCTCAGAGAGAACGCTGCTGGAAGACAGAGACTGTCTTCTCTCTCTCTCATCCCCCCACCCCTGTGCCTAGAAGCAGCTCTTAATCAGGAGTAGTATAAATGCCACTGTACAGAAGGACAAGGTGGGAATATTACATTGTTGTTATTTCTTTTGTGTATTTAATTTGAATTTCCAGTCATTTTAAAGTTTTAACTTCAGGAAATCCGGTCCTTACTCCTAATATTCATGATTTTGAAAAATTAAAACTTGCAACATTACAGATTTAGTAAAGCTTAGAGGAAGGACATACACATGTAGTCAGATGAGAAAGTCTAAGAAGTATGATATTGGGGAGGCAACACATGCAATGTTTCAGTGCTAAGACTAACTGGGTTTGAATCTGCACTTTGCCATTTATTAGTGTGTGATCTTGGACAAGAGCTCTCTGTTTCTTGGTTTCCACATCTGTAAAATGGGCTGTGAGAAATAAATGAGTTATATG
Source organism: Tapirus indicus (assembly GCA_031878705.1). NCBI lineage: Eukaryota > Metazoa > Chordata > Mammalia > Perissodactyla > Tapiridae > Tapirus > Tapirus indicus. Next base: position 118,889,683 of record CM062921.1, read on the forward strand.
TAAAAGCACTTAGCAAAACACGAAGCACGTAGTAAACACTCAAAAAAATGCCACCAATCATTACAGCCTCACCAACACAAAGCAAGGCACAGAGTAGGGGACATGTTGCACTTTTTCTCAATGTTCAGGAAAGACAGGCTAGCAGAAGTTAAATCAGAACCACCATTGCTTAAGAAATGAAGAAAAAGGAGGGAAAGAAGGAAGAGAGAAAGAAAAAAGAAATGAAAGAAAAGAGAGAGGGAGAAGGGAGAGAGAGTGACAATATGAAAGCTATGCGCATTTCCAGTGACTGGAAACTCGGGAACAAAGTTGTAGACAGTCACAGACGACAAAAACCCATCCAAGCCTTGTCTCAAGCTCAGATTTGAGCTGCTAACATTCAGGCACCTTTCATGGAAGTGATAATCCCCAAAGCAGGGTTTGGCAGCAGCAAGTCATTAGCATTTAAGCCTCTGAATGTGAACAAGAGCAGAGCCAACTTTTAATAAGATACTCAAGTGGAAGGCAGGGTTTGGTTGGGTGGAAAAACATGATGAGTCAGTGACAGAACCTGGATTTGTGGATGAGAGTGAGTAGGTTTCCTTTCTTATGCGGTCACCGATAAATGTAGGCATGCTTAGTGGTGGCAGTCCAGGTGACTGATCGGTTGGGGTCCACCCCCTGTCTGGATGACAGGCGGGTATCTGTGGGGTTACCTCAGGCTTAGGGAGCAGATGGTGCCCCAGGTCAGCAAATGGCTAATTAAGAGCATGGTGGGTGATCTCTAATGGCCTGTGTTCTGGGTAGCTGGCAAAAGAGCAAACCTCTAGATAGAGACAGTTTGCAGACTTCGGGGAGGTGGGAGAAGGCCAACAGTAGGTTGATTACCCTCCCCCTCCGCCCCCCCAAAAAACATACACAGTATTCTTGACAATGTTAATTCTAGGGTATTGGAATAACCCAAGTATGGAATCGTTTTGATATGTCTATAGTTGTATATTTTTATAAGTGCTGCTATTGCAATAGCTAAATACATTCATTCACTCATATACTCACTATAATACTAGGGTGTTCGTGTGTCAGACACTGTTCCAAGCACTGAGAAACATGTGGGGAAGGAAACAAGGTCCCTGCCCTCATGGATCTCGGCTTTTAGTAGGAAAACTAAAGATAAACCAGTTCTTAACTGGGGGTGATTTTGTGCCACCCAGGGGACATGGCAACGTCTGGAGATATTTTTGATTACTGATGGGGGCAGGGGGGAGCACAGTCTACCAGTATCTAATGTGTAGAGGCCAGAGATGCTGCTAAACATCCTACCATGCACAGGACAGCCCCACAACAAACAGTTATCTGTCTAGTCCACAAGGTCAACAGTGCCCAGTTTGAGAAACTGTGATTATCTATTAAAAGCAAATGTATAATGCTGAAATATGATTCTATTCAAATTAAATGAAGATTAAAGAAACATGAGATTTTAATCTTTTGAGATATACTTCATATAGCATAAAATTCACCATTTAAAAATGTACAATTCAGTTGTTTTACTATATTCACAAAGTTGTGCAACCAACATCATTACCTAATTCCAGACCATTTTCATCAACCTAAAAAAAATCCCTGTACCCATTAGCAGTCACTCCCTATTCCCATGTCCCCCCAGCCCCTGGCAGTCACTATTCTACTTTCTGTCTCTATGGATTTGCCTATTCTAGACAGCTCATAAAGATAGAATCATACAATAGGTGGTCTTTTGTGTCTGGCTTATTTCATTTGGAATGTTTCCAAGGTTCATCTATGTTGTACCATGGATCACTACTTCCTTAAAAATATTCCATTGTATGATCAAATGTAGTATCACATTTTATTTATCTATTCATTTGCTATGGACATTTGGGTTATTTCCACTTTTTGATTATTATGAATAACACTGCTAAAACATTCATATACAACTGTTTGTGTGGACACATGTTTTCAATTCTAGTGGGTATGTACTAGAAGTGGAATTATGACCTATACGGTAACCATGTTGAACTCTGAGGAACTCCTAAACTATTTCCTAAGGCTGCTGCACCATTTTACATCCCCAGCAACAACAGGAGGGTTCCAATTTCTCCACATCCCAGCGAAGACTTGCTATTGTCTGGCAGATTTTAATTTAAGAGATGAGAATTTTAATTACAACCTAAAATTTCCAGAGGAGAAACAGTTAAGTCTTTCTTAATGAACACTTTGAGGTAGTTATTTAATTATCAGCTGAACTTTCCCTAAAGGAATATAAAAGAGTGAATGCAAAACAAATTAGGAACATTGTTTGGCTTTCTCTATCCAGGCTTTTACTTCTAATTAAAAAATGTGGCCTTTCTTTTTAAAGGTAAGAAATGTCATTCAAGAGTCTATGCAGTAATATATTTTATGAGAGATTTTGTTGGTTTATCTCTTCATTTCACAAGTCAAGAATTCAGTGGAGGAGGGAGGGGTATAAAACTCTTTTATCCACTCTACAAACGCCACGCCCAGTGACAAGGACACTTGTCACTGCCTAGGGATAGCAGGGTGACTTCTCCAGATTCTAGTGTAGCTGAAATGACAGCACTGTAATAGCCTATGTCTTGGCTACTCAAAGAGTGGTCTGTGGACCTGGAGCCTGTTAGAAATGCAGGCTCTCAGTTCTCACCCTACATCTACTAAACCAAAAGCTGCATCTGACGTTTCCCAGCTGATCACGTGCACATTAAGGTTTGAGACGTGCTGCTCTAAATGGAGGAGTTAAGAACCTCACACCATCATTTTTACCAAGGTACCCATTGTTTCGAAGTTCTTTTGAAAACATAATCCCCTTAGGCTTAAAAACAATCTCGTGGGTATGTTCCACAAAAGAATCACGCTGTTTTAAGTTTCATTATAATAGGGAATGTTTAGCCTTGCTTATAAAAGCTCAGCCGGGCCCTTCCACAGAGATGTAACTAAAAGGCACAAATAGAGCAGCCTGAAGATTTACATAATACTACTTTGATCCCAATGCAGCTTATCAATATTTGGAATTTCTCTGCTTTTATCACTTGGAAGGTTGCCAAGCTTTCTGTGCTTAAGAGTTTTGTGACTCCCCATCTCTCTCTCCCCCTCCCTCTCTCCTTCTGCCCCCAGTAGAAGGTCAACTCACTGTGTCCCCAGTAGCTTCAAACAGCAGTTGGATGGCAGCCTGAAGGTGCAGTGGAAGAACCAGGAGAGGTAGAGAGAGTGGCCTAGGAGGCCGGGGTATCACGGCTGGGTTTGCTGACTTGTTGCTCCCAACTGAGGTACTTAACTTCAGTTCCCTCACCTCTCAACCATGTGTAAGGCAATTAAATAACAACATCATCAATAATAATAGCAGCTTGTCTATTGAACCACAGTGCACTAGTTATGTTGAACTATGACATCCCCCAACAAGCCTAGGGGAGGGGTAACTACTATCACCCCCATTTTACAGAGGAGGAAACAGAGGCACAGAGAAATTTAGTAAATTGCCCAAAGTCCCAGAACTAATAAGTGGTGGAGCCTGGATTCTAACCTGGGCATTCTGCCTGCAGAGACAGCCCTTCACCACCATGCCGAGAAATTGCACTGTTTGTTAAATCACACTGCACACTGTGAAATGCTATATAACTCACTGACTGTGCTGCTCTTTAAAAAACAAAATTTAAACTAAAAAAATGGAAGTATTTGGCCAAAAAGCAAACATGGGCTTCTTACTGGAGCAGATGAGGGTTGCCAGCGCTCTCAAACGGATAGGAATGTAATCCAAGTACTGAAGCAAACAGAGTCTGTGACAGGGCGTTCATTTCCTACAAAACCACTCAGCAAGTTGTGCAAACCTTCCCAAAATAAATGCCTCGGGACAAGGCTAGGATATTTCTCAAGGTTCTTAACCCGAAGGGGATTTGAACTGTTGCTATTCAAAAGCCCATGAGTGATGGCCTGGAAAGTTCCTTCTATCGTTCAGAGTAATAACAAACACAATTCTTCTGGTTTCTGATTGCCAGCTGAGGCATATATTTGGAGGAAATACAAACTAACGAGGCTACTTTTAGAAGATTTCGATTTTTTAGGCATATTCATTCACAGAAAATTTCACTCAGACCAGACTCTTTCTTGTCCCTATCAATACTACCCCAACTCTCGCCATCAAGAAAGCTGGCAGAGTGAGGTCAAGGATGCAACAGGCTGGCTACTGTAATTGAGTATCCAATTCCTTCATTGCTTCTGCAACCAATTTTCACTGCCCAAATCAAGCAAACCACAAAGAAATGACCATACACCAAACCCTACCAGCACTAGCCATGCCCAGAATACCCACAGTCTTAGAAGGTCCAAGAAGAACAAACGGGTCCAACATCCTCATTTCACAGATGAAGACACTGAGGCTCAGAGAGGTTAGGGGATGTGTAAAAGTTCAGGACTTGAATTCACTGCCCTGAATCTAAGAGCAGTTTCTCCCGAATATACTCCCATCTTCCCTTCTTTCCCTTTAAAGCCCTTTATTTCTAAGAGAGGGGTCACTGTGGTCAGAGACTCAGAAATACTTCATGATAAACACCAGCTTTCCATAATCCCTTGAGAGCGTCAGCATTTCCCAACCACCTAAAATTGCCTGTATGTTTATTGCATTCCTTTTATAAGACATCTTTCTGGAGAGAAAAAAAAAATATACTAAATCAAATTAGAACAAAAACAGGGAAATTAGTATTTAGATTTAGGATTTAATCCAACGTCCTTCCCGTGGCTCACCAGGCTCTACACGAGGAGGTCCGGGCTCCCTCTTTGACCTCACCTTCTAGTGCTCTCCATTCACTTGGCACATCAAGCATCCTCCCACCTCAGGGACTTTGTCTTGCTGTTCCCTCCACCAGGAGAGTAGTTCCAGAAAAGTGCATGGCTTGGTCCCTCAACCCATTCAGGCATCTACTCATATGGAGATGTCTGCTCTGAGAGACCTTCCTTTCCCAGGTTTATTCAAAGTGGCCCCTGGCCTCTTCATTTTCTTCAGTGCAACTGATGTTACATCAAAGAGGCATATGTTATTGTCTGTCTGTTCCATTAGACTGTACATTCCATGAGGGCAGAGACTTTCTCTTGCCTATTGCAATTGTCCTAGCATAGAGAAGTGGGTTTTTTTGTTTTTTTAGGTAATGCAAATCTTTAGTTTTGAATTTGCTTCTTAAGTCTGAAGTTTCTGTTTTGAGTTTCCTTAAACCAAGGCACACCTGTAAACTGGCATAACCATTATTCTCAGGTTGTGATGTAAGTTCTTAAGAGAGAAGCTGTGTCCTTCATGTTATATTATTCTAAGCTTGATTTTGCTTCCCAACATCGTGTTGTACAGTGGTTTTTAAAGTGTGGTCCCCAGACCAGCAGCATCACCGGGGAACTTGTTAGAAACGCACATTATTAGGATCCTGCCCAGATTTGGGGGTGGAGCCCAGCAATCTGTTTTAATAAGCTCCCCCAACCCTGGGTGATTCTGATGCACATTTCATTGTTAGGACCACTGACATAGTAGTAAGTAGTATGAACTGAAAGTCAGTATTTGGTCTCAGTCTCATCCTCAAGTATGAGACAATAAAGTCACTCAAATTCACTGGCTTCAGTTGACTCATCTAGTCCATATGAAGCCTTTTTTAGCTTTAAAAGTCTATGATTCCAACCTGCACTTATTTGCTGTAACATCTAAGTCTAATGAGGTCACTGAGTTCCAATGAGGCTTAGCCCACATCAAATATTTCAGTGGGACAATCCTAACAGTATGATTAAAAGATCTGGGATTCCCATTTCAGATTATAATCTGAGGGTAAGGAAGGCAGCAGTGTCTGATAGCTTCTAGTTACAAAAGCCTTGAAAAACGAAATTCTCCTTTGCAGTGGGGATCAACCCTATCGGCCCAGAGAGAATCCTCTGGCTTTCAGCTATTGCAAAAGCAGCACCAAAAGAAACACTGATCACTTCCTCTATTATGAACTGACATGGCAGAAAGTTTGAGAAGTGGAAACACTGCTTGCCTTTCCTGATAAATGTGTCAGATAGATGGAAGAAAAGGTGACTGGCATTAAAAAAAAACAAAGGCTGTAAAAATAGAATTACTGTCCTTTAAATGCCCACAATGTGCTAACAGATTCAACAGTGCTCCTTCTGGGGACAGAGATCGATCTCCCAGGGGCAGGAAGGAGGAGACATTGAGAGGAAAGCTCACATTTCAGCCTAGCAGCAGTTTTATGTCTTCAGGATTGTTTAGTTTCATAAACACGGTCTGGAAATTGCACTCGGGGCATTGTGAAATCTCCATTAGGGCAAATGATTTGTTTCTTATATTCGTGATAGACCCTCAGATTCTAGTATCCAGAGCCTAGAATGGGTGATTCGTACTAATTCCAGAAGAGAGGTCACCCACTTTGTAAATTAGAAAAGGCTTCATGAAAGTGATGGCAAATTGGGCCTTGAATGATACGCAAGACTCAGTGGGATGGGTGGTGGTGGTGGCATTTTCGAAGACATGAATTTCAGGGATCCAGTGAGGAAGTAGGAGTGCCTCTAAAGGACAGGCATATGCTAAACGATCCCATGTGCCTGAGCTCTTGAACTATCTGGTCACTGTCAGTGTGAGAACGTCCCGCTCCAGGTGCCCTCTCTTGTGGGGTTGGACTGAGTGAAGGTCACTGCCTGTGTGGGCCAAGATCCAAGCCCATCTGCCCCTGCTCTGCTCTCTATCATCGAGAACTCCATTTCCCAGGCTCTCCTGACCTCTGCATGCAGGGGCAGGTCCAGCCAGTGGAGGGCATGGCCAGAGTACTAGAGGGAGGGGCAGACCCAGACTGCTTTAACCCTGAGCCACAGTGACCCATTTGAATGTCTAAAATCCTTCATTCTCAACATACTAATCCAACTTTGAAAACAGTTTTAAAATGAAAAATCCTGTGATCCCACCAATATTTTATCAATGTAGTTCTTAATTTCCAAATCTATTCTCATCAATCTGCACCACTTCTGTGGTTACAAGTCTTCCTTCTAAAGCACCATTTTGCAACAAGATCTGTTCAGCTTTAATATACAACACTATTTCCCTTTAAAAACCTTGTGAATCATATTACTTTAAGCCAAAATTTACCTTTCATTTTAATTTTATTTTGTGCACAAGCATTATATACATACACACATACACCCATGTGTATGCTAGAAAAAATTTCACCTGGGCTCCCTGGGCCTTCCTCAGCCCACCTGTAACCTATGGGCTTGGAAACCTGGGGTCTCACTGCAGAGTGTCTAGTGCAGTGGTTCTCAGTTTGGACTGACCACTCAAATAACCTGTGGTGCTTTAAACCACCCCCCTGCCCCATGCCCAGACTGCACCCTACATCAATTAAATAAGAATTTCCGAGGGTGGCGCCCAGCGGTTTTTCCAAAGTTGCCCAGGTGATTCTAATGGAAGTCAAGTTAACCACTGATCCTAGTTAATGTCAAGTGGAGTCCTGAACTTGAACTGCTATGATAAGCCCTTGAAGGGAGAGAAACAACGGCCATGGTGTCACTGTTTGTCTTTTCAATTTGGGATGGCCTCTGTTCACGCTGTCATCAACACCTACACTGTCCTCTTCCCCGGGACCCACCCAAATCCTCCTGGACCCATTCTCCAAGGCCCACCTCACATCACACCTCAGGTAGGGGGCATTTCTTAGCTACCCCAGTGCTTCACCATCTCTCCCCATCTTAAACCCCTTAGAGTTAGTAGTTTACAGGTTAGCACTTAATTATTCTCTAGTACTTTCATTGATCTTGTCTTCTCAGCTAGATACTATGCATCTTGTAAGCAAGAATCATATTTCCTCCTTCTTTTGTATGTGTTTACAACAGAGTTTTGAACATTTTAGACTCAGGGAGTACCTGTGCCTGTAGATTAACGAAACATAAACAGTTGGGCATATTTGCAAGGTATGAACAGAGGTTGAATCACCTTCAAAAACCTATGCGACCAAAAGCAGAGTGGATATGCTATAGAGCAACTGTATCTTTCAGTTTATTCCTCTGCCAAATATCAACAGGTTCTAGGTAAGGCATAGGGTGATTCTGCCTGGGAGGTGATTTTATAGGAAAGGAGGCCGCAATTACACACACAATATGTAGTGTAGTGGTTTTATGTAAATTAATCTCACAGCCGTATGTGAGAAGAACTGGAGAAAGCTGACCAGGTAGTGTGCCTCGACTTCCAAGACTGAACTGCTGGTATGAAATAACTAATACATCCCGACTCTGAGAAAACAGAGAGACTAAGTGTAATAGGCCACCAGCCAGAGAAGTCTGTCAGCACACTGATCTGCAGAATTCAAGGACCACCTCCCCTATTTTATATTTAAGCTCTACAGAGTCATCTAAAAACACTTGCACAAGTTCTTGCTTTCAAAGCCAAGAAAAACCAGGTTTCTGAAATGTGGTATATTTTATATATATATATTAGGTCTATACACACATGCCTGGGTGGTATTTCTTCAAATACTCCAGGCCCAGCAATAATTTTATTTAGTCTGGTTGTTTCTAAGACAAACACACACAACTTTAATTAAATGCACATCCAAATGTAGGGGAAACCATCTTGAAACAATTAGACTGCTCTAGCGTAAGAGGTTTTCGGGCAATGGCAGCCTCCTAACTTCCTTACCTCCACGTGGAGAGAGAACAGAGGGGCCGGGGAAATCCAAGCCTGACTCCATAAACACAGCCTGCGGCTACAACTCTGCCCTGCTCTATTTTGTTCTCTTCTGACCCAAAACACCACCCTTCTTTTACTCTTTCTGAAATGAATTCCAGTCATTCAATTGCTTTCACTTTTTTTAACCCTCTTTGATCAGTTTTAGAGACAGAAAAGTTTCAGGCAAGGTTTCTTATCTATCCTAAAGGAAATATTCCAGGAAGAAACTGAAAAGTCTGAAGAATTACCAAACCACCCATCTGGTTATTGACCTTGGGTTATAGAGGCTTCTGGAGAAGGTCTGCCGACATGGCTGCCTTTCCTGCCTCATTCTTGGGACTTTTTGGGTCATTTGGTTCTCTAGGTAGTAAACGCTGAGTATTTAGATTGCTCTGGAAGCTGGGAGAGCAGAAGTGTCATGTTGTGATGTTCACCAGGGCAGTTCTTATCCTCTTGCACCCCAAGCTAATTCACCCCTAATTAATTTACCCAGGAGATTTTTAACAGCAAAAAGAGAATGTTTTCTCCTTAAGAACCACGCTCAAAAGTCGCTTCCACAAATACCAACTGAACGCCCCTTCGGTACCTGGAACAGCGGAGAAGACAAACACGACAACAATCATTAAGACCCTTGTCATCAGGGAGCTTACCCTGTTGTAAGGGATTCAAGTCTTTCAGAAAACAAAGACCTTTCTTCAGCTGTAGAGACTCTTCTGTTGTTTCTGTTCTTTGAATATAATAAAATGCATCAAGTTCTAAATCAAGATTCCAGTATTTCAAAGAGAAGAAAAATCAAAAAGAGGACTGAGAACATCTGGGAAGAAGGCATTCTGGACTGGACATAGAAGCTGGGCAAACATCTGTACGCTCTCACATGAGGGGAGGGCAGGGAGCAGACAGCCCCACCTCCAGCAGAAGGCAAGCTCGAGAGACCATTTAGCTAAGTAAGGGTGGGGCCAGTGGAGGACATTAAAAGCCACAATCAGGACTCTGGGCTGTCAGGCAGTAGGAGAACATTACGCATTACTGAGCAAAAGGACAAAATGGGTTATCACAAAGGCTGGCTAAAAAACAGGCCTCCGGCTTCATGTTGACGTGGAGGTGTATAATCGAAGGGCGAACCCTCATGAGCAGGCAGAGAATGAGACCAGGTACTGCCAAGGACCTAACTTTCAAGTGGGTGATCCAGTCTTACCCTTTAGAGACAAATGCAAAACATTCCTTACGCATCCACAAACACATGCTGGGCCTGCAAGCTCCACGCAGCTGGTGGAGCCAAGAGCTCGGCAGAGGGGATACACCACATTGGTCCGTCATGAATTCAGAACTGCTTCTAGGAAGTTACCAGTTCACGTGCTACCAAACCAAATGCACGTGGAGAAAACAAGAACAATGGAAAAGTCTCCATAACTTGATAAAAATCTTCAAGTGTAAAAGAGACACATGTACACTCAGGCGGGGATACAGAAATTAGACCAACCCAGATACAGAAGAGCAGACTTCCAAAGGTGAGGAGGCTGAAGCCAAGGGAACAACACTGCTTGGGGCTCCTTGTTACAACTGAATCCTTGGCCTTGCATTGTTACATGATGTCAAAGGGCTTGGAGATGGTTTCCAGTCCCACAGCCCCCCTCCCATTGTGAGTGTTAAGACCATTCGGTTTGAATGAAAATAAGAAGCCAGAGAGATTTAATTCCATGGTGCCTTTGATAATTAAATTCTTATAGTTATCAGTTAATAACATTAATCATCAAAAGGAATATTCCAAGCAGAAAAATTAAATGTTAACAGATGATTACTTACAGGAAATCTGGCACTGAAGAAATCAGTATCCCCTCTTTCTTTTTCTTATAGTTCCTCTAACTTTCTAGGTAAGTGTCACCAAAGGAAAAAATGGTGGACTTGTAAGTGCAAAAGTAAAGATGTTAGATCTGGTTCTAGAGTTAATTCAGGGATTTCTGTATCAGGTGAGCCTTAATTTCATCACCTGTAAAATGGGGGTGGTGATGTACAACTGCTGTGTGTATTTCTACTGTTAAAAGAGAACAGAATAAAGTACTGATTCGTGCTACAAGAAGGATGAACCATAAAAACATTATGCTAAGTGAAAGAAGCCAGAGACAAAGGGCTCCATATAGTATGATTCCACTTATATGACATATCCAAAATAGGCAAATTCATAGAGACAGAAAGCAGATTAGTGGTGTCATTGCTGAACGGGTACAAGTTTTCCTTTTGGGGTGATGAAAAATTTCGGGAACTATATGATGATGGTTGCACAACACTGTGAATGTACTTAATGCCACTGAAATGTAAACTCTAGAACAGTTAAAATGATAAATTTTATGTTATGTGTATCTTACCACAATTTAAAAAGGAGAGCAAGAATAAACATAACATTCTGGCCGTCTACTCTATTACTAATAAATATCTCATTAACAAAAGGTATAAATTTATTAATGTGATCACAGTTGTGGCTAAGCTGCTAATCTAAATTTCCTGTCTTCTTTTTAGAGAGTACTGTCCCGGACAAAACTATCAGAAAGTTACTTCCCCTTTCTCTGGGATGGCTAGAGAAGCCTGTCTTGTGCAGACACCTGCGAAGCTGGACTGGGGGGAGTAGGAGCCAAGAAAGCCGGCTCTATCACGGAAATCACAGTCTAGAGGGCAAGAGGTTTAAGAACTAAAATTTACATAAGGTTGAGTAAGCAACTGACTCAACAAAATGCTAGCCAACAACCAAAGCCCGCCTGCTACTGGGATTCCTGACTACCAAGTCAGGGTCTACCGGGATACGGCCCTGTGCCCACACCTGAGAGAGAGGCCTCTGCAAAGGTGGAAGGTCAAACCAAAACTGAGGGGGAGCCCAACCTAGGGCTTTGGCAGACAGGAAAAGCCCAGCTCCCAGAGGACCCGACTGTGATCTGAGTGAGAATGCTTCCCTCTTCCCTTTGTGTACCAACTAGCCTGGTCCCCAGACAGAGCTCAGCCCCTTAAGCTGTCTTGTGGCCTCCAAAACAATAGGCTTGGTGTCTACACTATGGGATCCAATGGGTGCTAGGAAGAGGGTTTAATTGGCAAAATTTGCTAAAATGTGATGCTCCACCTTCTCCTGACATTTTTCCTTTTATTCTCACTACCTATCCTTCCATCTACAGTCAACCTAGTTTCTAGATGAAGATTCTCTCTGGTTGAACCTACATGGGATACTTGAAAAACTATTAATTCCTGGGCCTCTCCCTGGACCAAATGATTCAGAATATGGGGTGGGCATGGCATCAATACTTTTTTAAAAGCACCCTAGGTGATTCTAATGCAGGAGCTGCCAGGATTGAGGACCACTCATCTAGGAGAAGAAGGGAAGGGTGCTGGCTTTATCAAGGGCCTACTGTGTGCTGGGTACTGCGCTAGCTCCTTACATACGGCATCTATAGGTGTAGGTGCCCTTCCCATGTCCTCCTGGACTTGTTCCGGCCATGAGCATTATGGCCCACAGGAGCAGCGCTCAACCTTGGAGGGACAGGAGATCAGGGATAGATACTCCAGTTTCCCAACCCCTTGGGTGGGATGACTCTGAGGTATACTTTAAACCTGGGGCAAGCAAACTACTTCTGCAAGGGGCCACACAGTTAGGCTTTGTGGGCCATAGAGTCTTTGTCTTGACTACTCAAATCTGCCTTTGCAGTGCAGAAGCAGCTATGAGCAATGCTAAACGAATGGCTCTGGCTGCATTCCAATAAAATTTACTTACAGAGACAGACAGTGGGGGGCTGGCCCCATGGCATAGTGGTTAAGTTCAGCGTGCTCCGCTTCGGTGGCCCAGGTTCGTGGGTTCAGATCCTGTGTGCGGACCTACACCACTCATCAGCCACACTGTGGTGGCTACCCACATATAAAGTAGAGGAACTGGCACAGATGTTAGCTCAGGGCTAATCTTCCTCAGGAAAAAAAGACAGACAGTGGGCCATAGTTGGCCAACCCCTGCTCTAAGTCTAAATAGACTCCCAGAGGTCCTCAGCAGGAATGGGTTCCAATTGTCCACAGCAGTAACCTGTCAAGTTCATTCCCTTACTGTGTGCTTCCTGGGATTACTGGCTGTAGAAACTACTTACACTCAAACTCTTGTCTCAGAGCCTGCTTCTGGGGGCACCCAACCCAGGTCAGTATCTTGTTTTATACTCATAACCACCCTAGCAATTGAATACTATCATTTCCATTTTACAGTGAATAAATTAAGATTTAAAGACTACACAACTCATAAGTGATAGAGTCCGGATTAGAAGTCCATTTAGCTCCAAAGTCAATGATCTCTACAATACGACCAGAGTAAGGATGATACAACAAATAAATGCACACACAAATACTTAAATAGTATATGATTATAATTATGGTGGGCAAGAGTACCACATATGCCAAATCATAAAGCAAAATTCATACCACTCATGTAATTACTGATCTATGTTTAGGAAGGGGTTTTAAAAGAAATTATAATATAAATAGTAAGATTTGAAGGTTATGAAAAAAATTACTCTCTTTTATGCTGTTTCTAATCTAGGATAGAATTCATTTCCCACCTATCGATTGGTTGCAATCCTAGTGCTATTTATTCTCTGATGAAATCTTTGGTTACACCTGGGAACAAATATAGCCATTCAATGTGAAGCCCAATGTGTAATTTGGAACTTGAAGAGAAATGAACTACATGGATTAAAATATCCTCTTACATATTTTAACGTGGGGGTCGGGGGAACGGTAATTTCACGAAGTCCCCTTAAAGGCACTTGTGAAGTTCCCTTATGGATCCAAAGGATTTCAGAGAACACTCTGAGAACCCAGAACTGGCACAGTTAGAAACCAATCTCTTCAGCTTACGCGGTCTTGCCCTCACTGTCGTGCTTGGTGGCGCTGGCCCCCTTCTTGCCCAGCAGCGAGGCCACCTTCTCCGCATCTCCATTCTCCACAGCCTGCAGCAGCCGGTCATCATTCTTGTTCCACTCATTGGTCTGTGGAGCAAAGGGGAGACGCAGAGCTCGTGAACAACAGTGGCCACGGCCATGCTGACCAGCAGGACTCCCATCCTCCCAGCTCCCCACCCTCCTGTCACTCAAATCACAACATGCCCCCAAATAGGCAACTTTCAAAATACCTTCCCCTTCACCATGGAGACACCCAAGAAGGCTGGTTTCCCAAAAGAAAACATCAACAGTTCAATGAAATAGCAACCGGTCACCAAACTCTGAAATAAAGTAACTTCTTTTAACTGACATTGGGAACATGAAGCAACTTAAAAAGACCTCGAGGCCAGTTTACACATTAGCTCATTTCTAGCTAAACTCAACAGCTGGCTCCTCGGAACACTGGCCTTTGACCTGGTCCACAGCTCACTGGTCCCACGGTGTTAAAGAATGAAACCAGCCAACAGCTCAGGGTTACCTGAGAGTTTCTATACATGCAATTCTTCGTCTGCTTTTATTGCCACTCTTTTCTGGCCTGTTTCTGGCCTGGTTACTGGGCCCTGATTTTTGAGCTGCATATTGATTTTAAAGTGGTTCTCAAAGCTACCGACTCAACAAAGTATCACCAGAAACAAAACGTCCTCCTGATCAAGCTATTAAACACCAAACAGCTTTGAGGAAAGCCTTTTACCACCCCCAACCCCAACAGAATAATTTTGCAAACCACAGTAACCGTAAAGCTTTCTTGTGCACAAAAATTAGTTTTTAGTCTTACAAGAGAAAGAGAGGATCTCTATGTAAGAGCAAATGGGCCTTGAGTGTAAGACTAAGAAGTTTCAAAAGGGAAATGGCAGCAGTGAGCCAGTGAAGGTTTTGGAGGAGAGGGGTGAGAGAATAAAATCAGCGACTGAAGAGGAGTTGTCAGGAGGTTTACAAGGTGTATAGGATTAATGGAGGGAGAAAAGATCCTGGGGCACATCAAAGCCCCTGGGTCACCCTGCAGGTCAGGGCTGGCCCCCAGACCTCCCCCAGCTAAGCTTACTTTCTGGTGCCTCCAGCTGTGGATACCACCACCCTGAGGGAGAGACTCTTCCTCCCTCACCAAAACTTTTTACAGACAGGTCTTCAGGGCTCTCTGCTTCCTTGTGACCTCTGAAGGTAAGAACCTCCAGGCATTTCATACTAAAGGCTTTGCCATAGGCCACAGGGAAGCACACAGAGGAGTCACTGAAGATTTAAAAGCTAACAAGAGGGAATTTTACACGACTATAGTCTTCCGTGGTCTCAGGAGTGTGTTTCCCATCTCTCTGCACTGATGGAACTGGGAAACCTAATAGGACTCTGCCTTCTCATAGAGCAACAGGGGCCCCACCAGATGTCCCAGAGCCCCTCCAACCCTAGCCGAGAGGCAGGGCCTTTAGAGGCCTTTAGAGGGCCAAAGACACAGGCCATGGAGGAGTAAAATACATGTACCTAGGGTTCAAGCAAGGAATCTGCTTCTCTGAGAGTCTCAGGACTGGACCAGTTCCATTTCTCAGGACTCCTTCCTCCCCCATGGCCATCACTGAGTGCAAGAACACAGGAAGAATGAGGTAGGTTTGAATGAAAATCTGAAGTTTGTTCTAGGGTGCATGAACTTGAAGTCCAGAACTCTAGATTGACAATTATATGCTATGGACCGTAACTCACCCAAAAGCAATCTGTGCCTCAGTTTCCCAAGGCTTTGGACCATAAGACCACTGTGATTCTTCTAAAGCTCAAACGGCTTAATCTATAAAATGCCCCAAACCAAACTGGGCTAGGGATTATTCTAGAACAGTACTGTCTGCAATAATGGAAATGTTCTGTATTTGCACTGTCCAAAACTGTAGCCACCAGACCAGTGATTCTCCACCAGGGGGACTTTGCCCCTCGGGGGACATTTGGCAATCTGTGCAGACATTTTTGACGGTCATGACTGGGAAGTGCTACTGGCATCTAGTGGTTGGGGGCCAAGGGTGCTGCTAAACATTCTACAATGCACAAGACAGGCCCTCCCTCCAATAATATGTGGCCCCAAATATCAATATCGCATTAGCCACATGTGGCTACTGAGCACTGGGTATGTGGCTAGTGTACCTGAGGAACTGAATTTTTAACTTTAATTTTAGACGTCAAGCGTCAGTAGCTAGTAGCTATCACATATAACGGTCCTGCTCTACCTGACGGCTTGTAAGTATTTTTAACAAAGTAAGAATGCATCTGGGCCAATGTCATCCACACTTTTACAACAATCAATTTACTGACGAAGATGACATTAGGTTTTATCTTTAATTACAAATCAGGCTTTGTATTGTATTGAAGGAATACAATAAATATTCTGCCCCAGGCACAAGCATTTGTTAGCAGAATAAGAAGCTTCACTTAACAACAAAATGTAGCAAACACCAAGAAACAGATTGCAGCTTATTTCCCCCAGATTGCATTTTACAAGCCAAAACAAAACAAAAAAAGTTCATTTGAAGTACATTTAGGACCAGTGATTCCTACCTACATTGTCCCAATGCTATATTATTAGCATTGTCTTTTAAAATCCTTCCCTAACTTAAACTGACCAAATTAAAACTGGATTTGGAAGATCAAAAGAATATTAAATCTCAGAGGACATGATTGAAAGTACTTAAGCAAAGAAAGACCACATGAAAGGATTTTTCTTTTCAGTGCTGCTAAGGCACTCAACTCTTGGGTAGAAAAAAATCTGATTGCAGGGGTTCCCTAAAATTAGTTACATGTGGATCTTTAAGGAGTTTAATTTCTATAGGACATAACAAGAAAGATCGGCCCTCCCCTACTCTTTGGAAGAGAGTCAATGGCACATCCACTGAGGTCTAAAATTCTCTTTTATCTCGAGTCTCTCCTCAGAGCAGGCCAGAAGTTACTTTCCTCTTAGAGCAGATGAAGCAAAGAGAACATGGCTATCCACACACGAATATTTAATAAATTAAATTTATTTAATCAATAAATTAACTTATTAATCCTAGACCTGTCCATGGAGATATTCTCTATATCTTCTCCTATATAACTATACCATCCAGTGCTATATTCTATACCAAAAATTGTGAAACCGGGGGCAAACTTGCTTTAACTACACTCAGTTAGTTGTCTGTTTGCAAAAGTAGTTAGATAATGCATTACTAAAGCCCACCCTATAGATAACCTCTCTGATGCTTGGGTCACCATGGTAACGGATGCTTAAGTTGTTTTTCAGGAACTAAGAGTAGACTCTTTGTCCAGTTCAGGCTAGTTAAGACCAGCAACCCATCAACTAGGACTGCACAAATGCCCCATAGGTGACCTTTTGACATCAGGGGGCTGAAAACTCCACCCTCAGATCATGCTAACACCACCACTTTGTGAACACAGTTTCTATGAAGAGCCGCGAAGCCTGACTACGTTCGCACAGATCATCAATTACTTCACTTCTCCTTACCTCCAATCGTTTATTCCCACACTTCAGACCATACTGCCTCCTTATCCCATAAATATCCCTAATCCCCATTTTCGGGTTCGGGTCCTGGTTCGGTAACAATTCCATGGCAAATCACAAAATGAGACAAAATATGTGTTTGATAAACACTTAATGTCAGTGCTCTTGGGAATCCAGAAGCAAATTTCTCTCCTCCAACTCCATTTCTCTGCTGAGTGGTACTCAACTGAAATCAAGCATCAAAAGAAATCTTAAAAAAAGTAATCTTGGTCAATCTACTGTCCAAAAGTAGGGTTGGTCAGATAAATAGGTTGTGATATAATAAACAATATATATTCGGTCTTTGTCCCAGTTCCTAGCACCAGAGCTTCTAAAACCAATGGAATTTCCTGAGCGACAGGCGTGAGAGGAGCATCTTTTGTTATTCATAATAAGCCCCTTTCAACCTTACCTGAGTTAATGTTAACGAGATAACTGGTGGCTGGAAGCCCCTAGAGAGCTTCAGGATGGGGGTTGGTTGCCAAAGGAGCCAACCAAGTAATTAGAGGGTTGGAACTTTCAGCTCCCCCAGCTCCCACCTCCAGGAAGCCAGTCAATCACCAACGGACAATGATTTAATCAATCATTTCTACATAATGGAACCTCCATAAAAACCCCTAAACCATGGTGTTCAGAGAGCTTGCAGGATGGTGAACATATCCATGTGCTGGGACAGCGGTGCTAGGAAGCTGTACACACACACACACACACCCCATACCTTGCCCTATGCATTTCTTCCATTTGGCTATTCCTGAATTGTATCCTTTGTAATAAACTGGTCACACACACACACACACACACACACACACACACACACCCCATACCTTGCCCTATGCATTTCTTCCATTTGGCTGTTCCTGAATTGTATCCTTTGTAATAAACTGGTAATGGTAAGTAAAGTGCCTTCCTGATCTGTGAGCCATTCTAGCAAATTATTGAACCTGAGGAGGGGATTGTGGGAACCCTGTGGACTTTATAACTGGTCAGTCAGAATTACGATTGGCCCGGGACTTGTGATTGGCATCTGAAGTAGGGGCAGTCTTGTGGGACTGAGCCCTTAACCTGTGGGGTCTGAGGCTCACTCCCGGTTGTGTCAGAATTGTATTACATTATTGGACATCCCAGTTGGTGTTGGGAGAGTTGGAGAATCGGTTGTTAGTATGAAGAAAAATCCCACCCTTTTGGGATCAGAAGTGTTTTGTGTAAGAAGCAGATTGTAGGAGAGGTGAAGCTTGAAATTTTGCTGTAACATCCCAAAGTAATTCACTCATACTCTGGGAGCAGGGAAGGCTTCTGGAGATCACCATCATATCAACAATATCCCCTTCCCGCCTCCCATGGAAATCCCCTCCTGTAATTGGCATTCCCGCCATAGGGCAGGCATAGCTCTGCCTCCACATTGGACTCCTGCTTCCTTCAGAATGGTGTTTTCAACCTATTAGTGGGTTAATCCAACATTAAGAAAAAATTAAATAGAAAAAAAATTAAAAGCATCAGATGCATTATATTTAATAAAGTTAAATGTTTTATAAAACTTTTGCTTATTACGTATGTGTGTCCTGGTGGTGGTAAAAACTATATATTTTTTTTTACTGGGGAATCACAATCAAAAACTTTGGATGCCACTGCTTTAGAATGCTCTGTCACCCCATCTGCCTATGGAAAGGCTTCCTTCTAAAGCCTAGCTCAGGCCCTGCAGGCTCTTCAAAAGCCTTTCCTGGTGACCTCTCTGCTTCTTTCCTCCTTTGTGTCCCAGAGGGGCCGCCTACTCATCTCCACTGAAGCCCACAGTCTAGACTTGATGAAATATTGCATCCTGGCTTTTGTGTGCTCGTTTTGTCTCCCTGTCTTCAGCTCCCTCAAGGCACTGACAACAGCCTTTATTTCTTACCCCCATGGTGCCTAGTAATTGCTCAGTATCTGTTGCTGATTTTAGCAGGAGTTTCTTCCCCTTGATTAACCTAAATCTCCTGGCTTAGCAAACATTTGTTTTTTTCATTTCTAAAACACTTTCATTCTTTTGCAAACAACCATTTTATCATGTTTTAGATTTTTTTTAAATTTTATTTTATAGGCTCAATAACTCCAACTCCCTTAGCTTTTCTAAGGCCAATTTTCCAAGATTTTAATCATGGGTACACTTTCTGCAAATCTCTTCCCAACCAAGGAGCCAAGCCTTATCAATTCATCAGGGTGAAACCACTGTTTCCCAGGCGTGAGAATCACCGGGCTATTTGTTAAATACGCAGACTCCCAGGCCCCTGGAGCTTCAGATCCGGGTGATCTGGGGTGAGGTCCTGGACTCGTTCAGGTTCAACAAGTGCTCTCTAATTCTTACTGCAAGTTTGGGGAAAACCAGAACCTATGCTAAGGCTAACCAGAGAATTCACCTGAAAGGATTTTCTTCCTCCATGAGGTGTTATAAAGGAAGGGGGTGGGAGAAAAAAAGAATTCTTCACTTTTTCCTTGCAGAACTAGGTATTTTGTCTCCCACAAAAGCTGAATACATATAAGGCTTTCCCTAGGAGTTGCATGTGCAACCTGTGTATAAATGTTAACGAAAGCATGCCTCATAATAGGCAAAAATTACAAATAATCAAATATCCAATAACAGAAGTTGGATAAATAAATTACGATATAATCCAGCAACAGACTATCACACAGCAATGAAAATGAACAAACTACAGCTACAAGCAACATGGATGGACATTAAAAACAATATTGGTGAAAGAAGCAGGACACAAGAGAACACAATAGTATAACTGCATGTGTATAAAGATGAAAACAGGAAAAATGGATCCATATTGTTTAGGGATGCATACACAGATGGTAAAACTATAAAGAAAAGCGAGGATAAGGTTACCATAGAATTCAGGATAGTGGTGAGGGGGTGGCATTTGATCAGGAAGGGACACCTGGGAGCATTCTAGAGTCTTGTGCTGTATTTCATGACCTGGTTAGTGGCTCTATAGAGGTTCACTTATTAAACACTACAATCTTGTTTTGTGCACTTTTCTCCATGTGCGATTTACTTCACACACACACACACACACACACACATACACACACAGAGTTTACAAAGAAGTCTTGTGGTTCACTTTCTGGTCAAATCAATACCACACCACGTGCCTGTGGACGGGCCACACTCTCACCCGCTGTTTTCTCATCTCTAAAATGAAGGCAGCGTGGCGCAGAAATCTGGTTCTTAGGAAGCCTTACGAATCCCCCTGAGAATCTGATCAAGTTACGATCCTTCCTCAGAATAACGCACATACACACAAAAGCTTGCATACAATTTCAGAGGGTTCTCCGGTTTAAACTCTGACCCCCGCCCCATCCATAAACCCAAGTTAAGAACTCCCGATATAGAAAAAAGAGGCAGGCTTCCAAGTTTAGTGCTTTTGAGTTGAAATTCCAGCTCCACCACCTCCCATTTAGGTGGTCTTGAGGAGGAGTCATAAGTGTCTCTGAGTCTCTATTTCCTTATCTGTAAAAGGGGGTGGAATCCTACCTACTTACAAATTATCCGGAGAATTAAATGTAATGTATATGTTAGGCACATATTAGACACTCAGAAAAGGGTGATTATTATTATTATTGAATTAGATGATCTGCACTCTTCCTTCGTGATTCATGCTCTATGCATCTTCTAATATTTACAATTTAGGACCGATGGTCCATTACCCTTTCAGAGACAGATACCACCCTAATGCAAATTTAAATTTGCAAATTTTCTACTATGCTCCTTAAAAATCACATTTTAAAGGGCTCTAGAGAAAACATTCACAGACATGAAATTAACTATTTTATTGAATATCGTTCACTTTTCCAGGAGACTGTTTAAACAGATGCTATTTCAACAGAGCACATTAGGCCACATTTGCAAGTTCAGGAAGCCATATGTTACACTCTGGAGACATGTGTAATGTGTCAGCTATGAAGGGCAGCATGTGGGAAAGGCAGACCTTACCTTCAGTGTGGCTCCAAACAGTCCTGCTAATATATCACGAGTGAGATTTTCAATGGCTGGCCTGTAAGTTTCCTATTCATCAAATCATTTCCAAATGACACCCACTTGCTTAAGAGTTTTCCCTTGAAGCTGGGCCTTTTGAAAACCCTTCCTGCCTCCTTCGAAGGTAGCAGACACAATGTCAACTGTGTGATGAATGCTGGGGCTTTGGCAACTGGCAGTGTCTGCCCTTAGCCAGACATGGCATCACCTTCTTTCATTTTGGTTTAATCATTGGGAACTGAAAAAAACCAATGGAAACTCAGTGCTCACAGACATCTGGCTAGTGGGCAGGTTTGAGTTTTGGAATATATCAACCCAACCAAAATAATCCAGTGGCACAGAGCAATCTAGGAAGAGAGAGTTTCTTTGACTTTCTTTAGGAAAGATGCTAAAAGCCTAACCACCACAAATTAGCATAGCTCCTGCTGTATGGATCTGCTGAAGCAGCCATCTGGAAGAGTCTATTTGAGAGATTATTTTTAGAAACGCTGCATTTCTCCCTCTAGTTTATGGAGAGCAGACTATTTTGCCAATATAATCAGTAAGGCTAAGATGAAAGTTAGACAAAGTAGACAGTGTTTTCACTGGGAAGGTTTCAGATTCATACCATCCAGAAAAAAGAGCACACACCTCATATTTTAAGACAAAGGACAAGAAACAGGCAAGCTTCTGGACCAGATGATATTTTCCCATGTTGACTATACCAGACAGTACTTATTAGATATCTATCTACTAGGTACAAAGTAATATAGAAAAGTCTACAGATGTTACATTCATTCATTGGTTCGTTCATTCATTCAACAAATATTTAGTTAGTACCTTTTATATAGCCAGCATAGTCTTTATTGAATTTTCTATATAGTTGTTGAGATAAAATACAGCAATATGAGAAATATGCCAACAGTACAAAACAGGATATTAGAGTGGTAAAGTAAGCAAAATGGTGAATTGAATAGAAGGGAGGGACAACTTTCACCTAGGCAGGCAGGGAAGGTTTTTTTGACTAGATAATGAACTAGACCTCACGAGGAGTAACATTTAGATTAATAGAGAGAAGACGAGACACAACGACTGAAAAATGCAAGATGTATTTAATAAATAGTGAGTTGATCCAAGTGAGGCCTTACAAGACTGTCCTCCTTAGTGTCCGTGGAAAACCCAGAAAATTACCAATACATCATTACATAAACATTTGACAATTCTCCCAGTTGTAACAAGCCCAGAGGTTTCATAAAGAGCTCTCTATTTAATGTTAGTTACTTCAGACCAATATGTGATAAGTTCATCTAAAATGAGTTTCCCCTCTGCCTACATTTTTATTTCAGATTATTCACACATGCAGGTTACAGTGTCTCTGCTATTCACCTTGAAATCCATCACCCTCCCTTTAACGGACTGCGTGATTCCTGAGGTCTCTTCCATATAAATGCAGAATTCTGTGTCATGGACATAATACGAAATTATAAACCCCTCCATCCAGAAACAGGCTGGTTCCTCCGCCCCACCCACTTCACCAAGTTACACTACCCCTCCCCCCCCCAGCCACCCAGACTGGTTTACTTCCCCTAGTTTGGCTTCTCTTCCACAGCTTTTGGCACAATCATAATTAAATAGCATTTATAAAGTATCTTTAAAGGTCTGTCAACCTCCCACTGGACTTAAGAGTTTCAGGGTGTGGCCAATGGCCAGCATCTGTCTTGTTCACCACTAAACCACTGGCCCCTCGCCCACTGCCTGCCAGATGGTAAGGGCTCAATTCAGGACTGCTCACTGAACAGCTTTGTTTTTCTTCCTTCTACCTTGGGAGCCACTATTGATTAACCCTTTCTCCAATGATAACCTTTGTCTCAGTCTACAAATGTACTTAGTCTCCATAATCCTACCAAATTCTTCCTTTGACCCTTTTAACCAATGTTAAAACATTACTCTATATTTAAAAACCACACTACATGAGGTAAAAGCAGTCTCATGGGGACAGAGGTAAGTCTTGGAACAGGTCAAGCCAAATTTACCCTTCAGGGAGAAAAATGGTTCCATCTAATTCAATTGGGTTCAAGTAATCATTTATTTAGTATCTATGTATATCAGGTACTGTGCAAAGTCCTAGGGATAAAAAGATGGACATGAAATAATCTTGGCCCTTAAGGAGTTCACAGACTTCTAAGGATAGAAACACACAATAACTACTTACATTATTGTTTGTCATGCTAGGCCAGTGCTGTGAAGTAAGTCCTATCAAAGCCCAGAGAGGATACTTTCAAGAGTAGAAAGCTAAAGAAGTTCAGCTTAAAGGAAAGTGAAGGAACTTTTTAGGATGAGCAAGATTTAAGTGTGTTTATAGACTGAGGCAAGCAAAGGAGTCAGTGGAGAAAGACAGAATGAAAAATACAAGGGGTGAGGGGTGGAAATGAGGATTCAACCCAGGCGGAAGGCTGCTCTTTGTAAATTAGAGTCACGTTCTGCCCTTGAGATAGTAAAGAGGGAGGGGAGGGTGAGCAGAGATATGGTGGTAGAGAGGAAATCAGTTTGTGTTTTATAGCTTCTGTTTTCTTAAGGAAGCAGGAGGCAAAGTATGCAAGGTCAGTGGTGGGCTAAGAAGCTTGAAAAATGTTCCCAATAGCTAATGTTCCCAATAGCTCCTGGGGGAAATGAGAAAGGAAACCCACTTGAAATGAGTAAAGGGGTTTTCAAGCAGCCCTGAAGGTCCAGCTGAGAGTAGGAATTATACCTCCATAAAGAAACCATTTGGTAGTGTCATGTGATTTTTCACTGGAAGCATTGCATAGGACGAGAGAGCAACGGGTGGTTAGCTGGATCCATGACTGGAGACTAGAAAGACAGGTAAAGCAGAGATTTCAGGGTCAAGAGGATGGGAAGTGCCAGTGAGAGGGTATTTTAAAAGCTTGTAGGATCAGGGACGGATAAAGATCAGGTCCAGGGCATAGTCCTATAGATCAGAGGCAGGTTGCTGGATCGATCATTTCGTATGAATGTTAGAGTTCCGAGGATGATGGCAGAAAGGAAAAATGGGAGTTGGGAGCCAAAATCCTGGAGAAATATCAAGAAGCAACCTACAGGTCCTCAAAAGATAGTGAAGAAAGTGAGATGAGAGTGGCCCAGCATAACCAGAGAGCAGTGACTGTCAACTGAGAAAGGAGTGATGAGGTTGCAGAGCAAGTAGGTCAAGCCTTCCTATGAATAAGTGGCTTCTTGTGCTTTACTGAGCTTCTACTATGTGCTAGTCCCTTCTGGGTGTTCTAAAGAATTGATTTCATTTAAGTCACCATAACCATCTGTACTGGGTTGAATAGTGTCCCTACAAAATTCATGTCTTCCCTGGGGCCGGCCTGGTGGTGGAGCGCTTAAGTTCACTTGCTCTGCTTCCGTGACCTGGGGTTCGCAGGTTTGGATCCCAGGCACGGACAGACGCACCTCTTGTCAGCCATGCTGTGGTGGCATCCCATACAAAGTAGAGGAGGATGGGCATGGATGTTAGCCCAGGGCCAATCTTCCTCACACACACAAAAATTCATGTCTTCCCTGAACTTCAGAACGTGCCTTACTTTGTAATAGGGTCTTGCACATGTAGTCAAGTTAAGATGAAGTTATACTACATTAGGGTGGGCCCCAAGTCCAATGACTGGTGTCCTTATAAGGAGAGAGAGATGAAGACACAGAAGAGACAGGGAAGAAGGCCATGTGATGACAGAGGCAGAGATTGGAGTTATGCTCCCATTAACCAAAGAATGCCAAGGATTGCTGGCAAACACCAGAAGCCGGGAGACGTGAGGAAGGATTCTTCCCTAGAGCCTTTGAAGGGAGTATGGCCCTGCCAACACCTTGATTTTGGACTTGTGGCCTCCAGATCTGTGCTCACAAAATACATTTCTCACAGTTATTTTAAGCCACTCAGTTTGTGGTAATTTGTTACGGCAGCCCTAGGAAATTAATACACACTCTATAAGGTAGGTAGTATTATCCTCATTTAACAGATGAGTAAACCGAGGCTCAGAAAATATAAGTATCTTGCCCAAAGTTACAAGGCCAGAAAATGGAGGAGTGGGGATTCAAACCCCAGACCTACGGTGTCCTTTCCACTGCACAGTCCTGCCCCCCCACATATGCCCACCACACCGAGGAAGACCAAGCAGAACACACATCACAGCGTGATGGGCAATGTGAGGCAGAGGGAGAGACCTCAGCCTGGTGGTACTGAGACTGGAAACTCTGAGCTCTAAGTCCCTTTTAAATGCAGGAACCACACTTAAAGCAAACTCAACACTATGTATGAAATTTGTAGTTATACGAAAGCATTTAAAGCATGATTATTTATTTTACAAGCATGTTCACAGTAAGGCCTCTTGGAATAGTAAGTTTATATATATAAATGGGATTTGCTTTACTCAAAGAAATATTCATTGCTTAAAAGGCGGTACACATGTAACAGTAAACATCTAAAGGCCTGGGCAAGGCTTTCCTTGCAAACACACAGATACTTGGAGACATGTTGGGCTATAATCCAAGCAAACACTAAAAGTATTTTTGGCATGTGTTTGAGCATAATAAGCAGCCACAACCCTTCAGCTTTGCTCTTTACCCAAGTGGCACAATACAGATTTCACGTCAAGTATCCAGACAAAATGATTCCATCCACAGAGTCTTAAATCAATGCTTAAGTGCACGTTAAGCATCTAATTGGTCAGAGTGGAGAATCAGGATGGTCTCTTGTCCTGATCATGCCCGGGCATCATGCCCTTTACAGATGTGAAATGAGTGCCAAGGGACAAAATGATACTTAAAGAAATTTACAAGCAAAGGAAACAGTCCTTGAAGTTACAAATTCTATGTTAGATCTGATTGCTTGGTATTTTCTACTGCCCCTTCCTGTACCCAAACCTATACACACACACACACACACTCCCTTCTGGAACCAGTTAATTCAACAGGTGAAAGCTAGAATCTTCAGTGGGGTAAGGTTCAACCCCAGGCCCGGGGTATCTCAATTGCCTATCTCTAGTTTTGGGACTAAGAGAACACTTGAGGACCCTAAGGTTAAGGTAGGAGGCCAAGGCTGCTCCCCATACTTGATGTCCCCTACCCCAACCAAGTATAGGTCATTAGTGACTACAGTGGGTTGAACGGTGTCCCCCAATCACTCACGTCTACCTGGAACCTCAGAATGTGACCTTGATTGAAAATATGATCTTGAGGTGAAATTATCCTGGACTTAGGATGAGCCCTAAATCCAATGACTGGTATCCTTATAAGAAGTGAGAACAGAGAAACGGGGAGGAAGGCAACTTGAAGATGGAGGCAGAGATTAGAGTGATGTGTCTACAAGCCCCGGATCACTGGCAACCACCAGAAGTTAGGAGAGAGGCCTGGGACAGTTTCTCCTTCAGGACTTCCAGAGGGAACCAACCCTGCTTAGGACTTGATTTTGGACTTCTGGCCTCCTGGACTGTGAGAGAATAAATTTCTGTTGTTTTACACCACCCAGTTTGTCATAGCCCTAGGAATCTAATACAGTGACACCTGGACAGAGGGTTGCTCAACCAGCACAAAATCACACACACACACATGCGCCCAGTACTCCATCCCCACTGACTGCAGGTCAACAGCAACCTTCTGCAGGAACCACAGATGACACTGACTTGTTTCTTGCTTGTTCACGGTGACCAGGTAGTGCCTTGGGTATGGACACTGAAATGGTGAACCTGTGGTGAGGTGTCTAGCGTTTATGTCAAGGCTGGTGGGATGGCCAAACTTTTAAAAATTTACTTCTCTGCTTTTCAAATTTTTTAAAGGAAAAAAAATTTTATGATAAAAATAAATTGACTGTTTAACACAGTGTTTCTCAAAGAGCGTGGCTACACAGCTGCACATTTGAGCCACCTAAGTCTCTCTGAAAAAATACAAATGCTAACTTTTAAAAATTCTCCATGTGATTCAATTGTCAGCCAGAATTATTCTTCCCTTGATAACAAGTAAGATGGCAAATAGCCTCATATTAAGCACATTTGTATCTGTTAAAATGCTGAACTAGACGAGAAGGTGGATCTCAGCATATAAAGGTGGAATAGGAACCAGCAGGCCATCAAGAGGCCCCACAGAGAGAAAAGAGTCTGAACCAAGTTCACCGCACCTTCCTTCAGATGAGCCCCTCATCTCGATGCCCCTGCCTTGGTTAGTGGTGCAGTCACCCGGGTCAGAGACCCTGGCTCTTCTCTTCTCCCTCCACCTCCCCAGTCAATTACTCACCGACGACTGTCTGTCAGTGCTGCTTCTCCGGGTTCCTTCCTACAGCCAATGCCTTTATTTAATCCAGTTCAGTTCAACAAACACCTTTTTGGTTCCTACTTTTGCTGGGCACCATGCTAGACATTTTAGATGGGGCACTCCTCTTTGCCAAGCTCCTGGGGCACACTGACGGGTATAGATGCTTAGAGAAGTAGGGAAGAGATTCTGGCGATGATCGCTGTTTATTGGGGACATTTTCCATAGCCTCTTAACTGGCCTTTCCACTTCCAGCTTCCCTCTTCCTTCTCCCATGCCAATTTCCCTGGTGGTTAAATATTCTTGCCTACTGTTCTGGATTACTTTCCTATACAAAATCATCCATGGCTATCTACAGCCAACAACAGATCCCATATTCTTTAGCTCCTGTTCACTCACACACTCTCTCTCTCACACACACACACACACACACACACACACGGCTTTTCTTAATCCAGTTTCAAACCTTAAATGCGACTCTGCCCAGCTCTCCCTCTGGCCCATGCCACCCCCCCTACCCCCCACTAGAGCTTGGTTCTAGAATCCAAGTTATTCTTTCCTCTTCTACATTGTAACTACTCAAGTAACTTTTCCATCTCTCATTTTTATCTTGTCATCTCTCTGCCAATGAGGCATAAAGTTGCTCCCTGCCTTCCATTTTAACAAAGTTTTATACTAGCATTCGAAGTAAACGATTTTCCCATTTCATGTCTTCTTACAGAGAGGCGATATAGTATAGGGCTAAGAGCTTGGATTCTGGATTCCTGGGTCCAAATCCTGGCTCTACCACTTACTAGCTGCGTGACCCTGGAGAAGTCGTTTAACTTCGTACATCTCAGTTTCCTCATTTGTAAAAGAGGAGATGACAACACATTTAAAAATATTTGACTTCCCAAACAGATTGTACTTGATGGCAGAAACTTTTCTATTCTTCCATAGTGACCCTCCTGGTGGATATCTGGATATTTTTTAATGAATCAATACATTAAAATAAACTTTCTCCAGCTTGGAAGAAACATTCCAGTGTTCCAAGTCATCATTACCATTCCAAATTTCCATGTATGCTGCAACTGGGTTTGGAAGCCTCAAAAGAACAGAAAGTGACTTAAACATCAAAATACTGCACACATATAAGCACATTGTCCAATGTTATCAGAGGTTAATTTTAAATAGTCTGGATTTTTAATATATTTGAGGCAAGAGAGACCACTGATTTATTTATACCAAATCTCTTGTAGCTCTCAAGAAGGGCCTATCTGTTACAGCCTCTCCACACTCCAATAATAGCAAACCCAAAATAAACTCCAATATCCACCCACGGGGGAAAAAAATCCCTTTCCAAGAAATTATTTCTGCCTGATGTGTCAAGGCAGAGGGCAGCGTTTTTTAAGAGCGCAAGACAGGGGCCATGATGTTTATCAGTCTGATCTTTCTGAGGCTTCCCGTGAGCATGCGCACAGAGGGCCCTTCTGCACAGTCGTCTCCACAGTCCCCTAAAACAAACAGCTCCCAACGAAAACCCAAGAAAGTTTAACCCTGTAACCGCACATTTCTCAACAAAAGCAACAGAGAAGCCAAAACCCAGGACACTGACAGATACAGAGAAGTTAGGAAAACTCATCGAGGCTCCCATATGTGAAGCCTCATCCATTATCCTTTTAGAGCCCACATGGGATTCCAAAAAAATGTCGTCTTAGAGTTTTATGAGTCAACTAGACACCGAGTGCCAAGTAAACACACACAAAAATCAACAAAAGGGGTAAAATTCTAGTCAAGCAATACTGGAACTCTAATGTGTGGTCTTGGGCTATGGATTTTGACCTTAATCTAATATAGATGTCAAGAATCTGCAGACTGAACATACACACTGAAAATGAATGAGTCTATGTATTGTTAAAACAATGAAATAATAATAAAGACATGGATGCTTTTGAAATTCTGAAACTCCGTTTTCCAGGGCATGTTACACACAACTTATTATCGCTTAAGAGACAATTTCTACTGAAAGTCACTTGGTGTACATTTAGTGGTGTCCACAGATAATGAGTTCAAGGGCCGGGGCTATGACTTTTACATCTGTATCCCAGGTATTTTGCACAATGGCTAACACGTGATCAGTGATGAATACATGTTTGTCGAGTGAACAAATGTTTCCCTGAGTAAAAGACTCCAGCAAAGCATTGGGCTTTTTTAAAGCTAATGTTGCTACTGAGAATCCCAAGATAGTCTTTCCTCTTCTCCACTACAACTATTTGAATGTTATTATCTTAACATTTTCATCTTGACACCTCCCTGTGCTACTGGGAATCAGCTGACTCCCTTCTATCTATTCTAACAAATCCAAACTCTACATGATCAGATCCCCAATCTCATTCCCACTTATTGAAATGCAGTATAACAGAGTGCTTTAAAGCATGGACTCAGAAGCCATATTGCCTGGGTTCACAGCCCAGTTCCACCACTCTGACCTTGGGCAAGTTACTTAACTCCTGTGTGCCTCACTTGTAAGATAAGAGATAATGAGGGTAACCTCTACCATAGAGTTGTGAGAATTAAATGAATCAAATATTTGCAAAACATTTAGAACACTGTCTGGCACATAGTAAGCATTCAGTACATGTTAGCTAATATGGTTATTATTCACACCCCTAAGAGAATGCCCATTCTGTTACTTTGAATAGTGGTTCTTTTCCTCTAGGATTGGCTGATGTTCACATTCACAATACACTCCCTTGGCCAAACCCAGATTTACTGACTGGCTATAGCATAGATGAGATACACCATAGACTGGATGCAAGTCCAGAAGCTCCAGCTGCAACCATACTCTAAGCTAAGCTACTAAAGTGATTTGGACCTTGAGAAAATTCAACAACATCTTAAATATCTTGAACAATTTATCATCGCCCCATTAAAATGAACTGCAAAGTATAAAATTAAGGGAAAACTTGGATCTGCATAGGAAACTATGAAAAGATGATATCCACAAGCCAGAAACTTCAGGGAATTTCTTGTAGTTTTAGGTCAGACGGGACAAGTTTGAAGAAAGCCAATTGGACCAATGACAATGACAAGCTGCCCTCTTGCCTGCCAGGAAAATGCCTGAAAGAGATCCCAACAAAACTCCATTCATGGTGCCTAATTCAGAGGGATAAAGGGTGATGGTCAGGGTGGGTCACGCCCACCTGGCTCCCACTCGGTGTCACCATGAAGTGCACCACATGCCAATAGGACATCGAAAAACATGGAAGAGCAACAGTGCAGGCATGTGTGGCCAGTGCCTAAGGAAGTCAACTGTGCCTGGCCAAGAAGGGGGCACTGCCCCCATGAATGACACTGACACTAACACCAAACTCTGGCACAGACAAGAGCTTCTTGCTGCATTACGCTCCTCGGGCTTCTGAAATGGCAAAGTGCAGAAATGACAACTATAGATTTCCCTTCTGCGTTTTTTTTTTTTCTTGGACTGAAATATTTCAACGGGATTTTATAATATTTGATAGAACCCATCTCTTTCCTCAAGTCCAGATAAGCCTGGCCCTCCCTCTATAAATATCAGCTGACAGAAACAGCACAGGTCCTAAGAAAAGCTCCAGCAGTCCAAAACAAGGGAATTTCTTTGAGGAATCAGAGCACATTTGTTCCTGTGAAACAGAATTACTCTTAAGAAACCAGAGAAGTTTTCTAATGTGTGCTTTCAACTAGATTCAGGAGAAAAATATGTCTATGAAACTGCTCTATGGAACAATCTTGAATCAAAGAAGACTACAAGGAGATGCCAAATGTGTTGGAAATAGTGAAGAGCAGACTGAGGAATCTAGGAAATTTGTAGTTAAAGTAAAGACAAGTTTAACTCAAAGGAAAAGAAAAAAAAAGTAGTAAAAAGGAAAGAAAAAAAAAGAAATGAAAAAAGGATCCAGACAACATAATATGTGATGTAGGAATCTAAGCAAAATTAAGAAATAAAAGGGGGCCGACCCAGTGGCGCAGTGGTTTAGTTCGCGCTTTGGCAGCCTGGGGTTCGCAGGTTCGGATCCCGGGCACCGGCCAACGCACTGCTTGTCAGCCATGCTGTGTCTGCATCCCATATAAAGTAGAGGAAGATGGGCACGGATATTAGCCCAGGGCCAGTCTTCCTCAGCAAAAAGAGGAGGATTGGCAATGGATGTTAGCTCAGGGCCAGTCTTCCTCACACACACACAAAAAGAAATAAAAGAATTGATAAAAGAAAACTACCCTGAGCTAAAGGAAACCTTGTCTATAAAATTAAATAGCTCTCCAAGTAGTAGGTAGAATTAGTGAGAGGGGAGGGCAGAGAGGAAGAGACCAGTATTTTGAGACACATTTTGTTGACATTTTTTTAAATTTGGAGTATAAAGAAAAAACTCTATTGACATATAGGTAGAAAACAGGTTATTTTTGAAGGCTCCCCAAATCAAGCTGGCTCAGATTTCTCCAAAACAGTGAACCCCAGAAGACAGTGCACCAGCACCAACGGAGTTTTGAGAGGAATCAGGCATCGTGCAGCAATTCTATCTGACAAACAGTCCTTCAGAGGTGCAGAAAACAGAAACACATTCTCAGACACGCCTTTACCTAAATGCTTCTTTACAAACTTTCAAGGGCATGGTCCAATTGACCAAGAAATCAATCAAAATATGAGCCCCCAAATCTAGAAATTTTGGTTGATATAAATATTGTGTAGCAACAGAAGGAAAATTGTTGTTAATATGGCTATAAAACAATGAAGATGTGGGGCCAGCCCAGTGGCGTAGCGGTTAAGTTCACGTGTTCCAATTCGGCAGCCTAGGGCTCACCAGTTCGGATCCTGGGCGCGGACCTACTCATTGCTTATCAAGCCATGCTAAGGCAGCGTCCCATACAGAAGAGCTACAACTCTACAACTATGATACACAACTATATACGGGGGCTTTGGGGAGAAAAAGAAAGAAAGAGGAGGATTGGCAACAGATGTTAGTACAGGGCCAATCTTCCTCAAAATAAAAAAATAAACTAAAATAAACTTATAAAAAACCCCACAAAGATGTAAAATAACTTAGAACTTGAAAACAAGGATGCAGTGCTGATTGCTATCACTCTATACTAAATAGACTTGAAGTTTCAAAATTTAAGACACCATATTTTCCTCCAATATGCTCTTCTTGCATAAAAAGCGTTCTGCTGGAAGGTGGTGATCTTGGAATGCATGACAGGTATTAATTCAGATAACCTGGTGATTCCCCATAGTATTTTTAGAAACCAAACCATTCTCAAGATCTGCCTCCAAAATTTTATGTTAGTACAACTTTCCTTAACTTGTCAAAAATCCTTCAAGCCCAGCTTAAATGCCACCACCTTTACCACCAGCACATTGCATACTATATTAGAATTATTTGTGTGCTCATCTTACCTCTGAATTGTTCTGTTTAGTACCTGACTATATCAATGACAGTACTCAGCACATAAAAGGGATTCTACAGATTTTAGACAATAAAGTAAAATGTGGCAAACATTAAAAAGATCATTCTTATAGAGAAAGTTTTTCACATAAGTCTAAGGAATTTTGGTGCCTTCTCTCATTGTTATCTCAATTTATTCAAACCTACGTTGTATACAGACTTTTATGAAAGTGCTCTAATTTAACCCAAATTTCAATCTCCTTAATCAAAAGCCTGTCTAAAATGTGTCCATAACTGTGGAATTTTAGGCCAGGTTGGCGCAAAAAACACTTGCATTTTTTTTATATATTACATACTCCAGCTCTGCCCCTTCCTTCAGAAAAGGTTAAAAACCCCCACCTTGGGAGCTCTTGTGAGGGTTAAACAAGATAATGCATGAAAGCCTCGTAGTAATGTGTCTTGCACATACGAGTATGTGCTGAGTAAATGTTGGCTATTGTCACAACCACCTGTATCATGTAGCTTGCATTGTGTGAGGCCTCGGGGTGCCACAGGACATTAGACCCATAGCCAGGTTCTCATCCCTCAGAGCCTACTGATACTCAACTCCTATACACAAAGAGAGGCAGACCTGTGGTGCCACCATTTTCCTGCCTGCTAAAATGCCATTCTGATTTATTACACTCTAGGCAATTAAATAAACCCTGTAGAGTTAATTTTCCTAAAACGCTTCAGTGATTCCAATAAATTACAAAATAGGATATAAGACAAATAGCATTTGGAGGCTCTTTCTAAAGTTAGAGTGTTCACATTTTCTAGTCTTCAAAATGAAGGCTACAACATGATTTTTAAAGTTACTTGGAAGATTTATATTGTAATAAAGGCATTTTTCCAAATTACCACATGCATTTATAATGCCAAATAATATTTAAGATATCCAGTTGTTGAAATACAAGCCAGATTGTGGAATGAAGTCATAGTTATTAGGCCAAGTAAGACAAAAAACTGACCAAAAGCCTTAATGTTCAGAAATTATGAGAAATGTAAAAAATCTTCAGTAATTAAGGACATAGGACACATAAAAGATGAAAAAGCTGATACAGTATATACTCTAGCTTTTCACTGAGTTAATAGTATAATTTCTTTAAAAACATTTTTACATATATAAACAAGATTCATTGTAGAAAAGTTCAAAAACTACAGAGAATTAGAAAGAATCAAGTTAACAGAATCCTATCATTTGAGAATAATAATCTGTTGAGCCAGCCCTGATGGCCTAGCCGTTAAAGTTCTGCACTCTCCGCTTGGGCGGCCTGGGTTTGGTTCCCAGGTGCAGAACCACACCACTCGTCCATCAGTAGCCATGCTGTGGTGGCAGCTCACATAGAAGAATTCACAACTATGTACTGGGGCTTTGGAGGGGGAAAGGAAGAAAAAAGAGGAAGATTGGCAACAGATGTTAGCTTAGGGCAAATCTTCCCCAGCAAAAAAAAAGACTAATAATCTGTTCATTTTTTATACTAGTCCATATTTTTTCTATACATACAGCAAATATTTTCATCTATGACCTGCTTTTCTCACCAGGTAATATATGCTGAACATTTTCCCATATTGATAAAGAGCTACATCAAAAGTTTTTACAGCTAAAATGATAATGAGCATCTAGGTTGCTACCATGTTTTCATGATTATAAACACTGCTGCCCTGAACATCACGTCTGTATAGCATAGTGTGATTTTAAGAATAAATGAGATAATGTACAAATACTGCTGGAATCTCCCCAGTCTGCCAGTTAATGCCCCAATTCATAAGTCGACAATTTTTTAACCCTTCAGACCACTAATGACATCACTCACTGTAAATACTTTTCCTTCTACCAAAATGTCTTTGGCACCTAAGTATCTATGATAGAATCTTGGTATGATTTTTCCTATTGCCTCAGCACTGGAGACCAAGCCCACTGCCAGGGACAAAAAAACCACTAAGTGACTCAACTTCTAAAAAAACTGGTCTTGTACCTTTCCTCCAGAAGTTACTAAAAGGTAACAGTGCAGCCCTGTTAATACTAGCGTCCTACTCTATTAGAACACTGAGGAGAGGGGTGAGTAAGAGTCCCTTGAGGGGAGGGCAGTGCTCATGTTCCCAGGCACCCCAGCTCACTTCCCGCCCCCACCAAGTGGTGGGGGTATAAGAGAATCACATTGAGATTAGGGACACCTGCAAGAAGGAAAAACCAACATCCTTTTCACTGATCGCCCATCTACTTAGGCAGTGGAGTGGCTGATTTCTCTGTGTCCTGAGCAGGAAAGAAAGAACTGGAGAGAAGGGCAGGGGCAGAAGAGGAGGGAGGTAGAACCAGGGAAGCAGCCGACACACCCACAGTTTGCAGAGGCAAAGACCAGTGAGTTTCCTGGGACTCAGATGGACACCACAACATGAAGCCTGACTTGAGCCATCTTGCTGGTACCCTAACCAAGATGGCTGCCCCAGGGTAAGAGGACCCCAGCAGCAAGGGGATAGTGAGAGGGGTTAGAAAAAGTCCAGCTGGAGGCAGAGCCCCTGACTCAGGGAGCTGAGACCTGGGACATGCTCTGCGCCAGCTGTCGGCCAGAGAAACAGCCTTTACCAGCAAGAAGAGAAGAGCACCTGCACCCGGCTGAGTGTAGAGATCTTCACCTTCCCTGCCCCCCTCAATGCTTCCTCTCTGTCCCCAACCTCCAGGGGGCCTAGATCCCAAATGACCAAGGGGCAGAAGGAGTGAAAGCAGAATACCCGTGTATCCCTCAATTTAAGTGCTTTGAGACAGATTCAGGCTGCCATGGAGGAAAGATAGAAGATTTAAATCAAGTTTGAGATTGATTTTTCAGACTGGACTTGTCTCTGGAAGTTTATGGAAGTTGCACGGTGTGAAGAGACCGGAAACGGAGATCCAATTTGGCATGGTTGAAGCCATCGACTGAAGAGAGATGAAGAGCCTTTCAAAGTTACATGTGCGGACTTGAGACAGTTCAGTAGAATAGACAGTTACATGTAGAATACGGTTAAAAACATGTGTTCGATAGGGGCATTATGGTCCTGACCTAGACCTGGGCTCAGATCCTGGTTTGGCCCACTCATTCATTCATTCATTCAGCAGATATTTATTGAGCCCCTTCTGTGCACCGGACAGAGTTCTAAGGAAGATCAACAAAGGCCCTGTGCTGTGGGAAGTTAAATTCCGGGCGCATGTGTGATCCTGGGGAAGTTCCTTAACCTTCCTGGGCCTCAGATTCCTCAGAGAATCTTGTTCTCATGTTCCTCCCCCTAATGAAGAATCCTGGAAATTAAGTGTAATAAAATAATCTGGGTTGTTTTTTTTTTTTAATTTTAGCAACACACCCTTCAGACAACTAAGCTGAGATGAGCAGCTCGTGTTTCAGAAACGCGAGCACAAGCCACACAGCGGCTTCTAAACGTACAAAAGTTACTCCAGACTCTCAGAATAGAATTGGGGCAAGTGGCTGCGAGAGAAGCCAGAAATAGTTTGCTCTGCATGTCAATTACAGCCTCATTATCATTGTTTCTAGATATAAGGGGAAAAAAATCCTCTAAGTACCGAAAAAATCTATATTGATGACTTTAAAATATCAAGCAGGGTAAATATTTTGCAAAATTAATGGTAAGCGCTAATACTCTGTAAGGTAAGAGAGACTCAGAAGAACTGTCCTGGTAAAATTAGCGATGGTAATTCAACACACCCAATACTACTGCTCTGTCTATGTATACTATCAAATCCACAGGCCAAATTTTTCTGGTGCTTGTAGAGAATAAGGCCCCTCCCGGGCCCTGGTCCATGGACGGCAACTCAGCCTCACTGCAGAGAAGAAATGCCACACACCTCAGACACTGCCTTCCCTGGTGTGCTGACCTTAGGGCCACGGGCCTCTTGGGCAATCCCTGGAAGGCTGGCTGTCCCTGAGCACACTCGGGCTGGACATGTGCTTCTGCTTTTTCTTACTAAGTCATCTCCAGAGGTCACGTCCACTTCGGGCCCTGTGATTCTCTCCTTGCCACAGCTTTAGGAGACCGAAAACAGACAGCCCTCCACCTTCAGTCCATTAGTACAACATGCCACCCTGGCCATGTCTGGACTTCTGGAAGGTCAGGACATCCGTCATTTGGGTTAATCCTTAACCTTCCTGCTTGGAATCCGTGTGAACTTCACCTACCAGTGCAATCCCAGTGTTCTCAACTGTCTTCTATCAAAACAGGAGCCAAGATGACACAGTTTACAAAAACAATTTACCAGAGTATCAGCAACTTAACTAGTCATTTCCCTAAGTTATTTTTTCCCAAACTATTTATAAGAAGCCACTGGCTATTTCTTTTTTTCCTTTTTTCTTTTTTGATCCTGCAAAAGGGAAGCCCGTAGGTAGCTGAGTGCCAAGAAACTGGAAAATGGAAAAGCGAAATGTAAGACAACTTTGCCAAGAGCCTCCACGCATCCAGGTCAGAAAATGCAAAACCTCCCAAGGTCAAAAGTACTAAGGCTATTTTCTCTTGCTTATTCTAGAATAAATAAGTAAATGTATAAATATACAAATTAATAAATGTCTTGTGGAAGAGTTTTATCTAGGGTATATAAGTGCAAAAGAATTTACCATTTACTTAAAATATAAAATAAACACCCAAGACATTACTTTGTGAAAGTATCTTTGTTCTAGGTAAAGACAAATAATGTAGTTTAAATATATGTATAGGAGTATATTTTCTCAAATCACAACATTACACTTTTTTTTTTGAGGAAGAGGAGGCAGACTGGCCCTGAGCTAACATCTTTTGCCAATCTTCCTCCTTTTGCTTGAGAAAGATTGTTCCTGAGCTAATATCTGTGCCAATCCTCCTCCACCACAGCATGGCTTGATAAGCGGTGTATAGGTCCGCGCCTGGGATTCGAACCCTCAAACTCCAGGCCACTGAAGTAGAGCACAGGAACTTAACCACTCTGCCACCAGGCCAGCCCCAACATTACACGTTTTTATCTGTTTATCTTAAGGTTTTAAAAACAAAACATAACCACTAACAGAAAATTATAAAAAGAGAGACAAGAGGAATATCCACACCCATAATTTGATACTCTGCTAAAAACAAAGTTAAACATTTAGCTTTAATTCTTCTCAATTTTCCTAAGTATCTCTTTTCTAGCACAACTGATTTTGTCCTGCTGTCTTTCACTCTAATATATTAAAAGCAACCTGATAGGGCAATAAATTGTTATTTTATAGAATACATAAAATTCCACAAATTATTTTTAAAAACTTAACTAACATTCCTTTGTTGTTTAGCATTTAGGTTATTTTCAGAAAGTGATATAAAGAACACAGCCAGAAACATATCTGTGCATACAGTTCTCAAAAATATCTTAGATAAAATTGTTTTCCATACAGAACATCAGCAAAGTATGAGGACACTGGATATCATCACTGTAGAAAACATTTACAATCATATGCCAATGGGCAAAAACTGATAATTGTTTTATTATGAAAATATTTAAACATATCTAAGAGTAAAGAAATAACTTATCATCCTCTTCAATGCCTATCAACTGGTGCCTGTCTTGTTTCAGTTATACTCCCGTTTAAAATACTTCCCTTGTCAGATCAGCGGAAGGAAATCCCAGACCACATAGCATAGCGTCAATAAATATTTCAGTATGTGTCTTTAAATGATAAGAACTCATTTTTTAAAAACACAACCAGAATACCATATCACATCTAAAAAAAATTACACTAATGCCTTCATACAGCAAATATCCAGTCAGTATCCAAATTTTCCCCATTGTCTCATAAATTTTTCCTGGTTTGTTGGAATCAGGATACAAATAAGGTCCTCACGTTGTCAATGGCGATTCCATCTCTGCAGTCATCTTAATGTATAGGTTCCCCCTCCCTTCCCACTTTTTCTCTATTTACTTGAAGAAATGAGGTCAATTGTCCTACAGAATTTGTACCCACTGCATCTCATAAAGACATTTCACAGGCTCCTCTATCTCCTTACTTCCTATAAATTGGTAGTAGGATCTAAAGGCTTGATGAGACTCAAGTTCAATTTTTTTTGGCAACAATAAGTGCCTCATAGGAGGTGCTGTGCAATTCCATCAGAAGGCACAAAATGTCTGGTTGCCTTTTAAGTTAGCAGGGTCTTTGGGTTTAATATTTTAAACATTTTATTATAAAAAATTTCAAATGTTCTATTATTAAAAAAATTCAAACAAAAGGAGAGAAAAGAATATAATGAATCCCCATGTATCCATCACTTAGCTTTAACAAAGATCAACTCTTCTCTCTCATTTTATCCATGCCCTCACTCACTTCCCTCCTCCCAACCTAGACTATTTTGAAGCAAATTCCAGACATCATATAATTTCATCTCTCAGTATTTCAGTGTATATCTCTAAAAGACAGGGATTTAAAAAAAAATACCATTATAACACCTAAGACTTTCAAGAATAATTCTTTAATATCATCAAATATCTGATCAGCATTCACATTTCCTCAGCTGTATTATAAGATATTTTTGGCATTTGATTTTAATTTACAGCGTCTGATCATTGGTGAGTGAGAACAGGCTCCGTGACTGGCTGTGAATTATCTTCTGGTGTCCTCTGCTTGTTTTTGTTTTTTTGTGTGTGTGAGGAAGACCAGCCCTGAGCTAACATCCGTTGCCAATCCTCCTCTTTTTGCTGAGGAAGACTGGCCCTGGGCTAACATCCGTGCCCATCTTCCTCCACTTTATATGGGACGCCACCACGGCGTGGCTGACAAGTAGTGCGCCGCCGGCACCCGGGATCCGAACCCGCAAACCCCGGACTAACCTGCCGCGCCACTGGGCCGGCCCCTCCTCTGCTTGTTTTGAATTGAGTTGATGGGCTGTCAATAATCAAGACTGATGACCATTTTTGCTACACATATTTTCTCAGTCTATTATTTGCCTACTAATGAGAGGTGGGGAGGGGCAGTTTGCTCTCATATCCATCTACTACGCAGTGAACTTAAGCTTTTTAATTCAAGTGCACTTTGTGATTCCTTCTATTGCTTCTAAGCTCAGAATGCCTTCCTCCCTTCAAAGATATAATGAATATTCAATTCTGTTTTTTTCTAGTTTCTCTAAGTAATCTGCGTTAAGTACATTCAGGTCTTACATACTTAGAAAGCTATTTGGGTTGTATAAACCTCAGAATTCATTTCCATGACCCCTAAGTCACAGACATTGAAAAAAAACCGAGTGTTTCTAATAGCGGTATATTTCTAAATGATCTGAATCCTTTTGCAGACTACCCACAAATATATTTCTACGTGCTCCCAAGAAAAATTCCAATCCTTTCTAGAGAAAGGGAGCCCTGTCACCTGGTCTTAAAGCACTCTAAATAATTAGGGTGTTAATTAGTTCTATGCAAGAATGAAAAGTAGGGATTAATTTAAATCACAGTAAAGTTGGGGGGGGCTTAATGGTTTCTTCTTTAACAGTTACCAACACATTTTAGATAGACCCAGGCCCTTTTAAAAGGCAGACATTTATGCTGCACAAGTTTGGTTACCTAGGAGACCCCACCTCTCCATTCTACCAGAGCCTGTCACCTCAGAAAAGCAGCTTCAGTTTCATAGACAGCTACTTTTCTAAGCCTTCATCAAATGGACAGTAGGAGTAACAGAAGAAAAGTAAAATGCAAATATTACCTCAACTATAGTCCTCATTTTTTTAAGCAGCAATTCCCACAGTAGCAAAGTAGGATTAGCATGCAAAGTCACAAGGAAAACTAAGCTACAGCTCTCATCAGTTTTCTATATCCTGCTTGAGACACCAAGGCAAAAAAGCACAGACCAAGTGATTTATGAAACAAGTGTAGCAAGAGTGTTGAAATTTTGAAGCATTCTGTAAATACCAGTCCACGGTCTACATCACACTTAATGCTTGTATCACCAACAGAAATTTGGAGGTAATGAGTACATTATGATTGAATGTGTGGTCAACTCACTCATGGATTAAAACAAAAGGTCACTTGACAGGATCAAACGAGGTAATACATGTAAAAGCACATCATTATTAAAAACACCATTTGAAAGTTGGCTTTTATTAAATCAGCTTCTGAAATCCACTTTTCTTATAAAGTGAGCCCAGACTACCACTTTCGCATTATCACCATGTGATGGCTACCTTTCTGTGTCAGCCTGGCTAGGCCATAGAGCCCAGTAGTTTGGCGAAACACCAGTCTAGATGTTACTGGGAAGGTATTTTCGAGATGTGATCGACATTGAAATCAGTAGACTTTGAACAAAGCAGATCACTTCCATGATGTAAGTGGGCCTCATCTAATCAGTTGAAGACCATGAAAGACAAGACTGAAGTCCCCCCAAAAAGAAACTGTGCCTCCACACTCAAAACTGCAATATCAGCTCTTCCCTTGGTCTCCAGCCTGCCCTGAAGATTTCAGACTTGCCTGCCCCACAACTGTATAAGCTAAGTCCTTAGGATATCTAGATAGATAGGTAGGTAGACAGATAGACAGACATAGATAGAGAGAGAGAGACAGACATAGATATATAAATCCTATCGGCTTGGGTTCTTTGGAGAACCTGACTAATGCACACATCACCATCACTCTACAGCTGATCGTAGTTATCTCGTTGTTTCCACATTAACAAGGTTTATAAATTTTCACTAAAATTAGAGGACATGTTAGTTTGCCAGGGCTGCCAGAACAGAGTACCATAGACTGGGTGCTTACATAACAGTGAAATTTATTTTCTCACAGTTCTGGAGGCTGGAAGACCGAGATGAAGATGTAGGCAGAGCTGGTTTCTCCTGAGACTTCTCTCCTTGGCTTGCAGATGGCTACCTTCTCGCCATGTCCTCACATAGTCTCTCCTCTGTGCACATGCACTCCCAGTGTCTCTGTGTGTCCAAATTTCTGACACCAGTTAGAGTGGGCTAGGGCCCAACTAATGGCCTCATTTTGATTTACTCACCTCTTTAAAGGCCCTATCTTCAAATACAGTGACGTTCCTAGGCACTGGGGGTTAGTGCTTCAACATATGAATGGGGGGAAGGGGACAACAGACAATTCAGCCCATAACAGAGGGTCTATTTGGAAAAATCTGACTTAAAATATAGCCTACATGGCATACATGAAACTCCCTTTTGCGGGGAGGCACCTAGGGGATAGCTTTCCTCTAGACCAGTCAGAAGTGTCCAATCAAGAAAAACACGCAAACATATTTAGACATTGCTTGGCAGAGAAAACAAGAGATGATTTTAAATAAGAGCCCCAAAGCTAAAGCATCAAGGCAGACACTGAATCTGAATCCGAGGCATTGACTTGTCACACAGACAACATTGTGTGTCTTGCTCAGGCATAGAAATCAGCAGGGACTCACTCATTTGAGCCTGGCTAATGATTATCCCCAGAGGCTATATGGCAATAATAGAATCAGTTGCCAAATCCTTCCTAAGCCCGGGGCTAGGCATGATGTGAAATCCTTGTAAATATATATTAAAGACATAGTTTCGACCACAAGCTGTTCAGTGCCTGATCTGACAGGCAATATCTGTGGGCATCAATGGGAGACTGCAGGCCTTAGAGAAGGCCAGAGGGAGGAGAAGACAAGAGGAAGACAAAGAAGGAAACAGAAAAGAGGTAAGAGAGGGGATAAAGGAAAGGGGGAAAAATACAAAAGTAGGAAGGGATAAGCGTGAAAAGGCCGGTCTTTGCCCCTCCTCTCTGTCACTGCACATGTCAGAGTCCCATCTCTGACTATTAACAAAAAAAAAATTCCAGAATTTTACATGTGAACAGCATATGTACATTTCCAAAGACTCTCCACCTCTGTGATCCCTCCTGTACCCCAAATAGCCCAGTGAGACCTTATGGAAGTAGCAGTATTTTATCTGACAGATTGAAAACAACCCGAGACAGAGTCATTCAAGTGACTTGAGAGTGTGGAAGCAATTGAACATTTTACAGACGAACTCTAATCCATAGAAATGATAAACTACAATATTTTTTTCAGGCCACTATTAAACTTTTTGGTTCATACACAAACTATGTGATATATATGCATTATTAAAATTCTGTGTTCACTCTTTCTCTACAAAATTTCTTTTTGGTTCAATACCCCTAAGAGTTTAGATTTGTTTAGCTTTAAAGATACCTCACTTGCAAACAATCTCTGAGAGAAAAGTGATAGAAAAATGATTATTTACTAAGGAAAATGAGAGTGATTATACTAGAAGAACTCATCTCAGAGTAGAATTTTCCTCCAGAGGTGACCTTCCAAACACTACAACTTTTCTAGAACAGTCTAAGTGAGTTAAAAATAAATCTCAGGAAAAAAATATAATTGATGAACTTTTATTAATGGGGGCAAGGTAACATGGCTCTTGTCATAAAATAAAATAAGGTTATGGCACCAGGAAAAGGAAACAATCAGTCCCTGGCTTCCCATGTGTGTCTTACACCTCTGAGTTCAGCTGACAAGACATTTCAGTGGCTTTTAGATGAAAACTCAGGCTCAAGTTCAAAGCTGGAAGGTGATACCCATCCTGGGACCAAGTTCAAAGTCCTGTATTCCAGGCACTTATGTTAAGGTCTTGGCTTTTGGTAAGTGCACCTGTTGGCGTGCTACTGCAGTAACCCAAGGAACACCAGTGCTAGAACTTCTGGGAGCTCCTCTGCCTATAAACTTATAAACTGCTCATATACTGTGGCAGATTATAGTTTCCAAAAAGGGCACAGCAAGATTTCTGATTCTAGATGCTCTTCCAGGACCTTGCTGTCTACATTCAAGGGGAGGAGAGTCTATTTCTCCTCCCCTTGAGTCTGGGCAGGACTTTGTGACAGTTTCAACTGATGGAATGTGTCAGAAGTGGCACCATGTAACTTCCAGGGTTAGGGCATAAAGGGTGATGTGGTTTCTGTCTGGTTCTCTCTCAGGATGCTTTTTTGGAACCCAGCTACCACACTGTGAGGAAGCCCCAGACACAAGGAGGGGACACAAATGTTTTGGTCAAGATCCTCAGCTAAGGTCTGAGGTGAGAGCCACCACCAACCACCAGACAATGAGTGAATGAGCCACCAGGTGATTCTCACCCCCAGCCCTTGAGTCTCCCCAGCTGAGGTCCCACATCAGGGATCAGAGACAAGCTGTCCCTATCATACTCTGTCCAGAGAATTTGTGAGTATAATGTTTGTTTTATGCCACTAAATTTAGTAGCCATTTGTTAAATAGCCCTAGTAACCGGAGCGTACATTACAGCTCAAATTAATACCCAGAGGCAGAAAGAAATCAACTGATTAATTTTGATTTCATACATTTCTGACCTTGCATCTGTCTTGGAGGTAGGGAAGAATAGGCAGGAAGCAGAAACACAAACACTTAAGTGCCACCTTCCCTGTACCAGACAGCATGTGAGGTATGAGCAAACTGCAAACTTCAATTTAAGTGTGCTCTCCATTTAAAGATGAGGAAACAGAGGAACAGAGAGGTTAAGTAACTTATCCAGGATTGTACAGGAAGTGGTAGAGTTCAAGTTTGATCCCGTATCTGTCTAACTCTAAAACTCACAATCTTTTTACTCTCCCAGTGGAGCCCAACCTGAGGGCTTTAGCCCTGGAATGGGATGGGGGACTGCGGGAGGGGCCTCAATATGATGCTGAATGAGAAAATTCCATTAATCCGTGAGCACTAGTCCTTGCGTGTAATAAGCCCCCCACCACACACACACAATTTCAAATATAATAAATTCCATAAAAATTACAATTCAGATTCATTTCACACATTATTGATCTTGGTTTTGATTATGTATCTTCTCAACCAACAGGTGATAACAGAATAGTTACAAGAAGTTAAAGATCCATGAACTTTCTGTAAGTATATTAGAACAGGGTTTTCATGCTTAAAAATGTCGGGAACCACCAACTAGATACCTCCTTGTGTGTAATTAACATTCATGCCTGGTAAGGGGGACAACTGTGTTACCACAGCAAAACACAAGT
Source organism: Tapirus indicus (assembly GCA_031878705.1). Classification (NCBI taxonomy): domain Eukaryota; kingdom Metazoa; phylum Chordata; class Mammalia; order Perissodactyla; family Tapiridae; genus Tapirus; species Tapirus indicus. Next base: position 118,934,553 of record CM062921.1, read on the forward strand.
TGTGAATGACCAACATTCCATCTGTGTTTATTTAATAAAGGTGGTTACCAAGGGATTGCTCTTAAATGGCGAGTTCTGAGAGGTACCCTCAGCCATTGAGCACTGGCCAGCATTCTGTCTTTAGCTAATGGTGATATATGTTCCTTCCACTTTACACACATGGCAGCAAGTGACAGGGATGGCGGGTGAAGAAGAATGAGCCTTTCTCTGACCTCTCCTTGCCTCGCCTTGTCCTTCAGCATTCTGCTTCCCTCAGGGTTAGAAGGAGGTGGTGGTGGCGATAGATTGGGAAACAACTTCATTACCCATCAGGAATGCAGAGCAAGTTCACTGCCTTCTGAGAAATGGGAGCCGGGCTCTGTTCAGATCTGTGCTAAACAGCAAGAATGCTGGTATTTAATGGTCCTTAGAAAGCCTTCTTTCAACAAAAGAATGACAACTTCACCAGAGTCCTTTGCTCTCACATTCACATGGGATGCTGAGTAAAATGCACAGGGCCACCTCCAGCTTTCCACAATGGGCCTGCATGGGGTGGGTGGGATGCACTCTCTCCTCTCAGGGCTCTTTTCTTTAGCTGCAGTAATCAGCATTCATGCCCTTAAGAACCGAGGTAAGTCGGATCATGTGACTACCCCCAGGCTACTATCCGCTGCCGGTTAGCTCTTAAATCACTGCATTCCAGGAGGATTTTTTTCTTCTCAAATGGGGGAGGATAAAGGAGGGGAATTACAATATCTAAGGAAGTTGGTTTGTGCCAAAACAACTAAGAAATTCCAATTCATAAAACCACATTTTATTAAAATTGTACATTGATTTTTTTAAAAGTCTATCTGGCTATATACCAAAACCCATAATTTCTAGTTGTGAGCTGTTCAGCTCCAGTTAAATGGGGAAAGAAGAAATGTGCTTTCAAAAATCTTGACTCTCATCAACAATTCAAAGATATGTTTTGTGGTAACTCTTTAAAATAAACACAGTCTTAAAATGAACCACCAATTAACCACTGTTTAATTCATAAGTGAAAGAAATGCACGTATTTCATCTTATTAAGTGTACAACTGAGATCCACTGTATACACCCCCACACACACTCTCTAAATGTACAACTTTAAGATTCACACATTGGCCACCAGCAGTCAGAGAACATTTCTACTGTGGGGGATCGGAATTGGCCACCTCAAGATGCGTCTCTTTACCTTATTTTCACTGAAGGAGGCTTTGACCTTCCCCACCCCCATTAACTGTCTGAAGGGATTTGGGACAGAAGGCCTGTCCCTGGGAGAGGCTATCACCGGGGATTAACTCTGGGTATGACTGGGAGGGTCTTTGCTGGGCCCATTCTTATCTAAATTCTGTTTACCATACATTTACATTTGCAAAGGAAATCTCCATTTGTAAAGGTATCTCCCTCTCTACCAGGAAGAAGGGGGGATAACCATATCTCTAGAGAATCTTATCAGTGCGGAAGGTGGAAACTTAAATCTGCATACTTTTGTTTACTGTGCTTTTCTGGTAATCCCTCATGGCTGACACCCCCAACCCCCCAAAGTCTTTCTTTTGTCCATTTAAGAGGAAAACCTCTGCCATTCTGTCAAGAGATACTCAGTTTCCCCGGGTCTCTCCCATGTATACATGTTATAAAGCTTTGTTTCATTTTTCTCCTGCTATTCGGCCTCATGTCAATTTAATCTGTAGCCCAGCCAGAAAGGACCCAGAGTGGGTACAGAATGCTCTTTCTCCCCTTCACACCCAAGCATGGAGAGGAAGGATTTCACCCATTACAAAAAATATATGGTTGGTCACAGGAGGATGAAGTTTTAGCCTGAAGGATCCCCCATTCTCCACCCATTTCCCAACCATGGTGGAACGCAGAAGAAGAGGACAATTCTCATGGACAGATATCTGGTCTAACCAGGCTTTCTCCCTTTACTTTTAAAGAGAAAGAACCTAGAAAGCAGGAGGAGGAAGTGAAAGGGTCGAAGAAGTTGGAGACAAGATATTTTAAAAAATTAACCCAAAATTCATAGTTAGCCAGCCACATGACAAAAGCTAATGACCTTCCTGACTTTCCGCAGTGTATTTTCTGCATGGAGGCACAACCGCTGACCCAGGAGGTACAGGGGAATGGCTGGTCATACCCAAAGAGCCTCTGCCTCACCTGGATTATCATACCTAAATTCCCACTCATCTCAAAAGATGGGGGCATGCAAATCCACCCACACTTATCCTTTAAAATCTATGCCTTTCCTATAAGACAGAATATTTGCCTATTTACCTCATCTCTTGCCACAAACAACTCCAGATGTATGTTATCAGGCATTTTCAAGGTCAGAGTTCCTTATAGTTTTCAAATTCCTAGAGTGCAGGAAATATAGTTGTTTTTCTTGCTCTGTACTGCAACTACCCAAATACTGCACACAAATACATAAATTTCTGCCAGAAAATCCTTTTTTGTAATCCTTTAAAGTGTCTGGCTTGTAAGGATTCTGGGAAGACTGATGATAACATCCTTAACTTATAACAGAGGTAACTGTGACTCATTCATCCATTTATTCCTTCATTCAACAAAGATTTAATGAGCAGCTCTTATGTGCCAGGCTGAGGATTCGGCAGTGAACTAAGCAAAGCCTATGTCCTCACAGGGCTGCTGCTCTAGGGGAAGAAAGAGGTTGTACACAAATAAATACATTGCAAATAAAGTAGTATTATGTCAAGGGTGAAAATATTTAAAAAGTTGAAGTGAGGACAGGAAGTGACAGGAGTGTACGATTTATATGGGGTTGGGGGTGAAGGGGAGGAAAACTATCCTCTACCCACTCTGGGTCCTTTCTGGCTGGGCTACAAATTAAATTGACATGAGACTGAATAGCAGGAGAAAATCAAACAAAGCTTTATCACATGTATACATGGGAGAGACAGGGAAAGTGAGTTTCTCAACAAAATGGCGGAGGTTCTCTTCTTAAATAGAAAGACAATGGAGGATGTTGGGGGTGGGAGATTAACAAAAAAGCACAGTAAGGTTATTATGCAGATTTAAGGCCTTGCTTTCCGCATTGACAAGTTTCTAGCGATGAGGTCATCCACCTCTCTTCCCAGTACAGAGAAGGAGATACCTTTACAAATGGAGATTTCCCTTACAAATGTAAATGTTTGGTCTTAGCAAGGACCCCCCAGTCTATACCCAGAGTCATCTGTGATAATGGCCCATCCCAGGGACAGGCCTTCCATCCCAAATCCCTTTAGACAGTTAGTTGGGGGCGGGGGGGGGGGTGTCAAAGCCTCCTTCAGAGAAAAGAATCAAGGTAAAGAGACATATTTTGAGGTGGCCAGTTCCGATCCCCCACAGGGGCATCAGGGAAGACCTCTCTAGGTGATATTTGAGCAAAGACTTGAAGGAAGGGAGCCCTGCAGATGCCTAGGAAAGAGTGTTCCTAAAGGCCCTGAGGCTTAGACGGGCTAGGGGTTCAAGGAACTAGAGCGAGCCTGGAGCAGAGGAAATCACAGGGGGGCTGAGCATGTGCGGCTTAAAGACCTGATAAGCACTTTGCTTTTACTGAATGGGATGCGAAGCCACTGAAGGACTCTGAGCACAGGAGTGACGAAAAGGATCACTCTAGCTGCTGAGAGTAAGAGCAGAAGCAGGGAGACCAATTCTGATAAGACATGGTTGGTGCCTGGACTAAGTGGCAGCAGTCAGGACAATGAGAGACAGTCAGTTTGTGGACCTATTTTGAACATAAAACTATTATGCTTTGCTGATGTGGCATAGAGATGAGGACATCCGAATTAGACAGGCTTGGAGTCAAATTCCAGCTCGGCCACCTACTACTACCTCAAAACTTTTAACTTCTCTGAGTCTGTTTCTTCCGTAAAATGGGGATAATAGTATTTCTACCTTTGCAGTGAAAGTGCTATATATAAGCGCTTATTACAATACTTGAGTACTACTTTAAAAAAAAAAAATCCTCTTTTATCTTTGGTTAACCCAAATACCCCTGACCCCAACAAAACAACATTCTTGTAAGGAAGTGTCAGGGGAATTTTCATGGTGCTAAGGTCCCATTCTCTGATCCACCCTTTCTCTGATGGCTGGAGTTGACTTTCATCACGTATTTATCCTTTCAGCATAGCTGCTGTTTTCAAGGTTGGGTCATTGCTGCTCTAATCTTAATAGAATCAGCAAATGCCATCCATGCTCCTTATCAGAGAGATAGACACAAACAGTAAATGAAAAACAGAATCCTGGGGCTAAGAATTTCTGACAATGCAAGGAAGGTATCTGGACAGAGTATCTCTAATTGCATATTAAACACTCCTGCTCTTGTACTCAACAAAAGAGGGTTAATTATTATACATTACTGGATTTTAAAGCTGGGAGTTCTTGCCTCCTTTCCTGTCCAATAATTACAGTTAGGCCGATATTTCTTACTTATGGCAACGTATGATCAAGATCATATGACCTTGAGTCCAGCAAGAAGTGAAACCACTCAGCCCTGAAAATCAAATAGAAAATCACTCTGTCTCCTTGGGTGGAATGCCCAGGAGAGGATACATACACTTAATTGCGGTTCCCTCACTTCCCCATCCTCATTAACCCAACGCCACATTTACATGGTTTCCTCTCTAAAAATTTGAAATTAGTTTACTAATCTCGTTTGTGTTTAATATGACTTTTAAAAGCTATTCTAAAGAACATCGGGTTGAGGAATAGAAACCATCAAGTAGAGGTCTAAAATGACTTATTAATGGATGCTTAAAAATGATAGAGAAATCTGGTAACGGAGACTTTATAGTTGAAACGGAGAAATCTATTTGAAGAATTTAAACACAGTTTTAATAGGACTATAACTCGTTACTCAAAAGAAAATAAAATTCAAGTGGAGCAATACAGATCAGAATAGTAGGATTATCTCAGGAAATTACACCCAGAGAAGATGAAAACATCTAAAATTTCCAATTAAACAGATCCTCAATGAAAACAGGAGTCAAGCCTGAGGCTCTTCCTTTTTAAAAGTTTTGTTTTTTTAACTCCAATATTAGAAAGTACTTCTTTGCAGTGTCTTTGCATATGTTTTTGCTTGTTATTTTCAAAACATAACACATTCAAATAAGCCTCTTACTATTATTAACAGAAATAGTAGCAGCAGCAGTAGTCAGAGTTTATAAGTACCAAAATCCATACATCAGCTCCTTTAATTCTCCTGATGACCCAAGAGGCAGACACAAAGATGTTAAGTCACAAAGCCAAGTTTACTACAGAGCTTGTGGCTAAAACCCATGAGCCCCCACTGCTATAGTTCACTGCCCCTTCCTTAAGGCATGAACCACGGCCAGATCCTTTTTTGCCATCCCTTACTTACCAAAACAATAAACTGTTCCTCCTCCTGACTCTTGTTACCATTTGCCCCCATGTCCTGGAATGGAACTGTCAATCATCTTTTCTCTCTTTCCCTCTCACCTGGGCATCCAAAGAGTTTTCAGGTCTACTTCCAACATGCCCCTTGAATCTACTCCCTCCTTTTCATCCATGTTTGACCTCCTTTTCCTTGGGCCCTTTATCTCTTCTCACCCAAATAAACACCTACTTAACCCTTTCTCCCCACTGCCAGACCTAATATCCTCCAAGTCACTCTACACATAGCCCTTCCACATTCAATTTCCGAAAGTCAAGCACCCCAGCCGGTTAGTCACTCAAAAGCCTCTAATGACTTCCCAGTGCTTAAGAAATTAAGCACAATCACTTCATCCCAGGAGTCATGGACCTAGATGCCCCAAATCAGTTTTCTCCCCTACAATTTTCCCCAAAGGCCACCTCACTACAGATGGAGTGGACCACATGGGCACACCCTATGCATTCCATCTCCACACCCTTGTGAAGGTTAGAGCTGACTCTATCAAGAATGACTCAATCCCCTCTGTCTTAGAATTCTGCCCATCCTGCAAGATCCTTCCTTTAGTGAGTCTTCTTTCCCCTCCCTAACCCTCTTTTGGGTGTGACAGTTCTCTTCTTTGAACCTCCACACCACTGATTTTGTTCTTCTCCAATTCACTCCATGTTATCAATTCCCTCATTTTGACCTACCACTATCATTGCCCCTAAGTCATAGGCTCTCGGAAGTCAGGGACTAGGTCCTGCTCACTCAGCATCTTCTGGAGCACTCACTGAAGGTGCTCAGAAAATGCATATTCAATTTATCTTAAAATCCACCTTGTCGGGGCGGCCCGGTGGTGCAGCCGTTTAGTTTGTGCTTTGGCAGCCCAGGGTTCGGGGGTTCGGATCCCGGGCACCCACCGACGCACTGCCTGTCAGCCATGCCGTGGCGGCATCCCATATAAAGTAGAGGAAGATGGGCACAGATGTTAGCTCAGGGCCAGTCTTCCTCAGCAAAAAAGAGGAGGATTGGCAACGGATGTTAGCTCAGCGCAGGTCTTCCTCACACACACACAAAAAATCCACCTTGCAGAGGTTGTACTTTCCTCTGAAACGTTAAAACATGCATTTTATATCACTTATGCAGCACTTAGATTCTGTCCTGAATATTAATTCTTCCACATGTAAATGTCCTGTCCTCCCAATGACAACTGCAGGTTCTCTGAAGGCAAGGACCATGTCTCCCATTTTATGGACAGATCTAGGACCTTGCATAGTAGTCACTAAATATGCATTCTTACACATTTATGTGATTTCCCTTATAAAGCTGCATCTCTCCAAGGTTGTTCTGCTCCTCAAGATGCACACCCAAGGGTTGTGTAGTAAAAAATATTACCATCTGGCATATCCTCGCCCCACATACAATCTTCCCATTTCTTAGACATTTACAACATACACTAACACCTTAAAGGCACTGAGCAGTCCTGTAATAAAGAAATCTTATTTTGCTGTGCAGGACATTTTTCCAAACTTATTGGACACAAGGAAACTTTTCTTGCGTGTGACAGCTGTTAACATCCAGCAGTGCCATTTGGGGAAACTTTCCTAGAGGATCTGAAACAACATCCTATATATGGGTAAGTGCTCCGTAAATACTTGTAAGACATTTTATAGTTCACAAAGCACTTTCAACACATTATTACGACTGAACTCCCTCAATAGACAGACTTGTAAAGTAGGAAGTTAGAAAGAAGGGAAAAGCTCACTGTCTTGCTTCCTCCCACGCCTCTGCTTCTCACTCAGCAGTGCTTCCTTCATGCATGAACTGAAAACTCCTTCAGTCACTGTGACACTAAGGTTATCATGTGACTCAACTGATTCCTTCCATCAAGGGACTTGTTCCAGCCTCTTGGCACTGAAAGAGCCTTCAGACATAACCTCTAAACTGTTTCCTTTATTCTTGGGGGAAAGGTGGTAGGTTTTAGGTTCAGGAAATCTACCTTGAATTCATACAGGAACTTACTAGTACTTGATAAGTAATATGATTTTAGCTTGAAGGAAATTCATGAAGTTCCAAATTTAGAGATATATCAATAAGGATTAGTTTCAACTGTATATAAAAGGAAACACAAAATAACAGTGGCTTAAACAAGATAGAAGTCTCCACATATTAACAGAGTCTGCGAGGAGTCAGTCCAGAGCTGACATGACAGCCCCGAGGACATTTGAGATTGGGGCTCCCTCTATCTGTTCCACCAGCCTAATACAAGGCTTCCATCTTTAATATCACCTCAGGGTCCAAAATGGCAGCTGGAATGCTAACCATCTAGTCCTCATCCCAGTCCTTTTTTTTGGGGGGGGGGGGGGAGATGATGAGGAAATAGGCAAAAAATATGTAGCTTTCATATTTTTCATATCACTTTCAGAGTGATAAGTTCCCTTCATAGAGCCTTTCCCCAGTCCCCCATGTCACTTCTCATTGACAAGGATTGGTCACACAGTCAAAACCAGCTCAAAGAAGGCTGGGAAATGTGGTCTTGTAGCTGAGTACACAGCATCCCAAATTTTATAAATGGAGTTGTATTACCAAGAAAGAACAGAAGAATGGATATTGGGTAGTCTACTAGCGATCTCTGCCACCAAGAAAAAGATGGTAGAATCCTACTATCTTAGAATGCTGGTCAGAAGTCATTTAGTCCACTGTTTCTCAACCTCATTCACTGATAAGAATCTCCTGCATGAGGTGGATGGTGGAGGGACGGGAGGGGAGCTCTTCATTAAACTATAGATTCCCAGGCACCACCCAGACCTCCTGAACCAGAATCTCTGGGGAGAGGACCTGGGGATCCCTGCTTTTAACAAGCACCCTAACTGATTCTTATCATCAAGCAAGTTTGGGAAACATTGAAATCTAATCTTCTACCCAACTTGGCATCCTCAGTAAATTCCCGAGCCTTGGGGCCTCAGAGGCAGTCAATCCCGCTTGAGCAGCAAAAGACATGAAGTTCTTTCTCATACTGAGGCAACTTCTGTCGGAGAGCTTACCTCATGGGAAGAGACCAAGGGGGCCTCACCGTAAAGGAATTACATAAGTAATTATGAATCGAGCAACAAGTGCTTTAACCTGCCAGCTCCGTCACATAAACACATATGATCATATAAAAGCCTGTTTCCTTATAGAAAGGTTTAGAATGTTTATTCACTAATTTTTTCAATCTTACTTTATCAACTAGGACATAAGCTTGATAAGTGTCATAGTCTGCTCCTTAGCCCCTTGTTGTGCATCAGAGGGCTCCACTAAGGTTGCCTGAAGTTGTTTGAAGGCCTTAGCTTGTGGGTGGATGAGTTTTTCTTTGAGGATTAAAGTAAAGCTACAGATGGAAAGGTGTAGTGCACTCTGGAACATTTAGGAGCCAGCTGTTAGGATTTGTACTCCTGTTTCCCTGTCTATTACAACATTCATTTCCTCCAAACAAATGTATCGAGGACCATGTTAGTTACTTGTATTCTACCATCTTAGCAGTTCTAGAACCAAGGGGGACCTAAGGTCAAGCTTGTGATGAATGAACTCTAGGATCAATGAGGGATTCAGATTTCATTTGGGATCTTGGCCAGACTAATACTGAGAACATCTGCTGATGTGGACGGTGCAGGGGGAGCCTTAATTATACAGCAGTCACCCCTTACACGAGGGGGATACGTTCCAAGACCCCCAGTGGATGCCTGAAACCACAGATAATACAGAACCCTATATATACTATGATTTTTCCTATACATATATACCTGTGATAAAGTTTAATTTATAAATTAGGCTCAGTAAGAGATTAACAACAATAATAATAAAATAGAACAATCATAGCAATATACTGTAATAAAAGTCATGTGAATGGTGGTCTCTCTCTCTCAAAATACCTTGTTGTACTGTACTCACCCTTCTTCTTGTGATGGTGTGAGATGATACAATGACTATGTGATCAAAGTGAGGTGAATAACACAGGTATCGTGACGTAGTGTCAGGCTACTATTGACCTCTGACTACACATCAGAAGGAGAATCATCTGCTTCTGGACCCTGGTTGACTACAGGTAACTGAAACCTTGGAGAGCGAAACTGTGGATAAAGGGGGACTACTGTACCAGAAACTGCTTATGTCTGGCATGACCTCTCCACAGAGGAAAAGGATTCCAACTTATATTTAGTTTGACATTTCTTTATATGTGAAGAATTAAACTCTCAGAATGTAATGAATAAAACAATGAAATAAACATATTAAAGGGAGATTCTTTCTCATGTATTGGTGTTACCCAATTCTAGTGGACTGGTGTCCTTATGAAAAGGGACACACACACGGAGGGAAGACAGCCACGTGAAGACAGAAGATTGGAGTGTTGCATCTACAAGCTAAAGACTGCTAAAGATTGCCAGTAAACTACTAGAAGCTGAGAAGAAGCAAGAAAGACAGGTTTCAGAGGGAACACGGCCCTGCCGACACCTTGATCTCAGACTTCTAGCCTCCAGAACTGTGAGACAATAAGTTTCTGTTGTTCTAAGTCACCCAGTTTATGGTGCTTTGTTATGGCGGCCCTAGCAAATAAATATAACTGGTTAGTGAGGATGTATTTCCTCACCAAGGTCAAATTCAACATCCCTGGTTTAAGACTGAAGCTATTTGCCTGCACAGCTCAGTTGAATGCAGAACAAAGGAACTCCAAAAGACCACTTGAAAATCATTTAGGCCTAAAATTGCATTTGCTTTCTCCAGCATGGTTTGAAAACTAGGTTTTCCTACTTGTTATCCATCGGGGGTGGGGGGGACATTTAAAATGGGGAGAATCACTCTGATGCCTCTTAGATCAGGCATATCTACAACATTGCTTCCTTACTACATGATCCCTTATTATCATGAATAAGTGGTTCTAAACACTTTCTGCTCAGGACAATCTCCTAAGAAGCCTTAAAAATACCCAGCCCAAGAGGATATGAACAGATATTTTTTCCAAATAAGATACACAGATGGCCAACAGGCACATGAAAAGATGTTCAACATCATTAATCATTAGGGAAATGCAAATCAAAACTACAATGAGATATCACCTTACACCTGTCAGAACAGCTATAATTAACAAGACAAAAAATAACAAATGTTGGAGAGGATGTGGAGAAAAGGGAACCCTCATGCACTGCTGGTGGGAATGCAAACTGGTGCAGCCACTATGGAAAACAGTATGGAAATTTCTCAAAAAATTAAAAATCGAAATACAATACGATCCAGCTATCCCACTATTGGGTATTTATCCAAAGAACTTGAAATCAACAATTCAGAGAAACTTACGCACTTCTATGTTCATTGCAGCATTATTCACTATAGCCAAGAAGTGGAAGCAACCCAAGTGTCCATCCACAGAGGATTGGATAAAGAAGATGTGGTGAATGTGTGTGTGTGTGTGTGTGTGTGTGTGTGTGTGTGTGTACAATGGAATACTACTCAGCCATAAAAAAAGACAAAATCGTCCCATTTGCAACAACATGGATGGACCTTGAGGATATTATGTTAAGCAAAATAAGCCAGACAGAGAATGACAAACACCACATGATTTCGCTCATATGTGGAAGATAAACAAATACATGGACAAAGACAACAGATTAGTGGTTACCAGGGAGAAGGGGGTTGGGGGGTGGGCGAAAGGAGTAAAGGGGCACATATATATGGTGACAGATAAAAATTAGACTATTGGTGGTGAGCACAATGCAATCTATACAGAATACTGATAAACAATAATGTACACCTGAAATTTCACAATGTTATAAACCATTATGACCGCAATAAAAAAAAAAAGACCAAAAGAAAAAAAATACCCAGCCCCAGCTCCTCTCCAGAATTTTTTTAAATTTTTTGCTTTAACTGTTTATTTTCCTCTCTAGAAATTTTGATTCAGTGGGTTACGGGGGCAAGTGGAGCGAGGAGCAGAAATTTTTTTTTAAGCCCCCCTGGTAATTTTAACATGCAGTGGGAGTTAAGAACTACTGCCCAAGATTATATGGGTGAAGTTTTTTTTCCCCAAACATCAATAGAGGGAGGAAAAACCTCCAAAACTCAGAAACACTAGGAAAACTCATCCTGTGTGAAACTGACACTACATAGCCATAGATTTTGAAAGCTGACTTTGGAAACCAATATCCCATATGAATAATTGTTTGGCAATGTTTTAACTAAATGGCTCCAGGCAGTCTCTTAGGCATCTAACTTTATCTGGGGCATAATAGTCTTTTATATTCAATCCCACCGTCCATAGTTTTAATAGAAAGTAAAAATGTTTTTTTGTGTGAGGAAGACTCGCCCTGAGCTAACATCCATTGCCAATCCCCCTCTTTTTTTGCTGAGGAAGACTGGCCCTGGGCTAACATCCGTGCCCATCTTCCTCTACTTTATATGGAATGCCGCCACAGCACGGCTTGACAAGTGGTGTGTCTGTCCACTCCCGGGATCCGAACCTGTGAAACCCCGGGCCACTGAAGTGGAGCGCGTGAAGTTAACCACTACGCCACCAGGCCGGCCCAAAAGTAAAATTTAATCTTAGTTTAAAAAAAAAAAAAGCTACTGATATTTTCACCATTGCAATTTGGCAAAATACCCCAATATCTAAATCCAAAGATACCCACCAATGAAATATGTTTTAAATAAATTTAAGAAAAGCTTTTTCTGTTTTATTTTGGTGAGAAGAGCAAAAGGGAACTTGACAATTGCTTAACAGCTGACATGTTTATATGGTCAGAACTCTACAGACTTCTTAAAAACATTTAAATTTCTGCTTAGCTGTTTTATTACTTTAAATATGGTTCTAAAGAGTATATTAAATTATATCTTCAATGACATGTAGATAAAACTCAGGGGCAGCTTAGCTTTTATATCACCCAATTTCTTGACAAGATAACCTTTCCTTCCTCCACTTTAGAGACAAAACAAATTCATAAATACAGTAGACATATAAGACATAAAGAGCCTTTTCTTCCTTCCTTTTTTTCTCCCCCTCTTCCTGCCTCTATCTCAACCTCACTTCTTTCACCATTTTTTCAAAGCTTTGATTTTTTCCCTTGGAGAGAAGGTCAGAGACTCAGAGATTTCCTGTCTCCAGTTCTGCTTTGTGCTTAAGGAAACATGAAAAAAGACTTGTATATTTCAAAGGAAGGTCATTACAATCACTATATACAATAGGATCACATTCTTTCCTCCGTGTTTGTTCTTAATTAGTAGAGATTACAAGAAATATCATGGCAAGAGGAAGAGGAGGATATATTCTGATGAGGTATTGAGAGGCGGGGGGTCTTGAATGCACTTCAATTAAGATGTGTATTCTTTTTTCCAGATGCCTGTGGGACTTTGCACAACTCCAGTAACAATAAATGTACTGCTTTCGGACTCTCTTACAGAAGCAATTACCAGCGGACGCAGAGATGGATGGGAACAGAGAGGGTTGGAAAGAGACCTGAACAGGAAATACAGAACTTGAAAAGCTTAATGAGACTTCCGAGAGCATCTTATTTTACCCACGTGGAAACCCAGGGAGGTGAACTGACTCGCAGGAGTCTCACACATAATTGGCAGAGCTAAGAGCAATAGATGTAGCCTGCTGTTCCGTCCACAAAATCGTCTGCCAAGTCTTGACGCCATCCAGAAGAAACAGTAAAACACTGAGCCAGCCACTTTGCCTCTCTGGCCTCATGTTTTACATATTTATCATCTCTTAATATGCTATAATTGATGGGGGGTTGAGAGCTGGAGGTCTTGATTGAATTACTGCCTCTTGTTAAGAGGATGAAAAGGTTTTCTGGAGTGGAAAGAAGATATTTCTCATGAAATGCAATCACAGTACAAAGTTCAAGGTCAAAGAACCACATGCAGCATATCCAGAGGGGCACAAGCATTACTTCTGTGCCCACAAGATGGCACGGTTAACATGGCCTTTCAGGCTGAGAAAAACACTCCTGCTGTAATAGGAGCCAGCAACAAACAGTACACCATACAGATCAGGAATAAAAAGCCTGCAGTACCCTGCGATATGGCAGAATCATACAATAGGCCAACACCGATGCAATGATGCTTTGAAATAAAAAATTTCTTCCTCAAGTCCAGAACACCATGTCTCAAGTATCATCTTTAAAATGTCAACATAAATGTCTGAATATCAGACTTAAATCCATTACTCAGCCTGAGATATTTAAAGTAAGGGCTCACCAAATTCGGGAAAAACCATATAAAGGCAGAAAATAATCCTTAAGTGACATTATATTTATGTTTACCTTATCAGAAATCTTCATTGTGCTCAGTTTAATGAGTACCTTTTAATATAAGATGACACACACATTCCACGGGTCATACAAAGCCGAGGTCGCTGAAGTGGGTGACTTAACATTTCAAGGAAAAGTATGAATTATGTGAAGGTCAAGTCCCTGTTTAAAAGTATATTAGGAGGCATTACAAAAATAAGGAAGTGGTTATAAATCTGAGTTCCAAGAATGGTAACTCCCTTGTATGGACAGAGAAAAACAGTGGAGCAGAACAATTACATTCCTATGCCACGAGAACACTTAGAAAAAACACGCAAAGGCCAAAATCACAGCATTAAAAAATGCATTTCATTGAGATGCTCCACATTGAAATTAGTATTGTGAAACCAGCAGCTACAGCTCAAATTCTCCTCAAGTTCAGAGGGCAAGAGGTAGGATACACTGGTTCAAATACAAATGTTGTTTGCATACATCAAACGAAAGAAGAAAGTGGCTATAAATTGGTCCCACAAAGGCGAACTGAAGGGGGCTGGTAGCTCCCAAGCACGAAGACTCAGATCTGATTGTGCTAATGTAAGAGATAACTTAGGCGACCATTTCAGTATCACTTAACTTTCAGACTTACAGGAGTGAGGTTTGCTTTTTCAACTTTTTTTGTTTTCTTGTTAGGGTCTAACACAGCACTATCCAAGAGAAATATCGTGCAAGCCACATTGTATATTTTTTGATAGCCACATTAAAAAAATGAAAAGAAATATAAAATTTATTATAATATTTTATATAACCAAAATGGTATCATTTCAGCCTGAAATCAACAGGAAAACTATAATGGGATAGTTTACACTCTTTTTTCGTACTTCAAACTCCTGTGCACTTACAGTACATCTCAATGCCGATGTGACAGTTTATCAGAAATGCTTGACATGTATTTAGATTTTATGAAATTTACACTCAAAAAAAAAATTCACATACTCAAGTTGTTCCAAATTTAATTAAAATTTTTCTAATATCTGAACTATCTATTGTAAAATTTAAATTTATTATGATAAAATTTAGAGGGGCCGGCCCGGTGGCGTAGTGGTTAAGTTCGTGTGCTCTGCCTCGGCAGCCCAGGGTTCGCAGGTTCAGATTCCAGGCGTGGACCTACACACCGCTCATCAAGCCATGCTGTGGTGGCGTCCCATACACAAAATAGAGGAAGATGGGCACAGATGCTAGCTCAGGGCCAATCTTCCTCAGCAAAAAAGTAAATAAATAAAATAAAATTTATAATTCAGTTCCTTAGTCACTCCAGCCCACGTCTCAAGTGCTCCACAGATGCGTGTGGCAGGTGGTGACAGGAGTGGAAAGCACAGAATAACATATCCTTGTCCCGCCCTCACAGGAGTCATTTCTCTTTCCAATTTCCCAAAGAATATAAAAGTCGGGCAATAAGCAAAACCTGCAGTCAGTCCATAGGGAAATAAAAATAATTTCTTCATTATCTAAAACCTTTATGAAATTCAGCTTACGGAATACAGAAATGGAAGAAATACTGTTTTTTAAAAAACTAGATTTGATAGATGATGTCTATAATGGGAGAGAATTAGAAAGTATTTAGAAAAGGGATGTGAATATCTTGAGTGTTTTTATCATATTTAATCTTCACAATATCCTAGGAGGGAGGTACTTTTCTAAAATTCCCATTTAACTGAATAGGAAACAGAGGGTCAGAGTGGTGGGAGACAGGAAGTAGAGTGCACAGAATCGAACTTAACTAACAAATGAAACTCACTCTTAGGAGATACTTTCTGGATTCTGTGCACAAAACACTGCCCAGCCAGTCAAGTGATTATGGATACTGATTCCTTCCCAGAGGTTAGGAAAGACCGACAGGACAAAAGCACACTGATGGAAGTGCTGTCTGTACAGCTCTCCATTTTTATTGAAAGTGCCTTAAACTATAAATCCTTCACTTGAAGTGGTGACACAACATTCTCTCTCACAGGACAAAGAATCTCTGAGGGTGGATCCTAAGAATCAGCAGTTGCGAAAGCTTTCCAGGTGATTATCACGTACAGTGAGAGTCGACAACTACAGAGCCGGATTAGACCTCAAACTTTAATTTGCAGCAGAATCACCTAGGGTGGGAGGTTTGCTGGGCCCACTCCCAGCATTTCTGGTTAGGTAGATCTGGGGGGGCCTGAGAATCTGCACTGCTAACAAGTTCCCAGGGATGCTGATGCTCCAGGCACCACATTTGCAGAACGACTGAACTCTAAGACAGACACATGTGCTTAAATAAGGTAAAGAAAAGAACCACCACAAATTCTTTTAAGAACCTTCAATTGACTGGGCTTGGGACTGCATCAGCAGGGGGCCTGGAAGGTAACTGCCAGAATGTGAGATGTGCAGGATGTCACAGCCTGTAGCCTCCTACTTTCAGGCCAGAAGATGCAGAAATGCAGGCCCAGGTCCCAAAGGCCATTTACCCAGAAGTTACTGAAGCTTAAACCTCAGGGCCCCCTCACTTGCATAGGTCCCTCCCAAGGCCTAGCAATATGCTCACATAGTATGTTTTGTTTTGTTTTCTGTGCAATTGGTAAAGTAAAATCTTTTGGTATTTTTTTAAAAGAAGAACTCCCATATATTTTTTTGCATAAACCTCAGCCTCCACAAAATGTGGATCGGCCTTTGGAGACCTCTTATCCCCGTTCATAAACTTCCAGATTTTTTCTGGGAAGTGAAAAACATTAAAAATTTTTAAATATCACAAATATGTCTAGAACTTGCTTTTATCTCTTAATAATAATATATGAAACAGCTTTCACAGATTTCTGCAACATTTTTAATGGCTTTGTAATATGTACCCAAAAATATACTCAGCCAATTTTTTTTACTATAATACTTAAGTGGTTTCTAGTTTTTATATGTTTAACAGTATCGCCATGGTGAATATCCTTTAAGCTAAATATTTTTGTCCACCCATATTTCCTCACTAAGTAGAAGTGTTGATATGTACCATATGCATTTGTTTTTCATTTGTTGTAATTATAATGTAATATAATTTTGTAATTTGAATCTCTCTCCACTTAATTTATCATATGCACTTTCCCAGTTGCTGGATAATTTTTTAAGCTTAACATTTTTAATGACTCTGGAACATTCCTCTCTATGGACGTAACATAATTTATTTGCCTACTCCACAATATGGGTTACTCTCCATTTTTCATTAATATAAATACTACAAAAAATTCCATTTTTAGGTTTTTTTCCTTCACATAGCTTCCCTTAAGCGGGCCAAAATTATACAGTGGCCAACCGGAGAAATGCAATGTGTGAACAGGGTTCACACGGGCTTGAATGTATCGGAGCCTAGAAGACAAGGAACATTCACTACTACATTGATACCTGGAGCCGTGAACTGGGACCTGTGTCTGTCCTGAGGACTTATTTGACCATTCTGGAGAATTCTTCCCCAGCTAGGAGCAAGTTACCAGAATCCTTTTGACAATCTTTGGCTAAATGACTCACATATGTATAAAGATTGAATAATAATGATATTATAGCATCTTTAAATGAGATTGAAACAGCTGCCCCATCCTAACCAGGACCTAAGCACTGTTTTGCTTCCGGTAACACTTAGGCTCTCTCATGACCAAAGAGACACAGATGTCAGTTAGTAAACTGGGTCTAGATTTAGATCACTTTTGCCTATGGAACACAGGCTAATTAGCTACACCAGGTCTATGTTCATGACTAGTCTCACTAGCACGATTCTCCAACCACTTGAGCTAACGACCTACAGATACAAAATGTCACAATCTGGGTACAAAACTAGTACTCAGGTGGGTTGTATATAACAAGCCAGGCCCTCTAATGACGCTCGTTAACATCGCATAACACAAACAAAATGGCCAAGAGGACATTCAGACCATCCTAAAGGAAAACCACCCAGAAAACCCCTCTGCACTTTTGTTTCTGTCCATGACATGAGGCAAGTAGTAAATATTGAGCAAAAAGGGGCCAGAGGAAT
Source organism: Tapirus indicus (assembly GCA_031878705.1). Taxonomy (NCBI): domain Eukaryota; kingdom Metazoa; phylum Chordata; class Mammalia; order Perissodactyla; family Tapiridae; genus Tapirus; species Tapirus indicus. The sequence continues at coordinate 118,952,224 of CM062921.1, forward strand.
GAGGGGGTGACGATGAGCTGTCAGTACTTTGATGTTGCTCTTTAGTCATCCATTCATTCAACACAGAGCCTAGTGCCCGGGGCCGCACTGGATGCTGCAGACGGAGCAGGGACAATGATCTCATCCTGCCTACCACAACCCAGACTGCCACCTGAATCCACACGTTCACTGTGGGGCAAGGGCGGAGGTGGCTTTCCAAATGCCTTAGAAAAGGCCAGAATCTACAGTACCAGCCTCCCACAACCGGGGACTTACTGTCTAACATTCATCAGAACTTACAGAACCACCCACCTTCCAGCTATTCACGGGACACAGCCAATGGCCTAAGACCTGTCCCCGAGCCAGAACCACCACTCAGGGGACAGACGTGCCCCAAACCTCCACAAGCACTGCTGACCTAGTCTAGGTTGTACCTTTTGTTGTTTTAAAAACAGAAAACAATACAAACACTCCTTAAGTCTCAGGCCCCAATTTGCATTTTAGGTCCTCCTCTCTAGCACCCCATCCCTCCCAGAAAACAGGTCTAACCGCTTTTCTTTCCATATTCTCCGCCCCACTCTTATCTCTGGCACCAAAGGCTTTCAAACCCATCATCATGACTCTGGCTAAGAGGCTTCACTGAAGCATGTTTTGGTCAAAGTTTATCCATGATTATCATCTGTCAGTTGCTACTGGAAATTGGAAAGGAGAATTTTGAAATCCAATTCCAGACCTTTCCTCGGTTGGCTGGAATCACATTTGGTATCTCTGACAGCAAATACCTGTGCACATCAGCCATCACAGATATTGTGAAGGTGTGGCTTCTGGAGCCACAGTCCCCAGGCACAAGTCCTGGTTCCTACTGCACCTTTGTGATTTGGACAAGTGTTATGGGTCAAATTGTGTCCTCCCGTAATTCACATGTTGTAATCCTAACCCCCAGTACCTCAGAATGGGACCTTATTTAGAAATAGGGTTGTGGCCAATATAATTAGTTAAGATGCAGTCATTCTGGAGAAAGGTGAACCTCTAATCCAATATGACTGGTGTCCTTATAAAAGGGGGAAATTTGGACAGAGAGACCCACACAGGGAGAACGCCATGTGAGGATGAAGGCTGACATCGGGGTGAAACATCTACAAGCCAAGGAACGAATGCCAAAGACTGCCAGCAACCACCAGAAGTGAGGAGAGGGCATGGAGCAGATTCTCTCTCACAGCCCTCAGACCTGCTCACACCTTGATTTCGGACTTCTATCCTCCAGAACTGTGAAACAATAAATTTCACAGTTTAAGCCGCTCCATTTGTACTTCTTTGTTATGGCAGTGCTAGCAAACTAACATAGCAGGTTACTCTGTCACAGTTTTCTCATCTGTAAAATGGGGATAAGAACGGTCCTCCTCTAACAGAGAGGAACAAATACATTACAATTTGCTAAGTTGTTTAGAATAATGCCTGGCACAGAAGTGCATCTGAATGATAAATAGTCTCCACACATTCTTTTGGCATCAAATAGATTCTCACCTTTTTTTACTCTTAAGTTTCCTAATGTCTCTTCTCACCAAGTTGCTTCATGAAAGGCATGTGCAGTAATAAGCCCACACCAGATTTCTCAGGAGATAAGGGGCACTCACACTTGGCTGGCAGGGCCAGAGCAGGGTGTGGCCGTGGTGTAGCAACAGGAATCTACATTTCCTCCCGGCTCTCATCCCACACCCACTCAAAGCACCACATCCTCTCCCTTCCCACAGCAGCCACCACCCTAGCCTTGGCCCTAGTCCTAGCCCTTTTCTCTCATTAGTTTCTCAAAACCCCCAAATCATCCTACTACTAGCCAAAACGAAATCATCTTTAAACCTCATTCTTCAGTTTTACCCACCCACACCCAGATTTCAATGCTGTGCAAAAGTCTATCACTCCCATCTAACTTTATTTTCTATTACTTGTCCATGTGCCTCTCCCTCTTCACTTCGAATCTACTACTGACATTTCCTCGCCAGCACTGATTTACTGGTAACCCTAACCTACCTAATCAAGGCCCAGCCCCAGACCCACCTTTTCTGTGAAGACCTCTCTCAACTCCTATAGTGTTATCGCCTACACTCCAGATTCAATTTTAAATGACATAAGCCTTGTACTACTGTAATTGTTTCACGCACATCAATCATAGTATCTCAATTAGACAGTAAACTTTTGAGACCATTCATTCATCACAAACTACTGATGACCTACTAATGCCAGGCACCGTGTGAGGAACTGGGCAACAGGTATCGTTAGCTACCACTTACTGAGAACCTACTGTGTGCCAGATTTTATCCTAATCCTCGTGATGCTGCTGCAAGGGAGGTGCTGGCATCACCCTGGTTTACAGACGGGAAAACCAAAGATGAGTGAGATTTATGTAACTTGCCCACTATCACACAGATACTAAGGGATAAAACTAGGACAAGACAGAAAACAGGGCTGAAAAATAGTATAATGGGCCAGCTATCACCAGACCCCAAAGAATGGGGATTAAGGCATTGTCCATTTGGAAGCATGTCAATAGTTATCTTATATATGATATATGACAATGCCGTATACAGAAAATATATAATATATATAAAATAATACTGACATCCTTCCAAATGGGCAATGCCTTAATTCACATTCTTTGGGGTCTGTTTATATATATATATATATCTGAAGGCAGAGCTGTTCAATACATTAACGACTTAGGTTAAATAAGCACGCCTACCAACTTTGTGAATGACTCAATGTGATTATGATAAGAGTCAGAATTTAAAGTGATGCAAAAGCCAGAGTAATAGATTATTGAACAAGATGGAAATTAACAAATTTAACTAACAAAATAAAATTTAACCGGGATAAATGTAGTGTCCTGCATTTGGGTTTAAATATCCTACAGCACAAGCACATAAAGAGAAAGAGAGGGCTTTGCAAGCAACAGTGATAGAAAAGAATCAACAGTAAATCCAATGTAAATCAAGAGAGGAACGTGGTTACAGAAAAAATTAGTTTGATCTTAGGTTATAGTAATAAAGCTACATGTCTGCGAAGTGGAAACGCCACTATTTTAAGTTCTTTTGCAACAAATCTAATGTTTTGCTCAGAATTCTAAGCCCCACAATTTGAGAGTCAAACTGGCACATATGTTCAAATGAAATTAATTGATATAATTAAAAATCCTTATATTTCACAATTTCGTCAATTACATGCTGACTGACTACATGCACTCGGTATAATCCAAAACTAAATTTATAATGTATAATGGCAGGCTGACATCATTCTAAAAATTTCCTGTGAAGGTGTGGGATCAGGTCATGACAGTTCTTATTTGTGTAACAATCCCAGAATGATGACTGTAAATGGCATACTTAACACAGGCCCTGTGAATCCCACATCTTATCAAATCAGGTCACCCAACATATTCCTGAACTAAAAGGAAAAGCCTGATTGATAACCTAATGTCACCAGCTGGTGACACTCAGGAGCAGTTTCCATTTCTAACATAGAAAAGGCATTTAACTTCACTTGAAACAGCATGCTGCAATAGGCTTCCACCAACAGAACAATGGGGGACTGGGCAAATAGCCACCAATATTCACTTCCGGGGTAAAAGTAATCAAAACTAAAAACATTTGGCTCATCTTTGTCATCCAACTCTCAGACAAGACTCACTGTGGAAATTGCCTGTGGCTGAGCGTACTCATTTCCTAGGGCTGCTACAATCAAGTACCACAAACTGAGCAGCTTAAGCAGAAATGACTGTCTCACAGTTCTGGAGGCTGGAAGCTCAAGATCAAGGTGTCAGCAGGGCTGGTTCCTTCTGAGGGAGAATCTGTTCCATGCCTCTCAGCCCACTTCTGGAGGTCTGCTGGCAATCTTTGGCATTCCTTGCTTTATGGAGGCATCACCCAGATCTCTGTCTTCCTCTTCACATGGCATTCTCCCTGTGTCTCTTCACAATGTTTGCCCCCGTGCATGTCTGTCTCTGTGTCCAAATCTCCCCTTTTTGTAAGGATCTCAGTCATATCGAATTAGAGCCCACCCTAATGACCTCATTTTAACTTAATATCCTCTATAAAGATCCTATCTCCAAATAAGGTCACATGCTGACCTTAGTAGGGGTTGGGACTTCAATATATCTTTTGGGGAAGGGGTCACAATTCAACCCATAAGACTGAGTTAATCTCCTCCAGTATCCATTCCTCCTGTCCCTTGAGATGTAGCTGGTTTCGTGACTGCCAAGTAGAGAAAATGCTTTCCTGCCTCTCTTGCAGCTAGGTAGGGGCATGGGACCACACTCTAGTCAGTTCCACGTGAGGACAATGATTGGTGCACCTTCAGGGTCACATCCTTTAAAAAGGAAGATGCTTGTGTTTCATTCTCCCTCTTTCTGGCTCCTTAAGACTTGAATGCAGAATACACAACATGAACAGCATCCTAGATCAGTGTGTCAAAAAGAATTAAATGCAAGACTTAAGTCACTTTCAAGTTTCTAGTAGCCACATTAAAAAACACAAAAAGGAACAGGTGAAATGAATTTTAATATATTGACTTAATCCAATATGTCCAGAAAATTAGCACTTCAATGTGTAATTACAAAAAATTAATAAGGTATTTTACATTCTTTTTTTTTGGTACTAACTCTTGAAATCTGGTGTGTATTTTACACTTACAGAACATCTCAATTTGGACCAGCCACATTTCAAATGCTCAAGAGTCACATGAGGCAGCTGGCTACCATAATGCACAGCACAGCTCTGGAGGGCAGCAGCAGGACATCACAGAAGGATCTGGGTCCCTGGATGAATCTATGGAGCAGAGCTGTCCTGCTGGCCCCGGAGTGCTTGAAACTTTTACTTGAGAAGAAAACAACTTCTATCTTATTTGATTTCAGGGTATTTTGTTACACTTTACCCTATATCATAATAAATACACCCATTAGGGCCTCACAGAAGGACCCTGTAGCTTCTCAGTTATGAAACGACCCCTCAAAAAACGAACAGCTCCATGAATTCACACTGACTCCCATGAAAAAAACCCTCAGAAACAAGCCCAAGTTTGAAAAATTGCCATAGAAACATTCCCAGCATTGGGAAATACATCTCAGGATAAACCCTTCCAAGGAGAAGATGTGGTTCCTCAGACTTCTTGTTTTATTCTCACATGATAAATCTCTATACTTCTCAGCCAGCTAGCCCAGTGGACAGCCCGGGAGAAAGGAGGGAGGTAGGGACTATCAGATCATTTGGCCTCCTGAGAAAACAAAAAATGAAATCTTTTCAGGCAGTGCTTCCCAAATGTGGAAATACTTTTGATTAACATGTTAAAAAATAATAAGCAGATAATCATGTTGATCAGAACACACTGACTTTCCTTGTTTAGGAAGGAAGAAGGGACTCAAATAAAAGGAAAGTCAAGGCTAGTCACAAACATCTTTATAGACATACTGGGCCTTTGGCTATGTTGACATCTACTGCCATATAAACAAAAATAACCACCTCTACACAGCAAAGATCTTTGGGTGGAAACTCAACTGAAAATCTCTATACAATGAATTCAGAAGCAATTCCTATTTCACTCCCAAGGAGAAGTTATATAAAAGAATTTGTCAAACAAAAAAACATCGAGGTCAGCAATAGTTCGAAATGATTAGGTAATTAATTCAGAATAAAGAGATAAGAGGTAACGACCTAGATGCTTCACTGCTTATGGAGACTATCAGATTTCCCCACATTTAGGGGTCAGGTTCTGAGTTTCATACTGGTCTTTGGCTGCAGCTGGAATGATATCAGGTTTAACCAAGAATTCCTGGAATTACAGTCAGGGGTCACTAGAATGAAGCTGTGATCCAGCTAGGCAGAAAGGGGGCTCCCTTTAGAAAGAGACATTCTATTGCCTCCAGTGGAAGAGCAGAACTGGCATCTGTTCTCTCTTGCTTTAAAAGTTAAGTCTGAAGTGCATTTGCCTCTCAGGAAACAAACTGCCCAAGATTCCCCTAGATCCTCTCCCGCCACGGGGAATGACACTAATACTGGTGAGCTTTGCCACCATGGGTAGCACTCATAATGATGCAAAATCTGTATGGGTCTTTACACTTAGGGCAACAGAGCAGAATTTATCTCATGCAGTTTGAAGCTTTGGAACTTAGGGATGTGAATGCCCTGTGTCAGCAAGTGTGTGCGGCAGTCGACAGGGCAAGCTCTTGTGTCAAGAACAATCGGGGTTCAGATCACTCTGCCATTCACCAAATGTGTGGCTTTGGCCAAGTTCCTTAACTTCCCCTGACCTTAATTTCCTCCTCTATAAAATGCTATTATAACAATGGTCTTTACTGGATAGAATTTTGTAAGCATTACATGATAAAGCGCATGTAAAGGAGTTGGTACAGTGCCTGGTACATAGTAAGCATTCAATAAATGAGAACTCTTCCCTTTATTTCTGTTGTAGTAGATCAGCAATCAATACACGTTGACTCTTGCTATTAATATTATGTATTAGGCAGTGACAGCCACTAAAACATCATGATACTCTGGCCTCACTCTATTAGACACCGAAAAGAGTCCAAAAGCTGCAGGAACTGTGGAGCTAAGATCTATGAGGGAGCGTGCATGCTCAGTGAGGGGGTGCCAGGGTTTCAGAGAAATTGCTCTAGGATGGAAAGGCATAGAGGTATGTTTTGGGTTGAATTATGTACCCCCTCAAAATTGATAAGTTGAAGTCTTAAGTACCTCAGAATGTGACCTGATCGGGTGACAAGGGTCTTCACAAAGGTAATCAAGTTAAAACGAGCTCATTAGAGTGGGCTCTAATCCAGTATGACTGGTGTCATTACAAAAAGGGGAAATTGGAAGACAGACATGCACACAGGGAGAACACCATGTGAAGATGAAGGCAGAGACCGGGGTAATGCATCTCCAAGCCAACGATGGCCCGCAAACCACCAAAAGCTAGGAGAGGCTTGGAACAGATATGCCTCCACAGTCCTCACAAGGAACCAGTCCTGCCAACACCTTGTTCTCAGACTTCCAGCTTCCAGAACTGAAACAGTAAACTTCTGTTGTTTAAGCCACTCAGTTTGTGTTTACGGCAGCCCTAGGAAACGAGCATGAGGTGAACTCAGGCAGCAAGCAGATTCCCCATTTAAGAAGGCTGACAAGACCTGGAAAATATGTAGCAAACCTGGCTGAGTTTCTCTCCAGAAGTTTACAAGTCTCATACCTCCACCCAAAAAGGTCATCTCTGATGTATTTTAAAATTATGTTCACGAAAAAAAGTTTACAATAGATTTGGCGAAGTCTCCTCTCACCAGAGACTTACTTGGATTTGAAATATTCCCATTGTGTGTGTGTGTGTTTGAAATATTCCCATTGTGTGTGTGTGTGTGTGTGTGTGTGTGTGTGTGTGTCGTGGGGGAGGGAGGCTTGGTCATCTGTGAAAACTTAACTATAAATGACTAAAAACTCCTTGAAAAAATACCTTGGCAGAGATGTGGATCATTGACCTTCATGAGAGCCATTCTCAACAGGCAACAAATTCAAACTCCTGTCTGAGCAGGAGGTGTCTGGTTCCTCAAGATTCACGGGGTGCGTGAACTTCTTTGGCTCAAAGCTGCAATTGTTAGTAGCCGCTACATAAAGAAATACCATCAGTTGAATCTCTCATGGAGCCAGCCATTTTGAATTGGTTGCTTTGATGCTCTTTTATGGACTATCTGCTGCTTCCCTATTACAATGAAAAACATAACTGGGAACAAACCTTTCATAAAATTCAACACACGCCCACAAAGTAAACTCTGAAGGCGTCAATCACGTTTGAGAGGCATTTCTCAAGGTTTGTTACAAAGATCTTTCAACACCATTTCCCATCCCTCAACCTCCACCCATTTCACTTAGGGCACTAAAAATTGGCATTTACAAAGAAATTCCAGAAGCCTGAGCATTTTATTAGCAAAGGGAAATCCCAAACTTCTTGGCCTCATTTCTTATGATGACAGCTCATTTTTCCATGTGGAACCACGTACTAGTTGCTGCAAATATTTAAAGAGGTAAAGAAGCCATTTCAAGCTATAGTCATAAAAGATATAAATAATGATGATTTAGAACTCTGTGCTCATTTTATAAGCATAAAAGAATATCCATTTTTTAAACTAAAATGAAAAATTTACAGACTCAGAGCCATGCCAAGGGCACGCTCCTGGGCTCTTGAAGTATTACTATGTTGCATGTCAAAGGCAATTTTCTGAGACAGAGTCTACCCACTGTGCTACATGGCTGGCTCCTCTGCCTTACCCTCCCCTCCTCTCCCAACCATCCTTCCAAATCCTACCCATCCTCAAGGCCTGGAAGAAGCACCACCTCTGTAAAGCTCCCCCAAATTCTCCCTTTTCCAGTGATTCACCCCGGTGTGAAAATCTATGGCATTTATCATCCAGAGCCCACAATTTAACAACTGGTTATATCATCTCAAACATCCCCTTAATTTCTATATTCTATACTATTTGTATTTTGCCTTAGTTATTTCCTGCATGTAATTTTTCTCATCCCACCTCGGTTTACGAGCTTCTTTTTTTTTGTGAGGAAGACCAGCCCTGAGCTAACATCCGTCCAATCCTCCCCTTTTTGCTGAGGAAGACTGGCCCTGGGCTAACATCGTGCCCATCTTCCTCCACTTTATATGGGATGCCGCCACAGCGTGGCTGACAGGCAGTGCGTCGGCGGGCGCCTGGGATCCGAACCGGCGAACCCCGGGCTGCCAAGCGCAGACTAAACCGCTGCGCCACCGGGCGGCCCCGGTTTACGAGCTTCTTAAAGACAAGAACCACACTTCACATTTCTTCTGGATCTTCTCTAGTGTCTAACTCAAGTTCAGGGACGCCCAAAATAAAGTTATAAATGTGAACTGAAAAATGTCATCCACTGTAGAAGGACAAGTGTTTAGCTCCACAGCTGTCTTTGGCCTCTGTGGGTTATTTGCCGAGTCCCAACTATGCTCAGGGGTGAAAGCAACTAGACAATGACATTATGCAACCACAGCCCACAGAACTGGGCTCATTCCCCTATCACGCACACATAAACCTGCCCCTGACTTGGTAGCCATCTGAGTCAAGTGTTCCAGAAAAGACACTCAGATTAAATCTCTACCCGCATGATGGTCCTGGAGTAGCAGAGGGGCCTCAAGGCCATCCACGGGGGGCTCCTTTAGGCCACTCTTGTCCTTTTTCATTCCTGGGTTTTGCTCTCAATGGCCACAAACTGATCTGGCTGCAGACCTCCCAGAAACAGGCTGGCTGAAATGTGATCACACCAGTGGGTCACCTGCCTTCTCTTTATGAAAGCGCGAACGTGATCTGCGATCCCTCTTCTTCCTACCCCCCAGAAACACAAAGAACCCTTTCTTCCCTCTTCTCCTTCTAGCCTCACACAGACAAGCAGGAAAATTGATGGCTGATGGTTTAGGATCATTCTTTAAGAGAGACCACTCACTTTGGGTAAGGAAGATTATAGTTTGGCTCATTTAACTGAACATAAACAGTTTAAAACTTGTTTTTCTTGTAACAAGAGATACATGTCTGTGCATATACACATACAAAAAAAATTCAAACCAAAAGGCATACATTGAATAGCAAGCTTCCCTCCCCTACCCACTCCCAGCTCTCAGTTTCTCCCTCAGAGGCAGCAACTGTTACCGGATTATTCTGCCCTCCAGACCATACACACTTTCAAACTACTTTTTATCGTGCATTTCTGATTAAGAGAAAGGAGTAAATATTTACCAAGCATCTCCTGAGTGCCAGGCCCTAAGATGTGTGTTACATTAGCACATTTAACCTTCACAACAACTTTGTAAGGCTAGCATTATCTTTTCCACTTTTCAGGTGAGGAACCTCAGGTTCAGGAAAGGTAAAAAGACTTGCCCAAGGCCACAAATCTATATCTAAAGTCTCTTTTCCAAACGACTCCCTAGATTTTACTGTTTCATAAAATCAAATCTCCATCCAAAATTCCTCTTTCAGGAAATCTGGGCTCTGGAATTGGGCTACTTTGGCACAAAAACTAGTTCTACAACTTAAGAGTTCTAAGAAATCAGAGAAGTTACTGTACCTCCCTAGGTCTCAGTTTCTTCATCTATAAAATGAGCCTAACAGGGGCCGCCCGGTGGCGCAGCGGTTTCATCCGCGCTTGGCAGCCCGGGGTTCGCGGGTTCGGATCCCGGGCGCCCACCGACGCACTGCCTGTCAGCCATGCCGTGGCGGCGTCCCATGTAAAGTAGAGGAAGATGGGCACGGATGTTAGCCCAGGGGCAGTCTTCCTCAGCAAAAAGAGGAGGATTAGCAACAGATGTTAGCTCAGGGCTGGTCTTCCTCACAAAAAAAAAATAAAAATAAAAATAAAATAAAATAAAATGAGCCTAACAATAATACCTACCACAGAAGGTTTGTGGCAAGATTAAAGGATTTCACATAAAGATCTTGGCAGCACCTGACATATAGTAAATACTCCATACTTGTTAGTTAGTATTATCATAAGGCTGATGAACAAACTGGGGTTTGAAATGGTTTTCTTTTTTGTTTTTATTCCCTCCATTTAGCTGTACAGTGGTGTGACTCTGGGAAGCAATTTGGGATGAATCTGGAGAGCCATTTGATCATCTGGCCCCGTTCTATCAATTTCCTTTGCTCCTCTCCCCCATGTTTGCTCCTCTAACATTTTTTCTCTTAGTGCTGCCAAAATCACAGCCTTTCTGCTGCCAAATCCCAAAAGCTTTTAACAGTGTTATTACTGTGATTTTTTTTTTAACATGGAAATATTTCAGTTTTTATTTAAAAACTAGACTCCGGCAACACCCTCTCTAATGCCATCAGTTTTTAATTTTTAAACCCAAAGTTTATGTGTCTATCATTTCCCCCTGCCCCCATTCATTTATCATTGGAACTCTAGACTGATTAAATTTTGCTAATATAATCTCAACTTGTATAAATGGAAGCTACCCAAATTCCCTTGGAATGGAAAAGGCATTTGTTAACCTGGTCATACAATTTACAAACCTGTATCTGCTCAACTGGGCAACATTTTCCATTTAATTGCCTTTTCCTTCTTAACTGAAAGCCAAATGAGATCTGTGGGCTGGAGTATCATATGGCGGTGGGCAGAGGAGGAAGTTGAATGGGGTATCTCAGGGGAATGGCAGGGACAAGGGGCTAAGGAAATCAGATGACCAAGGCTCTCATTGGCCAAAGGCGAGTTGGATGACTTTGGCCAAGTCACTTCACCCTCTCTGAGTTCCAATTAACTTACCTCAAGAATGAGAAGGTGAGACCAACTTTTTCCTAAAAACCCTTTCTTGCTCTAACTTCCTTTAAGCAAGACAAGATTTTTAAATCATCCCACAAGCATCTCGTCTGGTCTGGGCCTTATCAGGGCAGTAACTTACATGTCATGATGTAGCCTCCAGAGATAAGCTTTAGCCAAAAGGAGGTGTGCATGTGACATGTTAGCCATAAAAAACAAGCCTCCATTTATTGCAAAAATGCAGTTGTGCCAAGCCGTCATATAATTCATGGCAAAGCAATAAAATCCAGGTTCACCTTTAATTATCTAATTTTAAATGATAACTGAGCAAGCCCATTAGGAGGGTGACATATCTCAGCTCCCATCTAATACCCTTCCATGAATTTCGCCCATTCAACAACTCTGCTCGAAGCATCTGGATTGCAGCTAGTACAAGACTGGAATCCCAGCAGGGTTTACAAGGTGACCTTTTGTTAAAATAGCATTGTGTATAATCCCACTGCTATGTTATTTTTCTCCATTGGGAGACTTTGTTTCATAATTCTGACATCATAACTCGTTCCTCTAATCCGGTCTTTTATGATAGATAACAAGTGAGTAAGAACCCCAGGAATTCAGGGGGAGTCAAGGTGCAGGGAGCAATAGATACTGTTGTTTTACCACAAAAGCCTTACCAGAGAGTCAAAAAGTTTCCTAAAGCCAAAGACCAACCGTGCTAATACGTAATTCCTTAACCACTCTCATGAGACCAGCTTCCTCTAAATATGACATTCTGAGTCAGATTTGGGGGACTTTAGAAGTACTGAGGTTTTTCCCGATTATTTTTAAGATGTTTAATTTGACTGTTTCTCTATAAGGCACAGACCCCAGGTATTCAAAAACATCATTTTTGAAAGCTATTCATAGAAACAGCAAGGAACCTGGAGCACGCCATTCACAAAAGCCACCGGGAACTGGAGCGCAGAGTGCTTTCGGCTTCTCCGGTTGATTAACCCAGCGCCTTATCAAGGTAGGACTGGAGGACTCTGCGGCTCCAGGAGCACGGGCGGAGCAGCCAGATGGTGGGTGAGTCACCGCGTACTTACGTCGCTCTTCCTGAACTTCGCCTTCAAGCTCTTCATGTTTAGTTCATTCGGCCTTCTAAAGCTCTAGAGGAGATTTTTCAACACCTAAGCAGAAAAAGAAGGAGGTAAGTATCTAGGTTTTCAAAGAAATACTACAGATACTCTCTCCTGATTGGCTTACAACTTTGGGCCATGGGTAGGAGACTGGGGTCGAGTTAGGAAGGTGGTCAGAGTTAAGAGCTAAGAAGTGGTAAAGAACGTGTTATTTCCACTCATGATACACTCCCTAGAACCTTCTGACATTTTCAAGTTAACCAAAACTTTAAATTGTATCCCAGCTTCCCAAACATTAAAAGTAGAACAAGTTTAAGTGACTGCTTAACTGTCATTGTACAAAATACAGTATCTGTATGCCGAACTAATTCCTCTACATATCCTTCATGTCACAATTATTCCATCCACCTCCTTCTGAAGCACCACAGTAGTGAAAAATGATAAGGAAAGCAATTCATATTCCAGATGCCATTCATTCCCTATTTATTTTTCTCAGTGAGGTTTCTTTTTTTTTCCCCCTCCTAAACGCCCAGGGCACTTAGTGAAAAATGCCAGGAACAACAAACCTCCCTCATCAAATACCTCATGCCTCAGGAGGCCACGTTAAACAATGAAAGACTCCCCAGGTCCTTGTGGGACCCTGCAATTCTGAGCTGGAGCTGGAAAAGTTTTCAGAAATCTCCTTATTTAGGAGGAGTCTATAGTGCCCTGAAAAGCGAATGTAATTTTCTTAAGTACATATGTGTTTTTTCTGCAGGGAAGAAAGTTCCTACATTTCATCAGATTCTGCAAAGAGGGAGGGGGTGTCACTCTTCAAAACTTAACACGATTAATCCTGTCTAAGCCCCTCATTTTCCAGAGGTAGAAACGGAGCCTCGGAGATGTTAGGAAACTTGCCTGCAGTCGCAAAGCCTGCTTATGATAGAATTCAGAACCAGACCCGGAAGTCTGACTGGGAGTTGAATGCTTTTTCCGCTGCCCTACAGCTTTAACATTAAAACCAACAAGTGGAATCCTGTGCTACAGTAGGTACAGACTTTATCTTTTCCATCCTTACAACTGGAAAATGCACAAAGCGTGCAACTTTTGCATTTACATCAAAAAGGCAAGAAAATCTATGTGCAAGTTCCCATCATATAAGATCGTAAGTGCTCAATAAATATAACTTTAAGCCTCACCCAACAAAGTGAGAACAGGTGAACTTTAACTGTACTCTTCACTGAGAGCTAAGGAATGGCGGACAGATGCTTACCACAGCTGATCATTATTTTTCAAAAGCCTTTCAAGGTATCTCATGTTCCTCCATCATCCTTATCATTCTGGACTAAACTGATTCAAGGAGCTAGAGGAAGAAAAACTGCAAACAACTGAATGGTTGTCCTCATCCCTCCTGATGTCCTTGTCACCGCCTCCGGAAGTTGTCCAAGGACTCTCTGGCTTCTACTGTGTTTACTTTCATTATTGCTGCTGCCATTAAGCAGGATCCTTGGCTGAATGGCATGAAAACCTGGTCATCATAAAGCACTTCAATGACACTAACCTGGGGCTGCAGTATCAGCGCACACCAGCCTGGGCAGGAGTCATAGCATGTGTGTGGCCTTGGAAACTACTCACCCTGTAATTACATGTTGTTAATTGCCAAGGATTTAACTACAGAGAACGCTGGATTGGTACCTGAACAGCGAAGTACAAACTCCAGGACAGTGTTTCTCAAAGTTGGCCCCTAGTTAATCTGCATCAGAAGGACCTGGAGACAAATTGCTACATGCAAAGTCCTAGTCTATACCCTAAGGAAATTGAATCTCAGGAGACAGGACCCAGGAACCTCCCTGGTTGAAACTTTTCCACACTGAAGTTTGAGAACCTAGAATTGAGGTGGATGGAACAAGAGAATACACTTGTCAAAGTCGGGCTGGTTTATAAAACAGCCCTTTTTCATGTCAAAACAAACCAACTTTGGTGAATCCAAGTAGAAATAATGGTAACCATGGGGCCAGCCCTGTAGCCTAGTGATTAAGTTCTGTGCTCTCTGCTTCGGTGGCCCAGGTTCGGTTCCCAGGCGCAGACCTACACCACTTGTTGGCAGTCATGCTGTGGTGGTGACCCACATACAAAAATAGGGGAAGATTGGCACAGATGTTCGTTCAGGGCAAATCTTCAAGCAAAAAAAAAAATAGTAAAATAGAATGATAATTAGATATTTCCAAACTGCCACTGGCTCATGGTTCTCCACCAACTGTAGCTAGAAAATGGAAATCATCCTTTGAGTTCAATTCCTTCCACCCTCTGGGTGAAGTGCTAATAACTAAGGAAAGAGGCCAAACCCATGCAACAAGAAAGGGAGAAAAGAGAAGTCAAAGCTTGGATAATCTACACACCGTGTAGCCCATCAAGGTGGACCCACCCAGAGCATTCCCTCAGTCATAGAACATAGTGTCTTAGGTGAGGTGGGTAAGATTTTTGTTTGAGGTCATCAGGGTTTTCATGGGCATTGTACTAGTTTTTCTGTGTGTATTTGTCTTTGGCTTTCTTTTTTCTTTTAAGCACGGCAATGAGAAGTATGCAAACTCCTACTTGAAGAGGATTAAATAAATAAAGCAACTAATTCCAAAAATTCCCAGGGGAAGGCATTAGCTGTGAAATGAATGTCTTCCTGGAGTCATGGCTCTGGGTGTGTCATAGTTGGGTGGTCCATGGGTGTAACTCCAGGATGACAGAGATAGGGGTCAAGGGTAAAGAAATTCTGGAAACCTACAGAATAGTAACTTCAGAAACAAGAACTACAGCTGGGGGTAATTAAAGTTAGTAATAGACCACTGCTTTCCTGTATTTGTCAAAGGATCTAAAACCTGGAAACCATGACCAGTGGGAAGTAACCTGCCCCTGAAATGGTACTGGGCTCCCTCTGCCCCATCATCTCCTCTTCCCCAGGATGACCCATGAGTAAATCAGGGACTTGCTTTACTTGGGTCAGCTGGAACCTTACAGCCCCAACTCTCAAATCCAAACTTCCAAAGCCCAGACTGGGCTACAGGCTATCTTGAGTAAAGCGATCATATATATGGACTCTATCCATATAGCGAGGTTACACTAATAGCAGTCCTTGGAAAAGTCACTTAATCAAGATACTTAGCTCAAAAGAGCTGCAGTGAAGCTGAATTAACTGTGCAGCAGCCTAATCTGGATAATACAATAAGAAGATAAAATGTTACACACATATGGGAAAAGCTGTTTGAACTAAGTTCTCCCATTTCAAGCAGAATAAAGCTATCTACCCACTGAGCAGAAATATTAGTCAGTTTACTCCCTGCTCAATCCAAACGTAATCACTGATACATGGCTTCCATCACTGGTCGCCAGTCATCATGCGACGTTGAGTCGATCGGTGAGGATGGGACAGCGCAGAGATGCACAGCCTCGCTGCCCTCTCATCTGAAAGACCGGACCCAACAAACGGTTTATTGATCCATTTTTCCTTTAAAAATGATATAACTCTCAATCAAAGCTTAACATGAGATACTTTTATCTAATTCTAGCCAGAATCAAAAAACCTTGATATTAGCCTATAGAGCTTTATTATGAACTAATAAGTTGGATTTCTTTGAGTATTAAGAATAACTTATGGGGCCAGCCCAGTGGCGCAGCGGTTTAGTCCGCGCTTGGCAGCCCAGGGTTCGCCAGTTCGGATCCCGGGTGCCCGCCGACGCACTGCCTGTCAGCCCTGCTGTGGCGGCGTCCCATGTAAAGTAGAGGAAGATGGGCACGGATGTTAGCCCAGGGCCAGTCTTCCTCAGCAAAAAGAGGAGGATTAGCAACGGATGTTAGCTTAGGGCTGGTCTTCCTCACCAAAAAAAAAAAAAAGAATAACTTATAATGGATATGAGGTTTCCTTTTGGGGTGACGATAATGTTCTAAATTTATTGTCATTGGCTGCACATCCTGTGAATGTACCAAAAACCACTCAATTGTACACTTCAAGTGGATGACTGAATAGGATGTGAATTATATCTCAAAAAAGCTGTTATATTTTTAAAAGTAGATTATTAAATCTCCATTACCTTCTCCAATTCTTAAAGTTAGGAAAATTCCAGGTTAGAAACCTTTGGACTGATTGAAAAGGAACTTCAAAGGGACAAAGGTTAACAAGCAATACCCTTAACGCTAAAATGTGGTTGCTCCTAGATTTTCTTTATTTAGCTATTTCTCTACCACAACCCACCCCTGATTGAAGTGGCTAGAAAAAAAGTTCCTCTCTTCTCTCTTCTATTTTCAAATGACTCCTACTCCTACCCACCCCCACCTATGACCCAAGGATTATATTGTAAAGTGGTGGTACGAATTATGTCAGCACATGAGGGTCCTCTTGGAGCCCAAACCAGGTATTCTGATTCTGTAGAGGTGAGGCTCAGAAATCTGTAAATTTTTTTTTTGACTCCTTGGGTTATTTGGATGCTCCTCTAGACTGGGGAACCATGGTTCTAGATTTGGTGATACCAAACCTATATATAATTGACCCTTTCATTAAAAATAATCTCGAGACACTGTACAAGTAGATATGATAGGTCAATATTTTTGAGCATTGACTGTTTGAATCTTTCAAAATATTGTGGAGGGTGAAAAGGGAGCCCTCTACACTCTGAATCCTAGTGGAACAACTAGCTGTTTACCCACGACCACTAAGGAACAATATTAACTCGCAAAGGCATGTGGTAGCTGTACACACATGTACATTTGCCTGAATCACAAGAATACATTAGCATTTAAGACACCATACCACAGGATTCAAGGGCAGTGGTTTAAAATAACTCCCTCTGAATCACCGCAGCATTAGAGGAGCAGACTAAATAACAGTGTCCTCTTGCTAACTAATCCTTCCATCACTGAATGTGGAAATACTGCTGTGGAATCCTCAGCAACACCAGAACACTAATGCGTGCCCCAGACAGGCTTCGGAATTTTTTCTTCCAAGTTAAAAAGAATATCAGACTTAAAATCCAAAACACTGAAGAAGGCATCAAACAAATATGAGGAACTAAAAATACTTCTCTCCTCGCCAGCATCTACCTCTTCACCCTTAAGTAGTTGACTGTTTCCTCAGACAATAATCACTCTGCAACAAAGATGGAATTTTAATCAAAAGCTATATAAACACTCAATCTGGCAAAACAAATACATCCTGTAGAAGGTCTCTCCAGACCAACCTTCCCAATAAAGATTCCCTGACAACACAGCACCTTATGCCATCTGAACTCTTCCCAGGGGTAGAAGCTGTTCCTAGTCTTGGCCTCTTGGATAGGGCTGTGCCTACGACTTACATCACTGCTTCTGGAATAAAGAATATAAAAATGAGAAGGAGAAGCCAGTGAGTACCATTTCCCCCACCCAATTTACTTTATCCATGGCAGATTTGTTCTCGTCTTAGTAAGAAAGAATTTTAAACACATACAGACATTTAGATCATGGGAACACTGAGCAGGCACTACGGAGGATTCAAAACTGACCTAGGGGAGGAGTAGAGAATGATAGCAAACCATCTAATAACGAGGTGTCAAATACTGCAGGAATTCAAAGAATGGAAATCTTTGAGGGCTGGGAAAAAATCAAAGAAGTCTTCATAATAGGGGTAGGGGTCTAACTGGCCTTAAAGGAAACTCACCATTTGGGCAAGCTGAAAAGGAAAGGCATCTTGTCAGTCTTCTCCTACAAAATGAGACACGCCCATCTTAGATTTTCCAGGCATGGGTCAGATGCCTGTCCAATTTTAAGTGGTTCTGTAAGCCTCTCTCATGAGGTTGGGTAGACATGGTGGGAATCATTGCATGATTCTCTCTCCAAAGAAAGATCCTCCCGCAATCGCCACACACACACTGACCCTTTCAGACCCTGAATCGGAGTGAGGAGGGTTCAAGAGTCCTCTTACCAGTTTTCAGCAAATTTGACAACTTGCATCTCAGACTGCTTGCTTACTTTGGAATGGCAGATTTTCAGGGTAGGATTTTCATTTTGCTTATACTTGGGTGCCGGCCATTGGCATATAATCAATAAACGTCTCATGAATGAACGTGTAGGACAAAGATATGGGTTAGGCACTGAGATAACCTTTACACTTCACCTTTGACCTCAGCAAAGTTCTCCTTGGTCCCAAATGCACTGAGGTGGGTGAGCAACCTGACATCGGTCAGCTGTACTGGGATTTCAGTAAGTGCAACATAACGATTAGGTTTCACCATGTACATGTGAAAGCACTAAGAAGTTCTTAAAAAAAAAAAAAATACAACTCATTTGGCCTGTGAAGTCTTAACAGGTTGCCCCTCCTTTTTCCCCTCCTGCCTGCCCTCTTCTCTCATCGCTATGCTCCTCAAGCAGCGTCTCCCCAACCACATGCTGAGCTTAGCCAGGGGAACTGACCATTTTGAATAATGGAATGCTAGAGTCAACAGAGAGCAGCAATCATCAAATAGAACCCTGGGGGCAAGTTCCTAGGATAGAGATTTTATCAGCCTGATACTGGAGAGAGGTGTGGGGCAAGCCAAAGATTCCCCCAAATCAACATATCTGTTCTGCTATTTTGCATGAGACTCTAGGAGCTTCTAAATAAGGAAAAAGTCCATTAAGGCCCAAGTCTTCACCTCTAACCTCAGCAAGACTCTCTATATAGTCAACACTCAGTGAAAGTTCACTATGGCTGAGTAAATGAATGAATGAGCACTAAATGTTAAGTTGGAAGCACTAAGATACAATAGACATTTCATTAAGTGGCCAGTCCAAGATGCAAATTTTCAAAAGATTTAGTTGAAAACTGGTAACAAGATTCTTGAACCCCTCACTCACACCCAAGGTTTAAAAGGGTCAGAGTGTGTGGAGATTGTGGGAGGATCTTTCTTTGGAGAGAACTATGCAATGATTCCCACCGCCTCTACTCAGCCTCATGAGAGAGGCTTCCAGGACCACTTGGAGAGATTGGACAGGTGTCTGATCCTTGCCTAGAAAAATCTAAATGGTGGGAGAGAAATTGGCCTATGCTGTGAGGATGGGAATGAAGCAGAGGTTGCTGCTGGGTTGTGATTAACTTGAATGCTGGAGTTTATTTGAGCATAGATATGTTTTCTGTAGACAATTCACAACAGAGGGTAGTAAGTTGTCTCAGATCCTGTCTAATAGAGTAGATTAGAAGGGCGAAGAGGGCAGAGAGAAGCCGATTCCCAGCTGGAGAAGCAACCAGAGGCAAGTACATCACCTGCATCAAGGGAAATGCAGGGGAGAGATCCTCAGTGATGGTCCAGGAGTGGACCAAGGGGAGAAGAGAGATCTCCAAAGGCCCCTTGTACTAGTTTGCTAGGGCTACCATAACAAAGTATCACAGACTGGTGGCTTACAGGACAGAAATTTATATCCTTCACTGTTCTGGAGGCTAGAAGTCCAAGATCAGGGAGACAGCAAGGTTGATTTTATTCTGAGGCCTCTCCTTGGCTGTAGATGGCTGTCTTCTCCCTTTCCTTTCATATGGTCTTCCTCTGTGTGTGTCCTAATTTCTCTTAGAAGGACACCAGTCACACTGGATTAGGGCCCACCCACATGACCTTGTTTTACCTTAATTACCTCTTTAAAGGCCCTATGTCCCAATATAGTTACAGTCTGAGGTACTAGGGATTAGGATGTCAACATATGAATTTTAGGGAGACACAGTTCAGGCCATAACACCCCCAGAAAGAGCCCAAGAGCAAGAGTCAGCTCTAAACACCTGTCAGGCTCAGAGAGCATGGCACTATCTGCCAAAACACCAGCCAAGTGAGAACTTCCTTGTCCCTCTTATCTCTCATCTCCCCAACCCCAACCCTAGTTTTACCGCTGCAACCCTGGAGGGAACATAAACCATGACAGTTAGATAGAGGCAGCCGGATAGCGGGGGAAAGAATGGAAAGGAAAGATATTCTATTTTACATGAAATTTTAACTTTTTATTGTTATTTGAAATCGTAAGTTCTAAATTGTGGGGGTGGGTGAAATGGTACAATGGTACAGGGATCAAAAGGTACAAACTTCCAGTTATAAAATAAAGTCATGGGGATGCAATGTACAGCATGGTGACTATAGTTAATACTGTATTGCATATTTGAAAGTTGTTGAGAGTAGATCTTAAAAGTTCTCATAAGAAAAACAATTTTGTAACTCTGTATGGTGATGGATGTTAACCAGACTTATTGTGATCATCCACAATATACAAAGATTGAATCATTACGGTGTACACCTGTAACTAATATAATGCTATATGTCAATTATACCTCAATTTTTAAAAAGAGTATTTAGCAATTGAAATGTAGAATTTTTTTTAAATCTAAGAATAATCAGAAAAGTCATAGATTTCATCCAGAGGCAAGGGGTATACTAACTTTACTGAATAAATTTTAAAGATACAGTGGGACATAAAACAAAGCTGCTTTATGATTACATCCTAGGAGGCTTATCTATTCAGCAAACCAGATACATATGAACAAATGAATGAATGAGTAAACAAACAAATTTTACTGGTCATTAATTATGGTGCTTTCATATATGTCATCTTTTTTATGAATCAAGTAACGTGCAGGTTGGTTAAAAGACTGACCAGATGAGAAAGAAGGGAAAAGTTTAGGGGGGAGAAAAGATATAAGCAATAGTTTCATTTTGGCAATGAATCCTTCCTAAAATACTCAATATCTCACTTTTCTTCCCCCAACAAAATAAATGACCACATTCTTTCTAAGCCGTAAATGTCATTCAGATATTGTATCATAATAATCATATAGTAAAACTCTCTTGAGAACATTAATCTCCTTCCCTATCTTCTCAACTTGCCTCTATCCGGGGATGATATTTCTCTTGAGAAACAAGAACATCATTCTTCTTTAAAAAAAAAACCTGCCACCAACCAGGACCGATCTTGGTCCATGAATCAGTCAGAGCCAACAGCACTGATACAAAATTGGCCAGTGCTCTGGCCACATTACTATCCGGTCTGTCACATCTGCTACTCACATGCTCCAATAAGCCTACCACAGTAAAGCCCCAAGGTTACCTCACGTCCTAAATCCATCCAATTTAAAAAGCACAAGCTTAATCAAACCAAGCTACTTCTGGAAGATAAAAATCATTCTAGGACTAAGAAACTCCACGGGATTATCTCGTGTTGAGGTTATATACAAGACCTCTCTAAAATGCCCTTCCTATTCTATGTTTCCAAATTTTTAATGTTGATGTCAACAGCACCTTCTAAACACACCACCGTGTTCATCTCACACAAAAAAGCTGCCCTGCACATACCTAGTAATCAACTCCAAATGGCAAGACACATGTGGTATGCACCTTAGCTTCTTCCTCCCAAGTCCATTCCTCGGGTTTCACCCATCTTGAAATCCAAGAGAACCAACCAAGTTTAACAATACAGGTCTAATCCTCAAACATTACTGGTGAAAATATAAAATGTGGACAGCAAATAGTCACTGTGGAAAGCAGTTTGGCAGTTTCTTACGAAGTTAAACATAAATTTACCATACAACCCAACAATTCCACTCCTACATATCTTGCCAAGAGAAACAAAAACAGGTCCACACAAAGATACGTACCTGAATGTTTATAGCAGCAGTATTCATAACTGCGAAAAAGTGGAAAGTACTGAAACATCCATCAGCTAGGTTAACAAAATGTGGCATTTCCATACAATGGAATACTATCCAGCACGAAAAAGGAATGAAATACCCATACATGCTGCAACTTGGGTGAAGCTCAAAGCCACTGTGCTAAGTGAAGGTCGGACATAAAAGACCACGTACTGTAAGATTTCATTTGTACGACAGGTCTGGAACAGGCAAATCGATAGGTAGAAAGCAGATTAGTGGTTGTCTAGGGCTGGGGATGGTAACAGAATGATTGCAAATGAGCATGAGGGATCCTTCTAGGGTAATGGAAATGCTTTAAAACTGTATGTGCTGATGATTACACAGCTCTATAAATTTACTAAAAATTACTGAAATGTATACTAAAATTGGTGAAGTTTACGGAAGGTAAATCACACCTCAATGAAGCAGTTTTTAAAAAGATCAAATGCAAAAAGTGAAAAGGAGGTCCACACACAAAGTTGTTAGGTAGTGAAATATATCCTTAGAGGGAGTGAGAGGGTAGGCTCCATTTATGGTTGTATTTAATTCTTGTTTTTACTCTAGAAAGATTTAATTGCCAAATGTTGGCTTACTGCATATTTCATTGGTTCTTTGACTTGGTTTCAAAATGGAAATAACTTGGACTCTCCACATTCTGGAATGTTGGAAATGTCATTTACATTGATCACAATGGTTCTGTTTGGCCTGCTGAATCTCTGCCCAGTCATCCAGTGTCTCAAATACATTTCAGAATAAGGGGGAAATTAAGTTAATAAAACAGATCCTGTGAACTCTGATGCCCTAGGCGCAGGAGTGAGGGAGTGGATGGACAGCACAGAAATTATTTCTGCTGCCCCAGCAGAATACATGTCATTCTGACCATGTATTCAAAAAAGCATGTTTCTCATCCCCAGTCCAATGAGAGGGGATGCTTGCTCACTTGAAGGCAGGCTTCTTCATTTTCTTTAGCATAATAGTATTACCCTGCATGCTCCAGTGGACCTGAGACATACGCTTTGATCCTCAATACCAGGCCTTCTTCTGATAACTGCACTCATTTTCTTTTAGAAAACTGTCCCTCCTATGCCCACCCCAATGCCAACCAGGTTATATTCTGGTTGTAGCTGTTCCCCAGAGATGGGAAGGTGTTCTCAACAAAGGCTATTCAGACTCTCCCTGGGATTTCCAGAGTTGGAGGAGAAAAGAGAGAGGTGGAGGGAAGGAAAGACCCTCCTCTCTGGTGGAGAAGCTAGAAAAATGGGTTTCCGTCATTTGCAACCGAAGAGTACTGACAAATCCTTTGGTGCCTTCTCACTGACTCAGTCTGGCTCAGGCTGTCATCTCAGACCCACAGTAAAAGAGGGGCCAAGAACCTCGACAGCACAGGTGCAGTTTGCATTTCTGCCTGTTCAGAGCATTTCTGAAGTCAGTAGCTAAATTCACTTGACGAACCTGTAGAAGTGAAACAAACACTCTCTGGGGTCTAACTGGGCTGACTACATCAGGATGACCTACAGCATCCCCTCTGAACCTGCAGGTTAGGGAGGGCATATTTATCACTCATTTGTTTGGCTGTTATCTGCTCCCCGATCCCACATGCCCTCGTCTGCCCCCACCTCCAAAGCGCTCCATTCATTATTTATCTCTATCATTCTGGTCACCACAGAAGACCTGCCAGCAAGCCCAGGGTGGGCCTCCTGGGCTTTCTCCATTCTGAATGTATGTACTGCTCTTTGGTTGTCCTATAGGAACCAGTCAACAATGAAAACAATCGCAATCAATGGGAAATGAATAGCATTAGATTATTTTAAAACCCTTATGGACTGAAAAACCACTGTAACAGCTGGGTCCAGGAGGGACCCGGACTGCCCACCGCGTAGACCTTACTTCCTCTGCTCCCCAAGCGACCTGGCTCCACAAAGCTGAGAAGCACAAGAGAGGGAGAAAAGGAAGCGGTTCTCAGAGCTGAGGCTAAGGATGAATAAGGAACACCCTCATATAAGAGGGAACTAGGAGAGAGGGGCAGACAGTGGGGACGCTGCCCTGGGGTGGGTAGTGGAGTGCTGGGGTTCAGCTGGACCAGGAGGTCCCAAGGATAATCCTTGAGTAGTGCTGAAGATATGACATGCAAACACACTAATTTATTCTAAGCAAGAGACCTGGAAAAGCAGCATGACATGGTGGCTCAATCATCAAGGCCTCACTCCCCAGGGGCTACGCCAGCCTAGATTTGCCACACTATTGCCCTGGCAGCGCAAATGGAAAAGACTTTCAGATCTTTTCCCATTAGAAGCCCGAGGCTGCTCCACGCCTGTGCTATATGGGGGGCCTAGAACCTCCTGCCTAGTGAGGACAAACTTCTCTTAACTGAACTCCATATCCTGGACCTACTATATTTCAATTTTCAACCACTTTCTCTGTTTAGGGATAAGAAGCAAACAGCATTAACATGAAAGATTGGGAATCTTCCATGAACAGTAACAAAGGTTTAACACGCGTCCCCCATGCCCCACACATATCCGCAAATCCACATACCTTGCACCAGATGCCAGCAGGGTTTACAGGGTAAAAATAGCAATGGTTACTCAAGAACTTGCAATTTAAGAGGAAAAATAAGAAACCTATACTGTTTCATTTACTCGTATGCACTGAATACCAACTGTGAGCCAAGTACACAGGGTATGTAGAAATATCAATCATACACAACCCCGGCCTACAAAAATCAGTCTTACTGTTAATAATAATAAAAAAAAAAAAGGTCCATGTAGATTAATGCACTTGTACAAAAGCAGAGAGATACAGATTTGTAAACCAAAAATACAAATGTCCATTATATCATATGTACTCAGTTTGTGATGAAGCTATTGTATTTCTCTAAAAAAATCCTTAAAGCTGAGGGCGAAATCCCACATTTAAAGACACAGGGAAACTTAATCAAACATGCATTTACTGAGGGCATTCTAGGTGTCAGGTGGTGCTACGATTCCAGGACCTTCAAGATGACATATTACTTAGACCAGCGCTATCCAATACCGTAGCCATTAGCCACACGTGGCTACTGAGTATTTGAAATGTGACTAGTACAAATTAACATGCACCGTAAGTGGAAAACACACAACGGATTTCAAAGACTTACTACGAAGAAATGTCAACTGCATCATTAATAAGTTTTATACTGAATACTTGTTGATAACATTTGGGATATACTAGGTAAAATAAAATATATTATTACAATTAATTTCATTTATTTTTCCTTTTTTAATGGCTATTAGAAAATTTAAAATGACCTATGTGGCTTATATCTGTGGCTTGCTTATATTTCTATTACAGAGTGATGATTTAGATTTTCCCTTCAAAGAGTGTGACAATAGCATCTACTTAGCAATAACGGCATATTATTACTAACAAGGCAGGCATAAAATTAAGCAGAAAATATATACGTTATGTTACCATGTTTAACATTCACTTACCATCATAAAATCATAAAACTCAGCTCTAGTAAATACTGCAAGTTAATGATAATGAAAGTTGTACTTTAAAAGATTCGCTCTGCCACATGCAGAAGAAGGAATGATTAACCAACAATTTTATTTCACTCAAGACTGACAAACGTCTATGCAAACTCAACTATTACTCTGTTATATATGGGTCAGCAAACATGTCTAGATTGTTCTCTGTTGACAATTGGACAGTTCCAAAGGATTCAATGGAGAATTTTAACTTCCCTCTCACTTCATTCTAACGTATCACATGTTCGTTTTAACCATGATTCACTGCTCTCTGCCCAGATTATGAACAAAACAAGTTGTCTGGTGGGACTGAAGAACTTGCTAATGCAATTTGGAATAAGATTGGTCACTACTAAAGGAAATATGTCTTTACATTGTCCACATTACCTAATGCTATAATAGAAGGATTAAATGGAGGAATGATAATACAGGGGAAAATAGTTGTGAACTGCACAGAAGATGCAAGGCAGATGTGCTGCAATGGCATATGGGGCAATCCCTCTTTATTGCTCTAGATTATAGTGGCAAGCATAATCATTGGCCAATATATCAGCAGTTCTTTAAAGGTAGATTGATAAAGAACATGATAACACTGGCAATAATAACAGCCACAATAGCTATCATTTACTTAAATGATGACTTTGCATAAGTTTATTTTACTTCGTGAAATTTAATTTTTTTACTATTTTATTATAAATCTCATTTAATGTTCACGCCGCTTCAGAATTAGATGTTATCGTTATTATTCCCAGTTTCCAGACCAGGAAATTGAAAGTTTATTTGGCCAAAGTGGCACAGTTTATAAATGGAGGAGGCTGGATTTCAACTCAGATTCAGTTCCAGAGCCTGAAACACAACAATGGGCTGCACATTAAACAACAATAATAATAATAAAAATGTTTGGCCAGCAGACCAACATTTTTACTACTTAAAAAAAAAAATTAGTTGCCTTTAATGATGGGACAGTCCTCAGATCTGCTGCTGGCACATAAAGAGCTCCCTCTAGGAAGTCTGAATGGACCAATTTGGAAAAGACATTCCTTCTGGCTGTTCGCCCTCACTCACACCCTCCTGCCTCATTCCAGGGGAGGGTAGCATCTTTCTCTCTTTGTCCTTTTCATACATGGAGCATATGCTTAATGAATAAATATATTGAACTCCCAAGTCAAAAAATCCCTTTCCATATAGCTTGCTAAGGATACCAAGTCAATAACAGACTAAGTGTAAAGATAATTACAGACAAGTGAAGTGGCTATTTTTATACTCAGCTGAGCTGGTAAACTACAGATTGGGGTGGAGGTTTCCATGTTCTGGCAACAATTTGGAAAAGCAGAACTTCTACTTAGATGCTTCACTATCATCAGGACATTTCTGTTCCTTAAGAAATTATTCTCATATCCTGTATAACAACTCTCTCCAAGCTGTAAAAAATGAAATACTGCAATTCTTCAGGACAATTAAAAGCGCAGATATTATAATGAAAGTGGAATTGTAAAACACATCACCCAACGAGGCAGGAATGAGGGGGAGCACAGATGCCTTTGTTCTGGAAGCCACACACAGAAGCACCCACAGCCGGCAGGCTGCCACCTCACCCTGAGGCAGATCTCACTAGGACAGAGGGGGCAGCTCTGTTTCTTTTGCCACCGTGGATATAAACACCCACTTGCAATGTAATAAGAATCAAATGTGCTTTGTTCCAAGGGGTATGCCCTTAAAATAATCAGGGGTTGTTTTAAAGGCAAAGAAGCAAGCAAGCCTGTTGCCCAACAGGAACACGGCCCTCAACAGATTGGCCAGGAGACAGCCTGGGACAGGAGGCATTTTGAGGAAATCTCTTTCTGGCTTTTAGAGACTCTAGAGGAAAAGAAATAGAACAAGCAAACAAACAGCACACTGAACATGGTATAAAGTTGTACCGCAGAGAAAGAATCTAATTACCGAGGAGCTGATCAAGATTGCTGACCGGACGTATACATACGGTTAGTGGCAGAAATGGATTTTTCCTTAAAAAAAAAAAAAAAAAAAACTCCTAGGAAACCCTGGATGGAATACAGATATTGGTTATAGTTTTCTAGGCCTATATTTTGAATAGTTTTTTCCAATTTAAAAAAAAGCTCGTAGGAAAGAAATGTGAAGTTTTTTTTTTCTCCAAAGAGAAAAATGATACAGCCTGCCCCAAAAAAGCTAAGGATTTTTTTTTAAACAAAGATCCAAGAAGGTTCTGAGAGCATTCAAATCAACTTGCACCCATGATGAATGTGGACTGGGCCTGAAATAAGATTCACTTGGAGAGAGGATGGTAGGCCTCTCACCACCCAGCCCTGTGTGAGGACCTCCTGACATGGTTCCATGCAGGACCTCAGGGCCACAGCATATGTTTGTGGCTGGGTCCTAGCTTGTATTTTCCTTCTGGCTGCCTTTTGTAAGGAAAAAAGAAAATGCAACCCACTGTCCACAAGCTCTTTGGCTCACAAGTTCACAGGTCTTCTGGGTGGCTGGGAAGAGACCACTGCGCACGGGCTGCTGCTTCCAGTGGTGAAATGACTGTGGGTCACAATCATCCACAAGTTAGTGCTCTCTTTCGTTTGTGAAAAATGATCAGTCACCAATGTGTCAACTTTCACAGGAGGAGATGTTCTAATTATGTGAGCATTCTTGTCAAATTAAGAGACTCAGCACAGAAGTTGTTAACTGACTGACAAAACTTGACAAATAGTTTTATGTGGTTCTCGCTCAGCAGGATGCTAAGGGCCTGGGTTCCAGATCCTTTTCTGACTTTCATGTCACTGCTCAGTGCCATCTGCCTCACCTGGGACTCCCCACTAGTCTCAATGCAGCTTGTCCAAGTCTGTCCAGTCTTCTTCATTGATAACTACTGTAACTAGCTACATAAAGGACTCCCAAGGTCACTGTCTACATCTGAGAGAAATAGAAAAGTACCTTCAGAGTCTTGTGCTGTGAGCAGCCAGAACTAAAGGGCACGTCTAGCTCTGCCTCCTACTGATGGTATCACTTTCCAAGGGGTCACTTCACTTCCCTAGGCCTCAATCTCAGCTGTAAAATGAGTTCCCACCCCCACCCCATTCCAACCACTAATAGTCTGCCTTGTACAATAGTGGAATGGGAATGTGCTAACCTGGTTAAAACTCTCAGCTCCACGAAGGCAGCACTGCCATTCTTCCATGGATCTTCTAACACTCAATGATTCCATCAACACGTATTGCTCATAGGAAATCTGACAATGAGTAAGACCAGCCTGGACTTCCAGAAGCTGAGTCTAGCAGCAAAGGGCCTGGTGCAAAGAAAGTGCTCAATTCAAATAAACTGACTTGTCTAAAGAGCCTGCATCATTCACCCTCCATTACAAGGCAGGTCTGCATCCCTTTCTGCCCAATTTTTGACTGAAGAGACTGAAGATGTCACCCAAGGTGGACACCAATAGAACAAGTTCCCTGAGAGCAGCTAACAATGGCAGTGTCCTCTACTTCCCATGGAAGGATGATTCCCTTTGGAGGAGCAGACTTCCAGCTGAGGGTTAGCCCCCCAACTAGGAGATGTGGCCTGGTCTTTCTCAGGTCCCCATGGAGGCAGCCCCATCAGGTTAGGAAGCCAAGATGAGACGGGCAGAACAGAGAGCGAGCTGGGGATCTTTCTCCCACTGGGCTGAGCAAAGATCTGCCCCGTGAGCTTAGGAGTGTTGTTAGGTGGGGCCCAGGGACATCTCATTCCCTCCCACAACAGAAAAGAGAGAAAGCTGCTGCCATCTGGAAAGCAGAAGACAGTGCAGGCCCAACACTAAACCAAGAAATATGTCACCCTTGTGGTGAGAAACTCAAGAGTCATCCTTAGAATTCATCAGATCTCTGTGAAATAACTATACTACAGATCCACTTTTTATTACTTCTAAATAGCATTTTATTGCATCCAATAAAAGTAGTTGCTAAAAATGGTCAATGGTATGTAGACTGGTTGACATAGCAACCAGTGACTGATTTTCCAACTGAAGGTATAAAACCCACAATGATTACTTTTTACTTATATATGACAGGTTATCAGCTCTGGGGCACATAATAGAAAATAGACCCCTTCTAATAATATTCTGGACCCTTAAGAGGTGTTAAAGGCAAACAGGATATATGCAATGAGTTTTTCTAGGTCATTCAGTAGATCTTGGGTTCTTAACCTGGGGATTCCAAAGAGGTTCACAAATGGGCTTAGTGCAGGGAGTTCCATGAACTTCTTGAAATGGACATAGATTATGAATGTATAGCATTATTGTATATAAGTGAATTTTCCCCTGGGAAAAACAGTTCAAAACATGCATCAGATTTGCAAAAGTGTCCATCTATGACTCAAAAACATTTAGGAATCACTGCTAGATGGCCTACGCTGGTTTGCACAATTGACTCCTTTTGGAGGAAAACACTTTACTCAGTGCCATCCTAGAGAAAAAGGAAGTTGCTCAGACTTTTGTTCCCCACCAGTGAACTCTGCCAAAGGTTTCTCTTCTGGCTGAGTTTCTATCACTTCAGCCAGCAAAAGGAACTGGACAGACATAGTGAAAGTAAAGAGAGATAGATGCTGCTGTGGTTGTTAATTTAAGAGTCAATTAGCTCTTTCAAAAGAAAGAAGAAAACATTTTGGACTAAGCAAACTGAATTCATCTAGAAATCATAAAGAAAAAAACAGATGACTGATTTTGCTCTTACCTATTGCAATACCTCTTAGGGATAAGAAAAGTTGAGGTTTAAAAAAGTAATATAATAAATGATTGTGAGGGAAACTGATAACATAGAGGATGAATTGCTTATGTTACTTGAAAATAAACTTTGGTGTTCACTAAATGTCAATTTAAGAAAAAAATTAGGAAAGGGAAAAGAGTCCATGTATTCTCTTCCACTGTACAGTAAACTTCTTGGACTACAACCAACTCTTCTCACAGTTGGATTCTGTTTATTTAGAAGCAGGGATGAACAAATCATGAAGCACTCCCAAAGGTTTCCCCTTGCCCAGGGGTGGCCAATGGTTGTGGAATTTATGTGGCAAGACACTGCATTTCCATGAACGTCATTTACTACAGAAGGAAGTGGACTAGATTGCAGGTAAGGTTAGATGAGGTGAGACCCATCACTCAAAACCAGCTGGTGAAGCAGTCAAGACACAACGCAGACTTCTCCAAAGGGTGGACAGGGAGGAAAGGTGTTTCTTAACTATAGGTAAGAAAACTGAGGCTTAGCGAGGTGAAGTGACTTGTCTAAGGAGAGAAAAGAACTACATCCTCTGAACTTCAACCTGAATTTTGCTGCTAACTACCTCCACGCCTCCACCCTTTGATTATTGTTTAAATTCTCCTCCAGACCAGGATAGCTCAACATCGGATGACCACCATAAGGGGTTTTATGAACCCTGGGGGGTGTGGGTGGGGGTGTGTGTGTGGTTCAATAAATGTTAGTCACCTACTATATGACAGATACTCTACTGGACACACAGGACATCAAAATTGAAGGAAGCATACTTCCTTCAGTCAAACAGAAGAATGTTTTGTTTTGTTTTAAAACACATGGTCAAGTCAGTCAGAAAAGTTACTTATTAAAATATTGACTAAATTTATCGATACCCTTCAGTGCGTCTGATGTCAAAGATGACTAGTTTTTTGTTCATTGTAAATGGCTGGAATTGGGAAATTGATGTTTGATTAACAATCTTTCTCTAACTTTTATTAAACCACCTGTTCTTGTCAGCTCATGCTTATGGGTAGCTTATGGGTAGCAAAAAGAAGAAATCTCTTTAAATCATGCAGCATCTTAATAAGAATCATCTAATTCTATGCCTATAGTTTTCAGCTTGAAGTTTAACCCTATCTGGATCCATAATAAACTGATTTCTTTCAATACCATTACAGAGGATACAATCGTAGTACTTCAAATCACTAGTGATTTTTTATAAAGGATACCATCAGTATCATATACCTATATAAATAGTTAATGGGGAAAAATCTAGACTCCTTTTCCACATTGTTTATTTAAAATATACCCAAGAGGTCTTTGATATATTTAGCTTTGTTTTGTCAACTCCTATAATCATCATGCAAGGTAGAGAAAATTCTTTTGGCTTCTAGAGAAATAACACACGGCACTATACCAGTGAATGTCTTCAGCACCATGAGTTCAGAATTTTATGATGTGACAGTTTTTAAAGTATTTCTAGGTACCCTACTACATATTGGTTGCTCCTGGATTTCAGGTTAAGGTCATCATGCCCCTTCCCCTCCAGGAAAAAAAAAAGAAAACTCACAATGAATGCACAAAGTCAGAGCAATGATGTTTACACCCTCTGCAACAAGTCAGAGAAATACACTTTCTATTCTTAGAAATTCAGTGTGGTTGGTGTTACTCGAGACCATTGCTGGCCTGGCTGTACAGATGCTGTGTAAAATAGAGAGGCAGCATCCCTTTCTTATGCATCTTCCACGTGTAAATGTTGGAAAGCTAAGTTACGAAAAAAAGGTGGGTGTGCTTCCAAGCATCGTGTTACTGATTTATTCCTCTGAATTCACATTTAGGCCAATGTTGGCAGAAAAAAATCTGAAGACACTAGTGCTTTGTGGGATAAATCACATAGACTTAAGTAGAGTGCTTTCTTTATAAGACATGTTTTTTTATCCTGATAGAACCTGTAAATATGACATCTAGCAAATACCATTACAGCTGTGGAACAACCAGCACCATTCAGGATATCCAAGATGTGCTAAAAGAGAAATTCTAAGTAGAAAACCACCACAAAAAGCATTATATTCATTCATTCAACAAACATGTAAGTACCTACTGTATGTCAACACTGTTCTAGACACTAGGGACACAGCAGTGAACAGAAGAGACAAAACCCCCATCGTCAAGGAGCTTATATCTAGTATGGAAAGACAGACCACTAACAGACATTAAAATACATGGCAAGTTAGAAGGTGACAAATGCCATACAGGAAAATAAAGCAGAGAAGAGGGGCAGGGTATGCTAGAAGGGGGTGGCCAGGGAAGGTCTGCTGAGAAGGTGGGTGTCTGAGGAAAGACCTGGTTGAGGGGCTCAGCCAGGGAGATATCTAGGGGAAGAGTGGTCCAGACAGTTGGAACAGCCTCTGATGCAGGAATGTGCCTGGCAGTTTGAAAGAATAATGAGGAAGCCAATGTGTTTAAAGCCTTTAACTGCTTCCAGATTAAGAGGTTACAATTAGGGGCAAAATGTCATTAACAGCCATATTTTCATAAACACTTAAAGCAGGAATGTGCCTTTGTAAATGCTTAATAAAGCCCCTTAATCTTACCAGGCTTGATGAAATGAAGAGAGGGTTGAGGGAGTAATCCAAGGTCACACTACCAGTGACAGCCAAGAAAAGGCTTCAGCACAAGTCTCCCAAACTCAGCACTACAGTTTCATCTCATGCTCCAACTTTATATTTAAGAGGCACTTTTTTTCCCCTCATTTTTTTGGGGGCTTAGGGGGTATTAGCCATGAGCTAACATCCATTGCCGATCCTCCTCTTTTTGCTGAGGAAGACTGGCCCTGGGCTAACATCCGTGCCCATCTTCCTCTACTTAATATGAGGTGCCACCACAGCATGGCTTTACAAGTAGTGCATCGATCCATGCCCAGGATCCGAACCTGCGAACCCCGTGCCACCAGAAGTGGCATGTGCAAACTTAACTGCTACACCACTGGGCTAGCCCCCTTAAGAAACACTTTTATTACAAAAAAAAAAAAAAAAAAAAGATCCCGGGCGTGGACCTACACCACTTGTCAATGGCCATGCTGTGGCAGTGACCCACATATAAAACAGAGGAAGACTGGCACAGATGTTAGCTCAGGGCTAATCTTCCTTAAGCAAAAAAAAAAAAGAGAGAGAGAGAGAGAGAATCATAATTTATTCCTTGGGGCCAGACCCGTGGCATAGCGGTTAAGTTTGGCACACTCCGCTTCAGCGGCCTGGGTTTGCCCATTCGAATCCCAGGTACAGACCTACACCACTCATCAAGCCATGCTGTGGCAGAGACCCACATACAAAATAGAGGAAAGAATGGCACAGATGTTAGTTCAGGGCCAATCTTCCTCAAGCAAAAGGGGGAAGATTGGCAACAGGTGTTAACTCTGGGCCAATCTCTCTCACCAAAAAAAAAAAAAATTTAAAAAACAAACAAAAGAATCCAGGCAACTAACAATCTCCTTAGAGCTAAAAATTGATCAATTTCACTTTTTCATTCAACGAATAACCAAGAGAGACTCTACATACACCCTAAATATTTGTTGTGGAATGAAAGAGATAATAAATGCAGCATTACCTAAACCCCACTACCCAGCAATTAATTGTATAGGTGTGTAACAGAGAAACTTGTATACAAGGAAACACATTTCAGATGTTTATTACAGCACTGTTTGTTATAGTAAAAAAGTGGAAACAGATCGACCGTCCTCAGCAAAAAAAGTGTAACAGCGAAAAACTGGAAACACTCAAATTTTCTCTTGGCAAGGGAATGAGTATAATTTATTCACGCATTGCAATTCTCCGTAGCAGCTAAAGTAAGGTCTACATGTCCCTCAAAAACATAATGACAAATTTAAAAATGCAAGTCGTATGTATATAGAATTATGCCATTTATGTAAAATGTTAAACACACAGGCTTACAGATATTGTTTGTAGATAGATAATATACAGAAGGACCAAAACATATTTGGAAACTTTGTAGACTAACTTCACATTAGTGGTTCCCTGAGGATGGAGGCAGAGGAGGAGGGGATAAAATATTTCCATTGCAGTTTACCTTTATCAGGAGGGGAAGAAGCAAATATGGAAAAGTTAGCAACTCTTAAACATAGGTAGTGGAAAAATGGGAAACTTACTATATTCTCTTTTTATGTGCAGTTGAAATATTTCATATTTTTATTTTGAAAGAAAGGAAGGGAAAGAGAGACAAAACTCCTCTGTCACATTCTATTAGCTCCAAGGCACAGCTGCCCGTAACCTCCAAACCTCAATTTCTTCACCTTTAAAATGTGTGTGATACTAGGTGTACCTGCCTCAAAGATGCTTCGAGAAGTGGCAGTCTGGAGAAATTCATTGTCAGGTACACTACCAGTGGGCAGGAACACTACATCATTTCCCCATTGAATCTCCAGGGTCCAGCATCCATTCTTTTTATTCAATTTCACTGATAATAGTAATGAGATTTCTCAACAGCGTTATAACCACCATCACTCCAAAAAAAGACATAAAACAAATCTAAGGAGTATAAATGATACAATAAATTAATGAAGCATCTCAATGAATGGAGATGAAAAACCCACAACAGCCCAACGTGGGACCGCCTCTCCCAATCCACGTTAGGCAAGCACTGGATTAAAACTGATAAAAACTCAATAAATTTCCTCACATAAAATCTACTATCTTACAAAACCCAAGAGGAAAAAAAAAATGAGACCGGTTAGGCATCATTAAGAAAAGATGATCAGATAACATCTGTCAGTAATAAAACCCCCAGCCACATCTGGGAACAGGGCCCTGCAGATGGGGACAGAGCAATCAAAATCCAGCCTCCCTATGATACACTCTCTCTTCTCCAACTCTGTTTAAACCTCAAGGAGGTGAGACTCTCTTCTCTAGAAAACCAGTTCCTCCCTTTGCCGCGCTCTTGCAGTGTTGAGATCACACTCTAGAGAACTGGCTGGTTTCCCCATCCCAGGGCGCTTGCTATTGTCCTCTCCCGTCAGGAAAACGGAGACCTGTCCAAATCACCTGTGAGCCTGCGGCCAAAGGAAGCCTCCTCTGGTCCAGGTGAGCAGCGTCGAGTCAGCCGATTTGCCCCAATGTTTGCAAATAAAGTTGCGTTGGGCTGGGCTCCTTGGAGGAGCTCAAGCTTGGATATACTGCCCAGGCCCAGTCCCTAGGAGGCCACTTGTAACTCCTCCACTTTACACTAGGCTCCATTTGCCCAGCCTGCTGCCTCTCCAGGCTCTGAGGCCCCCTTCATAAAAGCGGGGTGCGAGGTCCAAACGAGAAGGAGAGCGTGAGCCAAGGGTTAGCGGACGAACCCTGCAAACTGCAGAAACTAAACCGCAGACACAAACCTGCCCAAGCCCGCAGCGGAGGAAACGTGGATTAGGGAGGGTACCCAGCCTCCTGGGCAGAGGTTGGGGTAAATGGCGGGCGGGAGGGCGCCGCTCTTGCGGCTCCACATCCTCCCTCCTCCCGAAGTCCCGTCTGCCCTAACTCCAGCATCCCTCCTCCCGGCCCTCCTCGGCTACGGCGGAGAAGAAGACAAGAAGGGCAGGGGGCAGTCACAGGCCGAGAGTGGCCTCGCCTGCACCCTTGGGCAAGGCGAAAGGCTCCTGGAGTCAGAAAAGGAACAATAGCGGACACTCGGTTGCCCGAGCCATCCTGAGTCTCCCGCTCTCGCCTTCCTTCCCAGCTCCTCCAAGTTCAGCGCAGAGGCGGGTCGAACCCAGACCTGGGGGGAGCGGGGCGCCGGGCGGGCCAGGCAGGTGGGACAGAGCGCTGACTCGGCACACCCAGAACGCCCTGCCGGGGTCTGGTCATTCATTCCCACCTGCGCTCCCTCCGCAGCAACCCGCGCCCTGCCCCAGCCGGCCTGCGAGGCGCGGGGAGCTGGGAGGAAGCCCCTCTCCTAACTTGGCCAGGTCCTCCCTCTCTAGTCTGACCCCCACCATCCTCCTCTTCCTCTGTCCCCAAATCTGCTCTCTGCAGACAGTTGGCGGACAAGGGAGCGGTGGCGGGACCCTCGCTGCTTCTCCGCCTGGCGCGCGGTCCCCGGCTCCTCGCTGCCTCCCTAGCCCAAGCCCCAGACACAAAGGCGGGGACGGGAGCCGGGGACCCCGCTCCGGGGAGCCTCCCAACTCTCGGCGCCGCGCACTCACCCCATCGAGGCTGCAGCGGCGGCTCCCCGGGCCCCGCTGGCTGCGCCACCCCGCCCGCAGCTTCCCCAGGAAAACGCGGCCGCCGGGCTCGCTTCCTGCTCGGCTTCCTGCGCCTCGGTCCCTCCTCCTCCCCCGCTGCGGGGGTCAGTGGGCGCCGCGGCTCCCGGGCTGGGCCGGCGGGGCGGGGGCAGCGGCAGCACCACCACGTGGCCGCCCGGCGCCGGCCCCCGCCGACCCGGATCCCGCGGGAGCGGGAAGGGAGGTGCTAACCATTCCCCTCCCCTCCACCCCGCGCGGGCCCAAATTCCGTGAGTCAGGTGACTCGGCCCCGCGCTCCAGCCGGGACCTGCGGGAGGTGTTCCCGGCCCGGCAGCCGCCCGTCCCCTGGCCCGCGCGCCCTGGGCGTCCGTGCTTGCTTTTAGGTTTTCCACGGATCGTGGGACCCTTCCCCGCGGATCTGTTTCATCATCATCACCTGAAGTTCGTGGAAACCACCGGTACTGTGACCCCAGGGTTTAGGTAGCGTGAGATCCCGAATAGTATTCATTTCTGGTCGACTTCCAAAGTCATCTGTGGTCGTGGGGGTGTTTTAAAAGTCACTGATCCAAGAGCCCTCTAACCAGAATCAGATCGGTGGTTATATTTTCCAAAATTATTGACCAGAAAGTAAACGAGAATGTGCTCATAGTCTCTGGACTGAACCAATTGGTTGGAGTGACTGTTTCCTAACACTCATCAGGTGGCAGGAGAAAACTAGCAGCGTTAAGTGTCTAACTCTGCTCAGGAGTCAGGAAGGAGAAATCGACAGCCTGAACCGGGAGACAGGAATGGGGAACGCCCTCAAAGCAGTGTCTGGGCTGCAAAGTGGTATGGCCTCGCTCCCCAGGACCCTACGGCTTTCCTCCCTTCCCCAGCCCGCTAAAATCAGCGTTTGAATCATAATGGACTCCTCCTTTAGTTCCAAGGATTTCAAACCTCTCCACCTACTCGTTTAATTTGGGACGGGTTTTCCATTCATTCTAGTCATGCTAATCAGCTATGGTTTAGAAAGTCTTTATTCACCAAAGTTCCTCTGTTCTCCGGGTTAGCTCTGCATCCTTTGCGCAGGGCAGGAAGATTTCTAGAATAAATTAGTGGTATGAATCCCTTTTGTTGGG
Organism: Tapirus indicus; assembly: GCA_031878705.1. Taxonomy (NCBI): domain Eukaryota; kingdom Metazoa; phylum Chordata; class Mammalia; order Perissodactyla; family Tapiridae; genus Tapirus; species Tapirus indicus. The sequence goes on from CM062921.1 coordinate 118,989,841, forward strand.
ATCCACTCTAAATCAATTGAACTTTAAAAAAAAAAAAAAAAGCCAATTCCAACCATTGAAATTCGCCCTAACAGAGTTCAGTTTATAACGTCTTGGCCAATTTTTTTTTTTTTTTGCTTGAGGAAGATTAGCCCTGAGCTAACATCCGTGCCAATCTTCCCCTATTTTGTATGTGGGTCGCAGCCTCAGCATGGCTGACGAGGGGTGTAGGTCTGCACTGGGATCCCAACAGTGAACCCGGGCTGCAGAAACCCAATGCGCCAAACAACCACTATGCTTTGGGGCGGCCCCATGACGTCTTGGCCAGATCTTGACGTCTACATGTCAGACTTTATCTGTATCCCTCCTCTCCCCACCCCCAAGCCAAGGGTACAGTCTATCTTAGCTTTAACAGGTGCCATCAAACAGGGAGCAAATGCTGTGTACGGAGCTGCATGGTCTTCACTGCCAAAGTCCTACATGTGAGATTCCCTGGAGAAGTGGTGAATAGCCAGTTTAAAGCAGGGTGTGTACACTCGTCTTCCTGTCCTTTATCTCCCACAAATAAAATCACACTCTAAAAGAAATGTGACCTGGCAAACTTCTTTTTGGTTGAATGCTGGCAATTTCTACATTACTGATTTTCATTGCGGTTCCTATTAATGGTGTACTGTAGGGTATTTAGGGGGGACAATACTGCCACTTGTGAGTTTTCTGTTCTGATTTTAGCAGGTCAGCCTCCTTGAAGCAGGGGCAGCTGGGAAGGTGGGGTTTTGCCTTGGAAAGTTAACATGTGCAGATTTGGTTGCTGAAGGAGTTAAAATATCAAATATTAAATAATCATGTGTAAGGCAGGGTCATCAGCCTTTTATTCACAGAAGCCCTGTCTCTCTTCTTTTTTTTCTCTTTTACACCGCATGGCCCAGTCCCAGCCACCTGCTTATGGCAGCCCTGCAGCTCCGATAGGTAGCTTGTATGCTTTTTCTCCTTAGTTTATAATCCCACCCTCTAACATCAGCAAGTTTTACTCAGGGTGAAGGACTGTAATGGGGGGAAGAACTCATAGTTAGTCTGATGTGCCAAGATCCTTTTCCAGATCCCTCCTCCCCTGAAACTCAAACCACCTGCTTTGGACCATACCTGAAGTTCTGCCACCTGCAGGAGGATTGGTGGTCAAGTATGGAATTGAGTCGTGTCTTCTCATCAGTATTTTTTTTTCTTTGCCAAGGCCTTTTAGAAATGCTAATTGGATTAGCATTCAGGATACATTGAACACCACCCTTTAGTGGAGTCCAGGCCCAGGTGAAAGGGTCTGAGAGAAGGAAGCAAGGATACAGTGACAGTCTAACCTGCGTAAAGTTGGGAAAATCTTTTGGGGAGGAACAGCATGTTGTATGGGATAACTTGGGGGTATATATGGGGGTAACTTGGGAATTACCCCAAATTCAAGGCAACTGTAGTGTGATATGTAGTGCTAGGAGTAATAAGAGCAAGGACACCAGGTTTCCGGACCCCATCAGAACTTCACCAAGTGTTTGTACCTCTCCTGGTCCCACTTTTCCTAATCAGTAAAAGACAAGACTGAACTATATGGCCTCTGAGAACTTTTTCAGCTCTAACATCCTAAGCCCATTCTCTTAGTTTGAAGAGCCTTCAGAAGCGATATTGTCCTTACATTTTATGGAAAAGCATCATTCTCTAATTGTTTTAGCGGGTCAGTCTTGTCATAGTATCGAGATTGTAAACTCCTAAGAGTGTTGCCATCCAGGACTTAGCAGGACCCATAAATGAATTTTATTGATTGAACGGGCTCAATTTTCATTTTTGAAATCCAATAATATCACATCCCTTCATTCTTGCCCCATCTCTCACCAATCTTGGTTCTCCCCAGATTAGGAACTTCTTAAGTCTGGAGAACCAAAGCTAAGATTTGTTGGGGTAACAGGAAACTGTCCCTGGAGGAGGAAATAGAAATCAGTATCACAGAGCCAAAAAGTAACCCTCCACTTTGTTTGGTGTTTGGTCAGGATCTGACTGCACTTCTGGGTCTGGTTAGAGGCAGCATGATGTAGAGGAATGTGGCGATATTGGACCCAGTCCAGAGAATGGAACAAAAACAATCAGAAGGTTGGAGGGAGATAATCTATGGAAAAAAGTCCAAATATTCATAGAAAAACCACTTTCTGTATTTTCTTAGGGATGTTTCCAAATAGGAAGAAACTGTGACATGGGAGAAATTAATAAAATAACTTTAGCCTTGCTTTTCATAATTTAGAAAGACCAGAGTAATAAAGTAGCCTGCAAACGCTGATTGGCCCATGGTTGTTGAACTTGCCAGGAAGCCAGCAGAGATTTCTCCAAGGGTAGGTTACTACACTTTCCTTCTCAGTGACCTTGGGCACCTGCTTTGGAAGTGAGGCTAAGATGCTTGGTAATAATGCATTCCAAAGCCCTGCATCACGGCCCTTCTGGTAGGGGTGTGGCAGAGAAGCTAAGCATCTCAGCCTTGACATTAAGGATCTGAGAAGTTCTGAAGACTGGCCCATCATCTCACATGAAGGATGGAAAGTCTGCAGAACTGTGCTGTCCAGTACGGTAGCCACTAGCCGTGCATAAGCACTTGAAATGTTGCTAGTCCAAATTGAGATGTGCTGTAAATGCAGAATATACACCAGATTTCAAAGACTTAGGTTGAAAAAAAAAGAATGAAAAATATCTCCCTAATAATTTTTGTATTGATTACATGCTGAAATGCTATTTTAGATATTTAGGTTAAATATAATATATTAACATTAATTTCACTTATTTTTACTTTTTAAAATGTGGTTAACTAGAAAATTAAAAATTATAACTATGTGGGTTGCATTATTCTGTTGAATAGCACTGCAATAGGGTTTAATATTGGCAACTAACACACATTTTGCATCTTCTCTATATCAGGCATTTTTCTAAGTGATATATCCATTAACTACAGTGGCCATATACTTAATTATCCAATCTGGGACCTTTGACACTTTTGAGAGTGAAATGGGGCAGCCAAATTCTAAACCAGTCAGGATACTAGGACAAAAGGCATAAACTGGAATTGTCCTGAGCACACTGAGATGTCAGACTACCCTAATGTTAGGTCATTTAATCCTTACATCAACCCTGTAAATATCATTATTATCCACTTTGGGCCCATGAGGGAACTGGAGCACAGATAGATTAAGTAACTTGCCTAAAGTCACCCAGCTAGGAAGTGGCAATATTGAGATTCAAACTATGGCAATCTGGCTCTAGAGCCTTCTCTCTTAACTGCTGTGCAACACTGTCTGCTTAAGAACTCATATGGATTGAGAGTTTAATAAACACAAGGTTTTTCTTAATCGTCACAGCAATGTAGATGGAGTATTATCCTGTTTTTACAGATGCAGAAACTGAGTTTCAAATAGATCCAGCAACTTGCCCAAAGCACAGAGCCAGAAAGAGTCAGCCAAGAATCAAGGCTTAGGGTGCCTGACTCCAGAGTGGTTCTCTTAACCACTCCTCCCTATTGCCTCAGGCCACTCTCCTATTGATCTCATTACTTCTCCCTGTTCTGGCAGAGGCCTGGATGACAAAGGACTAGAACCCAGGTGGCATCAACCTTGCAACAGACAACCGACAGCAAAAGCTCAATCTTGGTAGCCTCTCCTTTATCAGAAGGAGCATTTTAAGATAGTCCAAATCACTATCAGTGCTGCCAAGTTGGTTGTTCTGCTGTGCATGTCAGAAATTCCAGAAAATATTCTCCCACTGAGGTGGTGGAGGAGGGCATCAAGAAGGCAGTTACCCAGTTACTAGAAGACTAAGAGAAGGAGATTTCACAAAACTCTACAGTCAGAATCAATAACATGGCATGGGAATCCATGAGTGTGCCAGGGACAGCTTTCCTTGCTTCCTCTACAGTAGGTCTCAATCTTGGCAGCCCATTGGAATCACTTGCCTTTAAGATTCACCAATTGCCTCAGCCCCATACTCTAGAATACTGATTGAAGTGGTCGGGTGTGGGGCCCAGGCATTGGTATTCTGTATTCTTTCCCTGGATTATCTTAAAGTGGGGCCACGATTTATTGGCTGTCCCAGACATGCCTGGAGCACCTGGTTCTTGATTTATTGCAAGCAAAGTGAGATTAGGTGAAGAGCGTGGCTGGTGCTTACAATGGGCCTTGCAAAAGTCGATGCTCCAGAATGATTTCTTGATAGAGCGGCTCTAGACCAAGCCGCTGTTTTTGTTGGCCTGGGACACTTGTTTTCTGTTGTGGCATTAAACCTGAGCTCCCAGATTTTTGTCTTCTTCATTGAGATCAACTTCTGCCTATGAGATAGTTTAATTCGTGTTCCTTCCTTATCTGAATAGTGCACCCATAATGCATCTGTGTACTGCTCTTGCTGATGAGTTATTTCGCATCTGTTATGGCTTCTTGTTTATGTTTTTCAAAGGCTTTGTAGCCATTTAGCTTCTGTTATTCATTTTCACTTTTCTATTTTTATAAATCCTTAGTAGACTACATGAAGTAGATTGCTTGTTGTTTTCAAAAGTGGTCTTTCGACGATGTGAGCGAACACATTTTTAAGAGACGTTTTCCACAGCAGACTGTTAGTGCTTAAGATATATGACTGCACTACTGTGAAGATATTTAACAAAAATTCCACAAGTCCTTTGTTTGTTTTGCCTTAATGCAAATTCTTCAACTATCCAAATATGAGCTTTAACCAGATTTCTCGCGTTCAGGATGGAAGTTCTTCTAAAGTAAAGTTGTCATTCTTCCTTTGCATTCCTTTAAAAGAGAGTCCTGTAATTTATTGTTCTAGACTCACTGATTGAGTTTCAGAATAAGATGAAGACCATGAAAATGTTTCTGACACTCCCGTGACATGCCAGAAGAGAGGAGAGGGACAGAATTGGGGGAGCCAGAAAGATCACTTTGGGAATATTTCTTCCACAGAGTTGAAGTGGGACAGGGAATGTCCACAGAAGCCAGCAGCAGCAGGAAAAGAGGCCACGATGACTTCCTCCCATGGATTCCTAGAACCCTTAGAACGCAAATGCCAAGAAGACAAATTGGCTTCACAATAATAGACCAATAAAAGGGAAGAGGGCAGGGTTCTGGTGTTAAGAATATCGAGGTCACTGTTGGCCAACCAGAGGGGAGTTTGTCCTGTAGAATTATGTAACAGGGAAGGGAATTTTGGAGGCCATTTGAGAGAACCGGAGGACTAAGTTGGAATTGAGTTTCTGGGAAATTTGCCACCAAAGACCCAGGGCTCAGGGACAAAGAGAGGGAGGTGGAGGTCTGAGTGGGTCTCATATTTGCTTTGTGGGCTTCTGGGAAGTATTTTAAAACATTTTAATTTAAACTGTGTGCCGTAAGAGGACTCTCTACTCACATCCAATATCACATACTTGTATTAAGAAATACAAATTATGAGAACATTCAGTGTGTTCCTTCTCATCCTGATCCTCCCTCCCTGACCGCGCTGCCTTCTGCTCCAAGTCTGGGCGTTCTTACTTGTATGTTCAATTCAAAGGGATGGAAAATGATCCAAGGTTAGAGGGGCATCTTGGAGAAATTTTAGAATAGTGTGTGTGAGGCCAGGTCTGCAGAAGACCAGTGGGAACAGAGATGCTGTATCTAGGCAGGAGGCCTCCCAGCGTGGCCTGAACAGCGGGCTTCTCCAGCTGAAGCAATTGTCAGCTATGGGGCAGCAATCATGATTGAACTCTCTTTTATTTTCTCTTTGTTTTTAAACGTGGAGTAAAGATGAGAAATGAAAGAATTTAAGAAAACAAAAACAAAGAAGAAATACTGTCAAGTGGTGGGTTTGAACCCTGGCTTCTCCACTTACTAGTTGTGCAATTTGTTGCAGATCACTTAATCTCTCTTGGATTCAGTTTCTTCATCTGCAAAAACGGGGGTAGTATTAGTACCTGGCTCTTTGGTTATTTTGGAGGTTAAATAATTGATACATATGAAGCATGTACAATAGTGCCTGGCACAGAGTAAGAGCTAAATAAATAAAATCTGTGGAGAAGCATAAGAGATTCATAGAGTCTGGGGGAAAATAAAATAGTGGTATATATGGAAATCAATTCAACTGTTATTAAAAATGTCATAGGCTATAAGTTTAAACATTTCTAGGGTACTATTTGCTAAGTCTTATATGGAAACTTTATCAACTAATATATAAAGTACAGCATTGAACACAAATAAAAAGAAGAAATATGAGGTGTTCTTGACCTTCAAGGAGCTTCCAACCTATTTCAAGAGAAAGCCTATAGACACACATGGACAGAGTCACCAAGAGAAGACAGCGAATGACTTCATGTTGCTTTCTAGTTCTTCAGCACTATTCTGTGGCTTTGCCAAGCCATGTTGCCTGACAAGCTGTGCCCTTGAAAATGTGAGGCATACTATTCTGCTGAAATGTTTTGAAGCAGTGTGCTATGGGAACCAAAATATAAGTAAACTCATCCCCACCCACAGAGATTCCTATTCTAATGTGCAGCCTGGGTTGCGAATGACTGCACTGTGCAGCTTCACGCTAGTAAATAATGTCGTGATTGAAACATCATTGTCAACGGGGTCAGCTGCCTGTTACAGTGATAACGGTGCCTGCTACGAGATGACAATGGCTTTCACAAAATAGGGGCTTGTTTTCCCCGTATTTTGAAAAGTTGCTTGCTTTGGATCAGTGGCTCAAGGTTGTCAGGTCTGAGGTCTTTGTGATTCTCTAGATTTTTCCTTCATTATTAGAAGGCAGCTTCCCACTTACCGCATCAATTCTTTATTCTAGGCAGGAAGAAGGGAAAAAGTAGACAGCCAGTGTAGTCTGCCCCTCCTAGGGAGATTTTCTGAAAGCCCCACCCAACATATTAATTTTACTGGTCAAAACTGTGTCACTTGGCCATCCCCATCTGAAAGGAAGGGAAGGAAATATAGATTTTTAGATGGGTACATCATACACCAAATAAAATTGGGATTCTACTGATAGGAAAATGGGGAGAATGGATATTGGGTTTATCTGTTGCTATAAACAAACAACTTCAAAACTTAGTGGTTTAAAATAATATAATTTATTATTGCTCATGATTCTGTGTGTTGACCAGGTTGTTCTTCTGCTTCATGTGGTGTATGCTGGGATATGGGGATGGCCAAAAGCGCTGAAAAAGCCTCACTCTTAAAGCTGGTAGTTAGTGTCGTCCCTGGCTGGAGTTCAGGTAGGGATTGTTGGCTGAGACCTCAGTTCTCCTTCACGTGGTTTCTTGGGCTTCTTCATGGACTAGTGGCTGGGTTCTAAGAAGGAGTGTTCCAGGAGGATGAGCCTCAATGTGCAAGTGTGTATCAAGCCTCCTCTTACATCATGCTTGCCATGTCCCACTGGCCAAAGCTAATCACAAGGCCAAGTCCAGAGTCAAAGTGGGAAGGAACTACACAAAGGCATGGGTGCCAAGACCACCAGAGTACCAGTCCACCAGAGGTAGGCATCTAGCCATCTCTGCCAAAGCATCTTTTGATAATATGTTAATATTTATCAATGTGTATTTTGCAGCAAATGTAGAGCTGAATACTTTACAAGCATTAACTCTGAAAATCCTCACAACAACCTTTTGGGGTATTCTTTACTATTTCCATTTAGACATGAGGAAATGGATTAGGAAAGGTTAAGAAACTTGCCCAAAGTCACATAGTAAGAAAACACCAGGACTAGAACTTGAACCCAACCTGAATTTTCAGCTTGGACGGAGTTTGTGAGCACATTCTGGTTGTAGGGAGGTGGGAGGAAATCCAGTGACAGGGATCCAATAAAAGAGCCACATTTGAAAAAGACTTGCCCTTGGGGCTGGCCCCATGGCCTTGTGGTTCAGTTCAGCAAGCTCTGCTTTGGTGGCCCAGGTTCGCGGGTTTGGATCCCAGGTGCAGACCTACACCACTCGTCTGCCATGCTGTGGCAGCAAACCACATATGAAATAGAGGAAGATTGGCACAGATGTTATCTCAGGGCTAATCTTCCTCAGCAAAAAAAAAAAAAAAAAGGACTCGCCCCATGTTTTTAATACGATTCTCTTTCCCCTTTCACCTGGTACAGAGAGAAAAGTGATATTCCTGTCCGTCAGAGTCAAGGCAGAAGGACTATATTGAGAGAGTGCTCATTTGCTTCCTTGTCAGGTGATCTAATGAATGCTGGGACCATCTTCACAAAGTGCACACAGCCAGATGGCAGAGGTTAAGAAAAAATTAGGCAGTAACAGTCAGGATGGCTACAGTTGCCCTTGGGAAAACCTGAGGAAGAAGTTTGAACATCTAGGGGCCTTGTTGAAGGAATCCTTTGAGGGGGGTTTCTGAAAGGGAAAAAAATGAAGTCTACTGACTTTTACCTGGAGAAGTGTGTCAAAAGTGAATCTCCCCAACATGCTCAAAATACCTTCAATCTATGTAAACCTCAGTGACAACATCATACTTTTTCTGTTTAAAAGTGTGTTTCTCAAAGTGTGCCTATAGAAATACTGACACAGGATCTCCACTGGGTGGGTCAAAAAATCTGCATGTTTAAGGAACATTCAAGTGACTCTGATACATAATAAATTTGCAAACTACTGGTTTAAAAATGTTCTTTCAGTGTGATGATTTTTAAAACAGTGCTTTTCAAACTTCAATGTGCATGTGAATCCCCTGGGATCCTTGCAAAAGCAGATTCTGACTCAGTAGATCTGAAGAAAGGCTTGGGATTCTCCATTTCTAGCAAGTTCCCAGGGCTGCTGCTGGTCTGAAGAGCCACATGAGTAGCAAAGCTTTAAAATGTTGGAGGAAAAAACAAACCCTTTGGGGTTGTAAAATCCAGAGGCAGACATAAACGATGGGAGTGGAGGTGGGGGTGCCCACTGCACATCCACAGGGGAAGACAAAATGTCACTGCCTCTTCCAAAGTGACGGGCCACTGATGGAAGACACAGATCTAGCAGCAGAGGAGGGAAGGAAACTTCAAGGTGCTCAGAGCGGGCTCCTCTGGTCAAGGTGAGATAGATGGGCAGGTGCAACAGGGAACAGTTATGAAGATGTTTTTCTAATGAATCGGGCCTGGGGAGCTCAGATGATGTAACAAGAGCTTGAAGAAATTCGAAGAGTGAGATAGGGCAAAATTAATGAAACTGAATGAACACAGATCTTAAGATAGGCTGAATTCCTAAGGTGCAAGAATATACAGTTTGTATTTAAGAGTTTGTTTTCTTTCAATCCTTGCTTTTTTGCTGTAGTGTTGTTTATAAGTAGAAGGAAGATACTGGTATTATACACTACATGCCAGTTTACTAAAACAATATATTTTTAATCATCACAAGTGAATCGGGACACCCTAATTAGGCAGATGCCACCCCAGGAGCAGGCATGTCAGAGCACAGTGCATTCTCCCTCAGAACGTGAGCTTGATGCTGTCCTTTAGTTTAGTTACAGAGTGGCTTGCATTCATACCTCTCTTTAGAGTTCACAAAGGACTTTTACACCCACTTATGCTTTTTACCCTTCCAATTATAAAAAATAAATAAAGCAGTAGTTACTATCCCATTTTGCAGATTAAAAAAAGCTAAGTTATAGAGAGTTTTAGAGATTTGTCTAAGGGGGCAGAGTCAAAACTAGAACCCTGATTTTCTAAGTCCCAGCCCCAGTATCTGCTTGCTACAATACAATTATTTGTAGCAAACAATACAATATTTCCGTGGATTATTAGAATCTCACTCACAGACACATAAAGGAAAGGAGGCACTCGGTTCCACTAAATGGAAGTAAGAGCATGATTGCTTCAGACATAACTGAAGAAGGCTTGAGTGGTTGCAGAAGCCCCAGCCCTCAGAGCCTGGGAAGGGACTTCTGCCTCCAGCAACATAGCTGATTGGATTCTGAAAAAATTTCTCTTACAAACACATAAAAACACTGGATAATACACACCAAACATTTGGTTAAAAGCATAGTTAAACTTATAAGAAAGTAAATGAGATTCACAGGAAGCAAGAAAAAAAGTTGAAACCAGAGTGGTCAGCAAACCCTGAAGCTTTGGGGCCATCTGCTGATCCTGGGAGCTTGGTTCTCTGTTGGGGAACAAGAGTAAAGGCCTGTGAGGATGAGAACTGAGATCCCGGAGAAACCTAGGGTCTCAAACATCTATACTCTCAAGTAAAGAGTTAAGTTAGGGAAAAAAAATCCATCCTCTGGCAAAAAAGAAACCAACAAGAAAATGTGCTTGTCTCAGGCCTTGGTCAAAGGGATGAAAAACCAAAACCAAAATGAGTATTTCCTGAGAATTTATAATCCCAACTCTGTCCTCATGGAGGTTTAGTGTTTACTCTACTTGCATGGCCCAGGGAACTCTAGGTAGAAAAGTTATTTTGAAAGTACTCCTGGTTTATAACACCCCAAGGCACCTGGTATATGGAGGGAGGGACCTTCAACCTGACTCTTCAGGATTCCTACATTTACGAGGAGCCTTATATGAAGCAAAAATAAAAAATTAGAAACACATAAGAAAATAAGCCACCATAAATAGGGCTCAGCAGAAACAGTAGGGGACAGAATTAGACTGCAAGAACTTTGAACATAGTATTATCTAATACAGAATGTAAAATAAGTATGTTTAAAATATTTATGAAGAAACAGAATTGTAAACATAAGAAATGAACAAAAGACAGTCAAAAGAAGTAGGCAGTTTGGGGCCTGGCCCAGTGGCATAGTAGTTGGGTTCACGTGCTCTGCTTTGGCGGCCCGGGGTTTGTGGGTTTGGATGCTGGGTGCGGACCTACTCACTGCTTATCAAACCATGTTGTGGCAGGCGTCCCACATATAAAGTACAGGAAAATGAGCACGGATGTCAGCCCAGGGCCAGTCTTCCTCAGCAAAAAGAAGAGGATTGGCAATAGATGTTGGCTCAGATCTAATCTTCCTCACCAAAAAAGAGAGATAGGCAGTTTTGAAAAGAACCAAATAGAATTTCTAGAAATGTAAAATATAATAATTGAGATTTAAAATGTAATGGATGGATTAAATTGCAGATAAACCACAGCCAAAGAGAGAATTAGTAAATTGGAAGAAAGGGCTTAAGAATCACCTCATAATTCTGCACAGAGAGATAAAGATATGGAAACTGTGAAACTGAGGCTAAGAGACATGGAGGAAAAAACAGATGTTCAAAATATATCTAATTGGAGTTCCAGAAGGAGAGAATGGACAGAAGGAAGTAAATGCAATATTCAATGCAAAAATAAAAAATATAAATTGGTGACAGACATTACTTCTCAGATTGAAGAAGTACATCAAGTCCCAAGCAAGATAAATAAAAATAAATCCATTACTACAAACAATATAATGTAACTTTAGAAAACAAATGACAAAAAGAAGATCATAAAAAAAAAACAGAGAGAAAAGAGAGAAGCTAACCTAAAAAGGAACAATTGGATACCAGTCTTCTCAACAGCAACAAGAGAATCCAAAATCCAGAGAAACAATTCAAAGTGCGGAGAGAAAAAAAGTCGCGTTGGAATTGTATACCCTGCTAAACTATCATCTAAGAGCAGGGGCAAAATAAAGGCATTTTCAGAAGAATATGGGAAGATATCCTCATTCTCTGGGAACTCCTAAGCCTCTTCAGGGGATCCTCTGTGCATGTGTCTATATCACACAAATCTCTATTTCAAAAAAAATTATAGACCATGCTGTGCCCACATTTTATCACATTGGTAGCATTTTAAAAATTATTCTCGGGGCTGGCCCGGTGGCTCAGTGGTTTAGTTCGTGCTTGGCAGCCCAGGGTTCTCCAGTTCGGATCCCGGGCACCCGCCAATGCACTGCTTGTCAGCCATGCTGTGGCGGCGTCCCATATAAAGTAGAGGAAGATGGGCATGGATGTTAGCCCAGGGCCAGTCTTCCTCAGCAAAAAGAGGAAGATTAGCAACGGATGTTAGCTCAGGGATGGTCTTCCTCACACACACACACACAAAAATTTTTTTAAAAATTATTCTCAGTGATAGGTCCCTGAAAAGGAAAAGCTGGGTTAGATGACACTGTGTGCTTATCTCTAGATTCTAGCCATGCATTTTGCACCCCCCCCCGCCTTTTTTTTTGACAATATGTCAAAGCCACACACATGCACAGACATACACACACACACACACAAACATACATAAACACACTGTGCTGGAGAGGGTCTGCCAGATGAGATTTTGTGACAGGCAGGAAATTCAGGGTAGTCATACATGATAACCATTGTTGATGTGAGCATGGTGAGGAGTTTCAGGTATTTTTAAAATGTGCTAAGGGTCCATGTTATGGACTGAATTGTGTCTCCCCTAAATTCATATATTGAAGCCCTAACCCTCTAGTACCTCAAAATATGACTGTTTTGGGAGATAGGAACTTCAAAGAGGTAATTAAGTTAAAATGAGGCCATTAGGGTGGGCCTTAATCCAATATGCCTATTGTCCTTACAAGAAGAGATTAGGACACACAAAGAAACACCAGGGGTGTGCATGCACAGAGGGACAACCATGTGAAGAGGCAACAAGAAGGCGACTATCCTCATGCTAAGGAGAAAGGTCTCAGAGGAAACCAATCGTGCCAACGCCTTGATCTTAGACTTGCAGCCTCCAGAACTACAAGAAAATTAATTTCTATTGTTTAAGCCACCCAGTCTATGGTATTTTGTTATGACAGCCCTAGTGAACTAAAGACAACCCACTTTTCTCCTTTCAGGACACACCTTCCCTCCATTGGAAATACTCATCAAAAGGTTCTGCTTTTTGTTGTTGGATGAGAAGCTTTCAGTTTTCCAGGTCAAAATTCATCTTCTGGATAATTGGCATAAAGTGGTCCAAACAGACTGATGTACTCCCTTCTGATTCTCTAGGATGCCTGTGTCCTGCTTCACACCAGCAACTGGTCAATCACATTGGCTGGCTGACCATAACCAAGTTCAGTCCTGGGCCTGAGTGAGATCATTAAAGATCTTGCCCTTCTCTTTCAAGAGAATTCCTCCTTGTGCTCTTTTTCTCACCCAGGACTCCCTAAGAGCAGAAGATTGATTTTCCCCAGCTGTGCCATGACCCCTGCTCCCTGCACCATCCATACCCCAGATGCTCACTTTTTTGGCTCTAGGCCTTGCATTGATTCCTAGGAGTGAGATGAACAAGATGTTGAAATCCCAGGCCAGACAGTTCTCCACCCCAGATGTGGGAACTTTGTGAGACAAACATTTCTTATGCTGTGCACCAGGGGCAGGCTGCAATGTGTGAAGGAATGCAGAGCACTCTCCTGCAGCTAGACATGGGAAGAGCTTTTTCAGCCTTGAGAGTTATAGACAAATATAAAGCAACTCAAAAAGTTCTAAATTCCTGAGTATAGTTTTGATATTATTTGCTAGACTATTTGGGTCTCAGTAGAATTTTAAATGTTATAGTTAGTAACATATCTAATAGAATACGGCAGCTTATCTCAAATTCCAGTGTGTTTTTAAACAATGGTAGTTGGAGCCTGTGGTTTCTCAAGGTATCTCAGGGGGTGGGACTCAGTAGAGGGGCTCTTCATTCTGGCTTTAATTCCCCTGGATCCAATTCTACTTGGGTTTAGAATATGTGGTCCTGATTCTAGTCCACTACTTTTCTTGCTAACTCAAGTACTTAGAGAATAATTATAGATAATTATAAAGTTCCCACAAATATTCAGTGCATACTCTTTTGGGAGGATAATATGTCTTCACTCTGATTAATTGAGATGTGTCCATAAGTCTTGGTTTGGGCAATGAAATGTGAATGGAAGTGGCATGTGTCACTTCCAGGTAGAAGCTTTAGAATCTTGTGATTCACTGTCGTCTCCCCACCCCCCACCCGCAACCCCATTTTGGAAATCATAGAAGTAGAGTGGAGATGGGCCTCCATTGGCCTTCCATTTTTGAGTGACAGCAATGTGAAGAGCCCCTGCCAACCCTCATGGGAAAGGTAATATGAGCAAGAGATGAACTTGGTTGTTTTAAACTGTTGAGATTCTCAGGTTGTTGTTACTGCAGCACAACCTAGCCTATCCTGACTAACACAATAAATAGATTGTCTTTAGGTCATTAAACTTTTTAAAAATTTAAGTAAAAAAGATTTTTGATTTAGAATTGTATTCTGAAAGATAGTGCATATTAATGAAGGGGGACAAATATTTTTTAATGTGGGGGAGGCAACATCTTCCAACATCTCCAAGAGGCAACATATCTAACAGCTCACAAACTGGGCCTCTAACAGTTTCAGTTCAACTCCCCCAGGGCCAGTCTAGGTGAGGGTCATGAAACATTTTCTAAAAGGGCCAGATTGTAAATATTTTTCGATTGCAGACCATATGATATCTGTTGCAATTACTCAGCTCTCCCATTGGAGCTCAAAATTGGCCATAGGCAATGAGTAAACTAATGGGTGTGGCTGTGTTCCAATAAAACTTTATCTGTTGAAACAGGAGGCTGGCCCATGTTTCCCTGCTTCTGATCCACGGTGTAGAGACCAACAAGTGACCCTTCAGATCTCCAAACGCCTGCCAACCACTCTTTTCTTTTTCTTCCAGCTTTATTGAGATATAATTGACGTATAGCATTGTGTAAGTTTAAGGTGTGGAAGGTGTTGATTTGATACACTTATAACATTGCAAATATATATATATTACACTTACATATTGCAAAATAACATGCATTATATAAATGCACCATAGCATTAGCTAACACCTCTATCAAGTCACATAATTACATTTCTTTTTTATGGTGAGAACATTTAAGATCTACTCTCTTAGCAACAGTGTTCTTAACTATAATCACCATGCTGTACATTAGATCCCCAAACTTTATTCAGCTTACAACTTATGTCCTTTGATTAACATCCCCACTTCCCCAACCCCAGCCCCTGATAACCACCACTCTACTCTGTGTTTCTATAAGTTCAGCTTTTTTTAAATTCCACATATAAGTGATATCATACAGTACTTGTCTTTTTCTGTCTGGCTTATCTCAGCATAATGTCCTCAAGTTTCATTCAAGTTGTAGCAAATGGCAGAATTTCCTTCTTCCTCATGGCTGAACAATATTCCATTGTACATTTATATATATATATATATATATATGTATATATATATATATATATATACACACCACATCTTCTTTATCCATTCATCTGTTGATGGACACTTAGGTTGTTTCCATACCTTGGTTATTATGAATAATGCTGCAATGAACATGGAAGAGCAAATATCTTTTCCAGGTGCTGTTTTCATTTCCTTTGTAAATACCCAGAAGTGGGATTGCTGGATCATAAGGTAGTTCTATTTTTACTTTATTTTAATTAATTAATTGAGGTAACATTAATTTATAATATTATATAAATTTTACTTGTACATTATTATATTTCAGTTTCTGTGCATTTTTAGTTTTTTGAGATACCACCATATCTATACCAATTTACATTCCTACCAACAGTTCATAAGGATTCCGTTTTCTCCACATGCTCGCCAATGCTTATTATCTCTTGTCTTTTTGATAATAGCCATTTTAACAAGTGTGAGGTGATAGCTCATTGTGGTTTTGATTTGCATTTCTCTGATGATTAGTGATGTTGAGCACTTTTTCATATACCTGTTGGCCATTTGTATGTCTTCTTTTTTTTTATTGATGTATAATGGGCATATAACTTTATTCTAGTTTCAAGTGTACAACATAATGATTCGATATTTGTATATTGTATGTCTTCTTTGGAAAATGTCTATTCAGTTCTTCTGCTCATTTTTAAATCAGACTGTTTGGTTTTTTGCTATTGAGTTGTATGAGTTCTTTTATACATTTTCAATATTAACCCCTCATCAGATATACGGTTTGCAAATATTTTCTCCCATTTGGTAGATTGTCTTTTAATTTTGTTTATTGTTTCTTTTGCTGTGCAGAAGCTTTTAAGTTTGATGTGGTCCTACTTATTGACTTTTGCTTTTGACTTTTGTTTATGTTTTTGGTATCATATCCAAGAAATTGTTGCCAAGACCAATGTCAAGGAGCTTTATCCCTATGTTTTCTTCTAGGAGTTTTACAGTTTCCAGTCTTACATTAAAGTCTTGAATCCATTTTGAGTTAATTTTTGTGAGTGGTATAAGATAAGGGTTCAATTTCATTCTTCTTCATGTGGTTATCCAGTTTTCCCTGGATTTATTTAATTGAAGAGACTATCCTTTCCTCATTGAATATTCTTGTCTCCCTTGTCAAGTATTAGTTGATGGTATATGTCCTACCAACCACTCTTGAGGAGCTAAATTAAGTAGTCAAATATATTCACTCACTCATTCATCCACTCACTCAACAATGATGCTGTGATAACCTTCTATGTTCTAGCCAGAGTGTTAGGCCCTGGGGACAGAGTAGAAAACAAAACTGACAAGATCTCTGTTCCCACATGCTTAGAGAAAAGTGCAGGGGAACATACAATCAAAAAATAAGACAATTTATGATAATGATTAAGTGCTATGAATAAAATAAAACAGCCTAGTGTAATAGGGGACCAACATTAGATGTAGTGTCATAGAAGGGCTCTCTGAAGAGGTGACATTTGAGCTGAGACTTTCAGGGACAGCTGGATAAGCAGGACTGAGGTGATTCTAGGCTCCCCTTCTTCCTCCTAAAACCTACCTAGTGGTATCTGAAACTCTTTTTCCACGATTGAAAGAAACAGACAAAATGCAAAAGCATGGTAGAGGTCACATTTTAGTGTGAATGAGCTTTGTTTGAACTGGAATTGACCAATCCATTCATCAGTGTGAATGACTGGTTATCACGCTCTGTTTTGACTGGGGAGCTGGGGAGAAGATGAGCGTGATAGGACTGTGTAATCACGCTCTTTCCTGGGTAGTTCCTCTTCACCGTTCCCAGCTCCTAGCCAGGAAATGCAGGGAGCCACCAAAGTCTGTTGAATGAATGAGAAAGTGAAGAGAATTTTAGAGAGGCTATTTCTCTCCTGAGGAGGAAAGGACCCCAGAAGACTTAGCAAGAGAGGAACAGCTTCAGAATTCTCCATCCCTTTAATGTTTTTCCTATCCTTAGGCAGCTTTGCTTGCACAGTTTATAGAGAAATTTTGTTTGCTTCTTTGTTTTTACAATGTTTAGTTCCCAGGGATCCATTAATTAACGTCTTACTGCCCTTATTTTCTATCCCACGCAGCTAGGCACTTGGTAAATACCCAATAAATGCACTTGATCACTCTCCTGGGTAATTATGTTCTAGAAATAGAAGTATATTACTGAGCTGCAACACTATTTTTCTCCCCACTGTGATCTTTTGTGCCTCACAAATATTTAGGGTTAACCAAAGAAAAGGAGAACCTAATGTAGTCTTTTGGTTTTCTCTAAGTGTATTTTTAAAGTCTGTTTAAATGCATGTGAAAAAGATATTTGATGGAAGGGTTTTGCTTGGAAAATGAGGAGAAAATCTTTTCCATAGGACCTCATTTACTTTCCACAAGATTTACTACTCTGAACTACAGGAAAACAGAGTTGAAGTTGATGCATCAGTCAACTACTAAGGAGAGGCCAGCTTTTAAATGGAGAATTCCTGCCTTCTCTGGCAGGAATCCCCACAGCTAAGACAAGAAGGCCTACCGTGTATTTATGGGACAAAAGGCATTTTGGAAGTTGGATCCTTTCCTGATACATGATGCCTCTGATGTTTTAGGCTGGCCATGCTGGAAAACGTGGACCATTTGTATGTGCTGAGAAGAACGTTGAACGTATTACCCGTTCTTAACTGTTGTAACTCAAGTATCACAGAGCCTCTATTTCTTTTTGTTTTGCATTTACATTTTTTATTGGTGTTATAACAGTTTGTGACATTGTGAAATTTCAGTTGTACATTATTATTTGTCCGTCATCATGTATATGTGCCCCCTTACCTCTTATGCCTACCCTCCAACCCCCTCTACTCTGGTAACCACTAATCTGTTCTCTTCGTCCTTATAGTTGTTTATCTTCCACATGTGAGTGAAATCATGCAGTGTTTGTCTTTCTCTGTCTGGCTTATCTCACTTAACATAATACTCTCAAGTTCCATCCGTGTTCTTGCAAATGGGATGATTTTGTCTTTTTTATGGCTGAGTAGTATTCCATTGTGTATATATACATATACATATGTGTGTGTGCGTGTATATATCTCACATCATCTTTATCCATTCATCAGTTGATCTGTACTTGGGTTGCTTCCATGTCTTGGCTATTGTGAACAATGCTGCAATGAACATAGGGGTGCATAAGCCTCTTTGAATTGTTGATTTCAAGTTCTTTGGATAAATAGCCAGTTGTGGTATAGCTGGGTCATGTGGTATTTCGATTTTTAGTTTTTTGAGAAATCTCCATACTTTTTTCCATAGTGGCTGTACCAATTTACATTCCCACCAATAGTATATACATGTTCCTTTTTCTCTATATCTTCTCCAACATTTGTTGTTTTTTGTCCTGGTAATTATAGCCATTCTAAGAGGTGTAAGGTGATATCTCATTGTAGTTTTGATTTGCATTTCCCTGATGATTAGTGATGTTGAACATCTTTTAATGTGCCTGTTGGCCATCCATATATCTTCTCTGGAAAACCATCTGTTCATATCAGAGCCTCTATTTCTAATGAGATCCTTTCCCAACCAACCCCCAATACATGCCATGAGGTAATGTTTTGTTTTGGAAAAACTGTTTTTGGGAAATCATAGTAAGTCAGAGGCAAGTTAGCACAAGTGATAACAAGGATGAAGTCTGGAGCCAGACTCTTCAGCTTTGTATCCCAGCACCACCACTCGCTGGCTATGGGACCCTGAGCAAGTCAGTTAGCCTTCCTGACCCTTGGTTTCTCATCCGTATAATGGGACCAACAAGAGTGCCTGCATCATTAGGGATTTTGTGAAGATTAAATGAGAAGATGAAAGTAAAGCACTCAGGCCAGTGCCTGACATATAGGAAGGTGTCTGTGAGTGTCAGCAATTGTTCTGATCAATTATTGGTCATTAACTACACCAGCTTTGATGATATATTTCTAGGAAGAGGATTATGTTTCTTCTTTCCTTTCTAAAACACAAGAGAGTTACTAAACACTAAACACTGTGGCTGAAGGGCAATTTAGGAAGGAAAATATCTCTAGACCTCACCATTCTAAACCTCTAGTTTATCCACAGTTTTCTATAACCACTCTTAAACCATTTGGCTTTTTGGTTGTAGCATCATATGCAAATTTTTAAAAGCAGAGAGGTTACCAAATGAGGGATTATGCTATATATTTACATGTAATGTACAGAAAGAAACTCTGTTCTTTTTTAGGGGTTTGGTTCTATTCCTGGTTTATACATCAATTTCCTCTTCCTATTCAAACCCAAACAGTTCACATTCCTGCATAACTTTATGGTTATTTGGTGTTTCTAGGAAGTGGTATTTCCCAGGCTACGATCTTTGCATTAAGTGTTCTTGGCAAGATGAGAGAAGGCTGTTTCGGGTCCATAAAACCCATAATTTTAGCATGATCATCAGATAATAAGGATAATAAAAGAGTTGTAGAACTTTAGAATTAGAAGAACATCAGACCCCCATCTAGGCGAACCCCCTCATTTTGCAGATGAGTAAATACCTTATGTTTGAACCATGTTTTGTAGTCCTAAAAGGCTTTTCATGTAGATTATATCACTCACCTTCCCAACAACCCTGTGAGGTCGTCAGAGGGTAGGTATTATTTATCTCTACTTTGTAGATGAAGAAACTGAGACTTTGGGAGGATAAGGGACTTTCCCAGCTATGGAAGGAATCAGTCAATGGACACACAACTCAAGCTTCTGACTGCCTTGTCAGCTCTATTTCCACTGCAGCTTGATGCCTTCCAGGATTTTCGTATGCCTATGGGACAATCTAGACTTCAGTTCTCCCTGTCTTGATACCTTGGGTCTTTGAAACCTTGTCATGTGCAGATCAGAATCCAAGCCCTTCAACATGGTACATGAAGCCCTCCTCCCTGATCTTTGCCCATCTCTTCAGCCTCATCTCTTACCATGCCTGGTTTCTACTTTTTGCTCTGGTAACTCTAAATGCAGTTACCTCTACTTGGAACACCCTTCCAACTTACTTTTTTTTTTACTCAAACCAATTTCTTTTAAGAATGAGCCTGTGATGCTCATCATTTTTCTCCTGCCCCTACATCCCCTTCTTGAGAAGCTACCCCAGCCATAGTTCTAGAAAAGGCAGGTCTGCACACTATATGACTTTACCCTAACCTGATTGTACCAGAGGTGGCCATGAAGTCTGGAGAGAGAGAATGAAGAGATGTGTAGACCTAAGAAAAGATAAGAGGCCATGTGGCTCTGGAGAGACTGAGGAAAACATGGAGAGAAGCTATGTTTGTTCTTTATAACTTCACATTACCTAGTTCCAAACCCTAGCAAGGCTTCCATGAGATACTCTTGGATAACCCACAAATTCCCCCTTTGGCAGTGGTACACTGGTAAGCCAGTTCTTAAAAAACAAACAGGGGCCGGCCCTGTGGCGTAGTGGTTAAGTCTGGCGTACTCCAATTCGGCGGCCCGGGTTTGCGGCTTTGCACCCTGGGCACAGACCTATACTGCACGTCAAGCCATGCTGTGGTGGCGAGCCACACAGAAAATAGAGGAAGACTGGCACAGATGTTAGCCCAGAGCTAATTTTCCTCAAGCAGAAAAAAAGAGAGAGAGAGAAAGATTGGTGACAGATGTTAGCTCAGAGCGAAACTTCCTCACCATAAAACAAACAAATAACAAAGCCCTGATTTGTAGCATTTACCAATTTCCAAGCTGTAAATACTCCCACCATGGCCTATTATTTCAAACTATCCTGATGTCACTGAATGAAGAGTAGGGGGGACGTGCATGTGCTTTTGCCTTTGGCGAGCTTGTATGAACTGGCTCTAGCTCACTACTGCCTTGGGCTTAAGCTACTGTGAGTGGGTTCCTGTTCCTTACAACCAAATACTGTATCATGTCAAATTAAGACACCATTGATTGGCTAGTTTATTTATCATCAATGAATAAAAAACCACTCTGCTTTTTAAACTATGCCATCCTGCTTTAAGGACAGTCTGTGCCATGCATGAATGATGACTACAAGCCTTTGCTCCTTTGACACTTTCTTGTGTCTATTCCTCTGGGTTTAGCAACTTACCTTGCCTTTAGCTGTGTTGCTAAGCATGTGATAGGCAATTCTTTTTTTGGTGTCTTAGTAACAAAATGTAACACAGTTTCATTTACTTGTGGGTATCTTCTTTTCTTGAGTCTAGTAAAACACTCTTTTGTGTGTGAGAAAGTACGGAACCATGGTCATTCCTCAGATGATAAATATCTGCTTTCTTAATGTCCAATGTATGGTCTTTTACTCTTTTCCCATGCTTTTCTCTGTAGACAATAACTTTTTGCTATAACACCAAATCATACATAATTTCTTGAGGACATTTTAAATGGCAATAAAACTCCACAGTAAACATTGCAAATAATTCAAATGAACTGGTGACAAAATGACCAAGTTTGCTCCTGTGCAGGTAATGACAGTTATGTCATGACAGCTTGCCTGGCTCATAGCTGCTATGTCTCCATCAATTATAAAACAAATCCTAGTTTTAGAGATGTTACAATGTGGAAAAGAGTACATTTTAGAATCAGTGAAATATGGTAATCTCTACTATAGAGAGTAACTTGGCTCAGCTATCACCTCCTCCAGGAAGCCTTTCCTAACCATCTTCCATCTCTCCCTTGGAGCTGAGCTAAGCACCCCTCCCTGTGTTCTCATAGCACCCTGTGCATATCTCCATTTTCACACTTACCTGACTATCAGGGTGTCACCGAATGTAGAGTTGGGAAGGTGTGTGGTGTCCTAATTATCTATCTACCTTAGGAATGTATCTTTGATAACTGTTTGAATTCGTAGTACCTAGTACAATGTCTGGAACATAGTAGGTCCTCAGTAAATGCTTAATGATTGATTTGTGAATACTAGGAGAGAGGGCTCATCTTTCAGGCCAGTAGTGTATAAAGTTTTAAGTAGGACAGTACCTGTCTGCCCCAGGTCCTCTCCTACAGCAAACCACTCTCTGACTATCCCTACTAGTCAAATCAAAATGTCACTGTCCCTCTTGTTTACACTCTCCCCCATGCCCTTGATGTGGGAAACTAAGTCATAATAAAATTTTAACGGGTAATAGTGGTATTGTGTTTACTCCTCTGATAGTTCATGACCTATTGTAAGGAAGTTAGAATGAGCTAACTCACAGAAGAGAGTCTTGAGAAGAATTTCAGGCTAATGTGAGGAAATTTTTGATCCAGGTTGCTTATCAGAGTCCCTAAAATCATATCACTTAAATGCTTGCCCAAGTTCACTTTACGCCCTAATTCTGGACCGTGATGTACTCATTCAAATTGTGAGGAAAGCCTATATCATCTTTCGGTTCCAATGTCCCCCTTTGGGACTCTTTCTTCCATTTTATGGGATTGGGTTGGGCAAGGGACCAGCATGGGTGATCCACCCTAACCTGTGAGGGAGGCCACAAGAGGAAGCCAAGTTTTCTCTTCTCAGCAGTATAACATACTTGCTCTGAAGTAACTCAACCATGTTCCATGATCTCACAGCCAAGAGTCATAAAACCCAACTCAAGTCATTATGATACCTTGTTTCCTTGAATAAGGAAAATATTGTCTCCTCCGGATCTTAATTCTTGCCCCTTCTTAAATGTGTCTCATTTCTGTACTCTTTCTTTTTCAAAGCTTCCCAAAAAAAAGTTACTTCTGATATTTATTTTTCTCACAAAGCTCTTCCCTCCACACATTGCTTCACCTTCCAAGGTCGAACCTAAACTAGGGAAGTCGAAGAAGCAAATACTAGTTATAGGTATCAATTAAATAAAGAACAGCAATTCAATAAATTGCAATGCAGTTTTCCTGGTTTTGGTGTCTTGAACAGTGGAATATTGGAAGGACTATCAAAGGATTGGAAAGTGGGGCCCAGTCCAACTTCCAGTGCCTGTGATTTAATGGCAGACTGAGGGGGGCGGGGGGACCTCTCCCCTGCTTTGCAAAGGCAGAAATAAGCCTCCGGTAACTCTTCTTCTGCAGAGAGGCTCTGAGGATAAGAAACCTCAAGAATGAAACACTTATTATAACCAAACATGGAGCGAACAAAGGAACGAGGGCTGTGTTGGGCTGTTTTGTGTGAATCCTGCCTACGGAAGGAGGCAGCTTCTTCCAAATTTTGTAAGACATCAGCGACAAGTGGAATTTTTCATTTCTGGGTGCGGTGAGAAGTTGAATTTAAAGAACCATCTTCATTTATGTTTTAAAAGCAAATAGGTTCCAGCTCACCACCCTGTTGAGCTCCGAGGCTACTGAATGTTCTTGGAGCTCTTGTACAGACGTAATTTCATGACTGGAGAAAAATATTTCAGTCATTTCCCTAACTAATAGTTTCCATCCATAACCTCAAAACGGAAGGTAAAAAATAACAAGTGGATATATGAGAGTCTTGCTTCTGAGTCTTTGTCAGCATTGAGTAGTGCTAACAGGGAGTTAGGGAAGGGTTTGTGCCCGCTCATCCTCTCTTACCCAGAATCTCTTTGGTGTAACTGCTTGTGTATATCGAGACTTGATACAATCCGTGGACGTAGAAGAGAGGTTTCTTTTTTATAAGCTATCTATTTCATATGAGAAAGAAATCTGTGTCCTTGGCCCTATAATTATAATACTGATATTTATCAAGTGTCTATCAGGAGTCAGACACTTTACAACTATTATTCATAATCCTTACAACCCCCATTACACAGATG
Source organism: Tapirus indicus (assembly GCA_031878705.1). Classification (NCBI taxonomy): domain Eukaryota; kingdom Metazoa; phylum Chordata; class Mammalia; order Perissodactyla; family Tapiridae; genus Tapirus; species Tapirus indicus. The sequence continues at coordinate 119,013,689 of CM062921.1, forward strand.
TGGACACTGAGACTAAGGGAGTTCAAATGACTTGACCAAGACAATAGAGCTAGAATATGGCTGAGCCAGGCTTTGAACAAATTCTTCTCTGACTCTAAAATTTACATTCTTTCCACTATATTAGGCTTCCAAGTAAACTCTCCAGCCTATGTTGGAATAGGTCTTAGAAAAGCATATTTGAAATACAGAAAGGAATGAGAATTTTAGAATTTTATCAGTTAAATCTTACTATAGTTTCTCTGGGGAGTCTACAAACCACTAAAAATAAATTTGCGTTAATTAAAAAAAAAACTGAAGATCTCCATTAGTGGTGTGGTCACTTCTGAGTGGATTCAAATCACCTCTCTCTTTATATCCTGCCATTGTCCCCCCACCCCCACTCCACCGACCCCCTACCTCAGAATATTATGCAGAGGCCCCTCATGTTGACTCTGACCTACACGTTGACCTTAGAACCCCATAATGTGAATCTCCAGTCTGGGGACCCTGCCGTGCTCCACCCTCTGACTCCTTGGGCTTCAGAAATTTTCCAGCCCAGAGAGGTACTCACACTGTAGCTGCACTCTGTCCGTTATTCCCGTTAATGGCTTCTCTTAGCAATCACCAGTCAGCCTCTTCCAGAGGCACATTGCCAACATGATACAGTTTGGGGGAAATTATCAGGAAAAGGTTGAGTATTCTTGCAGAGGAGTGTTTGGATCACAGACTGGGCAGCCAGTAGAGAGAGCACGGCAGATTCAAATAGGCTAACAGCTTCAGCCCAGAGCAGATATCAATGGCCGTGTGGCTGGCTCCTAAGGGAGTCTGCTCCTCATTTCCATTCTCACTTGGGCTACAGCAGTAGCTTCCCACCAATCTCTTCCCTGTGCTCACCTCTCCTGCCCAACCACCAAAGCCAAACTAATCTTCAAATGCCATATATCAATTTCCTGCCTCAAACATTTTAGTGCTTTCCCATTATGCTCAGAATCAAACCCAGACTCTTTACCTCAGCCTGCAAGGCCCTGTAAGATCTGGCCACTCAACTGCCCCTTCCACCTCATCTCACACCTGTCTCTTCTTTGTTCCAGCTAGAGTTATCTTCTCTCTCTTCCTGGAACATGCCCAGCTCTTCCTCCTCAGGGTCTTGGCACACGCTGTTCCCTCTGCCTGGAGTGGCATTCCCCAGATCTTCATTATTTTCATCCTTCAAGTCTCAGCCCTCCTCAGATAGCCCTTCCCAGGCGCCCTCATCGGACATGGCAGACCCCCTCCCCCAATCACTCTCTACCATGTTCCCCGATCATTTCCTTGTTGCACTTACCATTAATGGCCATTCTCTCATTTACTTATTTGTCTATCCTGGTTTATTGTTCTATCTGCCCTAATAGAATGTAAAGGTCACGAGGATGGGACATTATTTTGATCAGAACTGTGTCCTTAGCAATAAATATTTGTTGAGCGACTGAGTCTCTTAAATGATTTGGCCCTTTGTCGTTCGTGTCTTACAAAAGCCTGCTCCCTCTCCTTTAGGACCTGGCTCTAAATCTATGTTTCCTGGAAAGCCCTCCCACTTCCAGCCTCATTATTCATAAATCCCTTCTGTACATTTGCAACAGCTTTCTTGAGAAGAGTGCGTTCTAAGCGGAACCTGATACATCATGAGAACTTCCAAGTGTCAAAAGATAAATGTGAAACAACGGAAAATTTTATTGCTGTGGAGGGTTGCCTTTTGGTAAGTCCAATCATGACCTCCGTATGTTACCGTTCAGCCAAGTCACTAGCAGCAACACATACTTTGGATCTCCCTCCACAATTTTTTTGTGTCTTTTTTTTAGTCAACTGACTCCAGGAGTGGCTCAAATTCACTACTCTTTCTCTGGCTTCTCTTTTGCTTCTTAAAACAGGATATTACATAAGACTAGAATTCCAAAATATGTCCCTCTGATATTTATTACTAGAAACACTAACTTCTAAAACTACAGTTCAGAGTAATTAAATTCCTGAAGAGGAATTTAAATTACTTTTACTCAGATGATGCTATTTTAATCATCAAATATTAGACTCTTTTCCTTCCTCACCCACTCTATATACCTATATTTACAGTTTACAAAACACGTTTGTGTTACTGATCTCATTTAATCTTCACAACCTGAGGAGCTGTTGAAGAAGAAATGACCCCTATTTTACAGAGGAGGAAACAAGCTCAGAGTGGTTGGGAATCCAAAACTGTGTCCCAGTTGACCATCCTCAAGTCTTTGGGATGAATCCTGACCTCATCACCATCACAAAGTGGTTTTCATAATGAAATTGAGTAACCCATTAAAACGTGATCATCCAAAGGGCTAATTAAATTGAGTGATGTATGGATGAGTACAGTTCACAAGCTGCTGAAGAGTCGAGTTGTTTTCATCTATAAGACTGGTTTCTGAGGCTTACCTCACAAAGATCCCTTTATTTTTTTCCAGTGTGGATTCCCCAAACACAGAGGGTCCAACAGCCAATGAGTTTTAGATCCTCTTTAGATAACTAGCATTTTTATGCAGAGTTCACTAGATTCCAGGCGAAAGCAATGGATTGTCATGTTTCACTTCACCTGTGTAGCCTCGTCACGGGCAAATTAAGTTGTTTTCCCCCATAAATTCGAATTGTTGACAATAGCACAAAGCTCGTCCCTGAATTCCACTTCTGAGGACCCTCAATGACCCAAGGATAATTTGTGCACAGGGTTTGAGCATGTGATATCCAGGTCTACACTCAGGAAAGGTACCTGTGACAGTCAGGTGAAGGATAAGTTAAGTTATATTTCAAGGCTTGTCCAAAGCCTTTGGTTGCAATGCAGCTGGAAGTATAGAACATTACTTGAAATAAATGAGCTACAACTACGGACAGGCAATCTTTCCCTTAATTCATGCTTTATTATATTGATCCACAAAGTGGAAGGGTTATCCAATTTCCAGAACAAAAGACAGTCATATACCTTTGGATACAAGGGATGACATTTTCCTATTTTAAGGAACGTTTTGTACAAATGTACACTGTGAACCTAGATACAGGAAAGCAAACTATTTCCTTCTAAAAGAAAACAGGATATATGTTTAGTACCTGATCATTTCCCTGTTGTTGCCTATCCCAGTGGGTATCATTTAGGTCAATAATTCACTAATAATTATGATATATGTATAGGTTTTTAAAAAAAGTTTACAAAGTTCTTTATATTATTTTATTCTCTCAACAACTCCATGAGTATAGTTATCTTTGCTTACACTGGAAGAGAGAGAGACACAGAGCAATTAAGTGGCTTGTCCCAGACCACCCTGTGCATCGGTAACAGAGGAAGGACTCAAATTGTGCTTCCGACTCTGCAGCGGCTGCTTCCCACCCCTGCCTCACAGTGGTGGCAGCTGGAGCTTCGCACAGGCATGGCCAGGCATTGTAAGATCCTTTCGGTAGTTTTCTGAACTGTTCAAGATGGAGCAAGAGAAAGTGCTAATCACATAATATCACCTTTGAACCTTAATTGCCAATAAATTCCTGGTAACAAATTTCTAACTGGGCTTGTTAATGAATTGGCCAAGATAATCCTATTGGATGACAACCTGCTAAATTAGAAGTTGTTTTTATGTCAAGGATGTGTGAAACCTATGCCTGGCCATTCCAGGGGGAAAAGGGAAGCTGACCTGAATTTTTCTTGCCCCTACTGCCCTTCCATTTGGACACAGACATGCCTTGAAACAATGTGGCTATTATTGCAACATGATGATACTGAATTTGATCCTTGGATGTTAGAAGATAAATTATGTTGGCTTGACATTGTCTTGGCCTGTTTAAACTGCCTCTCTTTCTGGGGTCACATTTTCAGGGTCAAGAACAAACTAACTTCACCACACTTTACTGTTGAATAGACTTGATAAGAAATAAGAAGGAAGCTGGTGCCAGGACGGCTTCATGGGTGTGTGACTTGTACAATTGAACACGACACTCGTGCTCAGCAGGTTCTGCTCTTGGTTGATGCTCTGCTGTTGCCATCTTGAAATTCTTAAGTTTTGAACAAGGGGCCCTTCATTTTCATTATACATTGCATCCCGCAAATTATGCAGCCAGTCCTGCATGGTGACTCAGGAGATTAGTCTCAGAGACAGTGATCTGGCCAGGTCAGAGCACTTCCAAGATTTTAAGTCTCCCCAAAAAGCTTAGTGATGGGCCAACATACTGCTGATAGATGCAAAGGTGTATGCAATCAGGACTGTGCAGGGGCCACAGACCCCCAGTTCCTCAGCAAGGACAGAGGGCACTGCCTACCACCTGGCAGAAGGTTCCAGCTTGTTGAAGCCAGCAAGACAGAGGCCTGGCAATCCACCCCAAATGCCAGGAAGATGTAGAGTGCCCCCAAGAACAATATTAGTCTCTTGTTTGGGTCCCTTTTCCCACTTAACCTTTTCCCACTTTCCCTATTTAACCTACATAACAGAGTGTCAGGCACGGGCAGATGGGAAACACATCCAACAGGCTACAAGCTTTTGGATTTTTTTTTATCCTTTTATTTTAGAAACCATTTTTATTTTTAAAATTTTAACCTTTTTACTTATTATAAAGTAATATTCATTGAGAAACACAAACATTTCATTACTGATGAGCAGAAAAAATTTTAAAAATCACCGTAGTCTCACTCCTTAGAAATGATCATTATTAACATATATATACAGACACATAGTATAATCCCATTATGGTTTTTAAAAGTATATATATAAATATATATATATAAATCTACCACATGATTTTAATCAAATTTATAGTTTATTGAACTAACCTCTATGGTTTTATATTTAGATTGATTCTCATTTCTTGGTAGTTTAAACAGTGCTGTGGTGAAGAGTCTTGTAACTACATTTTTGCAGTCATCCGTGACTACTGCTTTAGAATAATTTTCTAGAAGTGGGTTTTCTGAGTGAAAGATGAACATCTTGAGAGTTACTTGTCCAGTTGCCTCACAGAACCTTGGAACCAATCTCCATGCCCATCAGCAGTTCGCATGAGTTTGGGAAGTGTTCTTAGAGTCCTATAGAGACTGTTTCGTGAGTGGGTGGGAGGCTGTGATTCACACCTAGAAGAGGCTCCTTCCAAACTCTTGTGGAATTTCCAGAGTCACAAAGGGTCAGAGGATGGGGGTGTAAATGATGGCAGTTTTTATGATTTGTAGTCTAGGCAACCAGTATGGGGTGAAAATTATACTAGAGACATTACTGCTAAGGGGTCACCCAAATATTCTATTTGCCTATAATTGCAACTTCTAGTTACACGTAACAGTGTGATCACATGATGCTGAATCAAGGATTTATAAAACTCGCACTACACCCATGTCCTGTAATTTGAAAAAACACAACAAAACAAGGCTTCATTTTTTTGCTCCTTATTCAGTCATTAGTAATTATTGGTTGGTGTGGATTCCCAGCCTCTCTCCCCTTCCAGCTGCCCTAAAGAATTTTTTTTGTGGTTTAGAGAAGCAGGGTCATATACTATGTCTAACCATTCAAAACTGAGTTCCTTAAACTTCAGCTTCCTTTGAAAATAAAAATTTCAGCTCAAATCTCCATGCTTATAAACACCGAGCCTCATAATCCCCAAGTCCCTTTTTGTATCAGATTTCTCTTCAGGGGATCCATACATAATCCTTCTCCACAAGGAAGGCCTGCATCTGGGCTCCTGGAAAAAATCAGGAAGAGAGAAACACAAGCAAATCTACTAGAAGCACAGCAAGAATTTAGAGGCTCAATCATAGGAGCCTTCACGTTTACTTTTTTTAATCAACGAAAATTTTACTCTCATACTATAGTGGTGATAGTATTCTTAAAATTCTCAAAAATTATTATAGATCAGGGCCAGCCCAGTGGCATAGTGATTAAGTTCACACGCTCCGCTTCGGCAGCCCAGGGTTCACTGGTTCGGATCCAGGTGCTGACCTACGTACCGCTTATCAAACCATGCTGTAGCAGGCACCCCACATATAAAGTGGAGGAAAATGTGCACAGATGTTAGCCCAGGGCCCATCTTCCTCAGCAAAAAGAGGAGGATTGGCTACAGATGTTAGCTCAGGGCTAATCTTCCTAACAAAATATATATATATATATATATAATATATTTTTATATATATATATATTATAGATCACACAGAAGCTTTCTAGTAAGTGGATGTGTGATGTACAACATCCTTTGAAGATCAATCTCCCTGGTGGGTTATGGATGATACTCCACGAATACATTCTAATGTCGGGAAGATCCATTACCCACCAATATGCTGGCAGTCGTTTTCAGTGACTGGTGGTTTGTTTATTTTCCTACACAAAAATGGAGCATATAACCTCTGTAGTGGGCAGTCTTAGAATTCCCATGGTACAATGGCTCATTCTTTTAAAAATGCATTAAATATGAATTAGCCACTTATCGTTAATAATAGTCTACATTATTTTCTTGCTCCCGTCTCTTCTTTTTGTGTCTCTTCCACACATTCCTGTTTTCTGTTTCCAGCTTCTTGCCTCCATTAATTTTCTTTGCTTTTGGAGCTTGCTCACACATCTCTTTTTAGTTTCCTTTGTAACAACTCCAATACATTTCCTCTTACATTTGTGATTTTTGCTTAGCTTTTCTCCCTTGCTTTTTCCACCACAATTTGTTTATTTTCATTTTTCTCCCAATGGTCTAGTTTTTCTCCATACCTGTCACATTTAATTGAGGTTTGTTGCATGATTAAGATGAAGAAAGTCTTTTCTTCTCATGCTCACAAAGGAAACTGCTGCTCTCTAGTTTCAGCTTATCCTAGAATACTGCCTCTCTTGAATAGGATCCCAGCTCTTTCTTTTATTAACCCAATCAAAAAACAGCTTTATGTTCTGTATAGAACATACCAAGCACACGTGGGTTCAAGATTTTTTGTTCTGAATTCTCAGTGTTGCTTTCTTAAACATCGTGGAGCATCCTTATCATTAGCTTTACCCCTTTCTCTCACTGCTTCTGCTATTTATGGATGTTTGGGGCTGGAATTCACCCTTCTTGTCAAGGGGAAATTGGTAGTCCTGAGCTCACTAATCAGAGCCCAAAAGATGTCTAAAGGGAGGAGTTAAACTCAAGTTATCACCCTGAGAGGCTCTCTTATTTGTAGAATATGAAGAACTTGCAGTGGCATTGAAAAAGAATTGTGGAAGAGTTAAGAGTTATGAGATACGGTTTGTGTGGGGAAGACTTCACTCTGCCTGTGAGTCTTTATCACTGGACATGTTTCTCTCCTTTGGAGACTGTCTGGAACCTAGATAATGCACATGAGGGGAACATCTTATACATTTTTGAGGTCTTGCTCAAGTCCATTCTTAAATGAGTGTGTGTGTGTGGTGGGAGAATAATATGAATTCTAAAATGTAGAGTATCTCAGACTCTCCACTGAGTCATTTCCTTATTTTTATTAATTGGCTTAGACCCAACTGCAGAATGGAAAGCTATTTTTATGCATTTGCTCACAACTGAGAGATCTAACACAAGATTTAAGCAACGCAATCTGCCAGTTTAAAAAAGAGAAAAAATGCTTTACTATATTCCATTAAATTAGGCTGACAATATGTTTCACATTTTGAGATAATCTTTGCCTTCTAGAACATCATAGATAGGTTAAGAATAACCTTTGGGAAATATAACAGTGCTTGGAGATCAAGGTGATAATCTATCAGTTTCCCTCTCTTGTGGCTTCCTTGGGATATTTTTTCTTTGTGCCTGACTTCTTCATGGTCTGATCGGTTGAAGCTCTATCAGACACAAGTGCTCTGTAATAAAATGTGACTCACCCCTCCACTGCATTGTAAAAGTCATAAAGGCAGTAACTCAAGTGTGTGGTTGACTCAGTAATTGCCCAGCATCATTTTTATTGAAATTATCCTGCAATCTAGAAATTAGAAGTGAAATAACCCATGAAGTCATCCTGACCCAGCTATTCTGGGTCAGGATAAGAGTCTTTTCTGGGTTATTTTTCTATTACTCTTTCAATTTAGTTTTATAGTGATCAGTCATGCAACAACTCTGATCATCAATTTGGCAAATTTCTGTCCTAACTAGCTGCGAAACTATAGAACATATCACTAAGAAGCAAAGCACATCTCCTGAGATGAAGCAGCATTTATTTTTCAAAGAAATAACAGATTGGAGGCTAGTCCATAAAACTCAGGAAAACCTATAGGAAGGTTAAGGAGGTTATTCACGAAGTGTAATCTTGTCAGTGTCTAGGCAGTGAAGTAACAAGGTTTATCAAGGGATGGAATTTGTTCAGGCATGGGGCTTGGGGCAGTGGAGAAAGGTCTGTATGTCTGAGGGATAGGACTGTCATCTGAGCCGTCTTCTCCCTTCTAGCTGTCAATGCTGGGAGGGGGACTTCTAGAAGCAGACAGGAAAAGGAAACTGGTTAGGTGGATTGGGCAGAGTAGACAGTGTAGTAGATTCAAGAGGGCATCAGTTGTAAAAACGCAGGTCATGTTGTGGCTCTCCATCCTCTACAAGATAATCTCCAACTCTCTTAGCATAGAAAAAGTATGGCCTCAATGTTCCACTCAATGTCAGTGTCTGTTTCATTCCGGAAATACTTGACCATTCTGTTCCCTCTCTCTGGAACACTCCACTCCCTTGTCTACTTGGAATATTTGCATTTGCTTTATAAAACTCAGTTTTGCTCTCATTTTCATCAGGAAGCTTTCACTGGCCCCAGAGGTAGAGTCCATAACTCTACCAAGTGCGCACTTCTGTTGTTTTACTTATCCAAGCCAGTGTGATTTATTTATTTACTTGATTTTTTGTCAGCTTCCTCTAACGAACTACGAGCTCTCTGAGGACAAACCTGTCTTTACTCATTTTTGTGTCTGCTGTGTCTAGCACAGAACTTTTCACATAGTAGGAGCTCATTATACTTATAGAGTGAATGAATGAACAACTGAGTGAATGAAAGAAGAGGTACATTTTTGGTATTTGGAATCTAGGAGACAGAGCACCCAGAGATGACACAAAGGGTGTTTCTAGATCAGAGGGGAGTTTGGATAAAATGTTTTCTAAGAAAATGCCACGAATCAAGCAGGTTTTCTGGCTTTTAAGGGATCCTGGATTCAGCATGAAGGAAAATTAGACGTCATCCTGCCCAACATCCCACTTCAAGAGAGAAGTCCTTTCTAGGGCGTTATTGACAGATGAGCAGCTGGCTTGCATTTGAATACCCTAGAGGCAGTAACTTACCAGGGAACCCATTCTAGTCCCAGATGGCCATGTTTGTTTCATGATTAGGTATAATTTGCCTCTTTCAAGCCTTCACCTGAGCAAGCTCTCAGTAAGATTTAGCTATTATTATTGTTATTGTCTTTTTTTCTTCATGAAAAATACCTAAAGATAGTTTTCAAGGTTTCCATCTCTTTTCAAGGCTAATTTCCTTGATTGCTTAAACCCAAGACTTGGTTCCCAGATCCCTGACCGCCCTGGCTCCTCTCCTCTCACTTGCCACGTGGCTCACCAGCCACCAGTGCAGTGACCAGTGCTTCTTGTGATCTACTCTCTTTGACATTTCCTGGCTCAATTCATCCCAGAGAAAGGCCCCTTTCATCTCTCTGCTCCATGCTTGTCGGAGAGAAATGCCCAAAGCAGAAGGCTAATGTGATTGTTTGACGTGGATGAAAAATATACACGGGCATGTAGATAAGAATCAAATCTAGGGTACCATTCATTTGCCGAAGGAGAGCTGGAGTAGGGAAAATGATATCAAATAAGTGGTCAGGGACACAGCAAGCTCATATTTAGAAAAAACTTGATCATATTAAATAGAAATTGTTGAAGAAAGAAAGCTTTCTTTCTGTATTATTTATTCACACATTGCTGTTTGCTCATCAAGAAGCAAAACCAATTAAACTTTATTTCTTGGAAGTAGAGCCATTTCTGGTTCAAATGAATAAACTGAATTGTAAGAGAATCAGAGACTCATGGAAGATAAAAATAGACTGTGGGACTTTCATTGCACTTGTTAGATTCTTAAGTTCTTCTTGGATGGTCTGGGGGGAAAACAGCAGGAGAATCTCCTTTTCAAAAAATTATATGAAATTTTGATATCTCTTAATATTAGCCACCACAAATAGATACATTTTCAATATCACAAATATTTATAGATACAGTGATAATCTATTTTAATATTTAAAAAAATACAATCTTTTATTTCTTTTCCTTTTTTTACAGTTTTGAATTTTTTATTGAACTATATTTGACATATAACACTGTAAATTTAAGGTGTACAACATGTTAATTTGATCCATTTATATATTGTAATATGACTGCCATTGTAACAATAATTAGCACGTCTACTACATTACATAATTATGTTTTTTTAGTGGTTGGAATAAGAAAGTTCTAGTCTCTTAGCAAGTTTGATGATTATAATACAATATTGTTGTCTATATTCACTATATTTCACATTAGATCTCTAGGGCTTATTTGCTACTTATTGTATATGGGGACCAGAACTGGCCACCCCAAGCACTGAAGGAGGCTTTGACCTTCCCTGCCCCCACTAACCGTTTGAAGGGATTTGAGATGGAAGGCCTGTCCCCAGGACAGGCTGTCAACAATAGACTGGGAGGGCCTTTGCTGGGCCCATTCTTATCAAAGTTCTGTTTACCAGACATTTGCATTTGTAAGGGAAATCTCCATTTGTCAGGGTATCTCCTTCTCTGTACCAGGAAGAAGGGTGGATGACTTTATCTCTAGAGATCTTGTCGGTTTGGAAGGTGAAAACATAAATCTGCATACTCTTGTTTACTGTGATTTTCTTGTAATCCCTTGTGACTGACACCCCCAACCCCCCCTCCCCCGTCTCTCTCTCCCGTTTGTCTATATAAGAGGAGAACCTCTGCCATTCTGGTGAGAGATACTCAGTTTCCCCGAGTCTCTCCCATGTATACATGTTATAAAGCTTTGTTTGATTTTCTCCTGCTATTCAGCCTCATGTCAATTTAATTGGTAGCCCAGCCAGAAAGGACACAGAGTGGTTAGGGAATGCTCTTTCTCCCCTTCATAAGTTTGTAGACAACATCTTTCCTATCTCCCTAGCCCCCATTTCTCCTTTCTTGATGCAAGTGATACAAGGGTGAAGTCAACAAGAAAGTAGAAAATCCTTCTAAACTTAGCAATAACACTCTGTGTTAACTGACATATGAAAACGATGTTCCAACTAGCAACTCACCAGTTGTATGACATAATTTTCAAGTTATTTTCTTAATATTGGTAATGAGTTTGCAGTGAGTGATCCCTATTCTCTTACCTAGTTCCTCTTGTTTTCAGTGATACATATTTGCCTAATAGCTAGTTGGGAGAAGGTTGTTTCAACTTCTCCATAGCAAATGAGATCTGGATTGCTAGTTAAATAGAAGATGCTGGTTGTGTCAAAAAGATGCAGCTAAACTTGGGGTGGGGTTTAGCATGGGAAAGAGAAGACACAAGCTGGAGGAGACTGCCCACTCCAGGTGAGTCAGCCCAAGGAAACTGATATTTCTTCATAGGGCTCTTGATTGCAGGTGCAAAGATTGGCTTTACCAGTGGCTCCTAAATTAGTAAGCACCAGGGTCTACAGCCATGTTGAAATTCAAGGACATCGTCCATGGGAAGCAAGAGGGCAAATTGTTGTAGCAGACATTGCTCGTTTGCATTTCTCCCCTTCCTTTCTCCTCGTGGGCCCCTGATTTTGTGCACGTTTCCCCCGCTTTTTTGTGTGTGTGAATAAGATTAGCCCTGAGCTAACATCTGCTGCCAATCCTCTTTTTGTTGAGGAAGATTGGCCCTGGGCCAACATCCGTGCCCATCTTCCTCTACTTTATACGTGGGATGCCTGCCACAGCACAGCTTGATAAGTGGTGCGTAGGTCCGCACAAGGGATCCGACGCCGCGAACCCTGGGCCGCCACAGTGGAGCTCACGAACTTAACCACTATGCCACCGGGCTGGCCCCTCCCCCCCCTTTTTAAAACAACACTGTGCTCCCAGGGATAAATTGTGACTATCCCAAACTAATCATGGCAGTGTCTCTCTCTCCTGTTGGTGATAAGTTTGAGCACAGCACATGAAGAGATTCTGGCCAGTGAGAAAAAGAGAAGTCTACTCTGGGTCCTTTTGAAAAGGACTGTAAAGAGAAACCCACAGGAAGTGACAGTTTATTATTCTTCTAGGCATATCATATCTGGATGTGATACCCAGAACAGCAACAGTCGTTATATGACATGAAGGGAGCTTGCCTGAGGATAAACCCCACATGTTGAAGATGACTGAGCAGAGAGATGGCAACACCTGGTGTCTGAGGCTATAATTGAAACCCTGAATTAACCAACCACAGAACTGCCTGTTATAGACTGAATTGTGTCTCTCCAAAATTCATGTATTCAAGTCTTAACTCTCAGTAGCTTAAAATATGACTGTATTTGGAGATAGTGCCTTTAAAGAGGTAATTAATGTCAAATGAAGTCATGTGGGTGGGCCCTAATCCCAATCTGACTAGTGTCTTGGTAAGAGGAGGAGATTAGGACATACAGAGAGAGAGACACCAGAGATGTATGTGCAAATAGAAGGTGGCCATCTGCAAGCCAAAAAGAGAGGCCTCAGGAGAAACCAAACCTCTCACACCTTGATCTCAGACTTATAGCCTCCAGAACTAAAAGAAAATAAATTTCTGTTGGTTAAGCCACCCAGTCTGTGTATTTCCTTATGACAGCTCTTGAAAACGAATACACTGCTCTAACTTTGGCCTTCTTGATGTATGAAGCCATACAATTTTTTGTTTGTTCAAGTCACTTGGGTGGAGTTTTCTCTTCTATTCTAATAAAGTTGTTAAAGACACAAACAAGATATTGTAGCAATATTATTCTATTACAAGTGGAAGCATGTCTGAGCTAGGAGATGTAGCTATAACATCTAACACTGAAGGCCAGAACGCCACAAAGGATCATCTTGAGTAATGCTGTCATAAATGCAAGGAGTAGCAGGTCATCTAGTGACCAGGAGGAAGCTGAAGATGTCAGAGGAGTGGCAGAATTTTAATTTTTTTCCAAACAGGGTAGGGCTTTGGTCACTGCTTTCGCAACCATCCCAGCTGGACCTGATGATGAAGCCTCATGAGGATATGGTTTGTGGCCGTGGGACAGAGTGAAGTTGACTGTCCCATGTGTGGGCTCAGACCAATGACTATGACCTCAGCTAACCAATCAAATCAACTAGCAACAGATGAAAAACAAATTTTGACCAGCTTCAGGGAATGATAATTTATAGTCCTATGTAGTAGTTAGAGTAGGACGTCATGGAACCTACTGCACTTTATGGGTTTCCCCCTACTAATTTAGGTTATCCCAAGTTCTAACGTCAAAGCAGGAAGTTGGGCAACCACCGGATAAAGAGAGATCAAGTGCCAACATTTAAGTAGTATATATATATATATATATATATATATATATATATACTACCAAGTAACTGAGGCTTGGCTATGAGCTATGAAATAAGAAATGTTCCTTTCATGACTAAATACAAAGTTATATTTGCTGAACCAAGTATATTTTTCTAGAGAATAGTGGTCAGGTTGACCATAGCCACATTATTTCAGGCTTTCAATGTTTAGATCCAAATAGCTCTTCTTTGGTCTTCCTGCCTCCAGAATCTTCCCTTTTAACCCATTCTGCTCCCTGGTGAAGCTTCCTAAGATTACTTCCATTATTTCTTCCCCCACCTGCAAAACATTCATTTGGCTCTAAAACTATGGAAGACATCCTTCAGTGCATCTGCCCACACTGCAGTCCCGTATTCCTTCTCTGAGAACTAATTTGTCCTGGAGGTGGGTCCCAGAAGTCATGTTTATTCAATGTAGCATCACTTCAATTATTGCAATAGGAATAGACAATCAGATTCTCTTTCATGGAAATTTGAATTGGAAGTCAAAGATGCTAGTAGCCTCTGTTGGTCATTCGAACTGAGAATATGAAAACATGTGAATTGTGAAGTGGATTGTCTTATGTCATATTCATGGGGAACAGAAAAATCTACATGCAGAGTGGAAAGGATGAGGCAGATATGCAGAAAGAAGCCGAAGTGAGAAAGTATGTGACTAGGGGTGGAGTTGAGGGATCAGATTAGGGAACTTGCAGCACCAGCTCCTGATAGCTTTTCATTCCTGGAACCAGGCCTTGGGGACACTCAGCTGCCCATTCTGCCCTTGAGTTCCTCCAGATCCCTTTGTTTTAAGTTACCTCACTCCCTTGGTTTACACCAGTTTGAGTGGTTTTCTATGTGTATCCGAAACCACGTTGGCCAAGCCTAAGGTGAAGTTGAAACCCTTGGCTTGGTATTGCACACCATCTCCAATTTGGCTATCACATATTGTTTTCATCTCTGTATACCTCTGCTATCCTACATGGAGCTTCATTCATACCAGTCTACTTTGTTTTCTCCTCTCACACCTTACACATTTCTGGCTCATTCCTTGTTTTACATTGTTTCCTCTACCTAAAATGCTCTCCTTCCTCTTCTTGCCCTACTTAGACCCTACATGTTTCTAAAGGTCAATTGAAGTTTGCCCTTGTATGCAAAGTCTTCTACAAGCTTCCCAGCCCACAACAATTTCTTCTTCTTCTAAACTTCTATAGTGCTTGTTGTTTCTGTTAACAACTGTTTTAATGTAGCAATAGCAATGAAGAGAAATAAGTTGGTTTCAGAGAAACACCTTGAGGACAGAAACTCGAATACCAAGAGTTTGGAAATAATATGAGACCAAGGAATGTATCCCAGGATGTCAGAACAGGAGGGTGGTGGCAAAAATATACTCAAGTATAACCATTAATAAAATAATATCCAATCTGTTGGAAAACATGAAATGTGCATGATTATATGACTTTTATTATTTAGCTTAATCAACAGCACCTACATTGAGCATGATAAAACAATTAGATGAGAAGAGATAGAGATGGAGAAACAAGAGGATATAAAAGAGAAGTTGGACACTGAGGTGTGGGGGAAGATGGAGATTGTAGGGAAGGAATTTGACAGGACAGAGAGTCTGAAAAAGAGATGAGGAGATGGTGGTGGGTCCTTCTTCCTTCTCTTCACCTTTCAGGTAAAATAAACTTTAATGCTGATTCTCTGACACTACTTCTCTCAGGGAGGAGAAGGGATAGGAGGAGAAGTTATGTGGGTGAAGTAAATAAAGAACAGCAGGGTGACAAGGAGGACAAAGACAACTGCTTTTCCCAGGCAAAGTAGACTTAGAATCCCTAGCCTCTGACCCAGAGTGGGACACTCCAGTCTCTATGACAAGAATTAACCTGTAGTGCAAAGTAATATTTTAATAACAAACATTTGAATCCTTATAGCCCAGTCTACTCAACAACATTCACTCAACAAATATTTATTGCAATCTCTATTATCAGATGGTTCATTAACATATCAAGTAGTTACACTCATTTCACATTGTGTATCACAGAAACCCACAAACAAAGTCTGACATACAGGCAGTAAACTTCACTCAGCCATAGGCATTTTGATGAGGCTGCCTCTTGACTCACTGTTGACCTTTGGTTTATGAGAGCTTCCCACCCCTGTCTGCCTCTGGGGTTTTCCAAGGCTGATGCTCCATGATTTGTAGCTGGGCTTGGGTCCTTTTTTTCTCTCAGTACCTGCTCCCAAAAGTTATTTAAGATAACCAACAACTTGAGCTCACTTAGGCATATCCCATGGTTGCCATCTAGAGACAACACTCTAAAAAGTTTGAAGCCCAGAACATATCACACTTTGTGTCTATTTCCTCTCCTCAAACATCTTTATTCAGTTCTATCAGAATATCAAAGGCAATCTGAAGGGGAAAAGACATTACATACTGGTTTCAGCCCTGTTCATGGGAAGTTGAAAGTTGAAAAGATCTTTGCATTTCATTTGTTCTTTCTTTCAGTCTAAATCCATAAGGAGACCAACTGTGTACCAAGCACATATGAGTAGCCCATAGCCTAATGGGAAAACAACCTGGGGAACTTATAAATCATGTAGACGAATACCAGTCTGTTTGTTCTTAGAACTACTTATACAAATAGAGAGCTGCCTGCTCTATAAGCTCCCTATTTCCCACCCCCCATATCTGTTCTAATTCTCTTACTTCACTGTGTCTTAGACATGGCTTTAACTAGTGTAGTAAAGGTGGGCATATTGGCTCTGTGTGTTTGCATATGTCTCTCTGTTTTTGTGTAAACAAGATAGAAATGCTCTGATTTAATGGTTCATTTTTAAGAAAGCTTGTCCCTTACCACAGAGCTAGGCTCCTAGATTCTGCTCTATTTAATTCATTTAGATTCCAGTCTAACATAAGACCCACTTCTTCACCTTTCTTCTTTCACCTAAGAAATTAGCGTGTGCTGACCGATGCCTTTGTTGTCTGTTGTTTGGGAGGCATCCTTCATTCAGGATGTACCTCTACTTGTGAAATGAGCAAGATTTTCCAAGGATTGCATGTATTATTAGGCTACTGTCAGGGTGTGTTGGAAGCAATCCTGCCTTCCCAGATGCCTGGCAGAGTCATTTTTTCCTTAAATGGACAAATCTATGTTCTGCTTTGACTCCTTCACCTTCCATCAAGATCACCACACACTACCGGGTGTAGACTGTAACCTTGAGGAGGTAATAGTTCTGGGTATTTCTTTGTATTCAGTTTTGTAGACTTGGGATCCTGGAAAAGTTAAGCCTCATCCCTCAAGTCATACCAAATTTGGTGTTCCTGGACTTTAAATCCTTTAATTGGAGGATTTTGGCTGCCAGTTCATCTAATTGAGTTTATATGATTCACTGTCCAAATCCAAGTCACAGTTCTGTGATGAGAGAAGAAACTAATTTTTTCCCAAGATTCAGATACCACAGATATGACTGAAAGGTTCACAGCAAGGTCAGTTGCAATCCTGTCACATGTTGATCACTCAGAGTGGAATTGCAAAGCAGGAAATCTTAGGTTCAAAGAGGTATTAGCACGGTGCCCAACACATACCAGCTCTTTGGCAGATATTTGTTAATTGATTAATACAGTCTTAATACCAGATGCCATCTTTTAAGAGTCTCATTTTCCTTTAGACAAATGTTGATGAATTCATGTTTGATACAAAAAGAAATTGTCAATTACAGAGTAACATCAATAATTTGAAAAAAAAGGGGGGGGGGAACCCTCCCTGCTGGACTGGCTACATAAATTGTGGAGCCCGGTACAAAATGAAGATGTGGCACTCCTTGTTCAAAAATTATTAAGAACTTCAAGATGGCACCCCAGAGCATTAAACCAAGCGTGGGGCCCCTACTAAGTATAGAACATACACTTAGGAAGCCTACCCTAGCCCCTGCCATTTGATTAACATGTATGAGTGCCTACAATTTATCAGGCATTTTGCCTATCTTTGTCATATACATCATTCTCACAGCAACCATATGAGTCTGGGGGAGTTCTTAACTTTTTCAAGATCATGCACAAAAGACCATATAGTACACGATGCCTGTTTTTTCCCACTAGACAGAATGTACATCAATTCTGAACAACGTATTTTCACATATGCTGTCTTGTACAATTTTTCCTCATCTAGTTATGTAGGTAATAATCATTAACATGAATTGAGAACTTACAAGGTGTCAGGCCACGTTCTGGTTACTTCACCTGTATTCACTCATTTAACACCTAGCAGAGCAGTTATGCTGCTTTGGTCAGGATTTGGCAAAAAGCAGAAAGCACAACTCAAAAGATTAACTGAAGAGATTTTGGTGAAGGAACTACTTTCAGATGTGTGGTTAGGATTAAGGGGATCTTCAAGGAATATGGGTACATCTGGAACTAGCAAGAACAGGAAACTGTTAACATCTCAGGCTGGAAGGAGCAAGGGGAGAGGACAGGGTCACAAGATGGGGTGACATCTTTAGCCATGGCAGACAGGCTGCTTACTAGGTGCTGTGGCCATGGTCAAGGAAGACAGCCACTGCCGAAATCCTGGCAAGGAGGGAGGGAGTGGCGGACAAATGCACCAACCTCCTTTTCTGTCGCCCTTGGATCTGCCCAGGGCCTCCCCATGGCCCAACTCAAGGGGGCTCAGGGCTGCAGTCTGTAGAGCTCAGCCTCCCGGGGCACAGAGCAGAGTAGAGAATGTCAAAGGCAACTGGAGAAAAAAACCCAGAATAATTGTTATCCCCATTTTACAGGTGATGAAATGGAGACACAGAGAGGGTAGGTAACTTGCTGCAAATCACACAGGTAATAAGTGGCAAAGCCAGGATTCAAACTCAAGAAGTCTCAGTGCAGAACTGGAGCCTCAACACTGTTCTAAGACATGTCCTCAAAGGTAGAGAAGCCAGCATGTGGCAAAAAACTATTGGCTACCAAACTCATTGGTTTGGAATACTGTAATCAGGAAAAGCCAGCCTGAACAAAGAAAACTGAATCTTAACTATTATAAATGTACGCAATTGGGGCACCCATTCTTCAAGATGAAAAAGAACTAGGACTAGGATTGCAAAGCCTTGCCTGGGAGATGGTCTTGGGGCAGTTGGTTTTCAGAAAGGAGGGGAATGGTTTGCAGTTAGCTGAATTAATTTCAGAGCAAATGAGTAATTCTGAAACAGTGTCAAGAGCACTTGAAAGGTTTGATTTCTTAAATAGGGTACATATTCTTCTCAAATTTATATTCTTCGTAGCTTGTTTAGATCACGCATTAATTCAATGACTATGTATCGAGAGCCTCCTATGTGTCCAGCATTGTTCTAGGTGCTGGAATATAGCTATGGACACAACAGATGAAGTCTCTACTCTTGAGGCACTTAAACTCTAGTGGCAGGAGACAGACAATAAACAAATAATGAAGAAATACCCGATAGTGCTATGAAGAAAAATAAAACAGAGTAAGAGGATAGAGAGTGATGGGAGGAGGGAAAGAGATGCTATTTAATATAGAATTATCAAGAAAGCTCTCTGTGAGAAGGGGACATCTGAGCTTAGAGCTGAAGGAAACCTCTGTTCACGATGCTGCAAAAGTGAATTGTAGCTCAGTTACATCGAAGAGGATTTTAGGTGTGGAAGGGACCACAGAGATGATTGCATTCTATCCATGAGGAAACCGAGGCCTGGGAGGTAAGTCCCTTATCTAGAGCCATATTGTGCATAATTATCAATGAAGTTTGAGCTAAAAATCACATATGGGGACTCTCATTTTGTCATTCAACAAATATTATTGGGCTCCCTTTGTGTGCCAGGCACCTATTCTTGTGCTTTTTGTGCTGGATCCTATCGTTCAATGATTCAGAATCAATTTCAAATTAATGAGTTTTTACTGTGATTTAAGTTGAGCACCTTGAGGTGTGAGTTCCTTTGTGTGGTGTGTCAAGATGCCCTGCAAGATAAATGAAGCACTAGCAGTCATGGCTGGTGGAATGTGACTTACAAACTATACCCTACCCCTTCTTTCAATTGAATTATTTTCTTTTTTGTAACTTGAAGATTAGACTCTGGTGGTTCAAGTGGATTGGTTAAAAATCATACTCTCCCCCTCAGTTCTTTGATTTATGTTTATAAAAAATACATAACAGCAGAGCTATTGTCTTAGTGTAGGAGGTTGGGCAGAGGAGAGAAGAATTCAGGCAAGAAGAGAGCCAGGACACTCATGCTCAAGTCAGAGGCAAAGTTCGAGCCTCGAGGGAGAAGCAGTGTGGGAACGTGACACAAGATGTTCCCAGGGCTTTACACCAAACACAGGGTATCAACATAGGACAGGTCAGTGGCCAGAGTGAGGGGATGGAGATCTGGACAGAGCCTGGGGGATAGGACAGGTCAGTGGCCAGAGTGAGGGGATGGAGATCTGGACAGAGACTGGGGGAGGTAGCTGAGAGAGAGAAGACAAGAGGTTGGCCAGGCCAGGTGTCAGGACCAGAGTGAAAGCAAGAAGCTAGTGCCAGAGATGATTCTTACAGACGCATTTCTCCAAAACTGCATTCAAAGGCCCAGGTTCCACCTCTTGCAGGTTTAACAGTTATTTTTAATGTAAACTCATTTTAAATAGCATCTTTAACTTAAAAAAACCTCACATATACACACCATCTTATTTAATCAGTAAGGTAATGGATGAGATATTTTATCTATATTTTATGGATGGGAGAATTGAGGTCCAGAGAGGTTGAGAAATGGACCCAATGTCTGATGATGAGTTAACGGCAAAGCAGAGATTAGAACTCAGGATGTTCATCCTCCATCTCTCATGCAGCTTTGACCCAGACTACATGGCCGTGTGATGGGAAGATGGGAAGGAACTAACATCAGTGGCAAGACCAGGAACTTTACACTCAAGCTGTGGGACCCAACCCATAGTGGGAATTAATATGTCTTGAGAAATAGTAATTTGCTTATGTAATTTTCTCCTCTTCTTTTCTGGGAGGCCAGTCACCTTAGCTGCAAAGGAAGACAACCTCATAGCGTTGGTCCCTAACTTGAAGCATTCAACCCAGTTGAACTTGAAAAGTGACAAGGGTTGTCTGACCCTGGGGTCCATCGTGTGAAATCCCACATTAGTTTTTATGGTCTGAATGTAGATCCTAGAGGAGAACGTTCACCAACATCAACAACAATAACAGCTCTAATTTACTGACTGCTCACTATATCAAGTGCTATTCTACACACTTTATAAGCTCCCATTTAGTCTTCAATATGGCCCTATGTAGTAGATACAATTATTATCCTTAGATAAGGGAACTGAGACACTGGGATGATAACTTGACCAAAGTCAGACAGATCATTGCTGCCTCACCTTTAGACCCTCATCTCTCAGGGTTCCCATACATGATGACAGCTTCTTACTGGAAGGTCCTGGGACTCTCCACCTGAGGGCTTTCTCTGGAGCATGTTCTGCCCAAACAAAGGGAAGGCTGGGAGTTCCAGGGAATTAATGCCCTTGAGAACAGACCTTAACCAATGAAACTGGTGGATAAATACCCCAGCATCCTTTCCTCTTGAGTAGGACATTTCTGCAGCATGCATTATATGGTCTTCCAGAAGTCCCCATTGGTGCTGAGCCCCATTTGCCCACGATGTTGAAATGTTCTTTAACACACCTTGTATTTGCTGTCTTCTATGCCATCTGTCACTCTAACTGATGCTTCCTGGTGTCATCTCCCAAATAAAATATTTCCACCCAAATCCTTGTCTTAGGATCTGTTTCTGGAGACTCAAACCAAAGACAATTGGATGAACTGGAAGTAGTCCTAGACAACAGACTCACACATGGGATTTGGATCTGGTTAATTCACTGGCCAGAAGGTAACAAGATCCTTTGTTGGAGGTAAGGAAGTGGTGAAAACCGCTGCTGTCCTGGAGTGTTACAGTTACTAACACTCTCACCTGTGGGGGATTGGGATGGAGTACAGATGGAAAAGGATGCCCTGGCTAATGTGATAGCTCTAGCACTTGAAAGATTTGGGGGCAATGGTAACTATAAAGGTTGGAGAATTGGCTGTCTGTTGTTAATTGCAGTAGTAACTCTGAAGAAAGAAAATAATAGGTTCATGTCAATGAACAGTGAGAAGGCAAAGAGTCATCAATGCCAGCATGTAAAGAGACTCACATCTTCTACAGCTGGAGGGCAGACTGCTGAAAACTAGGTTTATAATTTGATTGTAAGAGTGGCAGAGATGGAGGCAACAGCATGGGATCCCTCTTATCAAGGCTGATCTAGTTACTACTGCCTCTATATGCCCGACCTATTAACAGTGGAGACTGATGCTGAGCTCTCAGTTTTGTACTGTCCCTCAAGGAGTCAACCCACTACTTGGAGGAAAGTTGATTATATTGGATCCTTTCCACTTAGAAGGAGACAGAGACTCATGCTTCCTGGGATTGATATACGTTCTGGGGATGCATATGCCTTCCCTGTCCTTAGTGCCTCTGTCAGCTCCTTTATCTAAGGACTCACAGAGTGTCTGGTTTACCAACATTGGAATTCACATAACATCACCTCAGACCAAAGGAACAACTGTACAGTGAAGAAGCTGAGACAATGATCATGCAACCACAGATCTACTGATCCTACCACACACCACACCATCTGGAAGCTGCTGGCTTGGTAGAAGTTTGGAATGGGCTCATGAAGGCTTAGCTAAGATGCCAGCTGGGGATAATATACCATGGTGTTGGGACACTGGTCTTCAAAATGCAGTATAAGCATCAAGTCATTATCTGATGCTTGTGTCCCTGGTAGGTA
The DNA here is from genome assembly GCA_031878705.1 of Tapirus indicus. Classification (NCBI taxonomy): domain Eukaryota; kingdom Metazoa; phylum Chordata; class Mammalia; order Perissodactyla; family Tapiridae; genus Tapirus; species Tapirus indicus. Next base: position 119,035,956 of record CM062921.1, read on the forward strand.
GAATATACAGATCCAGGAAACAAAGTCACAATCATTCCTAGTGACCTACTTGGGGAATTTGTGTTTCCTGTTTCTGCAACTGTGGTTTCTACTAAAGATCCAGGTTTCTCAAGTGAATGGGAGGTGGGAGGAATGTCTATGCAAAGGAACATAGTCAGGATCTCACTAAATCTAAAATCATGTCTGTCACTTGGTCATTTTATACTCCCTGGCTCAATAGTCTAGCAAGCCAAAGAAATAATTTCTCTACTGGCAGGGATAATTGAACTTGATTATCCCGAGGAGGTAGGCTTACTTCTACAGAATAGGAACAGGAAGAAGTATGTCTGAAACTCAGGGGACAACTTGGGTCCCCTCCTGATGCTTCTAGATGTGAATGGGCAATTGCAACAACCATAGTCTGATGAGGACATGGAAACGAGAGGTTCAGACTCCTAAGGGATGAAGGTCTAGCTTATCCCACTGGGCGCACCACTTAGACCAGCAGAGAGCTTGGCAGAGGGTCAGGAGAATCTAGGTGGGGGGTCGAGGAGCCAGATGATGAATAGCAGAGTTACAGCCTTAGGATGAACTACAGTGGAAGGGGCTACGGCTTGTCTCACTAAATGCCTGTTATACTTTTCTTTTCCCCCTTGGAAATTGTGACCAGCCACCTTGAAAACTCAGTGACAAGACAAAGGCATGAGAGGATCTAAGTGATAATGGGTGGACTGTAGCAGATGCTATCCACTCACATACTCTTGGCTCTCACTGGTTCCACGCAGGCAAGCAGGCCCCCACTCTTGCCTGAGGGCTTCTCTGGCCACTGGAGTAAGCTTGGCTTGCAAAGAGACAGGACAAAAATCCCAAAGAGTTCATATCCTAGCGGGTAGCCCTCAACAAATGAAGGATGGGAGTTGGTTGATAAATGCCCAGCTTTCTTCTCCTTGAGTGGGATGTCTCTGAAGCATGTTCTCTACAGTTTCCCAAAGAATGCCCATGGAATAGAACCCCAGATACCCTTAGGTAGCCTCTCCTTAATGCACACTGTGTTGTCTGTCTTCCCTTTCCTGCATCACTTTCCCACTCCCTTCCTGGTGCTTCCTGGAGTTACCTCTCAAATAAGCCTCTTGCCCCCAAATCCTCATCTCAGGTCCAGCTTCCAAGTGAACCCAAACTCAGAGGGTGGCTGAACCAGGATATCAGTCCAGGTGGTTTGGTTCCAGAGTCCATGCCTTTAACCACTGCCCATGAATTCAAGAATTGTCCCATAAATATAAAGGATGCCAAAGAAGAGGAAAAGGATCCAAATATCTTCAAAGACAGTCTCAAAATCAAATTATTCCAACTTTACAAGCTCTATGGCTGAGTGTTAATTTTTTGCAGAATAGTACTTGTTTGGTATCAATCTCTGTGGGAGAGTCAGTGGACACTCACCTGGATGTCTCTTTTCTTTTCATTTCATTTCCAGTAAGATGTAAATCCATCTATTTAGCATTTTATTTATTTTTTCACATTTGAGAAAAATGTGATTGCGTGATAATCAAAGAGGAGCTTCCTACCCCTCAAAAAAAGAATGGCAGGCCTGTGAAGGAAAATTGTGTATATTCTTTAGTTGTTTCTACCAACCAGGTTAAATGTTGCCCCAGACAAAGAGCAAAAGTCTTGGCTTCCTCCACATTCAAAGCTTCATTAGGATCTTTGTCAATTATCTTCATCCTCAGAGGGAGGAAAAGAGATTATGAAGCAGCAGGAAAGCATCACATACCGTTATCTCTTTCAATAGGCCTGGGGAGGCTGCGGCATTTTTCCCCTTTGTCCACCCTCTGTCTTCTGTCCATCTCTTTCTGAAGCCTTGCAGTCCAATTTGGAGTCTGAACCGGGGTAAACAAAACCCACTCTGAATAGACAATGGCTCAGGAAGAAGTTTATGCTTTTCTTAGAGAAGGAGGCAATTGCCAGTGAGTTACTACATCCAGGGTTTGAGCTTAGTGGCCTGGACTAATGAGAACTGGCTAGACTGATTTGTGGAGATAGCCTGGTAGAGTGTAAAAACACAAAGCTACAATCATGGGTCTTTCTCTGGGTCACATCTTGATTATCTCCATAAACTATGTTGGCAGTAGAACGTAGAGCCCAGCTCTGGGATCTTGTTGCCTGGGTGCCTGGTTTGAGTCCCAGCTTCACCACTTACTTGGTATTACTTAAATTCTCTGTGATTCAGTGCCATCATCTGTAAAACAGGGACAATAATTATATCAGTCAGGGTCCCAGCAAGAGACAGAAGTATTCTCAAATTGAGGAGAGTTTAATAAAGAGAATACTTACCCAAATAGATAGGATGAGGGGAAACCAACAAGGGGCAGTGAAGCATCCCAGAGCTGGCAACATCAGGGAGCCAACACTGCCTAAAGGCCATGAGGTGTTACCAGAATGGAGAGTAATGACGGATTTGCCTGTAGGAGGGGGCTGTGCAACAGGAGCTGTGGCTTTCAGTGGAGGACCACTGCCACTGCCATTGCACAGACCTGATGTTATTATTCCCACTCCTGGATGTTGGTACCTCCTGCTGGAGCCCCCAATGGCTGAACCTAACTGGAATCCAGAAAGCAAAGGAGCCAGACTGGGGCCATTCATAAAAGCTAGCCTCCTGGGGAAGAGCAGAGTGGAGAAGGGCAGAGAATGGATGTGGAGGGGTAGACAGAGACGATCCAGCTCAATAATAGTAATAGAGGGTTATTGTGAGGATCAGACAAATTACTATATATAAATTGTTAGAGCAAGGCAGGCACATAGTAAGCACTATACAAGAGTCTGTTACTATTGTTATATCCCTCATATTTCTCTGCGACATTTAGCGTGCAGACTGATTGACCCATACCTTATGTGTCTAGCACCAGCCTAGCTCCTGCTGCCTGGAGAATCTCTCTGCCAAGGCCAAATGTCTGCTTCTCATCTCTGGGATGAGATGCTTTTGCCTGACAGTGTTGACCTCTACAACTGGGCTCTGCATTATCTCTGAGGCAAGGAGCTTTTGAATTGGGCTCAGGGAATGAGCCTCTGGTATGCTGGTCCCATCTGGATGGCCTTTCCTTCTCACCTTATAAAGTAAACCTCCTCCAGACAGTTAAACACAAGTTGACCACGTCTGGGCTGAGCAGAGAGTAAACCTGCACTTGCTTCCTCTCTCCCTATCAGTTAGGGATTAAGGGTCTCCTACAGGGAGTCCCACTCACTTCCACAATGGAATCTTGCCACTTATCTCCTTCAGAGTTCAATAATAAAGGAAATTGTTACCATCGATTGGGCATCTAATTATGGGCCAAATAGTATGTAAGAAGCTTTTACAAATTTTATGACATTTAATACTTACAACAACTCTGCCAAGTACTTGCATCCCCATTTTACAGGTGAGCAAACTGAGACTCAAAGGTTTCACCTACACAACAAGAAGTGACAGAGTTGAGATAAATCTGACTACAAAGGCCTTTCCACTACACTGTGATGTCGATGGATCCAACTTGAATCATGTATTCTCTTATAAACTTTTTCTACAGTCTCAAAATACATGTCAGCAGAGGAAATGGACTTTCTGTCCTTGAAAAGCTTGTCATATTGGTGGAAAACAAGATTCACACAAATGGAGCAGTTTGAAAATGGTCCATAAGTATATTGAATCGGGTGCTCAGCTGAGCACCACAAACTCTATGTGGAGTTTGTAATTGAGGGAGACTTCATGAGAAGCTGGGCTTTGAGGGGTAGGCATGCTCTGCAGAGAGAGGTAGGGAATGCCCACGGAAGGGAAAATCAATGGAGAAAGAGAAGGAAGAGAGAAACAAGCCCAGCCAGTGGAAGAGAAAACTGATCTAACTAGAGGAGGGAAGATTAGGGAGTAGCAGATAATGAGGAGGTTGAGGAAGTCCTTGAAAGCTATGAAGAAGATTTTAGACTCAATTTGGAAGCAAAAGGAATTCATGATAGTTGTGGAGGGGTAGTGTCAAATGAAAGAAGAGAGTTAGGAAAGTTTAGACTTTAGGAATAAAGAAAGGGACTGAGGGGAGAGAGATAAGAGAGGGAAAGTTGGAGCCAAACTTCAAAAGAAGAACAGGTCAGACTTGGAGAGCAAACAGAGCAGATGAGACAAGGATGACTCCATTTGTTTCCATTTTGCTCAATAAAGGGGACAGGGGGAACATATAGAGAGCTATCTATAAATCCAGTTCACTTAAACAACTTGACTGGAAGCTTCCTCCAAAGGAAATGAAAACTGCCTCTCTGATCAGAGAAGAAATATTTATCTTTTTTTTTCCCCCTGTGGAGAGAGTATACTTAGTTTTACCAAAAGCTCCTAGATCTCCCCTTCTGATAGTTTAGAGAAGGCTTTGAATAAATGTCTCTCAACTTACAGGTCCCCTCTGTCTGTCCTGAGCTGTGTGTGACTCCAGGGTTGGTGGGCTCAGGAGCCTGGGAGTGGGCAGAAGGAGGGTCCCTCCCCAACCTCCCAGTGGGGGAGGTGTGTCAAAGTGTTCTTGCTGGTCCAAAGGAGAAATCTAAACAAGTCCAATTTGTTGTCTTGCTAAATCTCAAGGAATTCAGAATACGTCCTTATTAACCAACCAGTCAAAGACTATTTACTTATTAAGCAAAAGTCCTTATCTCCTTGGACTCTGAAAAGTTTTTATACTCATGGCTTCCCTTGGCTCGTGTTCGTTAAAATATACACTTTTATTTTTGTTACGATGTCTAAGGAGTTCCAATAAACTGTTGTCACCAGTAAATTGTGAACTCCATTCTCTTTCCATGAAGATCTTGTATTTCCTTGACATTTAGCCCTTTGTGTAAATTTAGATGCTTCCCGGCAAAATTGATTAATTAATTAATTAAATTAAAAAGTAAACTTTGCTTCTCTGATCAGAGGAGCAGTTTTCATTTCCTTTTGGGAAGCCACAATTCAAGTTGTTAAATGCATTTGATTAATAGATGGCTCTTCTCCCTACCGGCTCCCCGCTTCCCCATTTATTGAGCACCAGATGAGAGCTAGACTTATGTATTCTTATAAGCCTTTTAAATACTTCTTTCTATTTCATATAAATTAAGGGGAACTGTTATTTTGAATTTGTGTGTGTGTGTTGGAGGCGCAGGTGGAGGAGTAGGAGTGGGGCAGAGGAATAGGAGGGGGAAGCAAAGTTTTCTCAGAACTGGATGGTGGTGGATGTGTGGCATCCGTCTTTGAAGGGACAAGTGCTCACTTTAAAATGGTTGCTCCCATCTAGCCTCTATCAAACTTTTGAAGAGGGCTTACAAGACCAGACGTAAAAAGGCATTTCCTGGTAAGCTGTCAGGAATACGATGTGTCTACAGACATGAATCACATCCCGTTTGTACATTCCATTTCACAACAGGAACATGAGACATACCCACCCAGTTCTTACCAGCTTCAGGGAGAAGGGGGATGTTGGCCTCCTGGGGAGTGTGGGCCTGAACGCCATGCTCATCTGTGTTGAGACAGAGCCCAGCACCAAGGTGAGAGAAGATTAGGTATCTGGTTGGTTTGATGGCATAGAGAGCCCAGTCAAGAAACTCGCAGCTCCATGGTGAAAGGGCAAATAAAAGAGAGAGCCGTGGGTGGATTTTCCCCATGGACTAGGACTTTTGAAAGCCACTGAGTCATTTGACTTGAGGAACATGCCCAGTTCTCTATAACACTTCTCTCAGAATTAGCCATCTATACTTCCCTTCACTCCTTTTCCAACAAGATGCCGCCATTTGCCTGTTTTACTTTGCATGATGGGTGGTGGAGCAGCTGCCTGTTTCAGCAGGAAATGAATAAAGAGCCCTTAACTGGACTGGAAACTTATCTCAGTTGCAAGTTCACTTTATGCTTCCTTCGTTTGTATAGCTTTGCACTGTGTTCCATTCAGATTTCTGATCCTTTGCTTCCTATCAACAAGTAGCTATTGTGTAAGCCTTTACCCCTGACTTACTGGTTGGGATACCTGACCCACCATTTTGGCAGGGTCTCCGGAACAGTGTACCTCCTACTACTGCTTGCCTACCTGTCCCTCTCTCCTTTTCTCCCTCCTTCCTTCATGCCTTTTTTTCTTTCCTTTCTTCTTCACATATATGTTTATTGAGCATGTAGTATGTGTCTGCTGTGAACAAGTGCTAGGGACACCAGAGCTTTAACAGAGAAGATGGACAGAGAAAAGTAATTATAATAAAGTAAAATTTAGGCAGCCATGAAAGACTTTAACTGAAAGTTCTTTAGGGCTGGAGTGTCTGTGTGAGACAGAGAGAGGGAGAGATGAGGCTGGAAAGGAAGACAGGGGACAGATTTTGTAAGTCATATTATGGAGGATGGCCTTTATCCCAAAGACCACCAGAAACTCTGAGAAGACAAATAATGGTTAATATCTACTGAGCAGTTACTACATACACTACACGCATTTTGCATGATTAATAGTCTCACATATCCTTTGGAGATGTGTATTATTTATTACCTTTGTTTTACAGATGAAGAAACTGAAGCTTAAAGAATGTATCAATCAGGATCCAAACAGGACAATAGAACCCCTCTAAGTATTTGAAACAAAGGAAATTTAATCCAGGGAACTGGTTACACAGGTGATGAAAGAGGTGAGAACTCAAGTAGCCATGGTGAAGCAACTGAGAGATCAGCAGCAGCAGGAAGCAAAGGGGAAAGGGTGATGTTGAAGCTCAGAGGCCAGTCACTGGAGAGAAACTGGAACCATAGGGGGCACCAATGAAAGCAGAGAAGGATATACAGCTGGCAAGTCCCTGCCCTCCACCCTCCAATATTCACCAGTGTCCTTATTGGCTGAATCCACTTGAAAGCCAGTTTCCTGGGAAACAGAGAAAAGCAAGGGAAGGACATTGCATTAGTGTGGGTCTCAACAGGAATTAGATGGCACACGAAAAGCAGGATAATTTGAGGAGGGTTTATTTACTAAGGGCTTATTACAAAAGTATATGAGAGGAATAGGGGATCCATGAGAGATAGTGCTAAGGATCCTGGGGCTAGCAGTAGAGCTGTGACCATCCCTAGGGCCAAAGGGACAGGGGAAAGAGAGGTTATTGGAACCTGGAAGGAAAGGGAGTATTGTAGAGCAGGCCATCTGGAAGAGTAGTGATGTTTTGTCAAGGGACACAGCCACAACCTCACAAGGAGAGAAAAGACCTTCTTCTCTTCCCTTTTTCTCAACAGTTCATGATCCCATTGGCCAAACCCAAAAAGAAGCCTGAGGACACAGGATCCCTGTCAAGGTAGTAGCATTTACAATTTCCATTTTAGAGACAAGAAACCAAAGCTTGGACTCTTCAGGTGACTTTTTCAAGGTCACGCACCCAATTTGTAGACCTGGAAATTGAATCTAGATACATGTGACTCCAAACTCATATTTGTTAACCACTATACTAGACTCTTTGTCTATAGGATAATTTCTTGTTTTTACCTTCAAATATGATATTTTAACTCTTTGCCCATCTACCTCATTACAGAGCCCAGTTTGCATAGAACTTCAGAAACTTCTACATCCATGACTACTTCCTGTTGTCTGGATCCTGCCCCCCAACATTACCTTGGTTCTCCCTGTCTTAGTCACTGAACATCTGTTCACTGTTTAACACCACTTGTATTACTAACATTTCCTGTGGAAACTGGACAGTTCTTTTTGGAATCAAGGATTTGGTACACACGAGTCATAGAGTTTCCAAGTATCCAACCAAATGCCATAATATAAAAGCATTGTCCTACCAGACACTACGTGTATACTGGCTAAAAACAATAGGTAGATTGGTTAACCTTAAGAAAGAATTCCAAAAATTGAAAACTTCATACTTGAAGGTGTTGTTGCATTAGTGAACTATTAGAAGCAGCACAACTGCCCAACAAAAAGGGAATTGCTAGTATGAGGGACACTCATCAAATACTATGTGGGGAGAGCTTTAAGCTTCCCCTTGCCCATTTCTGCATCTGATAGAGGTGTAGGGCATTTTCTGGAAGCATTTTTGGTATGAGAGAACAAAGAGCTTAAAACTCTTGTTCATACTTTTGGCCTTGGGTAGGTGGGGAATTAGGTAAACTGGTAGCTGTCTCCTCTTGGGAGGAATCCTGTCCTGGGAAAGCCCAGCCAGAAGCAAGCACAGCCCAAGGGAAGGAGTAAGTGGGTTGGGACAACTCTGCTGTGGGCCTGAAGGACTAGGCCTTTTGGGGTTATCTTTAGGTGTTTCTTTTCACCACAAGATTGGTGAGGCCTGAAGGATTGAGAAAAAGAGTGTGAAAAAGTGGCGAAGGACCCTTGGTTCTCTTTTAGTATAGTCTGAGAATGGAAGGCTCAAAACCGTCCTTATGACTCACACATGTCTAGCTCAGCTCATCCCAGATAGGGGTCTGAGGCCAAAGCCAAAGTCTAAGTATTCCTTAGCCCAGAGTGGCTCATCTCAGTACTTTCCTAGAGCAGGAGTTCTCAAGGGGTGATCCACAGACCCCGGGGTGGAGGGGGGGTGGGAGAGGGCTCTAGGACCTTTCAGGAGGTTTGCAAGGTCAAACCTTCTTCATAATAATACCAAGATGTTATTTGCATTTTTTACTGAATGGTGCAAAAACAATAATGAATTAAATGGCTGGCACCATGATATGAATTAAAGCATTGGCTTCATGGCTTAATACAATTTGGTATTGAAACTATATTTTGTATTTTTTTATCACTGCACACTCACGAATTTAAAAAAAAGAGTCAATTTCACATAAGAACATCTTTTTACTGTTCTGTGTGATGAATGGCAAGTATACAGAAAGCATTTCTGTGCAAGCCGAAGTAGGCTGGTTGTCATAAGGAAAAGCACTTGTGCAATTATTCAAGTTACAGGCTGAACTAAGTGCATCTTTCATGGAACACCGTTGTTACTTGACAGAATGACTGACAAATTATGGCTATTCAGATTTGAGTATTTGGCAGACATTTTTTTCAAAAATGAATAAAGTGAGTCTGTTAGTTCAAGGAAAACAACTGATACCATATATTGCTAATGATAAAAGTCAAGCTTTTAAGCAAAAAAAAAAAAAAGGTTTTTGGAAAACTTGTGTTTGCACTATAAGCTTGAGAGCTTCCCAATACTTAAAGACTTTTCTGATGAGCTTGTCAGCGACCAGGTGGCCCCAAGGAACTCAAGGGTGGGTTTGGAAGCATTTAACTGTTTTTCCAAATTGTTTTTTTCCCTTTTGCTATGTTAAGGAGATGCAACCACCAACCACCTTGAACCAGACCAAGCCTCACCACAAGAGCTACGCCAACGACCTTTGCCTTGTTTTTAATGCTAAGATCTCTCCAGGAGGAGCTTAGGCCTCATCACCATGACCTGCAGTGTGTGTGGAAGTGTGTTTTCCACCTGAGTCTGCACAAGTGAATACCTGCCTCTCCCTTTTGAATATTCATTCCCCATCTGAAATAAAAGGTCCTTACTTCTCTTTGGTTGGGGTGCTACAACTTTGGAAATGATTCCACATGGCCTCCTATTTACTGCAAATATACCTTACTTTGTGAGACAACCTCCACTGGTGTAGAGAATTAACTTGCCAGGAGGCGAACTCATTTGGTTCAGTGACAAGCTCAGTGGTGTTACCACACAATGGGCATGATTTGCTTGCTGTGAGACAAAAGCCAATCATCAAGAGGCAAGATGGTGGAAAAGAAAGGGTTTTATTACAGCTTGCTAGCAAGGGGGAAGATGGCTGACTAATGTCTCAAAGAACCATCTCACAGAACAAAGACTACAGGCTGGTTATATACAGGGCTGGTCTCTGGGTCAGGGAGGTGTCTGGTCTCAGGATGGGGGCATCCATCTGACCTCCAGATGGAGACATCTAGTCTCAGGGTGGGGTATCCATCTGGTCTTAGTCCCTGGCAGTCTTTTGTTTTACTTGATATGCAACAGAGACTGGAGCAACGCCTGATACCCTGATCTTGCAGTTGTCATTGATGATGCCTATGAGCATGGATTCTCTGCCTGGGGGTCATCACATTCCTAAGGAACACAAAAGAACAAAGTTATCATCTTATAGCTGCTGGGAGGGGCCACAAAACCCACAGAGCATGTCTGGGCTAGTTAATCAGAGGTCATTCAAAGTTACAATAGGATTTCTTTTCTACAATATACCTTCCCTTATGTCAACCTTATCTTGGGCCGGTATCAGTGGTGATATGAACAAATATGATTTTTAAAATACTTTATAATAAAGTGTGTCAACATTAGGAAGCTCTGTAAAACTCAGTGAACCAATATCTTCCCAATGACCAATGCATGATGTTTCAAAATCATGCAGGAGTAAAAGCTCCATTTTGAGTACAAGAGAGACTAATAGATTTTAATGTAACAGACATGAAAAGTTCATTGATATTGTTTCAGATTCTACACTACAACTAATCTTTAATAAACTCCCACCTGTCAAGTTTGGGGTTGTAACAAAGAAGAATATCCGTAATTATTTGAAAAGGCTGTTAAAATACTCCTCCCTTTTCCAATTACATATCTGTATGAAGCTGGATTTGCTTCATATACTCCAACCAAAACAGCATAATACAACAGATAGAATGCAGAAGCAGTTACGAGAGTCTAAATGTCTTTTATTAAACCAGACTTGGTTTGCAAATTTGCAAAAATGCAAAACAATGCCAGTCTTGTCACTAAATTTTCCTTTGTTTTGGAAGGGATAGCTACTTTTTCATAAAAATATGTTATTTATGATCACATGTAGTGGAATTATTATTTTTTAGTGAATATATAAATAAGTAATTTTTAGATTTCACAGTTTTAATTTCTACTCCAGTAAGTTTTGATACATACAACCCACACAAACACAAGCTCTTTGAGGTCCTCAATAATTTTTAAGAGTGTGAAGAGATCATGAAACCAAAGTTTTGAGAACTGCTGAGCTAAAGCACAGGGTGAGAATGAGATGGGGTGGTGGTGGCAGCAATGTATGGCTGGTTGACGTCTTAGGGATTCCCTCCTGTCCTTCCACACTGCTTATCTTCTCAAGAATATAATAAAGGCATTAATAACTAGCCATTGAAGATTTTAAAACTATTCCTTTATAAAGAATAAATATTTAAATGTAGAATGCAAACCTGTGTGTGGAATATGACTGTAACGACGCGGTAATGTGTGTACGTGTGGACAAGGACGGGAAGAGACTTTGAAAAATGAAAGCTGTAATGTAAGGATGTGGGATTATGACTGATGAAGTTTCTTTGATTTTTTATAATCATATTTTAATAATTTTAAAAAGTCAAGCTAAAAACATTCATATATACTACACCACCAATGTTTTAGGAGATTCAAAAGTAAGAATTCTCTGGGTTTTCCCCCACTTGGTTGTAAAAGCAAACTGTTAACTTGATGGGACCAGGAAAGTCCCCAAGCTGTTTTGCAGGAAGGAACTTTTCAGCTTTTGGACTGTCCTGAGTTCGATGGCTATGGGGACTGTATTTCTCTCCCACATCTTTTGCAAGAGGTGTGTGGATTGCACATGAGGCTCTTGGGGCTGAGAGTTGAGCTAAGCCTCTGAACGCAGCTCCTGGACAGGAAGCAGTTTGCACTTGGCTGTGTTTACAGCTCCCTGACCAGCTGTTCCACCGTGGCTGGGAGGAGAGCTGGACCACTTCCACCAACGGCGGTGAGCAAAGTTACCTGAAACTGGCTGTGAGTGAAATTTCCAGGGGCTGCAGGCTTCTATATACACAGAGTAAAGAACAGGAAGAGCAGGAAACACTGCAGGCCACCGAGCAAATGGCTGGCTGCCCTCTGGCAGTAATACCCCCTGGGGGCGTGGCTCTGAGATAGCAAACACCTTTTTCCAAGCCGGTAGGAACACCTGAGCGTTCTGTCTGGGTTAGGAGAAGCGGTTGCCTATGATGTATGCTTATAAAAATGACATACCTTTTCTTTCAATTCAACTATTTCATTCATTCATTCAACAAATTGAGTGCTTATTATGAGTTATCTGTTCTAGGGTCTAGGAATATAGGCGTGAACAAAACAGACAATAATCTTGCCCTCATGGACTTTACATTCTAGAGGAGAGACAGAAAAATCACTAAAATAATTAAGTAGAATGTACAGCATATTGGATGATGATGGGTGCCATAGAAAAAGATGAAGCAGGGGTGGGAAGAGGTGACCGTGTGAGACTCCTGGCGAAGCCTAGGGGTGAGGGAGGAAACCTCACCAAGAAGGTGAAGTCTGAGCAAAAGCCTATTCCAGGTTATTGTAGAAACGGAGATACAGATACAAATTCAAGAAGGAACTGCAACAGAAAGCACCCATTCTCCCATTTAATATTAATGTTTCATTCGTATCCTTTACACCATTTTCTACACACGTAAGGACACATACCATTTTTTCAAAGGTAGACGTGTACGTGCATGTACATGCATGGAGGTCTTATTTTCTCACTTTGCAGTACAGCCTTCCACGTTCGTTACTAGATCTGCACCATTATTCAACTGGTCCCAGAAGATGGGGAAGAGTGTATCATAATGGAGCCTGTGGTCTCACCCCAATTCTGCCACTTAGGTAAGCTCTCTGTGTCCCAATTTCTTCATTGGTAAGATAAAGATATAGGATTTAACTCCTCGGGTCATTTGAGAGGAATGAAATGATTTAACACACATAAAGCACTTGAAAAACACCTGGTACATAGTAAACATCTGATAGAAGCAAGTATGCTTGTGCCATTCCCGGGGCAGGATTCACATTCCGTGGGATACCATGCATCAGAGAGCAAGGCTGGGGCAGGTCAAGGAGGGCCTGTAGCCCCGGGAAGGAGTCTGGATTGAACTCGGATGCTGAAGGAAGCCACTGGAAGGCTTTAAACTGGAAAGTGGCTTGCTGCGATTCCTGCAGCTGTGTGGAGAATGGATGAGGTGACAATGCTGATAGCCAGGCCATCGCGAGGCTGTTTTCGTAACTTGGACAAGAGATGGAGGCTTAAACAAGGAGGGTAGCAGAGAATGTATTCAAGACACATTTTGAATATAGAGCAGGCAGTGTTTACAGGGCCCTGAGCAAAAGAGAAATAATCAGGGGCAGCTCCAGGGTGTGGGGATGGTGGGACCATTATTTGGATGGGCAAGGCCAGGAGCATACATTGGTGGTGGTGGGTGGATGGATCACTCTCTTTCGGCCGTGTTAACTCTGTTCTCATTGCCCTTCATTCTTATTGCCATCACCTTAGTTTACGTCTCTTCCCTTCAGGACCAGACTATGGCAATAATGTGAGCTCCACAGATATCCCTGATTCCAGTCCCTCCCTCTCAGTGCACTGACCTTCTGCTAATTCTCTCTTGTGGCTTTTCCCTTTCTTCCTTGAATCCTCCCATCCCCCAGCCCATCCTAAGTCTGGCCCACCTTTCAAAGCCAAATCCAAGTGCCACCTCCCTCACAAAGCTCTTTCCCTTCTGAATTTCGATACAAATTAGGTGCATTAACTCATTTGATTTTTAGTATGTTATTCACTTTTTTCTTTTAAAATTTTGTTAATTTTCCTCCACTATTCCCTGAACCCCTTCTGGTAGGACCCTAAAGATGAGGACAGCATGGGGCACAGCAGGTTGTGTGTTTTGGGGGGTTGAGTGGGGCAGGGTGGGTCTTGAGAAGTGTTCTTAGGGGACATGCAGTTCAAAGAGAAAAACTCCACACACCTCCCAGGAGCTCAGGGCTGGCTCTGCATAGCATCTGATTTATGCCAAATTCCACTGAGAGTGCCAGGCCCGCTTCCAAGGGACTAACATCATCTGGGTTTTTATTGCTGGTGAATGATTAGAGACCATTTTCTCTGGTATGTAAACTGTTCAGAGTTGGAGACGGCCAAGCAGCAGGCTGTGGGATAATTGGCCACCTGTCTTCATTTCCCACCTCTCTTATTGTGTCCTCAGTCAGGTCCCGCAGCTGAGTAGAGGCAGAGCCATCTCTGCTGAGCTTATTTTGGGCCATCTCTCTGCTCTCTTTAATTGGTTCTGGTGGCCTGCCCCTGCCTATTGATAAATTGATGTTCATCCTCCAGGGCCTAACGAAAGGTCTCCTCCTCATGGGCCTCTCCAGAGCCCAAAATTATTTTATTTGTCCCTTCTCTGGGTCAAACTAAGAATTAAGATTATGCATACCACCGTTAGAGATGATTGACATCTTGGCTCAAATCGATTTATCGTCTTGTTACTGGCACCATTCAGATCAGTGCAGTGGAGTCCCAGGTTCTTGGTCCACAGACACAAAAGAAATTGAGAGTGGACACACAGCAGACATTTTAGCAGGGGAAGATTTATTAGTAGAGCGAAAGTACACCCCTAAGGGTGGGGTGTGGGCAGGCTCGAGGTGAGCATCTGCACTGAAGTTGCCGTCAGCCGCCAGCCGGTGTCTTCAGAGATTGGATTTCCAGCCCCTGGGGGGCGGGGGCATCAAAACCACAATGCAAATGAGCATATAATGAAGCTAGGGGCTACCCTTGGTCAGGGTCGGGGTGGGGGTGGGGTTGCACTTCTGAAAAGCTGTTGTCTGGTAATTAGGACGCTGCACCTGGTGGAATGACCTTGGGTCGGGGGAGTGTCACACACTGAAGAACCGCTGCCCAGTAATGAGGACGTTGCACCCGGTGAAGTGGACTTGCTGCCAGCACACATCTAGCTTCCTGCCTACCTCACTATCAACCAGCTTATCACAGAGCAAGGTCCTGGGGGCCCTCCCCTCTCCCTTCTCTAAATTTCATTTACAGGTCCATCTTGGTGGAGGTGGTGAAGTGGTGCTGCAGAGGTGTGGGTCGCTGCCAGGGCCCTCTGGAATTCAGTGGGGAGCCGCAGGGGGGGAAGCCCTAGGGCAGCCTGGGGCATCGGGAAGAACCTGGACTTCTGGCAGAGCACCAGCTTTCACAACAGCCCTGCGATAGCCTGAATAATGGCCCCCAGACAGCCACATTTGAATCCCCAGAACTTGTGGATGTTACCTTAAAGGGCAAAAGGGATGTTGCAGATGTGATTAAATTAAGGATCTTGAGATGGAGGGATTATCCTGGACTATCCAGGTGGGCCCGAAATGTAATCAAAGTATCTTTATAAGAGGGAGGCAGAGGGACATTTAATACAGAAAAGAGGAAGACAATGGGATCACAGAGACAGCCGGGAGTGATGAGGCCACATGATGAGCCAAAGATTGCCAGCAGACACCGGAAGCTGGAAGAGGCAAGGATCAAATTCTCTCCTGGAGCCTTCAGACACCTTGATTTTAGCCCCGTAAGACTGGGTTCAGACTTCTGGTATCCAGAACTGTAGAAGAACAGATCTATGTTGTTTTGAGCCCCCGCCTCCGCTTGTGGTAAGTTGTTACAGCAGCTGGAGGAAATGAATATAGCTCCTCAACCCATCCTAATTCTGAGTCCTCTAAGGAGACCCCTGTTACCTAGGGGTCCAAAGTCATTCGAGATGTGGCCTGGGGGGTGCTTGGACTCAGCATGGACATCCCAGGCCCAACAAGGACTTTTGCTCTAGGACAGATTTCCTCTCCCAGAGGAGGCCCAGCCAGTTCACAATGGAACCTGGAGGGTGAGGCCGGAGCCTGATTTGTCCCAGGAGGGCTTTGGTTTATGACCTTACATCTGAGATGGCCATTTTCTCACCTGAGCTCCCTTCTCGTCTTCTGAGAACACAAGGAGGCACTTCTCAGAAAACCACCAGCTGGCCAAAAACAGCTGCATAATTTGTAGGATCCAGTACAAAACGAAAATGCAGAGCCCCTTCTTCCAAACTTATGAAGAATTTCAACATGGCGGCAGCAGAGCATTGACCAAGCTGGGGGCCTTCTGAGGATGGCCTGTGTGACTCATGAAGGGGCCTCCTGCCTTTGGCCTCTGTTCTTGCCTTAGATGAACTTCCACCTCTAACACCACTTTTCTTTCTGAACTCCATGAAACTTGTTTAGAAAAGCCATTTCTTTTTGGCTCCTTCTCTCTCTTGTGGAATGGGTTCTGATCTCCCAGTTGCCAAACCAAAAAGAGGACCTGCTTAAGGAGTGAAATGCAACTCTTTCAGAATCCTGCTGATAAATCCAATGTTTTCAAAATAAACAAGGACAGCTATAAAGATAGTTTATGGGCTCATTAAAAATCCCCAACCACAGCATAAGCCACAGGACGGAGAGCGTCATTTTGGAGAATTTTGTAATGCACAAGGGTGATCCTGCCCTCCCGCAGCTCCACGGTGGCCTGGGGGCCTCAGACAGGGCTGGGATGCTTCCCAGAGTAAGCAGGGGACTGGATGATCCCCAGAGGCTTTTATGGACAAACGGGACTCCTGGGGTTCCCGTGAAACCAAAAGATATAACATTTTAGATGGCTTTTGAGGGAAAAATAATTCTGCAATGGCTGGCCCTGAGCCTACTTCCCACTCCTTCTTCCCCAAATCTCATGCTGCCCTACTGGTAGATGGAGAGAAAAAGGAAGCAGGCCCCAGCCTGAGACCCTGTTCTTCAGGAGAACTGTCCAGATCAACCTAATTTTTATCTCACTGGTCCTCTGTGTCCTGATGCCTGAGCCCTCATGGACCCAGGACTCTCTTACATAGCACTTGCCTTTAGATAAGTTGTTCTACATCCCGGATTCCAGCATCCCAAACAGACTGTGAATGCCTGATGGGCTGGAAGATGAACTTTTGATTCTTTTTTGGTAAAATCCACCAATCAGAGGAGCTATTCGAAATCTGTTAGCCACCTGGCTGATTAATGGCCTCATGTGACAACTGCTTAGAAGTAACAGCTTAATTGGCCAATTTTACTTTTAGCTGTGATGAGAGGTGACCTGCAATGACCCAGAGATTGTAAGGTAAGCCTAGCTAGCTTACCTTAAGAGATTCAACGGTTCCTAGAATATTATAGCTGAAAGGGCCTCTTTTCCTGATGAGGAAAGTGTTCTAGAAAGTGGCAAGGATTTTCCTGGCCTGGGGAGGTTGTTCTACCTGCTAGCCTCTCCTCTGGTCCTTTCCTCTCTGTGAGGCTATGATGTCAGCACTGGACCTCCAGGCCCAGGACTACCTTTCCCAAGGAAGCCCAGTTTCCATTACAGCAAAAGGGGCACCAGCCTTCTCTGAGTTACAGGCCATCCCTACCCTGAATGTATGAGCTATTAGAGAAACCAGAAATTCCAGGAGAAGAAGGGAAGACGTTATGACATGCAGGATGAGCTCAGGGGCAGCACCTTGTGGAGGAAGTCCTTGGCCAGGCTGCCTGCCAAGAATACGCTCCCCTGTGACTATATGAGGTCACATAGTATGAGATTCCATCGATTGCAGATCCATTTGTGCAAAATTGGATTCTCTTTTGAAAGTACAAGTCCTCTGGGAGGGGGTAAAACGTCTCCATCAATCCTAGGTCAGAGACAAGGGGACTGAGCTCACTTTGCTTAGCTGGGATCAGGGGGTCCTGGAGAAGGGGATTTTGGAAGGGGATAGGGAGCAGAAGTGAAGGTGGGAATCTTCTATGGGGTAAGACCCATGTGGATGGGTGTCCTATTGAAGGTCTTAGCATAGCCTGAGAGAACTCGATACCCTGAGGCTCAGAGGCTGGGAGATGAATGGGTAAGAAATAAAATATTCATCTACTTCAAAAGTTGATCTTGGCTGGCCCAGCTCTCAGGCAAGGAAGAGGAAGCTCCTTGTAGCTGGAGTATTGTGGTCACTATTTAACCACTCTGACTGCAATTTCTTGTCCCTTCAATTCAGCTTGGTCACTCTGTCAATTTTACTCTCTTAAATGGTACTTCATGTCATTCCTCTGCTCAAGAATATACAATGGCTCCCTTTTACCAGTTGGACCAAGTTCATAATTCTGACTAGGTTTTTTTGTGTGTGTGTGTGAGGAAGACTGGCCATGAGCTAACATCCGTTGCCAATCCTCCTTTTTTTTTTGCTGAGGAAGACTGGCCCTGGGCTAACATCTGTGCCCATCTTCCTCTGCTTTATATGGGACGCTGCCACAGCATGGCTTGGCGAGCGGTGCGTCTGTCCACGCCTAGGATTCGAACCTGCGAACCCTGGGCCGCCTAAGCGGAGTATGCGAACTCAACCACTACGCCACCAGGCCAGCCCCCGGCTAGGTTTTCAAATAGTCTGACTCTTACTTACCTTAATTTTGAAACTCTTTTCAAAATATTGGTAGAATCTAAAAGTCAAGGTAAATTTCGTCTAAGGATTTCCACATTGTAAGGATGGCAACCCTGAGGAGGCGGTCATGTTCATAAGAAATGTACCACGATCTTAGTGTGCCTTAAAACTTTGACTGCTATAGGTGAATCATTTAAAAATCTTGGAGACTACTGGTTTTTAGAATGAGTTTGCCAAACATGAAGAATGTTTTTTTCAAAATATAATAAAAATGCAATCCATTTGAGCAGAAAAATTCTAGTTTTCTAGGTATTTTCTTTTCCTCCTCCATTATTTCTTCACAGCCTCATAGTAACCATGGATATTCTCCTTTTTTATAAATGAGGCTGAGGCCTCCCAGTGTATAGGGATAGGGAAGGGAGCAGAACCCAATTCTCTACAGTCGCGTGTCGCTTAACGATGGGGATATTCCAGGAAATGGGTCATTAGGTGATTTCGCCATTGTGGGAACATCATAGAGTGTACTTATACAAACCTAGATGGTATAGCCTGCTACTACCCTAGGCTATATGGTACTAATCTTATGGGACCACTGTTGTATATGCGATCCGTTGTTGACCAAAACATCTTTTATGTGGCTCATGACTGTGCTCTGATCCATGTCCTTTCCACTCTTTACAGAAGCACATGACAGTTGATAGTTCCTGACAGCATTGTCTATCTGTCCCTACAAGGTTCTGTTCTGTAATTAAAATGTGAGATGGAAAAGTCAGATCTGCTGGTCTTCAGGCAACAGCTCACTTCTGCCCAAGGCAGCACCTTGCCAGGTGCAGAGAAGGCACATGCCAGGTCTCACATTCATAAGTGGTTTTAGTGGCTGGTCTCAGCCCAAGTACTACCAGACAGAGCACCTCAAAGCCCCCAGAGCACATGATTGCTTTTGTTTCATTTTATGTCTCTGGGCTTCTAGTCAAGTTGTTCCTGTTCACCAAGCCACAAACTCCAGGCCTAGACTTTCCCCCCAAACACTTCTTTTATGAAACACAGAACAAACACCAATGAAGGCAACTCTTTCGAGAAAGTCCCTAAATCGCAAACTTAGAGCCAGTGAAGGGTGAAGGGAAAAGCGAAAGAGAAGAGGAAAAAAGAAAGGTAAATTGGAAGCGGGATCTAAGAATTTAAGTTTAATGCCAAGGAGCCTCTTAAAGAATCATGGCCCTTTGAGCCAGTGACACCCTTCTGATGAGTCAGCCACTCTTTGACCATAAAGGCAATATATTTTTGTGCATTAACTTTTTTAATCTGGTAAGGTGTCATTTACAAAATCAATGGTCCAGTGAACTCATGCTGAAAGTTAATTGAAAGTCCTCCCACAAGTGCTTAATTCCAGGATGGTGCATCTGTGTGGCAATTAAGGCCACTTGCTGAGAAACTGCGGCTGGCTTAAGTAGACACAGGCCTCCCAGCCTAGGGGGGACTGACCAGAGAGCATATGGAGAAGTAGCTGGCCACTGCCCTCAGATGAACCCACTGGCTGCTATTCCACCAGCACAGCTTCATTCTTTTGCACTTAGAAGGCCTTTCTGGTACTTTAAGAGCTCCAAATTAACATTCTTGCAACACTAAGAGGGCCAAATTTTACATGCATATTAAGTAGTGCCTATACTTGTAGTTTATATTTTAGGACCAGTGACTAGAAAGGGAGCCCAGGGTAGTGCCTGGGGGTGGGGAAGAAGTGGGAGCAACAAAGAGAAGGATAAAAAGAAGTTACAGAGCCAGCCCTGATGGCCTAGCGGTTAAAGTTTGGCACGCTCTGCTTCGGCGGGCCGGATTCGGTTCCCAGGTGCAGAACCATACCACTCGTCTGTCAGTAGCCTTGCTGTGGTGGTGGCTCACATAGAAGAACTTACAATTATACACAACTATGTACTGGGGCTTTGAGGGGTAAAAAGGAAGAAAAGGGAGGAAGATTGGCAACAGAGGTTAGCTTAGGGTGAATCTTCCTGTGCAAAAAAGAAAAAAACCCCCAATATTTAAAAAAAAAAACAGTTGCAGATGAGGATGAGAGAAGGAATGTGTGCTATCAATGCGCAGGAGGACCAGGAAAGAGGCCTCACCAGGAGGTCCTGCTATGGGGTCCTTTATTTGTGCTATGGAACCCCTGGGGCAGCCTGGTGAAGCCTATGGACCTTTTTTCAGAATAATTTTTTTTAATGCATAAAATAAAATTCATAGGATTACTAAGCAGACCACAGTTATGTTGAAATACAGCTATCAAAATGCTTAAAATATAAATTTGTGATATAATAATATGTGTGCTTTTTCACCAATGCATTAAATAAGATCTAGTGGCAGGTCTGTTAATTATCTTATTTTAGAGGTAGTGTTGTTAATAAATGCTATTTCAAGATGTCTTCACCAACTATCACTTGACATGAAAATATCTTTGATTTTTACTGGTAAAAAACTTGTAGGGAATTCTATGAGATCTGTGGCTTGTCGCCAACCTTTGTAATTGAAGGAAATGCTAAATATCCATTTGAGGTTAAGGAAAATAAAGTTGTAATTTTTTTCCATCCAACTTCATGAGCATGCTGAATTCTCACTATGGAACACTTATGGGTCTGTCAGCCCCCAGATAGAGAAACTCTCTGCAGAGGTTCGAAATTACTTGGGCAAACCCAAGGAGGAGAAAAAGGATTAGGTCTTTAGACCGTGTAAATCACACAGGAGCTGGGCTACTGTTTGCTAATTGCTGTAGATGGAAAGCTTAGGCAGAGGTTCCTCATTTAATTTCTTATGCTGGCTTTATAAAAATCATTATTTAAAGTTCATTAAAATGTGCCTATGAATTGCACACAGCTGAATTCACTAAAAGTATGGCTAATTAAGAAGCTGCCAAAGAAGAGGAATGAGGGTTGTCATTGGCGCGTCTGTATGGTGTTCAGGTGAAGAGCTCCTTAAGTGGGTCTCCATGAGCTCATCTCCAGCCGCCTTGGAGATGGATGTTCGGTTGTGTGGATGTTGGCAGCCTTCCGAGAGCGTTTCATCAGGACGTTGCTTCCCTGTGAATGTGGAGGGAGCTGGTAGCCAAACAACCTCAGAGGGCAAAAGTCTTGTGCTGGGGCAGTTTTCTTCTCACATTGCTTTTGCTCCCTTTGTTTTGGGTTCTTCCAAAGCTTTAAATAATTCCTCAAGTCAGCCCTGCGAAATGCCTGACTCCACATGCCTATAAGTGGAAGCCGGGAGGGCGCGGAGCCAGGTAGAGTTCTGCCGGGTGCAGAAGCCCTGAAGTCAACAACCGGTGCTCCATAGTTGCCTAGGTAACTTCCTCCTGCTGACAACACTGGTGGCAGCAAAGGGGCTGGAGAGAACAGACACACTGCTTCCCTTTAAGAAAACTCCAAAAGCTATTGAGTTGTATGAGTTCCTTATCTATTTTGGTTATTAACCCCTTATTGAGTATGTGGTTTGCAAATATTTTCTCCCCTTCCATAGATTGCCTTTTCATTTTGTTGATCATTTCCTTTGCTGTGCAGAAGCTTTTTAGTTTGATGTAGTCCCACTTGTTGATTTTTACTTTTGTTGCTTGTGCTTTAGGTGTCATATCCAAAAAATCATCGCCAAGACCAGTGTCAAAGAGCTTTTTCACTATGTTTTCTTCTAGGAGTTTTATGGTCTCAGGTCTTACATTTAAGTCTTTAAACCATTTTGAGCTAATCTTTGTGAGAGATGTGAGATAGGGGTCTAGTTTCGTTCTTTTGCATGTGGCTGTCCAGTTTTCCCAGCACCATTATTGAAGAGGCTATATTTTCTCCATTGAGTACTCTTGGCTCCCTTGTCAAATATTAGTTGACCATATATGCCAGGATTTATTTCTGGGATCTCCATCCTGTTCCACTGAACTACTTGCCTGTTTTTATGACAGTACCAAACTGTTTTGATTACTATCACTTTGAAATATAGTTTGAAATCAGGAAGTGTGATGCCTCCAGCTTTGTTCTCTCTCAGGATTGCTCTGGCTATTTGGGGTCTTTGTGGTTCCATAACTACTGTTCCCATGAACTATAATAAAATCTAACATTTGATTGGCTGCTCATAAAAGGTCAAGCAGCATTCTAGGTTTTTATATATCACCTTATTTAATCCTTTATTTAACATCTAATAGATATTATTATCCCTACTTTATAGATAAAGGAAAATGTACATAATTGCCAAAGAGAAGGAGCTGGAACTTAAACCTAGGTAGTCAGGGTTAGTGTATTACGGAAGTATTATTATGTTTATACAACAACCCTCCTTTCTTTAAGTAAAGAGCAGTGTTCCCTGTACTTTTAAAAGCTTGTTTATAGATCGTGAATGATTAGAAAGGCTGAATATAAAGAAACTTAAAGTTAAAATTTTAAGAAGGATTGGGCTCCAAACCTGAAGGAAGTTGCTTGAGAAGACAATGTGATGTTCAAACTCATTTGCATTTGACTTTTCAAGCAAAACCCCATTAAATTTACCTCGGGGAAACTGATTAACAATCCTTTTTCTCACTGCCAGGAAGCACTCAGCATTAAATGGTTTATTTAATAAAAAGACACTTTTTATTCAATAACAGGATGAGCAGCTAAGTTCAGTTTGAATCTATTTTTTAAGTTTTCTCAGCGATTCTCAAACCACTTTTAAAATCCCAGAGCAGACACAAACTGAGGCACGACATCGTTTTTTATCACCTCCGTCGTCATTGTCATTATCAGGAGATGCAGTGTCCCTGGAGCCCCATGACATCTCCTCCTTTACTGCAGCTGTTTGGTTAATTGGTCTAGGGCGTGACCAGCTAAGTGGTCTGTTGCATCGGGCAAAGAGCACTGGGTTTGAGACCTGGAACTGCTGAGTGACCTTGGAGAAACCACTTACTAACCTCTGACTCTCATTTTTCTCCAGTTGTAAAATGAGACCAGCACCTCCTATTTCACAAGGTCCTTGTGAGAATGATCTATGGGAAGCACTTGTCTCTGCACAAATGTCCTATAGTATTGAATATCCTGGTGAGGCCTGTAGAGCATTGCTCCTTGTGGAAAGAACTTCCACAAATTCTGTCCCCAGAGAGGCACACCACAGGCTGCCAAGACACAGGCTGTCCTGCTCCTCTCTTACCAGCAGAGTCACCCAGCATTCAGCATCAGCATATGCAGATTCATGTTATTTATCTTGTTAAAATCTGCACTATTAGATGGCAAGTACCTTTGGGGCAGAAGCTTTGCCTAAGTCATTTTTTGTCCCTACTGCCTCTAATGCTCCTGTAAGCAAAAAGCACGCAGAAAACATAGGCAGCTGTTAACATTTATTGAGCACAAACCATGTGCCAGGAGCTGTTCCAAGCACTCCACATTGATTAATGCACATGATCTTCACAACAAGCCTTCGAAGCGAGGACTATTATTCTCCCTATTTTATAGGTCAGGAGACAGAGACAAAGAAAGGGAAGAAACTCACACAAGGTGAGGGTGGGGCTCACATACACTCACAGATGCTGTGACTGAGAGCCTGGGGTCGAAACTGCTGTGTTGCTTTTTAATGCATGTTCAAGATGAGTACCAGCAGGTTGGCGAGAAGAGAGGGCTTCTGCAGCCCCCCAACCACACCTACACCCCTTTTCCCTTCTGTACTGGGTTGAATAGTGCCCCCCACCTCCACCCCAATTTACATCCATCCAGAACCTCAGGATGGAAAAGGGGTCTATTTGGAAATAGGGTCTTTGTGGATGTAATTAGTTAAGATGAGGTCATACTGGGTTAGGGTGGACCCTAAATCCAATACGTCTTGAGTCCTCATAAGAAGAGGGAAATTTGGACACAGACACATGGGAGAGAAGGCCATGTGTAGAACAGGGACAGAGATTGGAGCAATGCCTCTACAAGCCGAGGAATGCCAAGGATTGCCAACAAACCAGCAGGAGCTGGGAGAGAGGCATGGAATTGATTCTCCCTCAGAGCCCCCAGAAGGAGTCAACCTTGCTGACATCTTGAGTTCAGACTTGTGGCCTCTGGAACTGGAAGAATAGATTTCTGTTGTTTTAAGACACCTAGTCTGTGATACTTTACCGCAGCCCTAAGAAACCAATACACCTTCTCTCTCCCTGTTCTCTGTTTTCCAGTGAAGTGAAGGAAAGCATTGCACAGATGACTCAAAAACCTAAGAATCTGAGGCTTTGGGGGGTTTGGTTTTGCATTAGCTCATTTCCTTTTTCTCTGATTAAACCTCATAGAAAAAACAGCCCACTCAGATTAGGAAAGAGTGAGATTGTCCCCTGGGCCATTATCTCTTGGTAAAGTAAAACCAATCCCAATAGGTGGGCTGCTTGAACAGCCCATCCTCATCAATCAGCCAGTAATGCTGCAAAGTGCAAACGTGCACTTCCTTCAGCCTCTTTTTTGGGGGGAGGGGAACTGGAGGGGGTCATTTCAGCCTAAGAATTTGAATTGGTCTGTGAAAAAAGAGAGAAGTATAATTTCAAATGTCTGTTCTGATGAGTAGGAGTGGAGTCCTGGATCAAATAGCCTGTTCAGGAAAGCAGTTGACGGTTAGCAAAGTTACACGCTGGAGTCTAGGCTTAGGAAGAGGCTGGAGGTTGCTTGATTTCTTGGCATGACTGAGAATAAGAAATTTTGCTTAGAGGTTGCTGAGTGGCAGGTAAAGAGGAGCACAGTGAGATGGGAGAGGTCCAGACTCTACCCAGAGAGGACACCCTGCAGAAGCCTTTGGTTGGTGAGCTTGACTAAGGGTCTTTTACGAAGGAGCACACCTGGTATTTGATTTTAAATTGTGCTGTGTGAGACTATGATGTAACTGCCCACTCTGGTTGCATCAAACCTTCAGAAAAATTTCCTAAATACACAATCCTGTAATGGTTGTCCTTCAGGGAAAGAAGGAAGTGTCCTCAGAGGCGTGGTGGGAGATGTTATACAGAAAAGAGATGCACAGGAAGGGAAATATGGAAGAGAGAGTAGAATTCAGAGGAACCAGGAACCATAACCTTTCCTACCACCTATGCATCCCCATCTCTTCCCACTGTTTGTGGGCTTGGAGTTTAAGTTCATCTCAAATAAATCCTAAAGGGTGCTGGAAGCCAGTAAGCTAGGGGACTTGAAAAGCCACTATCAGGCTGCTGACATCTATGTCTCATCTGTCCTGAGGGCTAACTATGGGAAAGGCACCCTGGTCATGAAGCTTATAGAACCTAACCCCGTCCTCAAAGAGCTTACAATACTGAGAGGCAAAACAAAGACCAACTATAATAGGAATGCCTTCGTAGGAGAACAAACAGAAAGAAAGAAAAAAGAAAAGAAAAGAGGAGACAAAGAGCACTTCTGGCCAGAGGGATGGAGGAAGCAAAGTGAGATACATAAAATTCCAACAGTAGAATAGAGGGGCGTGTGTGCGCGCGTGTGTGGCATCTTCCAGGCAGGCCACAGAGGGCACTGTTCACACAGGCTATAATGTGAACAGTACCCCCTGGAGCTGTGCCATGGGCAGCTCTCTTCCAGGTGTAGTTCATAGGACTAATCAAAAGGTGTGGAGGGAGCTACCTGAGGGAGCATACGTCTTATTCCTCTGGGTAAAGGGGTGAAGGAGCAGTGAAGTCGTGAGCTGGTAACTTGAAGAGCATGAAAAGTGTCTTTGAGAAAAAGATGGGGACAATACAAATAAAAGCCAATATAAAGCAACCCAGAATGTGGGGGATGTAGGAGGAACTCTGACAGACCTGCAGTGGGGAGAAAAGGATCAGGACTTGAGCATTTCCTAGAGGGGTCCTTAGGGTCTGTACTAATTTCCCATGGCTGCTCTAAAAAATTGCCACAAACTTAGTGGCTTAAACAACAGAAACTTGTTCTTTCACTGTTCTGGAGGCCAGAAGTCCAAAATCAGTTTCCCTGGGCCGAAATCAAGGTATCGGCAGGGTCATGCTCCCTCCAGAAGCTTTAAGGGGGAATCCATTCCTTGTCTCTTATGACTTCTGGTGACTGGCAGCATTTCTTGGCTTGGGGCCACATCACTCTAGTCTCTGCCTCCGTAGTCACATTGCCTCCTCCTCTTCTGTCTGCGTGTAGTAAAATCTCCCTCTATGTCCCTCTTAGAAGGATACTTGTGATTGCACTTAAGGCCCACGTAGATAATCCAGAACAATGTCACCACCTCAACATCCTTAACATAACTACACCTGCAAAGATCCTTTCTTTGTCATGTACATTAACATTCACAGGTTCCAGGGATTAGGACCTGATATCTTTGGGGGCCATTATTAAGGCTATTAGAGGGTCTTTTGAGGCAGGAAGAGCAGAAAAGTGAAAGCCACGGAAAGGAGCTAGAAGGGGCACTTGCACTTGGGAGCTGGGCTGATGGGAAGCCACTGGAAACAAAATGTTCACAAAGGGGGCAGGTAGGCCAGACTGCACAGGCCAGGCTCCTGGGCACCTGGAATTGTGGTCATCCTACCTTTTCTGAATTTCTCGAAGAGCTGTTTTCTTTAAATTCCTTGCCAGTTTCACAAGGCACATTTATGCAAAATGGAGAGGAAGATGCAGAAAAAGCAGCCCTCTTTGGTCATGAATTTGAAAGGCTTAGCTACAAATGTAGTGTGAAATTGTCTGAAATTCCTGGCAGCAGACATGAGTCACATATTACTGTCTGACATTTACAGAACATTCTTCACAGCAGCTTCTAGACTTTGTTAAGAGAGATACTGAATTTGTTGGATGACAGAATCAGTATCCAAAGACCTTTTTGTTAGAGCGATGGGTCAAATCCAAGAAGATGAAATGTTATAGGCATAAATTAAAGGCCCTGTACTTGGCCCACAGAGCCAACTGAACAAATTCTACAAGAAGGAGGAGACTTGGTTGAATAGCAGCACACATAAATACTTGTTATTAAAAAAGAACGCATACTGAATCAAGAAAATGTGATGAGAGGGCCTTAAAAAATGTAGTGTCTATATACCAATGTGATCTTGAGTTGCATTAATAGAAAAATAGAATCTAAAACAGGGAAGGTAATTCCAAAATTGGCAAAGGGAGAACAAATTAACTGAATATACAAATCAAATGCATTTGGAGCATGTTACCAAATCTGGGGTTAACACTGTTTCTGGAAACACATATGCAGTCAGATATTGGCTTTAAGCAGCTGGCTTCCAAGAGGAATAATATTGGTGGGAAATTGAGAATGAAATGGAATATATGGGTAGATTCAGGGTAGACTGGGGAAGAAGATATTCGAAAGAGGATAATATCTTATACTGATCTTTAAAACTCACCAGAGTTGTTCAAATATTTTTACAGTAAATATATGTTACTTTTGTAACTAAAACTAGGTTGACTTAAATTAAAACAAGAGAATGAATAGTTGGGTTCTATGCTACACTGGTCAAACCATACTGGAAGCATGAATTTAGTGGGTGCCAAGCAGAAAAATTGGAGGACATTTGTAGAAGAATGGCTAATATTGTGCAAGTTTTCAAAACCACATGATGAAGACTGTGGAAAGGATTGGTGATGTTTATCTTGGGAGGAGAAAGCTTTTCAATTATTGGAATGGCCACTTTTTGGAAGAAAAAGTTCACTTATTCTGGATGACCCAAGCAATACAGAGAACTTTAAAATTAAATTATAAAGGATAATTTAAAGAATAAACTTTCTAATAGTTTCTTGGAAAATAGTGTCCCCATTTATTTAGGTATAACATTGAAACTTTGATCACCGGAGAGGTGGTTAGGTTACATTAACCTTGAAGTGACTCTGTAATCTAAAGTACTATGGCCGATACTGTTGAGTGTCTACCCACAGCCGTACTCCATTCTTCTTCAGGCAGCATGTTCAGGGAAGAAAGGCCCTTCTCCCAACTCAGGGGGTGGGAGAGGGAGGAGGATACACCCTGATTGGTCTCAGTCAAGTATGTAATCCTAATTCCCTTTCCCAGTTATTAGCTTAGCGTCGGGTGTATGACTAGTTGTGGCCAATAAGATATATGGGGAAGAGAGCTGGAGTAATTTCAGAGAAAGATTTTTCTACCTGATAAAGATAAGGAGCGTAAGAAGGTCTGCCTCTTTTTGCTGCCTTTAATGCGATTATGCAAGAACAGGCCACTTAGAAGTGCAATAGCTGTCTCACCACCATGTAGACCAAGGCCAGTGTCTGTGATGGACATTGTTGAGCCCCTCATCAAACCCGAATCACCATTCGCTGATTAGATATTTTATGAGATAATTAAAGATCCTTATTTCTTAAGCCACTGTTAGTTGGCCATTCTGTCCCTGCAGTCAGATGCATGCTAGCCCAATCAAACCCTAGGGGTCTAAGAAAACCATTAAGTTTGGGGTGGCATGATATATTTAATATAACACACATCTTCCTGAAACTATAGATGTAAATCAAGTTGCTGTAAGTGGAATATTATTTTAAGTGCACAAATGGAATTATTATGCAGACAGCGTCTTCAATATTGGGTTCCATTCTAGGTCCTACATTTAAGGAGGAAGCTGGAAGTTTCCTGGAGGAAAACAACCAAGATGTTGGGAAATCTGGAGCTTATGTGAAAAAGACTCTAGAAAAGGTTAGCCTGAAAAATGAAACCTGGTTTTTGGTGGTTCATGGGGAAAAGGGGTGATATCTGAAGATTTTTCATACAGAACAAAGCTTAAACGTGTTTTCTATACCACCTAAGGCAGAACTAGGTCCAGTGGTAGAAAGTACAGGGAGGCAAATTCCAGTTTGTTGTAAGGAAGACCTTTCTAAGAACTAGAGTGCCCAGCAATAAACTGGGAGAACTTATGATGTGGTGGGGCCCCAGTGAGTGTTCAAGCAGAAGCTGGTCACCATGTTGTTCAAGGGGAATTCCTGCCTTCAGTAGGCACTGAGCTAGATGATTCTGAAAAGTGCTTAGAAATAGAGTGCTCTTCATTAGAACTATTCTACAAATGAGCTTAGCCTTAGTGAGGAGGATTGATGTGTCCAGACTCCACAGCCAGCTAGAAGCTGAGATGGGGCTGGGATGTGGGTGAGGCTCAAGGCTGGAATGATGTTGTAAATCTTTGTGGATGCAGGACAGGCTCTTTGAGCATACCAGGGACTTTAGAGTTTGTAGAGTTTGGGCTTTTCACTTTGTTTCAGAAACCAGAGATAGCCAGACTCCTGAGCTCTGTAGACTTGTGATGGGAATTCTGGAAGTTGCCCCTGAAAGGCTTCAGGCCATCGTAAAGAAAGATGCTTAAGCATTAAGAAATGGGGTGATGTCAAAACATGACACCACTGACATCGATCAGTCAAAAGGAACTCTGGTGTGTATGCCATTCTGGGGTCTCAGCCCCTGAATCAGCCCTGCCAAGGTCTTGTGGACCCAGAAGTAGAGAAAGGTCCTTCTGGTGCCTCTCATAGGACACTACCTCCTCCTCAGTTGAGTCAAGCCTAGCTGCAGAGGGGGCTTAAAGAGGCTCCAGGAGGCCACATTGGTGCAAGTTGGAGTGTCCAAGAAATAGACCCTGAGCCTCTGCGTTTGCGTGGAGGTTTGTTGGAGAGTGCTTTGGGAACAGCTTCTGTTGGGGGCGGACGAGAGGAGTCACAGGGGGCAAAGGGAGAAATTGAGCTGCGATGCAGTTGTGACAGAGGCCTCAGCTGGTCCTACAGGGAGCTCTAGAGCTGGGGTGGCCCCACAGAGCTGTCCCAACTGAGGCTGGGGGATGGGGCTGCATATCCTATATTGACCAGTCTGGATGCAGGCTGCCCCCAGAGGAGAGACACATCCTTTGGCAGAAGGCAATTCCTGAAGAGGGACTTGGCTGTGAGGTATCAGTAACCAACAGTCCCTGAAGTTGGGGGATTAAGTGCATGGGTCCTGAAGGAGGCAGCTGGGCAGCACGTCATGGTGTTGCCAGAGAGAACCACTCCCTCTTCCAGCTGAATGCTATGGCAGGCTGCCATGCAAAACACTTCTGTTTCCTCTGGGGGGAACACTTCTGGCATATGATGAGGTCCCTAAATTAATGCTTCAAAGCACAAACTCTTTCTGGGGAAGGAAGAGGAGACGTAAGAGGGCTTCTGGCAGGACTAGTTTCTTTCCCCTGTGCTCTGAGCAGCTCTGCCGATGCCCAAGCAGGTACCCGCCAAAGTGGTGAATGCAAATGCTTCATCCAAACTGTCCACCACGGGACCTCAAAGGAGCACCAGGCCAGTGGCAGCGGCTGTGAGAGGGGGACACTGTAAAGCAAACATCCACGTGTTATCAAAGCTGGTCAAGGTTTGAGTCATGGATTTTGAAAACTTGGTGATCCTCAGCCAAAAGATGTGCGTCAGATCTAATGACACACCCAGGGTCAACATCCTCTGGGAGAGAAGGAACCCAAATTAGGACGTTCTTGGTTTCCTCGACTAGGTGGGATGCGTAATGGCCAGGATATGGCCTCAAGGCCGCTTCAGGCTTCATGGAGCCTCTCTCTCAGCCGACTCCAGTCGGCCTGACACAATTTAGCACTGAACTGCACATAGCCCTGTATTGTCTCTTAACTATATTGTTGGAATTGTGCCCCTTTCTCATCTGTAAACTCCGTGCTACCCGAGGTGTACCTCAGGCTTCTTTGCATCTGCCCAGCACTTAACACCACTTAGAAGACTGATTTCAAACTCTGTTAGCAGACTTTCTGTTTCCATATGCCCTCCCTCCCACACAGGGTAGCTATTATTAGTTATAAGGAAACAAATTTCATTTTCTTTAAGTAGAGTGATGGGAAAATAAGCACAAAATTCCCCCAGATCTTTTCTGAGGACAAGCTACTAGAACCGAGGGGAAACGGAGGGTCCTGTCATCAAGGCACAGGACTTTTTTAGGGAGGGAGAGGCTGTGGTTTGTCAGCCTCATATTCCCCTGGGCCTTGGGGACCAGGGCAGAGATAAGAGCCAGAGTCACTCACCTAGTGACATAAACCCACTTTCTTGGTGTTCACTGTGGCACCACACAGCTCCATGAGGTAAGGACTATTAGTTTCATTTTACAGATGAGTAAACAGAGGCACAGAGAACCTGAGGTTATGTAGCTGGTGAGGCTTGAACTGGGGCTGGCACATGGCCCCCAAGCTGTGCTCAGAGCCACTGCCCTACACTGTGGGATGGGACCACTTGCAAGTGACCTGATGGGGTAATGGGTGTAGTTCCTGGGCTGTTGGCAGAACTACCAGCAGAGAGGCAGCAAGGGCAGTGGGAAGGAAGGTGCCAGACAGCCCTGAGACTTATTCCTTGGAGTAAGTGAAACCAGTGTATGAAATGAGCACAATTTGAAAGGGAACAAGAAAAAGCAACTTAATTCCTTCTTATCCTCGGGAAACTTGAATAATGTGTTCCCTGCCCCTGGAGGAAATCTCGGGCAGTACTCGTTGCTGTTCCAGAAAATTTTAGGTAACAAAAAGTGAAGTCTGGTCTAATATCTAAACTCTAAATTTCACCTAGTTTAGAACTCCCTCTCTTCCCCCGATGTGTTAGTGACCCGTGGCTGCTGTAACAAATCACCACAAATCTGGTGGCTTAAAGCAACAGAAATTTACAAGAAATTTACTTTCTTGTAGTTCTGGGGGCGAGAAGTATGAAGTCAAGGTGTCAGCAGGGTCACGCTCCCTTTGAAGCCTCTAGGGGAGGATCTTTCCTTGCCTCTTCCAACTTCCTGTGGTTCCGGACATTCCTTGGCTTGTGGCTGTATTACTCCAATCTCTGTCTCCATCTTCATGTGACCTTCTCTTCCTCTCCCTGCGTCTCTTCTCTGTGTGCCTCTTATAAGGGCACTTGTCTTTGGATTCAGGGACCACCCAGATAATCTAGGAGACTTAATTACATCTGCAAAGACCTCTTTTACAAACAAGGTCACATTCATAGGTTCTGGGGGTCAAGATGTGGATGTGTATTTATGGGGGCCACCATTCAACCCTTGTTGGGCCTACTTTTAGTTTGGAAAGCCTGCCATAGAAGGGGTGTGTGTGTGTGTGTGTGTGTGTGTGTGTGTATGTGTTTGGGGTGAATTTTATCTTTCTTTTCTCTCCCCGCCTCTCTCCTAGTTCCCAGCCCCAGCTTGCACCTTCTGCATGGACTGGCACAGGAGTAGGGTGCAGAGAAAGGGGGCAGGCAGGCCGAGATGGACAGGACCAGTGCCTGTGCATTCTGAGGCCAATGCCTTTGCTCATGGTAGATGTTGGAGGTTGACCTTTCTTACATAGAACACTTTTGTGGATTATTACCAACCCCCCAACTCCACAGGTTCAACAGCTGGCCTATGGGAAATACACACGTAGCCTGGTCCACATCATTCTGGAAATGCTGGTATTCCCAGTGTAACTACCAGCTGTGCCCACTGGCAGGAACACCACCAGACAAAACCTATAGATTTTCCAGGTAGGAATCAGATTTTAGTGCCCGTGTCCCTCAAACAACAAGGGGCAGCTGCCAAGGCTCTGTGAGGGGTTCTCCTGGAGCTCCCTCCCACCTGGCTTTAGGTATGCAGGAGCATCCCTCTCCTCCTCCACGGGGGAGGAAAATGTACAGCATATTGACAGCTTCAGTAAAAGTCCTCTCTACCGGCTCTTCAGCCTCTGAGGGAAGTCTTTGCTGTCTCTCTCGTGGCCTGGAAATGGCTGTTGGGTGTCATGGTGCTGACAGATTTGGCCTCATATTTGCTCAGCATGTCCTGAATAGACTGTTCAACAGCTCCCTTTAAGATATGGGCATAAATGGCACCTGGTTTATTGTTCTCAGCTTTTGGAACCACTGCCCTGCACTCCCAGACATCAGAAAGATCTTATTTTGACACTATGTTCTATAAGTTAGTGGGGGCTATTTCCTGTTCTCTCATATTGGATTTACACAAAGGAGGAAGAGTATGATAAATCATTTAGATATGACAAAGTGGCACATATATTTCCACCTTGGTTACTGGATTAGTCAACTCTGGGCTGCTACAACAGAATACCATAGGCTGCGTGGCTTAAACCACAGACATTGATTTCTCACAGTTCTGGAGGCCAGAAGTCCCAGATGAACGTGCCAGCAGATTCTGCTCCTGGGGAGGCCTCTTTCTGGCTTGCAGACAGCCACCTTCTCACTGTGTCTCACGTGGTGGAGAGAGAGAGAGAGAGAGCTCTGTTGTCTCTTCCTCTTCCTTTAAAAGGCACTAATCCCATCATGGGGGTCCCAACCTCATGACCTCATCTAAACCTAGTTGCCTCCCAAAGGCCCCATCTCCAAATACCATCACATTGGGGGTTAAGGCTTCAACATATGAGTTTGGGGGGACACAAGCATTTGGTCCATAACAGTAACTTTATATTATAACATAGTTATGGACAAATGTGAGAACAACAGCAACACTAGAAATGGAGATTTACTCAGTAAATGTCTCTTGTCTGTCTGCAGGTGCAGGGGGTGGGAGGCTGGCAGTTGGGATTTGAGAAGAAAAGGACACAAAGATGAACGAGATGCTATCCTTGCACCCAAGGCTTTCCTGCTCTGGCTTTCATCATTCTGAAAACCCATTAGAGGTTTGCTCCGACATCAAAGCTTTTGTGTGGCTCATGTCAAAGTGCCTGTATCCCATGGAGAGGTTCCTTGAGGCCTGATCAGCATGGCTTGGTTTCTCAGGTTAGCCAACCCTCCAACAGGGCTCCACGGGAAGGCACCTTTAAATGTCAGCTCCATCCCAGTCCCTTCCCTCTCCCTTAGTTGAGTTTCCCGCCTTCATCATCTTCAGCAGGGATGACTGAAAAAAAGACCTAACCGACCCTCCCGATCGCCATCTCACACCCTGGCAACCTTACTTAGCAGCCGGAATAATCTGTCTGTTTCTATGAGGGTCCAGGCAGGAAGCAGAATCCCACTCCATTGGGTCAATGGAAGGACTTTAATGAGGGAAGTGGAGTCGGGGCCCAGGGCATGGACGGGGTTGTGGGCGCAGAGATTAGCAGGTGAAGGAAACCTCTTCTGGCCCTAAAGGGAAAAAAAAAAATGAAGAAGGGAGGCCTTGAACTATAGAGGAGAGAGCGGCCCAGCAGGAACCGTGTTTGATATGTATAGTGAATGCTCTTGCGTCCCTGTCACATCCCCTCAGCCTCCCTGCAATTTCAGCTGCAGCTGCCATCTCACCTTGACAGCTTTCCACCAGAAGGGAGGCAAGTGTCCTTCTGATTTATTTCTAAGGGCCTTCTCTGAAGCTGCACCTGCTTGGCTTGCTTGAAAGTGCAGCTGGAAAGCATGGAGCTGCCAATGCCCTAGGGGCACCCAGCAAACTGGGTGGGGCACAAGAGCTGGTGGATAAATGCCAAGCCTCTGCCTCTGACAGAAATCCCCAGAGGCTTTCTATACCCTTCTCAGAGGTCCCTACAGAGGCTCACCGCAGTTACTCACAGCACTGATCTCAGTCACACTCTCAGGTTTTCTCTCTCTCCTATCTGACCCTCCCTGCTCCTTCTGTCCTGGAATCACCTTCCAAATAAATCTCCAGAACCCAAGTCTTTGCCTCAGACTCTGCTTGCAGGGGTGCCCATCCAAGACGTGGAGAATCACAGCCGTGACTAGAACAGCTGCACTGAACCAGGGAGAGCTGCGGGAAGAAATACCCCGACTTCTCTCTTCTCTCCTGTGCCTCCTATTGGCTCAATCAGCAAGAGGCCAGGGGCAAGGGACCCTGGGGGTGCAGTCTTTGGGGGTTAGCCTCCCAGGACAGAGCGGGGCATGGAAAGAAAGAGAATCGATCTGGTGGGGCAAGTGGGGAATAACCAGTAGATTTTCTAGAATGCCAAGCCTGCCATGCCACTCCTTTAATAATAATAATAACAACAATAATGCTAACAAATGACATTTCTAAAGACCTTACGTGCTGTAGATTTTGCATTGATGATCTCATTCAATCTACACAACTACCCTATGAGGTAGATACATCATAATTCTCATTTCACAATGAGGATATTGATGCATGGTGAAGTTAAGCAATTCATCTAAGGCCATGCCACTAGGATGAGCAGACTGGGGCAGTCTGATTTGGCTCCGTGACCTTCACAGTTGTTTAAATTCCTTAGTATAGTGCTTGGGGCTCTACCTTTAGCCTTATGACTTATCTTCTCCCAGACTCCTGCATTTAGACCAATCCTTAGCTACCCCAAATGACCTGATGTTTCCTAACTGTGACCTGGGTCACCTGTCCCCTATGTTAGCCTGCCTCAGTGGGCCTTCAAGTCTCAACTCAAGTACCACCTCCTACTGGATGCTTCCATATCCTGCCCCATCCCCAAACTCTGATCCCTCCGCCACCCATCAGCCTTCTCTGTGCTTCCACAGCACTCAGGACCCAGCCCAGGTGGCTTTCACGGGACTGAACAGAGACCTGATTTGCTGGTTTGTTGCTCCCACCACTGTGAGCTCTTGAAAGATTGCTTCTGGATCTGTCCTACTTCTATCCGCAGTGCCTACATGGTGCCTGGCATGTTGTAAGTATTCAGTAAACATTGCTAAAGGGGGCAGAGAAGAGGGCCAGGCGGGGAACACGGAGCTTCGCCAGCAAGACAGCCTGATTAAGGAGTTCAAACTTTGGGGAACTGGGAACAGCATCCAGGAAAACCAAGGTGGTTGCAAGCACTACCGTCCCATTTCCTTTTCACTGAGTGTCAAGGTCTTGACCCACAGGCTGTGTTCATACATTGGGATCACGTCCTGCAGGACAGTGAGGTTATAGTGGACACAGGGCTTAGGTTTTGTTTCTGATCTGGACAGTGGTGTCAGTTGCAAAGCCTGTCTTGGAGGGTTGATGTGAAGGTTGATGGAGACAGGTGGGTGGAAATTTTCTGGGAAGCTTACAGCACTCACAGCTTTCAAGCTGTAAGTATTGTGCAGGGAGGGTGTGCAGGGTGCAACACTTCCCTAGGGGCCATGTAGGAATTTAAACATATATATCAATGAAATATATATACTATTCAAGCCTTCATAGAGATTCCTTTGAAGTTGCGGTTCCCTATCACAGTTGATTTGCTTTGACCATCCCATACTTACTTATTTTTAGTTTAAAGTTAAAGGTGAATGAAAATTCATTTTCTTACAAAGCCTTAAAAGTGCTCCATGCCCTACATCATTCTTGAGACTCCCCAGGATATGTAGAATCAGACTTTGCACACTTGGTTGCAGTCTTTGTTGACTGTGGTTGGGCATTCATGTGAAGCATTTGCACTGAATTTCTCTGGTGTTCGTTTGGAAGAAATGAGGAACCGGTTTCCCATGGTACCTTTGAGTGAGTTGCAAACTTCTTCTTCAGGCCACCAAGAAATCAGAGCAGTGTGCTGTTGCTTCTGCCTCTCCTTGGATTACCAACCAACTGCGACAAATTGATGGGTTTGCCTACTATCTCAGAAATCATCTAGTGCATTTTCCTCTCTCTTCATTTGACTTTGAAAGATCAGATAGCCAGAGAGGGTAAGAAAGTTGCCCAAGGTCCTATAACCAGTAAATAACCATGCTGGGTTTGGACACAAGCTCTTATAATTCCTCACCTGGGTGCTTCTGCCATTCCTCATTTAATTTCTCATTCCATTATGCTGTCACCCACAAGACCTCCTATGACCAATGATTCCTGTTATGAGCTGAATTGTGTTCCCTCAAAAGTCATATGTTGAAGTTCTAACTGGCAATACCTCAGAATATGACTATATTTGGAGATAGAGTCTTTAAAGAGGTAATTAAGTTAAAATAAGGTCATTAGAAGGGGCCCTAATCCAATATGACTCATGTCCTTATGAGGAAATTAGGACACAGGCACATACACAGAGGGAAGACCATGTGAAGATACAGGCAGAAGATGGCCATCTACAAGCCAAACAGAGAGGCCTCAGAAGAAACCAACCTGCGGACATCTTGATCTTGGACTTCTAGCTTCCAGAACTGTGAGAAAACAGTTTCTCTCCAGTTTAAGCTAACCAATCTGCGGTACTTTGTTATGGCAGCTCTAGCAAACCAATACAATTCTTTACAAAAATCAATTGAGGAAAAATAAAGATAAAAATTCTTCAGCTCTTCTAGCTTATATCATTAGCCCCACCCACTCAGCTAAGAAAGGAATAAAATAAAATGATACATTTCTTTGATTTCAAAGCAAATTTCTTCCCTGTGTGAAATAGGTGTATCAGGATGTAGAAAGAGAATGGGAATTTGGTACAGTGAATACTTTTGTTTAACTTGCAGTGGGGAGGGAGGAAATTAACAATAATTTCAGCATTCCTAACTTTAGATATTTTTTTGATTACCGTCGGCATCTGACTTACTTCTCTAGTGAGAAATACCATTTTACCAACTACTGTGTAGGAAACTGCCTTGTTATCCCAGACAAAGAAACAGTCACCCCCTGCTTCCTAAAAATGTGAGATTCAACCGTGCTCATAATTTTCCAAAACCTTTTTTAACTGTCCTCACCCTGACTTCTTTGGAAGGATACCCAAAAGATTCTTGTCAAAAGAACTAGAAAAGAAAAGCATGCTGTTGTTGTTAACACAAAAAGGAAGATGAAGTTTATTGGGAAATCTCTCCTCCCAGACATGGGAAGTTTCTGGGCGAGCACCCAAGCACAGGAGTGCCAATAACCAGCATTGTTTTATTTTCAGAGCTATTACAAGTCAGAATTTCCATATTTGCAATGCCTTCTTTGTCTTCATTACCTTTATTACAGTTTATTCCAACAGGTGAGAGGGCTCCAGTGACTGCTAAGGAGAGAAGAGCAATTTAAGATTTATGACAACTAATTCACAGAAAGCACTTGGAGTAGAAGATGACATCATTGAGCTGTTGGTGTGAAGAGTTTACAAAATCCTGAAAATGCCCTTGAGCCCAGAAGGAAAAATGAGTCCAATCCACAAGTAATCGCTGCTTCTCTTTTTCTCCCTTCTCCTTTCTTCCTTCTCTCTCTCCTCTTCATTCTCTCTTGACTTCTAGGAAGTGTGTGGATGACCCAGAAAAGGACACCTAACTTTTGAATTAGAGACACTGGGTCTGAAGTATTGGATTCATGCAGTCCAAGGCTAATGGGAGGCTGGAAAACACTGTGAAGGAAGGGAAGGAAGAGGTTGGGATAGTTTCGAGCTAACTGTGCATCAGAGGCTCCTTCTCACTGCCAGGCTAGCAGCTGGGATGGTGTGGAAGGTGGAAGCCTCTCCCTCCAATGCCCTAGAGGCTGCCTCTGGGACTCACATTTGGCTGGGACTTGGCAGCTCTTGAGTCCTGGCTTTTGCTTCCCGAGGCTATGGGTCTCGTGAGGGAAGAGCACTGTTGGTGGTAAAAAACAGCTGCTGAGGTAGACGGACATGTGGACATGGCGCGCATGAGTAGAGTGGATGACCCATAGAATCACTTGCATTTGTCCTTTTTCCCTCCCTTCCCTCAACTTCCCCTCATTTTTTTCTTGTTCTGGTCTCTTGGGTGCAGCACTGACCCCAGAGTCCAGCCGGGGTCTGCTAAATGCAGACTCAGCTCTGAGACTTCCTGGCTGAGGGATTAGGGGAGTCATTTCATCTCTCTGAGCCCTAACTTCATAACCTATAAAGGGAGATAACCATACCTTGACTGCCTCATAAGGCTTTTTTAGGGGTAAACTGAGATAACATATTTGAATGAGGTAATATGGTTTTGTTTTTTTTTGGTGAGGAAGATTAGCCCTGAGCTAACATTTGTGACAATCTTCCACTATTTTGTGTGTGGGTCACCACCACAGAATGGCTTGACGTGTGGTGTAGGTCCGCGCCTGGGATCTGAACCCACAAACCAGGGCTGCTGAAGCAGAGCATGCCAGATTTAACCACTACACCATGGGGCCAGCTCTGGTAATATGTTTTTATATGCTTTACAAGCTGAAAAGTGCTGCAGAAGTTTAGGTATTGGATTTGAATTCTCCTCAAACCAGTGTTCCAGCCTCTTCCAGCATTTAGGGTTTTGTTCTTAGATCTAGCACTTATAGACTTCCTGAGATAGGGGCCAATGTGTCTCAGTCTCCATGGTGACTGCCTCATGCCTGGGATGCCATCATCAGGGAATTATAGCTTTGAGAGTAAGATAGTGCTTCTCAAAATAGTATTGGGGAAAACTTTTCTTGAGGGTGGAGTGGAAGATTATCAGGAAAAAGTCTTCAGCAGTGTGCGTAATTTGTTTGGCTGTTCTATGAAGTTACACAGCTTTTCTTTCCTGTTTGACTCCTCAGAACCATTAGCAGGCTAAATTGCACCATCCAAAGAGGGGGATTTAGTCTTCAGTGTTTCTCAAAATTATTTGACCAGCGAACCCATTAATACCTTTTGCAATTAGGAACACCTTTTAGAATTCCGATTGGGGAAAAACACAAGGCTTGGCATTTGCTGTTTTTTTATTAGCTTATTAGGTAATTTCTAAAATAATAGCAAGCTGAGAACACTAACCCAAGGTATGAGAACAGACAGGCCATATTTGATCAAAGGAACTGTTTGTTGATGGAGTGAGAGAGCTAGTGAGCCCTGGCAGACCTGCCTGATTCTGGGAAAGCCCTGGGACCCTGGGGGGGCTGCAGAAGGGCTCTGGGGGACCAGACTGGAATTGTGCAACAAAGAAAAGGTACCAGGAGTGGTGATTTCCTCACACGATTTCATTTAATCTTCTCAACAACTTTCTGAAGAAGACACTATTAGAGTCACGTTTTCAGTAGGGAAAAGGAGGTTGAAAGGAGCTATAATAGTTGCCCATGGTTATGCAGTTTGTCAGTGGTGGAACAGGGATTCGAATTCAGGTCAGCTTGTTCTAAAGCCCATTCTCCTTCCAGAATAAGATCCAGCCCCGCCAAGAAGTCGGGAGGTGAGGAAGACGAGGTTTGCTTACCTTACAAATATGCAGTAATAATTGTGCAGAGGAAGCTCTTGTGGTCACCGAAGGCCATAGTCAGGTTCAGGAAATACAGGCCTCCAAGTTCTTGGCAAAAAAAGCCCTCTTACTCTGGGTGTGCAGTTTAAACTCAGGGGAATCTGAAAGGGATCTGGGTGGAGTTGGGCTCCATAAAAAATCACTACCTTTGTGGTTAAAGATTTATTAAGTGACCACAATGTGCTGGGCATATAAATAGACTTGACCTTTGCCCTTAGGGAATCCAGAGTAAATACACAAGATTTACAGCCAGTGTTTCATGGCAGACTAAATATTTTACATCCATACACATTCCAGGATCCTACCCAGCAGAACTGAAAAATGTGGCCTGCATGGAAGGTTGAAATGAAGGAAGAAATCCAAGCTTTGCAGTCTCATCTACCTGGGCTCCTTTACTTTTGCTAGCTGTGTGAATTAGGGCAAGTTTCTTAACTTCTCTGAGTCTTGGCTTCCTTTTCCGCCAAATGAGAATGATAATAGTTGCCTCATAGGATTAATATGAAATGTAAATTAAATAACTTGTGCAAAATGCCAGGCACACAGTAGGTGCTAAATAAATGATATTGGTTATTATCATTTGATGATATTTGCTATTAAAGTTTCCCAATTGTCCAAGGATAATGTCCAAGTCCGACTCCCTGTATTTAGGGCTTGCCATAATTTAGCAACTACTTACCTCTCCAGCCTTTATTTTTGCTCTCTTCCCCTCACTAACTGGCCAACATCCATGGGTGTCCATTTCATGATGACTTGTCAAAGTCTTCCCTCCATTCAGGATTTAGAGCAGTTCTCAATGTATGTCTGTTACCCCTGGGGGGTCCCTAAGACTCTTTCATAATAATGCTAAGATATTGTTTGTCTTTTTCACTGTTTTAACATTTGCACTGATGGTACAAAAGCACTGGTGAGTATAAGTAAAAGTACCAGTAATTGTTGTATTTATCACCGCTACCCACTTGTGCAAAAAAAATTCCAGTTTCACACAAGAATGCTCTTAATTAAACAAAAATTATTAATTTTATTAAATCTTGACCTTTGATTACATATCTTTATAATATTCTGTGATGAAATGAGAAACGTGTAAAGCACTTCTGGGGCATATTGATATTCAATTGTTGTCTAGAGGAAAAGCATTTGTGCAATTGAACCATTTTGGTTCAACTGCCACTTTTTTCATGTAACAGCATTTTTCTTTGAAAAAATAACTGGTGGACAAATTTTAGTTATTCAGATTTGGATATTTGGCTAACGTTTTCTCAAAAATGAACTGAATCTGTCACTTCAAGGGAAACAACTGACAATGTTTGTTGCCAATGATAAAATTTGGGCTTTCAGGCAAAAATTGGAATTTTGGAAAACCTATATCCACTACTGTGAGCTTGACAGATTCCCAATAACTGAAGACTTTTTTGATGAGATCTATAGCAAAATTAACACGTGTTTTTTTTATATTTTATAATAAAATGTTTCAATGTTTTGAAGATCAAAATTTTCCAAATGACGAGTGCATGATGTTACAAATCATGCATGGGTAAAAGATCCATTCAAAGTACATGTAGACTAAGGGGTTTTAATATCACAGAGCCAAGTGTTCATTGATGTGGTTTCAGATTCCACATTGCAACTAACCTTTAAGAAATTACTACCTATTGGGGGCCGCCCAGTGGCGCAGCGGTTTAGTTCGCGCTTGGCAGCCCGCGGTTTGCACGTTCGGATCCCAGGCGCCCGCCGATGCACTGCTCTTCTGCCATGCCGTGGCGGCGTCCCATATAAAGTAGAGGAAGATGGGCACGGATGTTAGCCCAGGGCCAGTCTTCCTCAGCAAAAAGAGGAGGATTGGCGATGGATGTTAGCTCAGGGCCGGTCTTCCTCACAAAAAGCAATAAATAAATAAAAATAAAAAGAAATGACTAGTTGTTGAGATTTGGTGTCTTATCAACAAAAAAAAAATACCCATAATTATCTGAAAAAGGCTATACTCCTCCTTTTTCCAACTACATATTTGTATGAGGCTGGATTTTGTTCCCATACCTCAACCCAAACAACATGTCCCAACAGATTGAATACAGAACCAGATATAAGAATCCAGCTGCCTTTTATTAAACCAGTCATTAGAGAGATTTGCAAAATGTAAAACAATACCATTCTTCTCACTAATTTTTCTTTTGTTTTAGAAAATAAAGTTATTTTTCATAAAAAATATGTTATTTATATTAGAATGTAATTGGGTTTGATGTTGCTATTTTTAAATGATTTGATAAACAAATATTTTTAAAATTTCTGTTTTAGTTTCTAATTGGGTAGATAACTATGTATATAGCCCACACAAGTAAATGTCTTCAATAACTCTCAAGAGTATAAAGAAGTCCTGAGGCCAAAAATTGAGAACCACTGGCTTAGAGTAGAAGTTCCACTACCTTCAGGAAAACCATCCAACTACCCGATTGGGGTGAGCAACCTTTTCTAGAATTTCTGTAGACTTTAGGTATGTACCACTCATCTGTCACTTGGCATTGTCTTATCTTGTCATTCTCTGTTTTAAAATCCATTTTTAAAAATCTGTAATATGTCTTGCAAGTTTCTCATGGGCCAGAATTCTGTCTTGTCACATTTGGGTGAGAAGGTGAGGGATGATCACAATATATGCCTGTTGTTAGCCTATGGTGAAGCTCCCTATTTTACTAGTATCATTATCTTGATATGCTATTGCAAATATAGCAGAACCTCAGTAACTTACAAATACTACTGGGCCAGTAGTCTGAATTAGTGAAAAGTCGGAATTCCAAACATACTTATATATGCTAACTTATATTTATATATTTTATGTTTTTAATATTTTTCCTTAAGGTAAGACTAAAGAATACTCATTGCAGAAAATTTGCAAATTACACAAAGTCAACAAAATAAAATGCATCTGCAAAATAAATAGTACTTAGCTTTTTTCTAGCCTTTAAAAAATTTAAAAGTACCTGCAATCTCACAAAGTAGGGATAATGGCCATCAATATTTTAATCAATCACCTTCAAGGACATACATCATCTATATAAAGTGAGAGTTTTACAGAAAATTTGGATCCTACTTTATATAAAGTTTTGTATCCTCCTCATGACTTTAATTGCTCTTTGAAACATTACTTTTAGTAGCTCTGCTGTGTTTCAATGGTGTGTATTTAGATTGCTTCTGATTTATTGTTTTTATCAATAATACTGTGATGAACATTCTTAAAGTGAAACAATCACTAATTTGTTCAGGACAGATTCCTAGCAAGGGGATTACCAGATCAACAGAAATTCCAAAATGCAGTTTGATTAATTTAAAGTTGTGTAAGTTGAAAAATGTTGACTGCGCTATGGCCAACCAACAGTGACAGCGTGGAAAGTGGGAGGCCAAATAGGGTTTTTCATTGTGGAGGGCCAGCTTCCTATGCATTTTAGATCTCTAGGCCTTGGGTGCTCAGAGGTGTTTGCAGTGATGATGCTGTAGACTCAACTCTGAAGGGATATCGCTGTCAGGGAGCTTAGTACAAGCCATAGAAGACAAACCTGGTTAATTTAAGCAGAAAGACATGTATTAAAATATTGGGTCACTCTCTAAATTTCCAGGAGCACCAGAGAGCTAGGACTAAAGGCTTAAATCACAGCAGATCTGGTTCTAACAAGACTCCACTGCGTGCACCACTTTGCCATTGTGACTGTCCCTGGAGTTCACCATCGTGGCTGCCTCCACAAGGACTAGGATGGATGCCAGGACTGATGCTTTGGCTCCTAAGTCACTACCCAGCATGGATGATGTGATTGGCAGAGCCTTGTAATTGCCCTCATTCAAGCTGCAAGGGAGGCTAGGAAATCGCAACTTTGGCACTGAGGGGTGGTGTCTGCTTCGCACCGAGACATATCAAGAAGGGCAATCCGTAATATGGAAGAACAGTTCAGAAACTGAGCTGCTAGAAAAGAGTAACAAATGCTTACCACAGACAGTAACAATGATTGTCAAGCACTTGGGAACCTAGGACCTATTCTGGGAGGCAGGAGACTGATATACCTTCCTGTTTATTACAGAGGAGCAGCCAGGTCTGATTTGTCATTATTGTCTATTGCCTGGGACAGAGTAGTTATGCAATAAACATTTCTTGAATGAATGAATGAATATTTAGACACTGCTGGTGGAAGTGGATGCTGTCCACTCTGGAGGATGCCGACACTGTATTCCATTCCATTTCAATGGATGCTGTCACTGGAAGTGGAATGTAGAGTGTCAGGCTAGAGACACTCATTGTCCCACGGTCTTCACTTTCCCTCCTATGCATTTTCTAGGGGCGTTAAAAGATAAACTGAGGCATATTAAAATTTTTACCAGCTTATTGAGCAAACATCTACTCCAATCTGCAGTGCCAAGCCGGAAATGGTTAGGAGCGCTCCGCCCACGGGAACTAGGGGTCAGACTTTAATAGAGAAGACTTGGGAAGCAAAGCAAGGAAGTTACTTGATTGGCTGTAGCTTAAGCAGTTGCCTTATCTGGAAAAGCCCAGTTGGCTGTTTGCGATTGGTTATCCTTAGGTTTCGATTTCTTAATCTTGAGGCATTTACAGGCTTAGGTTTTGGTTTGCTCATGTAGGCTGCTGAGGGATACAAGCCACCTCGGTCTAATGGCCTCCTTGTTTAATTAATTTACTAGGGGAAATTATCCAGGCCACACTGTCTCTGTCTTTTTAATTCCCCAAAAGGGTAGAGAGCATTGGTTTTTAAGTACATTCTCTCATGAGATAAGAAACAATAATT
The DNA here is from genome assembly GCA_031878705.1 of Tapirus indicus. Classification (NCBI taxonomy): domain Eukaryota; kingdom Metazoa; phylum Chordata; class Mammalia; order Perissodactyla; family Tapiridae; genus Tapirus; species Tapirus indicus. The sequence goes on from CM062921.1 coordinate 119,080,803, forward strand.
TCCAGATTAAAAGAAAAATCCTCAGCAGGTCTGAGCACCTAGGACACCTGTGTAAAAACGCGAGGCTTGTATAAAGTATGCTGTTCTGTCAGAGAGGGTTACACACGAGAGCAAAAGGCATTCTGGATTTATGTTTCTGGCTCTATTATCCTTTTCTTCTTTTATACCACACCACTACTACACATCTTTAAAAAGAAAATTTTTAATGTTGAAGAATTGATTGTATAAGTTAATAGATAGGGGAGAGGGATTGAATAAGTAGCTGATTCTGAGTGATTGTGATTTCCCATGTCTGATTTCCATTATTAGAGAAGGGGACTCAGTAACAGATGACGTCATCTATTGAAACCACAGAAGCACGGGGACAGTAGAGACATCGCATTTCTTATTGCCGCTTTTGCCAAGCATTGAAGTGCAACTGCGGAGATAGACGGCTTGGGATAATTTTTTGGCAAGGCATCTCAATGTCAGGGCTTCTTTTCTAGGACCCTGAAGGCAATTCCCTTTAAAGACACCCCAGTCTCTATCTTATTCTGTATGTGTTGTTTTTTCCTTTCCTAACTAGATCACTTCTAACTATAGATATCACAAATACAAATTACAGTTCATTCACACATCTGAGATGCCATATGCTAACTCACAGCAATAGTTGGAGTAAAAAAAGCAGGGAAGTAAAAAACTTCCTTCTTTGGCTCACTAGGACGCCCACTAAGTCTCATCCAGCAGGACTGTTTAGGATGGAGAACAGCTTGTCGAATATGGACACATCTCCAGTCCCATATGGAGTTGACATTTTCTCACAGTGTGTCATTCTCTGACTACTCTGCAGATATTAACTGTTCTGCCTTCCCACAGATTTTTCAAGTAATTGGTTGCTCGCTGCCAGCAAACCCAGCCACTTTTGAGGTACGACACGCATCCTCCTCCTAGTCAATCTTGTAGTGTTTGAGTTGCCGCCAATTACACGCCTCCTGGGAGCTGGCAGATGGGTCACATCTCTTTCAGCTGATGAAGATGTAGATGCTCAGAGCTCGGAGTTAAAAATCCAAGAAGTGACAAAGTTGGACAAGATCTCCTAGGTCCCTTCCAGTCCTAATTTCCCTGTATTCCCTGAGGTTCTAGCCCATAGCGCCTGCCGCAGAGAGCACGTAGCGTATATAACTGCACGTGTTGATAGGGCTGACTGCCTGGAAACACGGGGTAACGACGGCAGACAGTTGCTGAGTGCTTACAGGTGCCAGGCACCATGCTACTTAGCACCTTAAATGGATGATGTCAGGTGGTTCTCACATCAACATCACAAGCAAGGTAATATTATCATTCCTGTTTTAGAGATGGGGAAACTGAGGCACCAGCTTGATTAAGTAATTTGCCCCCAGTTGCAGTAAGAGGCAGAGCTGTGATAATGAACCATGGCTGTCCCCCGCTTCAAAGCCCACGTTCCTTAGAATAATAAGGATATATATAATATACAATATAATAATAATAATAACAGCAATAACAAAACAACAAACACTTTTGTGTGTGTGTGTGAGGAAGACTAGCCCTGAGCTAACATCCATTGCCAATCCTCCTCTGTTTTGCTGAGGAAGATTGGCCCTGGGCTAACATTTGTGCCCATCTTCCTCTACTTTATATGGGACGCCACCACAGCATGGCTTGACAGGCTGTGCCTCTGTCTGCACCCGGGATCCGAACCTGCGAACCCCAGGCCGCCGAAGCAGAGCACGCAAACTTAACCTGTACGCCACTGGGCCAGCCCCAACAAACACTTTATAGCATGCCAGGCACTAGTCTGAAGATTCTATGTCAATTAACTCCTAAAATTTTCACAAAAATAGGAGGAAATTACTAATATTAATCCACCTTTTACAGATGAGGAAACTGAAACAGAGACATTAGGAACTTGTTCAAGATCACACAGCTCATAAGTGGCTTGAATCTAGGCTTCAAAGTATATGCTCTTAACCACGTGCTGTTTCGGGAGCACTTCCCTTGATTTAGCTACAGATTATGATAAAGCTGCACCCCCCCACCCTCAGCAGGAGGGAAAATGCAGCTTCCTTTCAGGAGTCCTTTTGGTTTGATTCTGCGCTCCGTGGTTCCGGGTAATGCTATCAGCACCTACACGGACATTTCCGTTCCTCCTACACACAGATGGCTTTCATGGGTAGTCCAAATGGTCTAAACGGTTTCCTGCATATTTCTGAGAAAATAAGAAGAGTGTGGTTTGTCTTTAAGTGGAGGTACTTCCACAGGGGAAAATCCATGGTCCCAAGTCCAAGAGTTCTGCTGGGGACAGTGCAAGGGTCCTCGAGTCTAAAGTGCCAGAGCGAGTAGGGGCTGCTACACGATGAGTTCTCTGCAGTTGCAGCACAGCAGTAACTGCCTCGCCCAGCGCACCCCCTCTCTTCTTAGGCTGACGCTGCTCTCCCTGACAGGTGAGTGTGTGACCCAGCTGGGCCAAGTGGAACCCTTCCCGGGGAATTTCCTAGCTGCTGCTGATAGAAAAGAGGGATATTTTTGTCTCCGGGTGCCCAGAGCTGTCAAGAGTGACCTGGGGCCACATTCCCTGCAAGTGGGTAGAAGAGAGTGACGCTGGCAGCAGGGAAAGGTGATGGAGAGAGGCTCCTGGAGGCCTTGGACCCAAGCTCTCATCCTCCCCAACCACTTCCCCGTCCCTCCTGGTTGTGGGAGACAATAACCTGTTCTTTCTTTGAGTTCTGTGAAGTTGAGTTTGCCACTTGCAACTGACTGGAAGCCATCTAAGAGGAGTTAATTACTTAATCTTTGAAAAGGTTCTGTAGCTTTGAATTGTGTGCCCTTTCCCACACGTATGCTAACTGGATGGTGAGCACTGACTATGAAGAAAGGTTTGTAGTGATGTTCCAGGGGCCTCACTTAAGTAATGACACATCTATGTCCACTCCTGCAACGTGCCACTGATTTGTCATTTACTAGGTGCTCTAGTTTGCTAGGGCTGCCGTAACAAAGTACTACAAACTGGGTGGCTTAAACAACAGAAATTTATTCTCATAGCTCTGGAGGCTACAAGTCCCAGGTCAGAATGTTGGCAGGGTTGGTTCCTTCTGAGGGCTGTGAGGGATAATCTGTTCCCCACCTCTCTCCCAGCTTCTGGTGGTGTGCTGACGATCTTTGGCATTCCTTGGCTTGTAGATGCCTCACCCCAATCTCTGCTTTCACCTTCATGTGGTGTTCTCCCTGTGTGCGAGTCTGTCTCTGTGTCCAAATTTCCCCTTTTTATAAGGACACAATCAGATTGGATTAGGACCCACCCTAATGACCTCATCTTAACTAATTACATCTGCAATGACTCTATTTCCAAATAAGGTCACATTCTGAGATACTGGGGGTTAGAACTTCAACATATGAATTTGGGGGGACACAATTCAACCCATGTCACTAGGGAATCAAGTGAGGGGGCTAAAGAACAAGGAGTTGCTCATATTCACCCAGCTGGGGGCTTTGGGAAGTAGACAGTGACAGAGGGCACTGACCCTGAATTTGAATTTCACTTTTGAGTTGCTCTAGCTTGGTGGCCTTGGGCAAGTCATTTAACTTTTCTGGGCGTAAAAGATGAGCAGACTGGGCTAGACTGGTGGTTTTCAAAACACGTTCCAGGAGCCACTGAGGCTTATTGGGGGGTCAGGGAAGAGTTGGCAGATAGCTGACAACCCACACTCACTTCACCGCTGGTATGCCAGGTGGTCCACCTTGGCAGACGGGAGAATTCTATCATCGATGTTGTATAGAATTGTCAGTGCACAGCGATCACATAAAGCAAACCAACAGTCGGTTTTATTGCTGGTTTTCAATTCTCTAAAAGTAATGTACTCCCCTATTGCCTGTCCCCTGGGTGGACAGTTCAGGCAGACTGATCCCACCGATTCCCACCTTCGTATGCACTGCTTCGCCTAGTGTGCTTCTGTTTTTATCTGTTTTATGTGTACGGATTCCAAGAAAAATTTTGTTTGAATAGAGGGTTCTGCTAAAATAATATTTTTAGTCCAGAGAACAACTGAAGGATCTCTCAGTTTCCTTCCAGTTCTAAGATTCTGTGTGCCTCTAGAAAAGTCGTTTTAATCTTTTTTATAATTTTCTTCCTATACCTTTCAGAAAGTCAATTTTATTAACTATTTAGGAAGGATTGCACTAAAGATTGTTTAAGGTATGGCAAATATTTTCAGTTTTCACTGAGCCAGGGCTCCAGATGGATGAATTGTGAGTTGCAGTGTGGACGATGCATCTTAATGGAAGTGAGACAGGAGAATGGCTGGTTCCACAGAGGAGTGGCCTTTAATATGGAAAACTGTCTTTTCTCTTAACTCTCTCATTTAGGTAACCTGGAATATCTTACATCTCTCATTTCTGCTGGGGAGGAAGATCTTTTCAGTATGCATGCCTGTATCTGCAGTGGCAGTTTTTGTCAGCCAGCGAAAACACCAGTTGGTACATGTCATGGAGTCCTGCGTAGCTGTGGTACCAAACCTGGTTTGTTGCTGGCTAGTGGCCCTCCACCTGGCAGCCCCTCCCCAAAGGCTCCCCCTCACTGAGAGCAGTAGTGATCCCCTTTCCTCCTCACGCCCTAGCATCCCCAGGCTTCCCCTTCCTACAGCGTAGAACCACCGCTCTGCTGAGATTTTCCCTCACCTGCTATTGTTCTCATTTTAGGAAAGAATAAGGGATATCTTGATACATAATAATAATCACCAATGCTTATTAAGCACTTACCCTGTGCCAGGCACTCTTCCAAGTGCTTCACATATATTAACCTGTCTAATTCTCTGAACAACCCTATGAGGGAGGCACCATCATCTCCGCCACTTCCCAGTGAGGAAAAAGGCACAGAGAGGTTAAGTAACTGGCTTACATGAGCAAGTGGCAGAGCTGCGATCTGAATCTAGACAGCCTGTGCTGTTAACCACCACGAGATGTACAGGTTACGTTTTACATGCGCCTTTGGAAGACAGTTATTTGAATTGCTTACCTTTCCTTGCCATTGAAGTAATCCTGATAGGGCTAGAAAGGAGCATAACGGCATTTAGAATGCAATGAAATAGTACATGACTAGCAATCTAGAACAGAACTGCTACTTATCCCACTGGTCCTTTGGGGAGCAGGAGTTAAAATTCAGCATGCCGGTGACACCATTTTCTGTTCCTGCAATGTGGGGGTAAATGTGCCCTCCATTCCCTCTTGCCCCTGTGGGGGAAGAGGAATTTTCCCGGTATCTCTCCCATGGCATTGGGACAGGTCCAGAAACAAGGGAAGGGGCATCATCAGTGAAGCGGGGGTTTCCGGGGCAAAGATTAGCCGCAAACAGGAGGGATCAATTGCTTTAAGGGAAGAAAACACTGCGTGTTCCAACTTTGGAGTTGGCCTACATTTAATCTCTGTTTTTATTTTGCAATTTCTATGACCAATCAAATTATCTCAGTGTAATAAAGCTCTCCTTTTTTTCAGAACAAAATTTTTATTCAGCTTCATATACATAGAAATGATCTGTGTTGTGGAACACTCTAGAAGGCATAGGTCATACCATTCTCCTTTCTATTCCTTTGGTCACTGCTATAGTTCAAGGCCTATATTGTTAATTCTATAAGCCATTTCCTCACTTCCAGTGACTCCTCTCTCTGATTCATTCACTGTGCTGTTGCCTGGATTACATGTCTAAAAATATGAATCTGATTGTTTCTCTCATACACAAAACCGGGCATTATCTTCCCCTTGTCTAGGGAACAACCCTGGAAGCCAACCTATCTTTCCAGATGTACAGGTCATGTCCTGCACATGTTAGGTCTTTTCCTCAGTTTCCTGCCTCTCAAAATCCTTCCCATTCTTTAAGACCTCTATCTTACACTACCACGACTTTAAAGCCTCTCCCAATGCCCCACATAGAATGAACTTCCTCCTCCAGCACGTTCCTCATGTATCCATCTTCCCAATACCCCACATCTGGCAAGAGCAGCAGCCCATAGGCCCCCAGGGTGTTTTGAAGACCATACTGAATACTTAGAGTTACAATTTCAAGTTCATTCTGTTCACAACCTTTGAGAACCTGGACCCAGCAATATGATTAAAAGAAAAAATCTCCTTCCTTCTTACTTTCCTCCTGATTCTTCTTCAGCGTTTTCTCCCCATCATCTCTAGACGCCATCTTAGAAACGGCAGTCGGCTGCATCCGACATTTCATTATGTGCAGCTGGACGTGCTACAATGTGGTCAGATGGTTCTCAGATGATTTTAAGTTCTTTTGAGGCATTTAATTGTGACCACATGGATGCAGGTTCAATGTGAGGGTAGGCTGATTTTTTTCCTGGAACTGAGAGTTAAAATCTAGTGTTATCTTGTTTTTAGAACACAATCTCAAAAAACTTTACAAATTTATAAAACAAACAAACAGCAAAACAAAGAAAAAATACTGCAATTACCAAATGCCATTCTTTTTTCCTTAAAGAAGCCAAGACAATTCCATATCACTGAAGAGTTTTGTTTTGTTTTATTTGAGCAGGATCAAACACGGGGGCTGATTTACCAGCTGCTTCATCAAAATTTGCATAATTTTCACCCTACCCCCCTAAAAATTTACTTTGGTTTTTGAAATAATTTGTTTCATCTTTCTTGTAATAGTTGCTAACTTTGTATGATAGCTTTCTTAAGTGGTGTGAGGGTAAAAGCTGATATTCATTGTTATTCTCTCTGGTCCAGAAGATTCCTGATTATGTCATCAGGATAAAGATTAAATGGTATTATTTGAATGTTTTTACATGGGTCATTTATATAACTAGTTTAGGACGTTATTTTCGTTGTGGAAAAAATGCAAAGAGATACAGCCCTTACTCTTTCCAAACAAAAACAGTACAGAGATAAACAGAAGCTGTAGGATTCAAAAGCACTGTTGCTTTCCTCTTGCCAATGAAAGGGGCAGCAGAACTGGCAGTTCTAATTCTGACAGTGGGGTCAGCTGCCTGTTGATATTAAAGCTGGATAAATGGTTTCATGAGAGTGTTCTGCACACACTTCGTAGGGCCCACTGGACACATCAAGTTACGTAACCAAGTTTGATTTTGAGAAGGGCTACTGACTAGAGACCTAGTAGGTTATTAAGGGTAACTAAAACATGGTTAATTTTTTAAATAAAACAGCAGTCTCATTTCAGGAGTAAATAATAAGAATTCATTTTTGTGCCTCTCTCTTTCCCATTTGAGTTTTTGCCCCTAAGAAAGTGGGAATGGATGGTATACATGACATTAGGGCTTTACACTTTCACTAAGCAAAAAATTGTGAGAACCTCTCTTTTAAACCTACCATGCATGTTCAAGGCTATAGGTTGGTGCCAGAACCTTCGAGCTAAAACCTGCAACCTCCCCCTACACATCAAGTCCCATTCCATAAGACTTCCCTCATTGAATCCTTCCATGATCACCTCCTTCTCCCTCCTTGTCTGCTCCCCTCCAACAGAATCAACTCCTTCGTCCTCTGGGCTCCCATAGCACTTTTAAAAAATCCCTCTCTCGCAGGACTATCACACAGTATTGTGACTTCCTATTGGTTTGTTCATTTACGCCCTCAGGCTAGTCTACAGGGATCTGGGGAAGTTGGTTGTGTTTGTGTCTATCTCCATTGCTAGACCATGAATCCTCAGAGAAGAACTCATCCTGTTCTCCCCTCTCTCACCACCACCATTGGCACATACTCATCCTTCTCTCACCACACCAAGCTATAACGGTATAATGAATGAATAAATGAATATCTGGGATAAATATCCTCTACTAATGTCACCCAAAATAGGCTGACTCTCTTCTGCACCAGTTTATGGCTGATCACTGCTTTCAGCCCCCAAAAAAGAGCGGTCTCTGCCAGATGTCTGCAGGCTAATTTTCCAGCCCTGCTGCAGTGTTTTTATCAGGTAATATGAATGGTCTTGTATTAGTTTGCTTGGGCTACCATAACAAATTACCACAAACTTGGTGGCTTAAGTAACAGATATTTATGCTCTCACAGTTCTGGAGGCTGATGTCCAAGGTCAAGGTGTTGGTAGGTTTTGTTTCTCCTGGGACTTCTCTCCTTGGCTTGCCAATGACTGCCTGCTTGCCATGTCTTCATGTGGCCTTTTCTCTGTGTATGCATCCCTGGCGTCTCTCCATCTTATAAGGACACCAGTCATATTGGATTGGGGCCCCACCCTAAAGGTCTCATTTTAACTTACTCACCTCTTTGTAGGCCCTCTCTCCAAATACAGTTACATTCTGAAGCACTGTGGGTTGGGACTTCAACATATGAATCTTGGTGGGGGGACACAATTCAGCCCATAACAGGGCCCGACACAAGTTATCCAGTTTACAATCAATAGGCAGATTTACAAAGATCCCACTGTCAAAACAAATAGAGAGAGATATTTACCGTTAGTATCAGTCTGAGGCCTATCTAAGGGACCTTTCTGGGTATCTCATGATTCACACGTTGATTCACGAGTACAGAACCCCAGGAGCATTTCAGGGGGGCCAGAGTTCAGGCTGCCATGGTAGGTGGGATGGTTGGGAGGGAGGATCTGTTGGGATGAAGAATGTGTAGAGAAACTTTATGCTTCATTGTTTTCTAGAGCAAGGGTTGGCAAACTTTTGCCGTAAAGAGCCAGATAACAAATATTTTATCTTAACTGGCCATATAGTCTCTGTCACAACTACTCAAGAATGCCATTGTAGCTGGAAAGTAGCCATATGTAATGCCTAGGCAAATGGGTGAGGCTGTGATCCAATAAAACTTTATTTACAAAAACAAGTGGCTGACTGGATTGGGCCTGCAGGTCTTAGGTTTCCCTAGTCTAGAGCATACCTTTCCTGAGTTATCTGATTTTGCTTTTGCCACTGACTAACTGCCTGGAATAACTCAAAGGAGGTTTCAGAAGCACTTAATTGTTTCTCAAAGGTGTTGTTTAGTTACGTGAAGAGACGCAATCACCAACTACCCTGAACCAGTCCAAACCCCACTGCAAGAGTGATGCCTGCACAGATGGGACAAGAAGTGTCCAAGAGTAGGGGCCACCCAGTGGCGCAGCGGTTTAGTCCGTGCTTGGCAGCCCGGGGTTCGCGGGTTTGGATCCCGGGCGCCTGCCGACGCACTGCTCCGTCAGCCACGCTGTGTCGGCATCCCATATAAAGTAGAGGAAGATGGGCACGGATGTGAGGCCAGGGCCAGTCTTCCTCAGCGGATTGGCAGCAGATGTTAGCTCAGGGCTGGTTCTCCTCACACACACACAAAAAACAAGTGTCCAAGAGTCACCTTTGCTTCACTTTAATGTTAAGATCCCCACCCCAGGAGGAGCTTAGGCCTTATTGCTGTAACATGAGATATATGTGGAAGCATATTTTCAAACTGTGCCTGCCAGAGCAAATACCCACCTCTGCATGTGATGAGGGAAATTCCCTTTTGAATATTCATTCCCCATTCCAAATAAAAGGTACCTGTTTTCCCTTGCTCGGGGGCCACGACTTTGGATGTGATTCCCCATGGTCTCTTTATTTGCTCCAAATAAATTTTACTTTTGTGACAACTACTTCTGCTGAAGGTGTTGATTTCAACTCACCAAGCAGCAGACCCACTTTAGTTCAGTAACAATTTTATGTGGATTCTGAGCCCATCATTTGAGCTATTTTACAACTTAGTAAATTATAGACAGATGAGAGCAGTGCAAAATAATTCTTGACTCTAGAGATATAAACTTTTGACTCTGGGAGGTTCAATTGACTTCTTTCCCTCACTATGGAAGAAGCAGTCCTGCCTGAATTTGCACATTTCTTTCAATATTCCTGATCTATAAATATATTTATTCTTTGGGATCTCCAGTTCTATTTCCTCATTAATAATGAGTTAAACAAAATCTTCAACACACATTCATTTTAAATCTAGATGAGAGTCGTGATTTTGTCTTTTTTTTTTCTTGGAAAATTATCTGTTAACAAACTGGGCTCTGTTTGCAAAAGCCTAGGAAGCTGTGCAAAGAGCATTGGGGTTTTGCCCTCTGGGACAATGATCTTTAAACTTTTTGATCTCACACCTTTGTTAACAAATGTTTTTTAGCCACCTTCCCTTGATGTATGAATATAATATACTGTAGACAGACTAACATATAGAAACATACATAAAATAGAATTGGAAAAATCAATACAGAATTTCTAACGGTTTGTTTGCATATCGCAGTGGATTCTCTCCCTGACACCTTTGCATCTCTCTTTATTTGGGAGACTACTTTTCTGGACAATAGGGAACCAAAAATATTAACCAGCTGAAAAAGAAAAAGAGAGACAGATCTGAATAAACCCCAATAAGACACCAACAAAGTAAGTTGTTGTAAAAGCTAACTGTAGTTTGAGTTGATTGGCCTAAGAGGATGGCAGAACTCTTCTTGAGAGAACTGCTCCTTTGTTCTGGAAAATAACTAATGGAACTGATAGGTTATAAAAGGTGAGCCCAGGTGGCCATAGTCTAGAAGGAAGCCACTTCAACAGGAAGGGTTAAACTGTTTGTTTAATAAACATGGGAATTTTGGTATTGTCTGCCAGAGCTGGGGGTGGGGGCAGTTAGGACATGATCCACTGGCTTCAAGTGGATTATGGCCTGTGAGACACAGAAAATGCCCAATAAATATCTTTAAACAATGGTGTTATGAGCCTTTGCCTGTGCCGTCATTATGCTCTCATACATCCAGAGAGTCAGTAAACATCTGTTGTGCCTAACAGAATGGAACATGAAGAAATCAGATAGTAATTCCAAAATTCCTTAAGATGACCAGAGGCAAAGACAGCCAAGATCTAAGGCTGAGCTGGGAGTGAAGCTGAGGAGCCAGAGTTGGGGAAGAAGCAGAGAAGGGCCTGGTTGCAAGATGAATGAACTCAGAGTGCAGACTACAGGACTGTGACCCTTCAAAGTGTGATGGGGGAGACTATGTCCAGCAGTAATGTAGGGTGGGGCCTGAACAATATCCATGTTTAAGGAAAGATGATGCTGTAGACTGGAGTCCTTGGAGAATTTTCAGAAGCAGACTGTTTGGTTACCTATTTTGAAAAATGTTGTGGTAATACAGTGGAGAGAAAAGACATTAGAAATGGGAAACCAGCTAAGACATTGCTGGAACAAGGATGATAAGAACAGAATGAGGGAAGAGGGAGTGCTCACTCTAGAGATATTTTAGAGGCAGGATCAAAAGGATTGTAGGATGATTCACTATAGGGGGTGAGAAAAGAGGAGAGTCAATGAGAAATAACATTTACATAGCTTGGGGAGTTGGGTGGCTGGTGATGTGCCATTCACTGAATTAGGAAACATACAAAGAACAGGTTTCCGGGAAAGACAGTGGGTTCACCGTGGGATATGTTGAACCTGAGATGCCTACAAAACGTCCTGGTGGAGATGGCCCATGAAGAGCTGAGAATACAGGTGGGTATCTCAGGAGACAGATCAGGGCCAAAGACATCTCTCTGGGAATTGTCCTCTAATAGGTGTTATGATTTTTGTTTATCACCCTTTGATAAATATTAGGAAAGCAATACTCTTTTACTTTATTTACTCATTCATTCAAAAGTATAAACCACATGCTAGATTCTGGGGATAAATGATTAATAATATCATTTAGAAACTCATAGTCTTAGCAGAGAATTTGGCCACAGACTAAAAACAGAGATGGGGACCCACTCGGAACCTCAGAGTTGGTATAAAGATTATTTTAAGCTGAAGACATTTGAGATTCAACAGATGCAGAAAGAAGCCTTCTCAGAAGCTTCCCTTATCTGACTAAAAGCAGAAACTTCTGAGAAATGAGGATTGCCTTAAATTCCCTCTTCAGGGCGGATCTGCCCCCAGGAGAAACCAAGAGTAAACCTACCATAAATCTCCTTCTGGGGGAAGTTTTTTGGCCCTGAAGAAGCTGGAAAGACTACTCTTACCTGTAAATAGACAAACATTATCACAAACTCTCTTATCTCCCATTTGTTCTCCTAAAAAATCCATTTGTCTTTCCTAAAGAAACCTATCTGTTCTTCCCATAAGAACCTTTCCTGTCCCCTCCTTTTCCCCTACTAAGTTAGGTATATAAGCCCCAAATTCTAACCACCCCTTTGAGTTACTCAGCACCGAGCACTCCCATGTGTATGTGCAGTGTACACGTCAACTTTTCTTCTGATAATCTGTCTTTTGTTAGCTAAATTCACAGGCCCTAGCCATTGAACACAGGAGAGTCGAAGAAAAGTTTTTCCTCTCCTATACAAGGAAGAGAGAAATTTCCATTCGGAATAGCTGGGATAACGGAAGCGGCATTAAACAAAATGGAGAACATAGAAAGATGACCAGGTTTGGAAGAAAGGGCCAGAGGCAACTCATTCAATTTTGGACTTTTAAATGTACATAAGAGTAGTGAAGGAGTTAATTTATCTTATGATTTATATCCACCCAGCCTTCTCATATACTGTTCACCTATCACCACTCCTTTTCTCCTTTTCTCCTTCCTCATCCTAGACTCTCATATTCTTCCTGACACGATCTCCTCCAAGTATAGACAGAAAACAAAGATGAAGTGGCTGAGACATGGGACCTGGCACTCTGCCATGGCTAATTACCCACACTGGCTTCCCCTCCAACTTTTCCACTGGGTTTACAGTCTGCTCCTCTTGCAGCTTTCCAGGCCTTGGAACAGCTCAAATCCATCCAGGAAATGGGTATTCAGTTTCTCATTCTTTCCCACTTGACTATTTCCCAAACTCCCCTTGGAACAAGTTATATTTAGATTTAGCTCCTTTCAGAACAAAGTCGGCTATATCAGCATTAGATCAGAAACCTCCCAAAACCCTTCCCAAAAGTCAAGGACTATTTCAAGGACTTCGTCTCCAATGAATACTTTTTTAGCTGTTTACCTTTCCTGTTCTTTCTATTGTTGACTGCCTACCAGGTTCAATGGCTGCAATGTGCCTCAGAGTACTGTCCCTTGCTTTGCTCTCTAATTATCTCACACATTTAATATTTGCCTCTCTTACTCTTCAAGAAAAGAACTCATTTCATATAGTCCTATTGTATTTCCTCACCTTAATTCAGCACTGGGAGCACGATAGGACTCAGTTAATAATATTTGCTTGAATCAAATTAGATGGAGCTATGTGGATTTTTACATTTGATCAAATAGTTTTTTAAAATTCAAACTACAAACTCAAACTTGCCATCTTTATGATTTTTGTGTGTGTGTGTGTTTTAATAAACTCTTTCACGGTCTTTGCTCAGAGAGAACCTAAGGTTACATGAGAAAGAATGGAGGCTCTGATGCCACAATGTGATTTTTGTTGTTGGCTATGACTTTGGAAATCAAGAATGTTCAGTCAATACACATTCCAGAATTCCAGGCCTACACATTCTGGCTTGGTTTCAGCATGTTGACTCTATTAATGGATACTTGAAATATACACCATTTTCCATTCTTTACGCAATTGTCTTAGGGTGGAATTTTCTTTTCTCCTCCCACCAGAATCTCAGCGTTGTTTCAACTCCCAATGTGTACTTACACGATTCTTTGTAAAACTGAGGGCTCTAGTATTTCCTGAGCACTGACACTTGACTTCTCCAGGACTGAGTTCCTTTGGGCCATCTCCTTCTCTGAGAGGGCAGGTGCAAAGACTGAGGAGAGGAAATGCAAGATGGAAGGTTTTAGTGTTTAAAAAGAGAGAAAGATTTGAACCATATAATACATATAAGTATAAATATGTGAAGGCACCTGGGAAAAACTCTGGGTTTCAGGTTTCAGTGCAAACCATGAGACTTATGGCTCATTTATTCAAAGGACCCTGAGGTTTTAAAGCCTGTGCAGGAATCTGGGGACTAGCTGATGACTTCACATTGAAATCATGCAAAACCCATGAGCTCAAGAGCTGGAAGATGAAACCAGATGAGACAAAAATGGCTTCGAGTAAAATTGCAGTGAGTCTGTATAAGATCATTCAAACCTGAAGAGGGAAAAGTTGATAAAACCAGACCCCTGGAATTTGGAGACTTTCTTGCAGGGACTTGTAGTAAAATGAAACTGCTGGTTTCACCCAAGCCGTTGAAAGACTCTCAGAGACACTGTAGGAGAACTTGAAAGCCAAGGAACACCTTCTGTTTGCTTTTCACTATCTCTGATTTCAGTGAGTGCCATTCTCAGCACTTAATGGGATCACCAAAGTCAAGCCTACTTCCATCGTCCTTCCTGCCCCCTCTTCACATGCACTCTTTTTGTGTACAATCCCAGTGACTGTCATCAAATGCCTCTGACCGAGCTATGCTGCATCGAGTCTCGACATATATTTGTCTGAGACAGCAGGCCCTGGAATGCTGCTGGACCTGGCCCAGGCTCCCAGAAGCTCTGGCTGGGGTGGGGTGGTGTTGGGATTGGCCCCCAAGGCTTTGATGGTGCCAAGGAGGACCTGAGAGACAATCATCAAGAACCACACCCATCCAAGTCAGGCTGATGGAGGAAGCAGAGTTGTGGATCTGAAAGAAGAATCAGAGAGGTTGAATCCAGATACAGGACCAAAGCTGAGAAAACCTTACCAAAGAGAGCTAGTTCAACGTGGCAAGGAAGCCCCAGAATTTAGCCAAAAGTGTTTTTCCTAGGATACTAGGAGCTTGGTCATGGAGAGGAGGCTGTGAAGTGCCATATATAGGTCAGTTGAACAGAACAGAACCCATTCTAGTTGTTTTGTGCAGAAAAAGATTTATTTCAGGGACTTACATGGTTTATGGAATCATTGAGAGGGCCAGACTCAAAATTAAGGTTTCAGGAGCAACTCCCTTAGTGACACCAAAGAGCCAGGCCACTAAGGGAATCGTGGTTTCTATTGCATTTGGAGGCTCCCTTCTCTGTTAGGGAGCTGGCTCCAGAGCCCCCAGCCATTGCCAATGTCAAAAGGCTGCTCTGATCTGGGGGCCGCTGCTATCCTTGACCCTTGCTGGGCCTGCTGCTATTTGCACCACTAAGTGAATGCCCAGCACCTGCTCTGACACTCGGGAAGCTGGTGATGGAAGGCTGCTCCTCTGCTCCCACCACCATGGGACAACAGGTGCCCCCATGAGTGGCCTGTCTACAGAAGCAGCCAAAACAGCAAAAGCAAGGAAGGCTCATTTTCACTAGACCCACCCCTGACAAACTCAGGACACAGAAGTACAAACAGAGGCCCACTTACCATATACTTTTAAGTGCAGAAAGTTACAAATCAACCTACAGATATGCTCTACTCTTCTAGCTTGACAAATATACCTTCATAACAATGTGGACATTCAGAGTCAAATTTAGATTCTTGAACTCCTCTGAAGAATGTGCCAGAATGTGGCAGTGTGGGAGAGCTGACCTCTGGCCCCAGTCTCTTTGCATCATTGGCTTGTCCTGCACTGCGAGGGGCTTTGTGCCCACACATGTGGACGCTTCAGCTCACATGCCCAAGCTCTGTTCAGACTGCAAACCCCCCTCCCCTGCCACAAACAGCGCCTGTTAGCCACCCCTTGTGGAGCTCGTTCGCTTAGCAATTTCACTCTCAGCATCTACTCCCTTCACTGTTGTCTTCCCTATCCAAGCAGTTGATTTCAAGGGTTTGAGGAAGTAAGAAATGCTTTTCCTCACAAACAATTTGAAACCCATTGGTCTACAGTCTAAGAGACAATTTGGCAAAGTGGGGAGGTGAGTAGGCTTCAGCAGTGTCAGGTTGCATTGGACAGGTTTCCTAAGTTCTCAAAGCTTCAGTTCCTTCATCTCTGAAATGGTGATAATAGGACTACTTTTTAGGAAAATGCATGTAAAGTGCTTAACATAGTGCCCCAGCACATAAGTGCTCAAAAAAAAAAAATGTCAGCCATTGTTATTGTTGTGGTGGTTACAAATTATTAGGTGAGACTGACTATATGGGAACAGTCAAATTATTAGGGTCTTATTCGGCCTCCAACCAGATTGCTAACTGGATGAATTCTTGCACCCTGCACTTGGTTTCTATGCCTTGAGTCAGTTATAGGCACTGCTTAGAGCAAGCTGGAGAATAGTCTTCATCTTGCTTGCTGTTTTGGCAGATAATGGCTGCCTAGAGAACTGTGTTGAGGAGGAGCCTGGAGCCAAATCTGGGCACAGCGTTGTGATTGATGAACAATGTCCACCTGGGTGTGGGAAGGGAGAGGGCTGTGTGCGTGCCAGGTGTCTGCCACTCCTGGACAAGACCCCGTTCCTAAGCAGTAGGAAAGAAGACGGACTCAGAGAAACACTGGGTTTGAGTCCCACTTCCCCCAACCCCTGGCTCTGTGACCAAGGGCCAGGAATTTAACCCACTTTTGCTTAGATGCTTCATCTGTAAAATGAGAATAACCAGGTTTACCTTGCTGTGTAGGGCTGTTTGTGAGGCTCAAATGAGATAATGCTTGTAAAAACACTATTGATTGTGAGGTGTTGCCTAAATGCAAGGTGTTTGTTACAGTGTGTGGTACTTGGCCAGTTTGTTCTTGACGAGGAGGAGGAGCCAAGTCAGTGATAGTTTTGGTCGGTCTCTGCCTGCATCATCTTAGCCTGACTCTGCACCCTCCTTTAGTTTCTGAGTGCTGATCTACTGGGAGAAAGCCTGGTAGGGCAGAAAGAGCTTGTATTTAAAGCCAGATGCTAACTCGCTTATCAACTGCATGATTTAGGTAATTTCCCGGCCTTCCTGAGCCTCAGTTTCTTCATCTGGAAAGTGGAGTTTGGATAAAGATAATAATGACATCTATCTCAACTGTCTCCCAGGCTAGGGAAACTCAAAGTGGTTACGGTCCTTTACTATGATCTGAACCAAATGAATCTTCATCCTGCAAACCCTCTCGCTTGATACACCCTCCTCCCCTTCAGGGTCCCTAAGCAGCCTCCAACATTCTTGTCCTATCACTGGTTTAACTTGGGGCACAGCCTCCATGAGCTCTCAGTATCAACACTAGAGTGCCAAGGCAAAGTCAGGATTGGGCTAGAAATTGGAGGTCAGGAGAACATGAAATGGAAGCTAAAACTTGGTCTTCAAAACAGAGGTAGAGTGGGATTGTGGCCTGGGTTGCATATAGGAAGTGCTAGAGAGGCCCAAGGGCAGACCCCAAGCCCACAAGGAGAAATGGGAGGGTTGCAAAGAGTCAGTGGAGCACACATGAGGTCAGAGTTGGCCAGCATTGATGAACAGTTTGGCCCCAAAGCACCAGCCCAAGGCAGTTCCCCAGACTCTGCCTCCAACTCTTTGAAAAGTTCTGGGCCTTTGAACTAAGAACTAAGCTTGTCAGAGGCCTGATGTTCTGAGGCTGCCATGAAACATGCACACCCACTTGTGCCCGAATCCGTTTCCTCGATCCACTCTCCATATATTCCTTCTTTATACCCCTACCGGCCTTAAGCAAAGAGAACAGCACAGTTTGATCAAGGCTTTCTCTGTTAATTTCCTAGGGCTGCCTAACAAAGTACCACAGACTGTGTGGCTTAAACAACAGAAATGTATTGTCTCACGGTTCTCGAGGCTGGAAATCCAGGATCAAGGTGTCAGCAGAGTTGGTTCCTTCTGAGAGCTGTGAAGTAGAATCTGTTCCATGTCTCTCTCCTAGTTTCTGGTGGTCTGCTGGCAATCTTTGGCATTCTTGGCTTGTAGATGCAATACCCTAATCTCTGCTTTCATCTTCACATGGTGTTCTCCCTGTGTGTGTGTGTCTCTGTGTCCAAATTTCCCCTTTTTATAAAGACACAATCATATTGGATTTGGGCCCACCCTAATGACCTCATCTTAACTTGATCATCTGCAAAGACCATATTTCCAAATAAGGTCACATTCTGAGGTACTGGGGATTAAGACTTCAATAGATGAACTTGGGGGGGACACCATTCAACCCATAACACTCTCCTTGCTTCTTTTCAAACCAAAGTGGTTGAATGAAGATGGGGAATGAAATAGAACAAAACATCAGAGTAATACAGAATCTGTTTTGCGCAATTAGCAACTAGAGGAACAGTCATGCTGTGTAGATTGTTTCCTCATATTCTGTCGGGAGAGGGGAAAAGGACTTTCAACACTGTATCTTCAGAGCTTAGAACAGTTCTGGTGTGGAGTAGACGCTCAATTAATAATTGCTGAATTAGTAACGAATGAAGGAAACTCAGCCTATACCAGCAGCCATTGATAGTCTGGCACACAAGTCTTGCCTGGCCTGGAAAAAGGACACATGAAATGATGGTTGAATTTACCATCAGTTTCTCCCATATAGTATGCATGGCCTTATCACTTGGAGCCGAGCCCTACCAGGAGTGGAATGAAGAGCTTCAGGTGATAAGTCTCAGAGGGCTGGGCTCTTCCTTAGCCCATGTCCCTTGTTACTCTTCAGTGATCTCAGCCCACCCCATGTCACCTTAGAGCCCCAATCTATAGTGAATCTTGAGACCTGAACTAAGCTTTATATTTCTAAGGTGTCACAAAATCTCTTCCCTTACCAAAGCTTACTGATCCTGCATCTCACTCATTTATCTGTATTACAGGGTTGGAAGGGCCTCAGTGATTATCAAGCTCCACCTTTTAATTTATAAATGAGGGAACTGAGGTTAGAGGGTGAAGTGATGAGGACTCCTGACATCAGGTCTATGGCTCTTCCTTTATCCTTAATCCTGTCTTCTGTTGGCTGTCTATTAGTAAAGAATTTACCAAATCCTTTCAAATCCTTTCAAATGTGTTTGTTAGACAGGAGAATGCTATGATCTAGTTCAAATGCTCAGGTGTCCCCAGAGTGAGGCCATCTGTGGGGATTTGGGGCATTTGGCTGGTTGAGGAGAGGCACTGGGTCAGGCCCTTCACACAGCCTACAAGCTCTGTTTGATTCACCTACAGGGAAAGCTGACTTTCCATCCTGGACTGCCTTACATCAGCTCTCCCACCATCCAGAGACAAGAGAGTCCTTGTGGAAAGCCAGGCCGTGGCCCAATCTTGACCTCACACTGGGCTGCCCTTTCTTGTTTCCCAATTGTTCCTTGCCCCAACCAGTTTCACTGGGATTGAACAATGGCTCCAGTCTATAGGTAGTGAGCTCATTGCCTGTTGCGTGTGCTTCTTTTGTACAACAGCCAGGCCAAACGAATGACAAGATGTGGCCCTAACCATCACCCTTAGAGTTCTTTACAGTTTACAATGTCCTGAGAGAAGACTGATGGAAGCCCTAGCAGCCATCTTGTGCTCCCCTAGCACCCAGCCAGCCCCACAGATGCTGTTGAGATGGCTTCTCATTGTTTATTGTAGGCCCGGCTTACTTGCAGTGCCTGCCTTATCTGAAGGGCTCAGCATGGATTTGTAAAACCTAAACTGCCCTTAAGCAGCTGAATTTAATAAGTAAAAACCAACCAACCAACAGAACTGGAGAAGGAGGGTAAAAGTTCCCATTAGAGCTACCAGATTTAACAAATAAAAATATAGGATGCCCAGTTAAATCTGAATTTCAGGTAAACAATGAGTAAGTTTTTAGTATAGTACATCCTGTGCAATATTTGAGACATACTCGTGCTAAAAATTATTTGTTGTCCGTCCATATCTGAAATTGAATTTGAACTGAGTGTCCTGTGTTTAGCTGACAACCCTAGTTCCTGTGGAATTCCACCATCAGGATATCCTATGAAACACACCTTGACTCTTGACTGTTGGAACACAGTCTGGGACTCTTCCATTCTTGACATTAGCAGCTCTGCTTGATTGTTACTGTTTGCAAGCACCAGGCCAGGGACTTGGGGGAGTTCCACAGGAAGGCTCGTGCATGGTCCCTGCTGCTGGGAATTCCCTGCAACAGGAGGTGCACAGCCAGCTCACGGAAAATGCAAATGTAACTGACGTCAGTCAGCACATTTTTACATAGGAGCTCCAAGTACAAAGAGCTTCCATATAACCTTCTCATTTGATTCCTCAACATCCCTGAATAGAGTCAGGTACATGTTATCACCTCTGCTTAAGAGGAGAAAACACTCAGGCAATATTGACTAAGTCAGTGCCTGGAAAGCAAAGACTTGCAAGTTGTCCTGGCTATCAGGCTCTAAGACCACCGCACCTTTCCTTTTTGATTGGAACATACTGCTTTATTATGACAGTTGAATATATTTCTCCAAAACCCATCGAATTATATTTTTTTCTATCTATAAAAGTAATATTTGATTTTTGCAGCAAATTTGGAAACATAAAAAAGAAGGAGGAGAAATCAGCAAAGGAAGCAATTTCACAAATACATGATAACTACTGTTTACAGGTGGGTGTAGGGTCTTCCATTCTGTGTCCCCTTTATATATATTAATATATCGCATCTTAGTCAGCTTGGGCTGCTATAACAAAGTACCACAGACTGAGTGGCTTAAACAACAGACATTTATTTCTTACAGCTCTGGAGGCTGGAAGTCCAAGATCAAGGTGGCAGCCAATTCAGTTCTCGGTGGGGGCTCTCTTCCTGGTTTGCAAGCAGCCACCTTCTCCTGCGTCCTCACATAGTACAGAGAGGAAGCTCTGGTGTCTCTTCCTCTTCTTATAAGGCGCTAATCCCATCTTGGGGGCTCCATCCCCATGACCTCATCTAAACTTAATTACCTCCCAAAGGCCCCACCTCCTAATACCATCATATTGGGGGTTAGGGCCTCAACATATGAATTGTGGGGGTGCATAAACATTCAGTTCATAATATATTATTAGTTTTAAATAAAAAAGGCCAAGTCCTCTTATATACATGCATGCATACATGAGTGATGTAAATATAAATGTGTGATTAGTTATACCTTTGAAGATAATCACATGTATATATGCACAAACATATCTATATATAATATGCCCTTCAATGATTTTGAAATTAGATGATTCATTTTTGACATTAACCAGGACTCAAGACTAAGCACTGAAAGAAGGTGGAGAGTACCAGATAAACCCCTGGTAAAGAACAAGAGTGGGCAGTGATGGACACAGGGCAATATTCTACCACCATGAAGGTGAAGCTGTCCTCCACAATGAACTGTTCCTAGTCAAGAACGAGTGTTTGGTGGGTGAGGAAGGTCTACCTCTAATGCTTTTGCACTAAAATATTGACTTACACTGCCTACTATTCCCCAACAATTGGATTCCCCTTTGGACACAGGCGCTGGTAAAACATAATCCAGAGTGGATGTTATTGTGACTTCAGTGGCACTTAGGACTCAGCTGTAGTATGTCTGTAATCAATATATTCATAAATAACTCATGATTATATATAACCTCAGGACAACTTATTGTTTTAGAGTTTAGAAGCGATTCTTCATTTCAGGAGGTCAATACCATAAAACTGGGAACCTCTTTATCTTATACGGCACTGAAACTGGGTTGGTTTTGTAGACAGTCTCCAGATACTTAGGACAACACAGTCTGATAATGGGCTGGGGCCAGAATCAGAGATGTTTCTTGAGAAAAATGCTCCTGGGTTCTCTGGGCCAGGAGTGACCCACACCCAACATTCAGTTCACTGGCCCTGCTGCAGGCTCAGTCACACAAAATAGCGGTTTATCATGTTTTTCCATCATATGATGTGCCAGGTCTCAGAGAAACTTCTTTCCCCCACAAAATGAACCTCAAACACCCAACTCCCCACGTAAAGGCAGCTCTTCAGAGCTTTGCAATCCGCTGTCTAGCATGGCAACAGATCCTGCAGAAAATTACAGGAGAGACCCTTGGGGGCTGAAGGTGATTCACTACCTCGTTCAAAGAGTCCATCTGACCCTCTGGGTCTGCACTGGATGTCTTTCCTTAGCAATAAACACTGGCATAAGCCATTCAAGTAACATGTGGCTGTGAAAATCTAGATCAATCCTGGCACCATTATATTAGGTTATTTTTAGTTGTATGTGTAAATATATGCGTAGTGTTCTTTGTCTTAAGAACAAATCTTTTATGAAGATATTCTTATATCTCTTGCTGGGCAAACTCAGAGTCTTAAATAGAAAGAAAACGTACGAAAGAAGCATTTATCAAAACATATTAGCATCTTATACCATTGTGACCCAACATGGTTTGTTCAAGGTTAATCTTGCTTGCAAAAGAAAATGTTAGAAAGCTTTGTTTAAACCTACCAAACAAGAAAACCAAACCAATACAAAACAAAACCCCAATGGGCCAATTGTTTCAGACCTGAGACCTTGTTCTACTCATTCTTTTTGTGAGAAATATTTGCCTGGGACATCATTTCTAATCATTTCTAAGGCAGAAGTAGTGTTACATTCTCAAGGGGAAAAAAATAGGAGCTCTAAGTGTGAATTCCTAAAAATGGAGGGAAAACCACACACCAGTGACTTCAACAATGATAACTGCTTTGGGCCATGATTTTGAGCAATTGTAATGAGCACTGACAAATTGCGTAGAATATTAAAATGCACGTAAAGCAGAATTTGAAATTAGGATTCACTAATGCTAGGTGGACTGTTGAAGCTCACCAGTAAGGTTACTCAATTCTGGGGTGTCCTATGTTATTCTAGACATGCGAATGCCACCTAGTGGCAAACCTTAACTTTACTTAGAGGGTCAAGGAGTTCTGCAATTCATCTTGCCCAATGTTTAGGAAAACAGCACCATTCTTTGCTAGTGCTGACCTCAATTCAAATTCTTTTCCCTTTTCTCTTTTACTGTACCTTCCCTTAGTTCGGTTTTCTAAATAATTCAAAGTCACCCATTTACTTTCTCTAATACCAAAATTTCCCTTCACTTCTCCACCCCACTAGTCCAGGAGAGCCCACGAACCTATCTGCAAAACCCCCTCCATATCCCAGCTACTTCTACTCTATCCCTTTCTATTTCATGTCATGGGATGCAAGGGTTCCTTAGGAGAGAAGATGCTGAAAGACAGCTTGGTAAGGGCAGCTGAAGAGCTGAGAACAGTACCACACCCATTACTTAAGGAATTAAGTAAACATTTCTACTGTTATCACAACTTCCAAGGTTCAAAAGTCATAATGCTGATAATAGCAGCTGTTCATGGTAAAAATATGTGGGGAAAAAATCTCACGTGTTTTTTTTTCATATTTTCAGTTAAGGATAGAGACGCATATGTAAATTCTGACGCTATGGGCAAAAACAAATAAACCAACGTATAGTTGAACGGATACAAAACAAATATAAGGACACAAAACAACAGGGCAGTGATGAAGGGAGGTGGCATACGTCAAAATAAGAAATGCTCATTGAAGATTTTGAAAGATTGTACCAATGTTCACTCCCTCCAGCAAGTTATGTGACTGTCTCTTGTAACCTTCATCAGCACCAACCATTAACAGATTTTTGAGTCTTGATATGTGAAAAATGGCAGCTCTGATTAATTGGCATTTATTTCACTACTATTAAACATTTTTTATATGTTTATTTTCTACATGTAATTTATCTTACATATGTAAATTGTTCATGTCTTTTCCCCATTTATCAATTGGATTAAAATCTTTCTTATAGATGTACACAGACAGCTGTTAGAGGAAGGATATTAATTCTTAAGTTCCATACTTGAGTAAGTATTGCTCTAGAATCTTACTTATCTTTTAATTTTGTTTGTGATTTTTTTATTGAAGTCATAATAGTTTATAACATTGTGAAATTTTAGTTGTACATTATTATTTATCCATCACCATATAAATGCGTCCCTGCACCCCTTGTGCCCACCCCCCAACTCCCTTCCCCCTGGTAACCACCAAATTGTTCTCTCTGTCCACGTGTTAGTTTATCTTCCGCATATGAGTGAAATCATGCAGTGTTTGTCTTTCTCTGTCTGGCTTATTTCGCTCAACATGATACCCTCCACGTCCATCCATGTTGTTGCAAATGGGATGATTTTACCTTTTTATGTGGCTGAGTAGTGTTCCATTGTATATATGTACCACATCTTCTTTATCCAATCATCAGTCAAGGGACACTTGGGTTGCTTCCACTTCTTGGCTATAGTGAATAATGCTGCAATGAACATAGGGGTGCATAAGCCTCTTTGGATTGTTGATTTCAGGTTTCTTGGAATAGATACCCAGTAGTGGGATAGCTGGATCATAAGGTATTTCTATTTTTAATTTTTTGAGGAATCGCCATACTGTTTTCCATAGAGGCTGCACCAGTTTGCATTCCCACCAGCAGTGAATGAAGGTTACTGTTTCTCCACAACCTCTCTGACATTTGTTCTTTTTTGTCTTGGTGATGATAGCTATTCTAACAGTTATAAGGTGATATCTTAGTGTAGTTTTGATTTGCATTTCCCTGATGATTAGTGATGTTGAACATCTTTTCATGTGCCTATTGTCCATCTGTTTATCTTCTTTGGAAAAATATCTGTTCATGTCCTTTGCCCATTTTTTGGTTTGGTTGTTTGTTTTGTTGTTGTTCAGTTGTGTGAATTCTTTATATGTTATGGAGATTAACCCCTTATCAGATATATGATTTGCAAATATTGTCTCCCAGCTGGTGGGTTGTCTTTTCATTTTGATCCTGGTTTCGTTTGCCTTGCAGAAGCACTTTAGTCTGATGAACTCCCACTTGTTTATTTTTTCTTTTGTTTCCCTTGTCTGAGTAGACATGAAACTCAAAAAAATCCCTCTATGACTGATGTCAAAGAGTGTACTGCCTATGTTTTCTTCCAGGAGTTTTATAGTTTCAGGTCTTACCTTCAAGTCTTTGATCCATTTTGAATTAATTTTTGTGTATAGTGAAAGAAAATGGTCCACTTTCATTCTTTTGCATATGGCTGTCCAGTTTTCCCAGCACCATTTATTGAAGAGACTTTCCTTTCTCCATTGTATGTTCTTAGCTCCTTTGTCGAAGATTAGCTGTCCGTATTTGTGTAGTTTTATTTCTGGGCTTTCAATTCTGTTCCATTGATCTGTGTGTCTGTTTTTGTACCAGTGCCATGCTGTTTTAATTATTATAACTTTGTAGTATATTTTGAAGTCAGGGATTGTGATGCCTCCAGCTTTGTTCTTTTTTCTCAGGATTGCTTTAGCTATTTGGGGTCTTTTGTTGCTGCATATGAATTTTAGGATCCTTTGTTCTATTTCCATGAAGAATGTCACTGGGATTCTGACTGGGATTGCCCTGAATCTGTAGATTGCTTTAGGTAGTATGGACATTTTAACTATGTTTATTCTTCCAATCCATGTGCTGGGATATCTTTCCATTTCTTTATGTCATCATTGATTTCTTTCAATAATGTCTTAAAGTTTTCATTGTATAGGTCTTTCACCTCCTTGGTTAAATTTATTCCTAGATATTTTATTCTTTTTTGTTGTGATTGTAAATGGGATTGTCTTCTTGAGTTCCTTTCTGACAGTTCGTTATTAGCATATAGAAATGCAACTGATTTTTTTAAGTTGATTTTGTACCCTGCAACTTTTCTGTAGTTTCAAGATTTTATAAAATCTCACAAAAGCTAGTTTGGGTCTGTGAGTCCTTTCTTAAAGACAAAACATCACCTATCCCACCTATGAAAAGAAAATTCATCAAAACAAAGAATAAAGATGCCATCATTTTGCCTGGGACACTTATGAAAACAAAATTTTAAAAATCCCAAATAATTCCTAGTTGAAGAAAGTAGATAGTGTCTTTATAAACAAGACTAGGAGAAATGGATCAACTATGAGTGCTAAAGGTGACATTCAAGGGACGTGCTCTGAGCATCACTACCCAGATTTCAGTGCTGGATTTGGCTACCATGTCAGTTAATGTCTTAGCAGGATATCGCTGGTCCATTCAGACTGGATATTTTGAGGAAAGTTTTATAAAAGCACAGCAGAGTAGTGTGATGGTCACTTTGTCATCTCTAAGCCTGAAGGGAGGAGAAGAGAGAGAAACTACTGAGAGAGAGAGATGGAGAAAAAGAAAGATGGAGAAAGAGAGAGAACAAGAGTTGTGTGGAGAGCTGGGACCTTGGGTGAAGGGATTCAGCCAGCCCACGGTGACATGGCAGGAAGGGAGTGAGGGGAACATATACTTCCACCCCTCTTTCTTCCCTCTTTCTGATCTCCTGGCACTGCTTCCCATTGTCAGAACCCATCTAGGAAGCCAGAGAGCTGGGGGCCTGTTGAAGCGGAGCAAGGAGGTCTTCTCCTGACACACAAAGAAGGGCAGAGAAGGGTGGAGAGTAGGTTTGGTGGACAGTCAGAGGATAAACATGTCAACTGCTTTTCAGAAATAAAGAACAGAAGTAATGTGGGCTCTGTCTTCTGGGAATTAATGACAACTAAAGCATGATTTTTAAAAACTGGAACAGAGGAAAAGATTCTCTTTCAATGTGGAAATTAAAGTGAAATTGTGTTTGTCTATAAAGTCTACATTTTTCTGCAGACACACACACACTCATACAAACACAGACACACCCATCACACGCATACAGCTAGTCTCAATAAGTGTTCTGACCCGAGAATTTCAAGGAGCAGTGATTGATACACTCAGGAAACAGGCTGTGAGACAATGGTGACTACATCTGGGCCCATTTCCTGCCCTTGAGACATTTTCATGATAACCCAAGAACTTTTGGCAAACACAAAGGACAATTTTCACTTTAATAATTTATCATCTGCTGCCTTAGAAAATATGCCCCAAATAGTGTGACCCAAATCAGCTCTTAACCTATTCTCTAATCCAGCATCACCCAGGTGATGTAGGGGACCCTTGCAAAAGCACTCAGTCCAGACACCTTAAGATACCAATCGTACCTTATCCGGCATCGCCATGCCAACCACGTAAAATCCTTAATACCACCTTGCATGCATTTAGCACTTTACACTTTCCAAAGAGGCTTAACAGGACACGGGTACCCAGTTGTACTCCTTTGCTATTTTAGGAGGCAGGGACACGATTGCCAAATTTGTTTCCCTAACCCATTGCTCAACAAACACAAAGTGCCCAGTTCATAGCTGAGTAAATATTTGCTGAGTTCAATTGACCTAAAAAACTCTGGCAGAAAAAGAAAGGCTGGTGAGCTGAGCACGAGAAGCTTTGGTTTCTTCTCTATGATGCAATAGTTTTAAAAAGAGAAGTGGGGACTGTTAGTCTCGTGAACCAGATCCATAAAGGAAAAGTCTGCAAGAACTGACCTTTGATTCTGTGCAGCACAGAATAGTGGGCTCTGGGATAATGATTAGCCTTGGGGTGGGGTAATGACTGGAGGGGTGACAGTGGGGTTCTTCTGGGTTCTGCTCTTGTTCTTTTCTCATTCTGGGTGCTGGTTATATGGGTGTGTTTGTGAAAATTTATAGAGTCACATGCTTATGTACACTTTTCTGTACATGTATTTTTTTTGTTAGTGCCATCGAGTCGATTCTGACTCCTAGTGACCCCATGTACAGCAGAAGGGAATCCTTTCTGCGCCATCGTCTCACCTTCCGGAGCTATATCAGACAACGCTCTGCTGCTATTCACAGGATTTTCACGGCCAATTTTTTTCTGAAGTGGCCAGCCAGGTCCCTCTTCATAGTCTGCCTAGTCTGGAATCTCTGCTGAAACCTGTCCACCATGGGTGGCCCTGCTGGAATTTGAAATACTGGTGGCACAGCTTTCAGCATCACAGCCACATGTAGCCACCACAGTCTGAAAACCGACAGATGTGTGGTATGGTTCCCTGACTGGGAAATGAACCTGGGTCATGGCAATGAGAGCGTGAATCTTCACCAATAGACCCCCCAGGGCTGGCAGTATGTGTACTAGACATCAAATAAGTTTACATAATAGCAATCCTTTACAGGCAATCCAACTTCAAATAATAGAACCTCTGAAGCAAATAACCTGAAGTTGTATTTGCTCTTGAACATTAATTAATTAATTGAGAGTCTGGGCCTCAGACCAGATGGCTTGGGTTGAATCCTGGCCCTGCCACCCACTAACTGGAAAATCTTGGCCAAGTTACGTAACATCTCTAAGACTCTGTTTTCTCATCCATAATGTAGGCAAATAATGATACCAACGTAATTGAGGTGTCGAGAAGACCAAGCAAGACAACTTGTGCACAGGATCTGGCACACAGTCAACTCTCAACAAATGACTACTGGTTCTCTTATAATTGTAGTGCGTACAGATCTCAGTTGTCAAATTCAGGTGTGCAAGAAATTCAACTCTCTGCTTCTGTACCTGGCCTTATTTTATTTTATTTTTTATAAATCCTTATTCCTTGGGCAGAAACTTAATCTCTTGTCATTTCAGATTTCCTACCATCACCCTGGGATTATATGTAAGATTCAGCTGGCTTATATACACTTCTCCACACTGTATCTGCTCAACCATTCTTACTCTCATCTGATGTTGGGTGGCTGTCCACACAAATTCTAACCACCAGGGTACATATGTCATTTTTGGGGGGTGAGCAGCTTTCACTACCTGCTTCCTTCTTGCAGAAAGTTTAGGGCCCAAAGATCTTACATTTCAAGTCATCTCAATCTCTTGTTAGTAAAAGAAATAAGGACTTTTGTCAATAGGCTAAAAACCTTTGTGGGTTTTTGTTGTGGGTTTTGGAATGCATAGGGCTTTCCATATTTGATTCCATTCCATTCTGTGTGCCAAAAGTCACACCCATAACCCTTTCAAGCTATGTTTCTGTCTCCAGACATAATTACCACTAATGTGGGCATAGCAAGCTGCTGTGGGAACATACCCTTAAGCTTCCCATGAGCGTTTGTCTAGCAGTGTGAGTTGCTGGGGTGGGCATCCTGCTTGAAGATGGGGTGTGAAATTTTTGACATCTCAAGTTCTCTATTAAGGATCAAGCCCTTATCAAGGAATTGCCTGGAGCCTGTTAAGGGGCTGCTTTCTGTTGTCTGATCTGCTCTCCTGCCCTAGGTATAGACACAGAATCAACGGTGATCATTTAGACAGAGCAGCTTGAGAAGTCCTGGTACTTGCCGGCCATCAGCACCGTTAAGCAGAATCTTTTGCCACAGGATGAAGCCTTCCAGCCAGGCCTGCCTTTTCCTTCACCCTCTCTTCTGGGCTGTCACTTGCATTCAGAAAATCTTGCCAGTTGGCCTGGGAACCAAAGCCTGTGAGAGACCCCAGGGAGAAGATGCCTGTCACCAAGTACATGCCTTAATTACTATTGTCACCTGAAAACAGCCATAAGAACTAAAGTAAGTGTGTGAATCCAGGGGAGCATGAAAAGCTGTGTCAGACCATCTGGTGCCAGGAGTTCCTGGGTTCTCTGGGTCAATGCCCCAGTGATTGTCCCTCATTGTGTAAATCTGCCTAGTATCTGCCACATACTTGTCAAAAGCACTGGTTTTCAGGGGCAGCTGGTGCTGGCAGGCGATCAGGATATCTGAAAGTCCTTTCCCTCTGGGGACGGCAAAGACTTCCATAGCTCACTTCCTGCCGATCTCCTCTGAACTGAGTCTATTAGTGATATTTCCATTACAAAGTGCAGTTTAAAAATACAAGGTTAATTCTGGGGATATGATTAGCTCTTTCTAAGTACCACACTTATGCTTTGGATAGTTGCTACTGGTAGACGCTAATATATATCTATCTCTTTAGGGTGATTTAAGCTTTGGTTCTCAACCAGGCTGAATAGCATTTTAAGATTATAGATTATAAGACGCTAAAAGATTCTGATCTTGTAGATTTTGGATGGAGCCTGGAAACATGTGTTCTAAAAAGCTCTTTGGTCATAATAGTTGGGTACAGTCAGTTGCTGTTGATACTGGCTTGATACAAGGTTGACATAAGGGAAGCCATATGGTAGAAAAGAAACCATATTGTAACTTTGAATGACCTCTGATTTACTAACCCAGACATGCTCTGTGGATTTTACGGCCCCTCCCAGCTGCAATAAGTCAATAACTTTGTTCCTTTGAGTTCCTTAGGAATGTGACGACCCTCGGGCAGAGAGTCTATGCTGACAGCCATCATCAATGACAACTGAAAGATGAGGGTGTAGGGTGTTGCTCCTGTCTCTGATGCATATCCAGGAAAACAAAAGACTGTCAGGAACTAAGACAAGACATCTGCCTCCACCCGAAGAGCAGATGGATGTCCCCACCCTGAGACTAGATATCTGTCTCCACCAGAGATCAGATGGATGCCCCTACCCTGAGACCAGATGCCTCCCCCACCCAGAGACCAGCCACCTATATAACTGGCCTGTAGTCCTTGTTCTGGAAGATGGTTCTTTAGGACATGAGTTGGCCACCTTCCCTCTTGCTAGCAAGCTGTAATAAAATGCCCTTTCTCTGCCACCATCTTGCCTCTTGATGACTGGCTTTTATCTTGCAGTGAGCAGATCATGCCCTTGTGTGGTAACACTGTAAGAAATACTCCCCGTGTTTTCATGGCTTTATACAACTGACATGTCTTTCTTGCTCAAATAACAGCCTGGTGTTCTTGGTTGGTGGGTAGCTTTCCTCCATATGGTGATTCAGGGACCCAGGCTTCTTTCACCTGTATGAAAAAGAGAGATCAAAGTAATCATGGCAATCACAATTGCAGGAAGACCCCGTTTCCCATAGGGCTAGGGAAAGAAAGGAAAGAAGCTGAAATTATTAAAACTTATGAGGGCTCCCACAGAGTAGAAACTCAGACATCTGAGAAGGAGCTGCCACTCAGTTGCTGTTGCTATCTCTAAGCTTGGAGGAAGGCTCTGTTAAAAAAAAGAAATAGGGGCTGGCCCCGTGGCATAGCAGTTAAGTTCGTGTGTTCCGCTTTGGTGGCCCAGAGTTCACAGTTTCAGATCCTGGGTGAGGACTGACACAGCATTTGTCAAGCCGTGCTGTGGCAGTATCCCATATAAAGTAGAGGAAGATGGGCACAGATGTTAGCCCAGGGCCAATCTTACTCAGCAAAAAAGAGGAGGATTGGCAATGGATGTTAGCTCAGGGCTAGTCTTCCTCACACACATACACAAAGAAATAACAGGCCAGAAACGGAGTCATTTTGCCCCACAACAGCAAAACCAAGATTTAATTACAGTTTCAGCCCCTCCCAGGAAGGTGACCGTTAAACAGTTAATCTGAGATTTTGTGACTAGCATTTGTGAGGTAATCTACATGATAAAGCCCCAGCCTTCCCTTCTTCCCCAAGGGAGATGTCCTGGCTTGAAATAACTCCTTTTCATTTGCTAGTACCTTCTTGCCCACCCCGTTTCTTCTGCTGTAAAAACCTTCACTTTGGACAACTCCTTGGAGCGCCCTTCTAGTTGCTAGATGGGATGCTGCCCAGTTCATGAATTACCCAGTAAAGCCAATTAGATCTTCAAGTTTACTTGGTTGAATTTTGTTTTTTAACAGCTTCCACAGGGCTGGGACTCAGACCTCTGAGGAAGGGGTGCTGGCCAGCTGGTGTTGGTGTCTCTAAGGGGACACAATGAAGCTAGTTCTGTTGGTGTTAGAAAAACTGCCAGCTGGAGTCTACTGCTGCTGCTGGAATGAGCCATCTCTGCCAGGATGAAGATCAAGACTGGGTAATGCTGGCAGGCACTGGAGGCAGACAGGAAATCCACAAAAAGCAAACAGGAAGGAGCAAGTCTCTTCTTCCTTCCCAGACTCCAGGTTTTCCTCTAGAGGCCCTATGGGAAGAACCCAAGAGGGGGCCAGTTGGCAAAGCGGAAGCCCCAGCCCCAGCCCCAGCATTACAGAGCAGAGAACAGCAGAATGGGGCTGAAGCTGAGAAGCAATGACTTGATAACTGGCCCTGTGAAGTGTCCGGGGTTAGGGACAGTGAACAGCGTTACCGCCTTTTGCCCTTTTCCTGTGCCCCTTCAGATCTACTCTCCATTCTCCTTCACCTGCTTAGTGTCCCAATGACACACAATAGGCTGACTGGCTTTCTAGCTTCTGGTTGTGAGCACCCATAAAACATGGGAGGAAAGGAGGAGAGGGAGGTTGAGGCACTTATTCATCTGACTCCCTGGCTATGGGTTTGCTGTGTCCTTCCTCAGAGTTCCCTCTCCTTGCCCCTTCAGGCCATGGGGTGGCAACATAACCTCACTTGTTTCAGTTCCAGAATACTGCACCATCCTTAGTGGGTTCCCAATAGCTCGTTCCCATGTTTGTAAAGAGTTTCTTTGTTAGACTCTCCTCACATGGTCCTAATTTGAGCGTGCCACTATTTTTCTGGGACACCGACTGATAGTCTCTGCATGAGAGGAAAAGGAATGGGCACAATTATGGGAACCAGAGAGGGTAGCTGTGGGGGGACAGTCACCTAATGGAGCTATGACCTTCTGCAGAGGGATGCAGTCAACAGGTGACCCAGTAGGGAGGCACACGGTGGAAGAAATAACCTAACATCATTCTCCCCTCTCCTTCTGATTTCCTGACTTCCTCTGACAGCTCCCCATTGGCCAAACCCGACAGGAAACCAGCAGTGAAGCTGCTGCTAATGAGGTCCTCACGGGACAACCTCCTTGGTCATAGATCAGGTTGAAGAAGGCTAGAAAGTGAAACTGGGGAGGTGAGCAGAGGAGATCTAGCTCACAGTGCACCTGGGATATTTGACACACAGATCAGATCTTGTATAACACTACCCTCTTCTACGTGACATTTTCAATAATCACCACAAATAATTATTTTATTCTTGATTCGTTCTTTAGTTTTAAAACAATTCACAGTTTAGAAAGAAGAGTACATTTCAGTGTAAAGATACGATTCAAATTCAGTAAAATATTACACAAATGAATTTAATTTTACACTTACCAAATAAAAATACTACACTTTACAGTTTTACATTTTAGATACCAATTAAAAACTCCAAGAGGACATGTGCAATGACGTGTTACAAGTGAAGTAACTCAGGTGGTGTTTCTTCTTCTTTACAAATGTCATGCTGCTGTGGTCTATTTTGAACTTACTATTTAAATGCAGACATATGTCATACTCCAGGGTTTTGGAGAAATAAGCTGTACACTAAGAGAGCTTCAACAGCTCTAAACTATGAAACATTTACCCTTGAAATGAATATGGATACCTGAATCCATATGTGTTGGGACTGACTGCTAATGAAAGTTCTCTGAATTAACTTCCATGAGAATACAGTGTTTCTTAAAGGATAAGTTATGAACAGCATGCTAATTTGAAGCTTACATATATATTATTAGAATTCAACAATAACCACAGCAGTAGTTTGGCACTTAGACCAACAAAAGATTTCTTTACTGACATTGTTTAGATTTGCCAGGGCATGGTGATGATAAAAGCAGATCGATTAGGAGTGGGTTTCATGATCACGTTTAAACTCTCTCCAGGTAACGCCTGTACCTGGGCTGGATGCTCCCGCTGCCTTGCTCTTGGTCCAGCACTGCACCTTGGTCCACCATCTGCATAGAGAATCCTCTACACTTTATATCTGTTTCCTCTGTGTTGTAGCTTCTGCTTTCTTGTACTTTCTGCTTCCTTATAACTGTAGCTCACATGAGACCCTTCCAGCTGGTCTCACTGTCCTGTTCAGCTCCACTGTTTCCTTTCTCAATCTCCCAGAACTACCTAGTTCAAATCCCTGCAAGAGAGATTCTTACCTGGCCAACTCATCTTTTCTGGAGCAGACCATGACATGGCTTTTGGCCAGTCTGTGCATTGACAGTATCGGGTCAGGGACTTACTTCTGGTAACTAGAAGAGGGTGAGGTCACCTGACGCAAATCATGGCTGCCTAGAAGGGGCTCTGGGTGGTGCAGAATTGGGGGTTGGGAAGTGTAATGCCCAGAAAGGTTAAACACATATAGAAATTCCTAAAGGCAAAATAAGACTTCTGTTATAGTATAGTGAGGGAGCATTGGATACAGAGTCAGGTGAATCTGGGTTTAAATCTCCTCTCTGGTGATTAAGTCAGTCGATATTTCCTCATTCTCAGCTTGCTTAGAGTGCAATAGGTGTATTATTTAGGAAGAGAATACAAGTAATAGAACTCTCAGTAACAGAAATGGTTGAAATGAGTAAGAGCTTGTCCCTCCACCCCCATAACAAGTCCATCGATGGACAGCCGCTGGCACTGGTTGAGGGCCAGCTTCTCAGAGTCTCTTGGCTTTTCTCCTCTGCTTGTTGCATCACAGTTGCATGATGGCTCTTGCAGCTGTAGATATCCTGTCCCTTTCAAGGCAGAGAGGAAGAGAAAGGGGTAATGGTCCCAAGTTCATGCCTCTTCTCAGGAAAAGCAAAAGTCTTCCCAGAACTCCCAGCAGATTTCCATCGATGTCTCAGTGGCCAGGACAGTGTTCATGGCCATCCCTGGCCATGGAGTAGGCTAGGACAGGGGGTGTTTGTGTGGGCACATGGCTTTCCAGAACAGAACTGAGGCTCTGCTAGCAGAAACAAAAGAGGAGGAATGGGTATTGGGGAGGTGTAGGGTGGAATGATGTCACAAGAGGTCAATATTATCTGATCTGTTTCCTTCTAGGGTAGTTGTGAGGATCAAATAAATGTGAAATGTGCAATGGGGCCCTTTTCGAAATGAAAGCATGCAACTTTTCTGCCTGAGCATTCTATTTTATATGCCTGCTTAAAGACGGACTTTCCCCCTCTACTTTACCTTGAGAACTACCAAATGAAACTGAATATGGCCTGACTCTGCCTACCCCCCTACCTCATCTCTCCCCACCATGCCCTCTGCTGCTCGCCATCTCCCTCTGACAGCACTGACCTCCTTCCAAGGTCCTTGAATTCACGAAGACTTCTCACCCAAGGGCTTTGCATTTGCAATTTTCCTTGCTTGGAACAGACTTCCTCCTTTCTGCCACCTCTTCGGAGAAGTCCATTCTGATTCCCAACCTATGTGAAAAATCCCCCCATTGTTCTTTTCCGAGCACCAAACACACTCTTCGTTCCAGTATAGTCTATCAATTTGCATGTATCTGCTTAAGAGGCAGCCTGGTGTAACATTTAAGGCCATAGGTGCTAGAGCCAGACTGCCTGCATTTAAGCCCTTCCTAGCTGTGTGGTCCTGGGCAGGTTATTTTAACATCTTGGTGTCTCTGTTTCCTCATCTGTAAAATGGGGATGTTAATGTGTAGGAGAGGAAGAAATTTTCCTCTATCTTCCTAGGTTCTTCTGGCTGGTCTAAGAATTAAATTGACATGAGATGGAGTAACAGGAGAAAATCAAACAAGGTTAATAACACATATATATGGGAGAAACCCAGGAAAACTGGAATAACTTGCCAAAATATCTGAACCCACCACCTTAAATACCATTTTCAGCTACAGACAAAAGAGGTTGTTGGGGGTAGTAGTTTGGGACTTCAAAGGGAAGGAAGGTAATTCACATGGAGATGGAAAAGCAAATGTTTGTAAACAAATATTTGCCCTGCCTTGCAAAGACAATGAGACATGGAGAGGATTTTGATCAAATGGGCCTTGCTAGGTTCCTCCCTATCTACCACACCTGGTTCATATTATACTATAGTTTTTATGGTGACAGCTCCTTCCTGGAACAGACCTTCTATCTTAAATTCTTTTAAGCAGTTAGGGGGAAGGTCAAAGTTTCTTCCTGTGTCTTTTGTTTTTAAAAATAGTCAAGCCAAAGAGACACATTTTGGGGTGGCAAATTCTGCTTCCCTACAAATATTACCTACCTCATGGGATTGTGAGGAGGCTTAAAAGTTTTAATATTTGTAAGGTGCTTAGAACAGTGCCCCGTGCATAGCAGGGGCTATGTGAGTGTTAACTACATAAAAGAAATGACATATGTCTCCTCCACCATACCGTATGCTCTATGCAGATGGTGACCATAGCTGTTCTTACACTGCAGTGGCTAGCACAGTGGCAGAGCACATCATCACTGTTGTTGTCATTGCTGTTGTTTTTCACCTAGTGGGTATTAAATATTTGTTCAATGACTGAATACACAAATGAATAACCAAGTGGTGTTCTACATGGAGGAGAGGAGGGACAGGATAACCTGACTACCAAACTAGCGCAGTGCCACAACATGGGTTTCTGGGGTCTGTTAGAACTGAATCCTCCAGGACAAAGTGTGAGACCTGCATGGACCATCCCCCAGAACTGTTCTCCTCTTACTTCCCAGGTAACAAACTCAGTTGCTAAATTATTTAAACAAGGAGGCCACTAGACTGAAGTGGCTCTAACCCGTGGCAGCCTATGTAAGCAAACCGAAATCTAAGCCTATAAATGCCTTAAAGTTATGAAATCAAAACACTAAGGATAACCAATCACAAACAGCCAGCTAGGCTTTAAGCTGCAGCTGGTCAAGTAATTACCTTTCTTTGCCTGGCACTTCTCTGTATGTCTCTGCCCCGGCTCCTGTCTGGAGCGCTCCTAACCACTTCTGGTTTGGTGCTGCCAATTGAAATCGACTTTTCCTCAAAGAAACTCAGAATTTTTAGTATGCCTCAGTTTATCTTTAACCCAGTAGTTGCCTTCTCTGGGAATCCTCCTAGGTCTCAGGCCGCCTAGGAAAAGGAAAGGACCTCCGCATGGGAGCAAGGCTCATGCTCCCGCCCATTTGGAAGGGCGCAGCATTGATTAGATATCTTGCTAGCAGACCCCGCCACGCTGGTGACAGCTGCTTCCCGGCCAGCCAGAGCTCTGGCCCCGGTCATGACCCAGGGCTGTCCTGACTCTCTCTGAAAAGGATTTTCCAGACCCCAAACTATAGCAGCTTTATGGGCCAGCTGCACTGCGTTCCCTTTCAGAGGCAGCCCAGGCTCTTAAATCATATGGAAAGCATGTCCAAGTTGCACTGTGGGGACTCAGTCAGGCAACCGGCTGCTCTGCTAATTCTTGTCCAACTCTAGGTCTCAGAGGAGCCGTTAGAAACCCAGTATAATAGACCTCCATCACCCTGGCTGGCTTCCAGAGCCTCATATTCCCCTGCCTCTGAAGCCTTTGCAGAACCCTGACTATTTCCTGTGGCCTCTGGGCTCCCCAGCAAACAGGTTAATGTCCAGCCTCCCTGTCTGCTGAGCACCACTTCTTTTTCCGTTTCTGTTTGGTGAATGGCCTCGGGGTTTCTCCTTTCCTGCTCCAACCCAGCTGGAAGTCTCTTTGTTAACAGTTCGTTTGCAAACTCATGGTGGTCTATGAACTTGTCTGAAATTTCCTGGAAGGGAAACAACTGCTGAATCCAGAACTTGAGTCCGAGAGAAACATTCTGTCAGTCTCTCCTCAGACAATTCTAGCTCATGCTATCTGGTTATCCATCCCTCCTTCACCCTATACACCACACACCTTGAAAACATTCCCATACTCCAGTAAAAACCTTCCAGGGGTGCTGACAAGGAAGAAAACACTTCTACCCCTAAAAAGGGAAACATGTAGTAGTACCTCTTATGTGGGCGATGCTGTCTTCCATGAGGATCTTTAAGGATAGTTTGAGGAAAAATTCTAGATCAGGCTTTTAGAAGCTATTTGCTGTTTGTCTACTTATTAAGGAAAATTCCTGGCCCCACTGAGGTCTGGTTGTGAGAACCGAGCCATTAGTTGAGGAGGAAGGAGAAGAGCGACAATGACAAAGATTTGCTTTGGCACAAACGCCTCCCGTGGATCCTATTCCTGTCGGTCAGGGCTGGCAGTCACTCTGAGCTCTTCCCCTGAGGCCACCCCAGCACCCAGCAGCCAGCTTCCGGGAGTCATTCCCTATTCAGCTTCTTTGGTCACCCCACTGTCCTCAGCAGTGGCATCCATTTCCCATGGCACCCCTGTCCCGAGAGAGAAGGAGCCAAGCTTGGCTTGCTGTTGCGGTTCAGAGAGTGGGTGGTAACACTCCCCCCTTTCAGCCAAA
Source organism: Tapirus indicus (assembly GCA_031878705.1). Classification (NCBI taxonomy): domain Eukaryota; kingdom Metazoa; phylum Chordata; class Mammalia; order Perissodactyla; family Tapiridae; genus Tapirus; species Tapirus indicus. The sequence goes on from CM062921.1 coordinate 119,118,531, forward strand.
CCCCATATAACTTATCAACATGTCCTTACATTTTCTTAAGGCTAATGTGATGAAACAACCTTAAAATGTGAATAGGTTTTTGACTTGGAAGGAAACAGAAATGACCCAGTTCACAGGTGTTCAGGCCTTCTTGAGCCACAGCAAACTCCCCCGTAATGAAATCTTACTGAGAAGCCCATGGGGCTGCTCGTGAAGTGGAGAAGGGTCTAGACCTCACAAACTCATCTCATCCTCTCGGTAGTCCCTGAGGCTCCTGTTCCAAATGCCTAGGACTCTCTGGAGCACACTTTGAAAGTCATTCTACCATGGAGCAAAGTGTGATCCAGAGAACCCAGTCGGCCTGCCCAACATAACCGTTACTTGGAGGCCTGGGCACAACTAGAATTCAGGCCTCTTAAAGCTGGATTTATATACTTACAAAGGTTCTACCAGTGTATAACCATATTTGTTTAGACTTAGCCTTATGGTGAAATGGTTCAATGCCTATCCCATTTCTCTTTTCATTAATTTCAGTATTTTCTTTTGGTTGGTATATTGTTGCTGGGGCTACCATAACAAAGGACCACAGACTGTGTGGCTTAAACAACAGAAATTTATTTTCTCACAGTTCTGGAGGCTAGAAGTCCAAGATCAAGGTGTCTGTGGGGTTGGTTTCTTCTGAGGCCTCTCTCCTTGGCTTGTAGATGGCTGTTTTCTCTCTGTGTCTTCACATGGTCCTCTCTCTGTGCATGTCTGTGTCCAAATTTCCTCTTCTTATAAGGACACCAGTCATATTGAATTAGGGCGCACCCTAATGATCTCATTTTAACTTAATTACCTCTTTAAAGACCCTAAATACAGTCACCTTCTGAGGCACTGGGAATTAGGACTTCATCATATGAATAGTTGGGCGGGAGGCACACAATTCAGCCCATGACAGTTGGCTAAACCTCACCATTTAGTGTTTAAGTCAAAGAGAGCATATGGAAGCTATATTCCCTGAATTCTTGTGCATTTGAAAACATTTTTCTGTAGCCTTGTTTTAAAGTCACTTTTTTTCTCTTGAAACTTGGAAGGCATTGCTCTATTGACTTCTAGTCTTGCAAGTTGTTATGGAGAAAGTTTGAGGCAAGCCAAATTTCTTTTTCCAGCTCCAGCTGCCAGACACACGAGGGAAGCCATCTTGGACCAGCCCCAGTCAAGCCACAGGAAGACTTCTGCCTCATGAATGACCCCAGGCAAGACCCTCTGAGGAACTGCTGACCCCCAGGATCATTATCAAATAAAATAGTTGTTCTTTCAAGTTACTGTGTTGGGGGTTGTTTGTTACCCAGCAATTGATGTCTGACACATATCCAGCAGGGATTCTCCTTGGATCACAGTGCAGTTTCTCACAACTCAAGGTTATTTGAGGGGTGAGTAGGTTAGCCTTTGTTCCTCCACAGCCAACAGATATCAGCAGCTGCAGGGCTGCTCTGAGTGAGATGTGGAAACTCTTGCTTCCACTCAGGCTCACCAACAGACTGCTTCCTGCATATATGGGGAGTCTGAGTGAATCCTCTCTCACCATCACATTCTCAACTCCATTTTTTTCCCCTCAGCTTTCTGGAGGGGCCAAACCTGGCTCTGATGATTCTGGGGCCCACCATCTCTCTGAATATCTCCCTGCACCCCTGTTTGAATTCAGTGTATTTGGCAGCCTTTCTCCAGGCATTGCAGGTGAGATCAGCTGGGATCACAGATACTGCCTAGTTTCATCACAGATGGAGTTTCATTTCTGTTTCTTGATTTTTTTGGAGGGTGGTGGTGGTGATTTCTTATAGGAGCTGGAGGCAGTTACATATTCACTCTGCCATTTCAAAATATTAGAATAATAAAAATTTAAAAACAAATATGGGGGACTAACATAGGACTGTCAGCTTTTTATTTTATCACACAAGAATGTTAAAAAGAGCAGCTAGGGCCAGTCTTGTGGCCTGGTGGTTAAGTTCAGTGTGCTCCCCTTCGGCAGCCCAGGTTTGGTTCCAGGCTGCAGACCTACACCACTTGTGGCAGCCATGCTGTGGCAGTGACCCACATACAAAATGGAGGCGGATTGGCACAGATGTTAGCTTGGGGCAAATCTTCCTCAGAAGAAAAAAAACAGAGCAGTTATTCATCCTTTCAAAAAAGAAAGTCATTATAACACCTAACTAATTGCAAAGTACATAAACTCAGAAAAAAATAATCCTTCTCAAGACAGAATGAATATATGATGTACATCTTAATATTCAAGTTTAAGGGAAATAAAACTTTGGGAGGATGCAGGAAAATTGCAACTTAAAGTCAGATTTTACACAATTTTCCTTTAAGTGGCCTGTCAAAGTGAGCCTACTTACTTTAAAGGAATGTTAATCTTTACGTTTAGGAAGAAACTCATCCCTTTCTCTTCCGGCACACAGTAATTATTATTGCCTTATAGTAGTGATAATTGTTTTGGTGCTGCATCAGGTTTCACACTTCCTTATCTTAAAATAGTAAACCATAATCCCCTCTGGCTCAACTCATATCTGACTTCAAGCTCTGTTGGCACTTTGGATAAACTCCGTTGTTTAGGAGGGCGTCCAACAGCGTTGGGGTCGTTTTGAGGGCAGGGAAAGGAGTCTGCTGCAGAACGAACTTCGCCAGCACTCACCAGACAGCTGCCTGTCCTGGTTGCAGCGGCTGCTGGGACATTCGGTGCAGGCCCAGATTCTCAAAGCTTTACCTCTGGATCCAGTCCCCTGAAGGCTATGGGGACCATGTCATGTCCCTCTCTAGCACTTAGCAGCTCCTGAGTAAATGTTTGTGGAATAAGAAATGAACAGCTCATTGCGGGGCACACTGAAGTCTCCCCGGGGCCATGTGAGGGATGCAGTGCCGTCTCCCCCAGCTTGTCCTGTGTCTCACGCAGGGTCTCCCCCTCTGAAGCCCGACTCTGCAGGTCTGGAGCAGGGGTCTGTTGAGGACACACGGAGCTCCCAGAGGGTAGACAACGTATGAGTGCGGTTAAGGATACTATCTTCTTCTTTTCAGAGAAGAGGAATGAAGAGTCCTTTAGAAACCCTAGGAGAAGGTCTGGGAGGGGCTCATAGAAGAATGGCCGGGGTTGCTGGAGGTCTGCCTCTGTCAAAGACTCTGTGCCATTTCGCGGGAGCCCTGGGGACCACATTGTATCCTGGGAGTGATGGGATCTCCCCTCCCCCCCCCACAAAGTCCAGAGACAGGCAAACCCTGCCCTCGTGGGTGGGCCCTATGCTGTCCCTGTGATCAGTGGCCCACCAGAAAGGCACAAATGGACTGAAGAACATGAAAGTGAACTCTCCCTTGGGAAAATAGGCCAGGCTCTCTGGAGCTCCTCCAAAAAGCCCAGCGCAGGCTCAGCAGAGCCAGCTCATGCCAGCTGCCATGTTCCTGCTGCTGCTTTTGTTTCTGGCTCCATTCACTCACCTCTGCTTTTCCCCACTGGAAACCAGACCCCGGAGAGATTGTTGTCAAATCCCATGGACCCGGTGCTTACAACAGGGACACAGAAAAGTGGGCTTTGAAGGCTGGGCTGCAGTGCTGGCTCTGCCTCCTGCTAACTGTGTAATGATGGGCAAGCCACTAAAGGTCGTAGGCTATTAAGTTTCCTCATCCGTAAAAAGCAACTGATACTGGTGCCTGGACTCAACCCAGCACAGTGGCTGTGGCCCAAATGAGTCAACACAACCAAGGAACAGCAATTAGTAATGGGGTAACTAGGGTGCTAATTGTACCTCTTCTCCTCTCACCTGTAGTTACCTTAATTACCAGCAATCAAAAAGGGAGGTGCAGTGAGGCAGAGAAGGAAAGAAAGAAAAAAGCAGAGGAGTGACAAGACCATTCAGGGTACTTTACAAAGTTTCAACTACTATAAAAAACTACTATACAATTTCAACTACTATACAAATGATTTAGCAACAAAAAAGACTAGAAAAAAATATTAGGCAGTGAAGGTTATTCTGAAGTGAGAGGATTATAATTTTTATGTTCTTTTATAATAAAATAATACATTCTAAGATGGTCTCCTCCCCCCAATTCTCCTCCCCATCTCCCCAGTCTTCCCAGTTCCAACTGGGTCGCCATACTGGACATTCACTACATCACAGGGAGCTTGGGCTAGGGCAGGCAGTGTCCTGGGGCCTCAATTCCGTAGCAGGCAGGGAAGGAGGAGAAAACTCAGATGAAAAGGGCAAAGGCTGGGGAGGTGGTGGCGATGAGATGGTTCAGTCTGGCAGGGAGCACAGACGAAGAGGGTCCCCCAGTGGCTGGCCCCTGGCTCTGGGTGCTCTTGAGCAGCCCAGGTAAGGAATGAAACGTGTCAAGATACAGTAGTCACTGGTGATACCTGAATGGGCTGACAGGACACCAGCCAGAGGCTGGGGCCCCGAGGGCCAATCTTAGAATGGAAGCAGAGTGATAGTGGTAGAGAAATTGAGGCAAAGCTCAACTCTGTGATGAGCAACAGCAGAAACCCTTTTACTTAAATCTCCATGACGTCCAGCGTTCGTGCCTGGCACACAGAATCCTAGAGCTGGCCTGTGATATAATTTGACCTCCCACTAGGTCTGAGGCTCAGATGCTGATCTTCTTTCTGCCCTATTGTTCATAATGCTATTGGCTAGGAATGCCTGGACACTCACCTGGCCCCATACTACTTGTGGCGAGCCCCCACAGTCACTTCCCCGACCAGAGCCAATGCTGGGGCTGGACTGGTCTTTGTGGTTCTTATGATGCAAGATGCATCTCAGTAACTACCATCAGAGAAGTTTGAGAAAACAAGATTTATTACTCACAAGTTCTGGTGGGTACACAGCATGCCTGGGACCACACAGTGTGGTCAAAGGTAAAGAAAGAGAGGGAGAGCGTGCACACGTGGACCTGGGGTTCTGCCTTTATTGGGGTCAAGCGTGGGGGCCTAGGATTTCGCAGGTTCACTCTTTATTGGCAGATTTAAAACATAAGAGCAGGAAATCGGGTACGGGAAGGGAAAAGTGTGGTCACTCAAGCAGTCAGTTACCTGGGTCACCCAGGGCTTTCTAAAAGTGGACCTTCATGTGTGGTATGGCCTGGCTCTTTATCTAGTTGTATAGCTGTTAATATGTTTATCCTAGGTGGATGTCTTTGAAATGGATGGCTCAGCAATCAAAAGCTCAATGTCAGACATTTGCATTACAATCAAAAAAGCTTATTGTCAGGCACTTATGCTACCTAGGGACTCTCAGGGGCTGACCCAGCAGATTTCCCAGTTTCAGATGGTGCCCATTTGACAGGTAGGAGGGTGGAGACATGTGCTCCAGAGCCCTCCTTCCCAGATGGTCCCAAGGCAGCAGATTGGTCCAACAGGAAGTTCTAATGATCCCATTTGGGGTGGTTCTATCGTAAGAGATAACGTGACAGGAAAAAGTGAAGGAAACCTCGTTCCTCACGACTGTTTAAAACAACAAAATTTCCTCAGATGTAAAAGTGCAAAGAATTTACCAACAGCCAAGAGCTGAGAATGATCATGAAATAAACTTTCTTTTAAAAAGACTTTGTGTTAGAGAAGAGATACATGCTCATTATAAAAGTGAAAAAATATATAGAAAATTACAACAAAGAAAATTACATCACCAGATCATCATCACCCAGAGATAAGCCACTGATAACATTTTGGTGTATTTCTTTCAATTTATTTTCTGTTAAAGCTAAAAAGAAAAGAAAAAAAATCAAAACATTATTGAGAATACGAGTTTCTTTTAAGTTTATATAAATTGCATACATATTACACGACATATGTTTTCCCATATGTTGAAGAAGTCTTTGTAAATAACGTTTCTATTGGTGGTAAAAATATTTTATTGAATGAATATATCAAAATTTATTTAAGCATTCCCTTACTGTTGGATCATAAAGGGTTTTCTAATTTTTTTTGCAGTTATAAATAATGAGAAAAATCTAAGTATTCAAATCTGTGTTTATAGCTCTGATAATTTCTGTATGATGAATTCCTAGAAGTGGCATTACCAGGTCTCTTACACATTTTCTACATTTCTCTCAGTAGCGCAGTGATTCTATTATCTCACTTTCCTACCAAACTCAGTTTCTTAAACAAAACAAAACTTTGCTCAATTAATAGCCAACATACTATTGGCATAACTTTCTCCTGTAATGTGTGACAGAATTGAAATGCAAAAGATTTTGGCAGGCTGGAACAGTAACTGAGATATTTCAAATGAAAATTCTCAGGATAATGATCTGGCATTTAAGTCACCAGGTCCAAGGGCTGAAGTACAAGATGGAGGAGAAGCAACAACAGCTGAGAAGAGTAATGTGAATCAAAAAAAGCTCACCATCCTAGGTCATAATAATAGAAGTGTAGAATCCGGAACTGGAGGGTGATAGTCCTCTGTTCTGTGTAGTCAGATCCACCGTTAGTACTCAGCCCCACACTGCAAAGGGAACATTAACAAATGGTCCACGTTCAGAGGAGAGATCAGAATAATGAAACTAGAACCTGTGGTTTCTCGCTTCTCTGTGTTAGGACTCAGTAGCCATGTCTACATTATGGGACACGTGGCTCCTGCCCAGGGTTGACTGATCCAGGCGTGGGCCTCTGATCCCAGGTGGATCTTCAGAGTCTCTACAGGAAGATGAAATTTGGAACTGAGAGACAGAGATGAGAGCCACCGATCTGAGCTGTGTGAATGGCAGGGCAGTACTAAGAGGACCGCGGATTCCTGGCCTGACTTCCCAGCAACTGGTTTCTCAAGTTGTAAATGTTTTCCTCTTCTCTAGAGTCTATGAGACATCTCAGGTACAGCTAACCAGAGGCTGTTTCCTTAACTTGCAACAGAAAAAAAGAGAACCTTAACTATCATAGTATGAGAAATATTGAAACTACCATGACATTTATTCTGGAGGAGAAAAGGCTCCAAGGGAATGTGAGAGCTGTAAATATTTGAAGGTCTGGCGGTGGAGAAGCCAGATCAGACTTGTTCCACGAGGCCTCAAATGGCAGAACTAGAAGACGGGAAGAGTGGCTTAGGGAGAGTTAGTTCTCAGTCAGTGCAAACGTCCACACGTTATTGTGCAACCATGTGACAGGACTGTTGTAGAGGGTTCAAGCATTGGACAGTACTAATTTCAGAGCATTGCTCTGATCTGGACAACCCACCTTGTTCAACCTCTTCCCCTGATTAAAGCCATCCACGGCCCTTGGAAGGCAGTTCCTAGGACTTAGGTGCCCCCTGGTGGATGAAGACAAAAACTTAACATACTCTCCAAAGGCGTGCTTGAGGAAGACAGCAAACCATTTATTAAATAGTTCTAACCATTCTATCATTCTTCATTAAATTAAACTCAGTACATGATGCTCTCGTACTTCAAAGAAATAAGCCAAATGGTCACGTGAGTTTTGGAGTAGTTTGCTTTGCCTGCTTCGTGTTTTGAGTCTCTTCTGTAGTGTCAGGAGAGTTGATAAAATTGTTTTTGCTTTACCTTCCATCCCCCCCTGCCCAATAAGTGTATCAACCTAATCCTCCTTCATACCTTTTCAATCAGATGAATTTGTTCCCAACAGCAGATCTGAATTGCATCTGATGGGGGGACAGTCCTATACCAGTCCCATAGTCTGTTTGTGCTCATGGAAAAAGGACCTACTGGGCTCATGGAAAAAGTACCACCTATTGGACAAGGACTCTTAGGCTTGTCTATTCTACTTTCTTGTTCCTATTCTTGGGGCGATAACCTCGTTAAAAACACAAATCACAGAACCCAAATGACATAATCTGAATCCCCACTGACATTCTCTAGGAGTCTGGAAAATTAAATATTCTACCTTCAGCTGGGTGGGGCTTCTGAGGGTTGTTTCTAAAGGGACAGAAGCCTTTTAGCAAAACAAATGTCTTTGACAATATATTATTCTCCAGTTTACAATGGCCACACTTCCATTGGTCAGTCTTTGAGGGCGTTTTGAGAGAACTCTGGGGTTTTCTGAATAGGGCATCATATGTAAAAAAATATATATATATAAACCTCATTTAGAGCATCTTGAAGAAGTACAAAGTGGATCCAATGCCAAGGACCTACTTTAACCCATATGCTTCCCAAAACTCCAGGAAGGAAGATTGGGTCTGATGGGAACCTTGCTTGACTAAGTTTAGCCAACAAATGGCCAGGGGAAGTACAAACCGACCTCTTGTCTTCAGAGTTGCCTCCTAGCAGGTTGATGGAGTATCAAGCATCTTCTGCTACAGCCCAGGAACTGGTAACTCACTGAGCAGGAAACTCAGTCTCTTAGAAGAGAACTAGGCTGTGTCTGATGCAGCATACACTGTAACTGTTTCAAAGCTATGAACTAAATAGCTGCAAGTGTGGGGGTAAAGTTTTTGTGCAGGGTTTATGTATACATTTGAGGAGATTCACTGAAGTGTCCTGATGGTCTAGAACTATACCTGATTCACAGTAGCGTAGGGGAAGAAGACATGCTCCTTTACCCTCTGGGTTGTTCTGGCTGGTCTAAGAATTAAATTGACATGAAACAGAATAACAGGAGAAAACCAAACAAAATTTAATAATATGTATACATGGGAGAAACCCAGGAAAACAGAGTAACTCACCAAAATGGCTGAAGCCACCACCATAAATACCATCTTCAGTTAAAGAGACAAAAGAGGATGTTAGAAGTAGTGGTTTGGGACCTCAAAGGGAAGGAAGGCAATTCACATGGAGATGGAAAAGCAAATGTTTGGTAAACAAATGTTTGCCATGCCTTGCAAAGACAATGAGACATGGGGAGGACTTTGATCAAAAGGGCCTCACTTGGTTCCTCCCTGTCTACCACACCTAGTTTATATTGTATTATAGTTATCTATGGTGATAGAAGGCTATTTTAAATTCTTTTAGACAGTTAGGGGGAAGGTCCAAGTTTCTTCCTGAGTCTTTTGTTCTTAAAAATAATCAAGCCAAAGAGACACATTTTGACCCTCCACAGTAGGAACTCAATAAATATTTGTAGACAGAATAAAGGAGCGGAGGTGGGGGTCAGCATTGGGGGAGAAGCAGGGATCACAGACTCTCAGACTATAAGACACTTTAGAGAACATCTAGTCCAGTAGATTTCAGAGTGCTCTGTGAACCCAGAGGGTTCTTCAAGGGCTATTCAAACGTTTTATTCCAATTTCATTCTCAAAATATGATTTAACTTGTGACAAAAAGTGCTATTAGAAATGTTGATGCAAATAACCAAGAACCATTCTATAGATAGAAAAGATAAGGTGAATTTTACTTGAGCCAAGCTGAGGACTATAACTGGGAAGACAGTCTCCACAAAGGAAGAAAGCATTCTGAAGAAGCATGGTCTTCAGCACAGTTTTATACATTTTTAGAACAAAGAACATACATTAAACATGCCCAGGATACATAGTTATCAAAGTTTCAAAGAGATAGTCAGTTGCAGATTAGCAGGTCAACATGACCTGATGTCCAGGAAACCTGTCGTCAGGAGTCCTGATACTGATATTACCCATACTGACGTCACAGGAAAGGAAGTATGCATCCTTATCTTCAAAGAGTGCATTCCTTTACTTTGAGATAATGTTTAATGCATTCTTTAATGGTTAAAGCAGATGTGCAATGTATGTTTGGTAGGCCATAAGTCAGGTTTTCTTAGTTCAGGCTGAATCAGGTTTAAACCAGAATTGCTATCCCATATACCTCAATATGTGAAAGTTTCTTGTCAAAATGCATACTCAAATTATTGACACACTCAGATGTATTAACTTACACTGCCTGTTAGCTAGTTTTTTGAAAACCTGCTTTGCCCCAGGTAAAGAGTATCCTAAGTTGGCAATGCAATCATTGAAAACAAACAAGCAAAACAAGACAAAAATGAACAAACCAAAAAGAAAGAAAAAGTCTTAGTATTTGCAAACACTTGCTTGTATCAGTCAGGATCTTTGAGGTATAGTGCAACCGAAATAAATACACAGATAGCCTTGTTTTGTTGTCTTGTAATAATCCAGTATGCATTTGAAGTTGTTCATATACATAAATTTATACTGTATATTTACATCTTTTTTTTTAACGTTAGAATTCTGGGAGCAAAATCAGGTATTGCTAACAAATTGTTATAAAAGCCCTCAGGTCAACCGCCTCATTTTGCAGAAGAAGAAATGGAATCACAGGGTGGTCATGTACTCCAGGGATCGCTCACTACCATCAGTAGCGAAGCCCAGAACGTGAACCTAGGTTTTACTTCCTTTTTCGTGCAAATCATCCTGATTTTTTTCTATTAAATGTAATTTAGTTTTGTATGGGTCCTCTTGCTGGCAAAAAAATTCTGTTATCTAACATGAATTTCCTTTTATTTAGGAAGGAGGAAAAATGTTACCAAAGAGCCTTAAGTTTTTTTGAGGCTCAAAGGACAATGGTTGTGCACACAAAGCCACTGACTCATCACAAAGTTGGGAAAGAGGTTTACAGCTGCACCAAAATCACAGGTCTATTGTCTGGCCTCTGAGCCCCTGCAAAGAGAAAGCTTCCCCAGTGGTTGTGCTGAAAGCCCTTTTGTGCTTTCTGAAGTGAATCATGTCAGTTTTGTTTGCTGTTGGGCGCTCTTAGGCAGGGTCATTTGAAGGACACTGCAAGAACATGTACTTAATCTTCCTCTTCGAACCCCCCCCCCCCAACTGGCACCAGTTTACCAAGCTGTCTGCTCTTTTCTGCCTTCAGAATCACCCCTAGGCTAGGATCACAGAGGGGAAACTGAGGCTGTGAGAGGAGGGGGGATTGCCCCAGCTCACAGAGGCAGGAGTGGGCAAAACGGGGCTGAGGGGCAGAAGTCTGGACTTTTCTAGTAGCTTTTCCATCATCAAATGGGGCCTCAACAGATGATTGAATGTGGCTTTCAGAAATGGGGTAAGTTGAGGTCAGCCTGTGGGAATCTTGTTAGGTCCCAAATGGGCTACAGTAGCTTCTGTAAGAACAGAATACATGTTTCTAATGGAGGTGGCAGCAAGGTGGACTTTGTGTTCTGCCCTATTCATTCTAGGGACAGTCATTGTGGCCAGGCAGCCCCATCTGACCCTTCCCTTTCCTCCTCAACCCTTTCTAACCCCCTAAACACCATTGCTTTCCCCCTCTCAGTCCTCTATCAGATCTTGTTCTCACTCACCTTTTCCTTCTGTCTCCCTCAGGGTTCAGTCCTTCCTCCACTCTCAAGTGACTTACTGCACTGATCCCCTGCTGGCCTTACTGGTTCCAGCCTGTCCCATCTGTGTGTCACTGACCATGATCCTAAGTGGTCACTATGTCACTTAGCAACCTATGTAAGCAAACCCAAATCAAAGCCTGTAAATGCCTCAAGGCTAAGAAATTGAAAATTAAGGACAACCAATCACAGCCAACTAGGCTTTCCCAGATAAGGCAACCGCTTACACTATAGCCAATCAAATAACTTCCTTGCATTGCTTCCTGCATCTTCTCTATAAAAGTCTTGCCGCTAGTTGGTGCAGCACTCCTAACCACTTCTGGTTTGGCACTGCCCCATTCTAATGTTTGTTCAAATAAACTCTTAAAAAATGTTCTTGATATGCCTCAGTTTACCCTTTAACCGTTCCTTCAGCTTGGCAAGGCTTTTCTTCCTCATATCTGCTTGTCAAAACCCTTCTGTACTTCCAGGCTCAGTGAAACCTCTCCTTCTGCAAACAGCTTGCCCCCATTGGTCCTGGATGGAGTTAATCCTTCCCTCCTTCCTCGGTCCACTGCCTGGACTCAGTGTAGCTGACTGTGAGGGCTGGACTGCCCATGTCCTGACACGACCCCTCACCAACATGGGAACCTGGGCAAAATGGGGCACAGCCTATGTGTCAGCTTCCTCGTGTGTGAAATAAGGAGCCTCATTTGTGAGGAGTAGAGGAATTAATCCACACAAAGGGCTTAGAGAAGTGCCTGGTGATTAGAAAGTGCTTAGTAAATATTTGTTGAACTGCTTCGTTAAGTAGGCTGTGTTGGTTAGGGCAGAGGATAAAGCACTTGAATTATTTCTCTATCTGCTCTTGCAAAGCCACTCTTGTAGACTCGGGCTTCCCTGCCCCTCTGATGAAGTACCAGGCAATTCTCATAATATTTCTGGTTACTCTGAGATAATAAAAAGTTCAGTATGGTCTAATAATCATATAACTCTTGTACAATGAGCGCAATTGTCAAAATCCTAAATGCTCACCAACTTGAAGGGTCTCCTTGTCCCACCTTTCTTTTGATGGGCAACCGGCTATGGGGAAGGAACATGCCTGGCTTCCCAGTTTTACTATTGTTCATCCCACCAGAGTGTATGCAGGGTCAGTGGGTCAGTCTTCTCTGGCTGCCATAACAAAGTATCACAGACCTGGTGGCTTAAACAACAGAAATTTATTTTCGCACAGTTCTGGAGGGTAGAAGTCTGAGATCAAGGTGTCTGAGGTATGGTTTCTCCTAAGATCACTCTCCTTGGCTTGCAGGTGGCCATCTTCCCTCTGTCCTCACATGGTCTTTCCTCTGTGCACATGCACCCCTGGAGTCTCTTTGTGCCTCCAAATTCCTCCTCTTATAAGGACACCAGTCAGGTTGGATTAGGGCCCACCCTAATGGCCTCATTGTAACTTGACTACCCCTTTAAAGCTCCTGTCTCCAGATACAGTCCCATTCTGAGGTGCTGGGGTTTCAACATATGAATTTTGGGAGGACATAATTCAGCCCATACAGGCAGGAAGGAGATGTATGGGGACAAGAAAGGTCTTCCTTGAACAGACAGTTGCATTTGGCTTTGGTGCCCTCTGGGCGTGGCAGGTGTCCAGGCTGGCCACTCGCTGTCATAGGCAGTCATGTGAGACCCTCAGTGATCCCCCACGGGACCTTTCACTAGAGATCAGTTGAAGTAGCTGTGCCTCTCCCCTGGCTGGCTGCTTCTGACTCCCCCCTCAGTCCTGGGCTTTGGTTGTCTGTCCCTCTATTGGGACAGGCCTGTTAGAGAAGCTCTGAGTTAGTGTTATATTTGATCCCCCAGGAAGTGCACATTTGCTCTGTCACTGGTGGGTGTGCAGCTTGCTCCCAATGCATTTATTTCTCTCTCTTCTGCATGCTCCAACCAGACTCTAAAGATAGACGTCCCAGATGGGTGTGACACTCATCTCTATTGTCTTCTAAACCTCCAGGGACAAATTCTCCAGTGACCTTCCCTCTTAACCCTCCACATAAATATTCACTCCAGACCTCCTCAACCTCAACCCTTTATACCCTGTGGTGAGTATAAGGTCATGCTGTGTATATAACATTACCTATATATAGTACTATAACAGAATACTACAGACTGGGTGGCTTAAACAACAGACATTTAATTCTCACAATCCTGGAGGCTGGTAGTCCAAGATCAAGGTACTGGCAGATTTGGTTTCTGGTAAGGGCTCTAGCCTTCCCTCTGAGTGTGCATTGGGGGGAAAGGGGCGAAAGAGGGAAAGAGAGAGTGAGAGTGAGAAAGAACACGGGAGAGAGCTTTCTGGTGTCTTCTCTTATAAGGACACTGATCCAATCAGATCAGAGTTCCATCCTGATGACTTTATTTAACCTTAATTACTTCCTAATGTCTTTATCTGCAAAACAGTCACATTCAAGGTTAGGGCTTCAAAATATGAATTTTTGGAGGACACAATTCAGTGCATAGCATTTGTCAAAACCAGTTTGGTGCTACCTTCTGGGCAAATCCTGGGTGAATTTTCTCACTCTTAATTTAGACGTGGCACCTGCTGTTCTGTTTCATCCTTGGAGGCCTCTGCTGAGCCACTGAGACAACAGGATCCATCACATTTAACTTCCTATGACATAAGCTATCATTTTGGAGCTGTAGAACCTACACTGCAGCCCTTCCCACAATGCAGGACGTGAATCTCAGTCTTCCCCTGAGATCATAAGCTCCCGTAGGTGGGGAGTAAATCTTACAACAGTGAGCACAGGGGTCATTTGTCTGTCCTCCCTCTGGAAAAGTTCCGTGCATGTCTGCTAAGGTGAACTGTAGCACGCTTTGTGAACAGTTTCACTCTGCCATCTCTGTGCACAAGCAGGGCTGCCTGGGATCAGCTACTTTCTGACAAATCTGGTCTGTGGAGTTGACACTTGTCATCCTTGCTGAGGTTTAACACAGAGAAGGTATACAGAGAGAAGGAGGCAAAGGAAGGTTCTTTCCAGTAGGCAGCAGCTTTTAGTATCTTGATTTTTCATTGGATATTATGTTATAGAGGCATACACGATCAGCTAGTTGCAGAGGTGTGCTTAATTGGTGTGGCAGGATATTTATTTAAGAGTTGTAAATTTATGTTTTATTTCTTCTATAGTGAATAGTGCTTCTTTGCTTTAAAGAAGGTTTATAGCAGGTTGAAAGCAAGTGTTGCCTGCAAGCCATCTCCTCTTAGATTTGTTTCCAAATGCCTAAATCTTTTGAGGAGAATGTGTGTGAGGGTGAAGGAGCCTCCAAGGGAAGCCTGGAGAGAGGGGTGATTCAAGCGAGCCCAGGGCAACAAGAGGTCCTGGGGTCCTACAAGAGAAGGTGTCCATGCCCTGGTCCCTGACAGTGCCCTGAGGATGTGAAAAGCACTCAGAGGGACAGGGACTGTGGGGCATCAGAGAGACTCATCTAGGCTTCTGGGTCCCCATCCTCCCAAATGTGGCACTAAAACAAGACAGCTGTGGGCCGGAGAGGGTCATGGGAACTAGAACAAAAGGGCATGTCAGTGATCCTCAGTGTGGACAGATGACCAGTGCTGGCAAGGGCCCCCAGTGTGTTGGTAGAACCCCAAAACTTGGTACCTCTCCTGGGGTTGAGTGGAGGAGGGACCGGCCCCAAGAATGAAGTTTCCCTTGGATTTTGAAGTAGTACATAAGCTGATTTATAGAAAAAAAAAAAAAAAAAAGACTGCTAGTATTTCTCACACCCTAGAATCTGGGGACTGAGATTCGTTCCCATTACATTATTTCAGAAAGAGATTTGATTTTGAACTTTTTCCAAGTTTTGACCAGCTTAGTCAAGAGCGCAAAGGACAAGTTCTAGCAGCCTGGACATGATCGCCATCTAGTGGTGACACAGCGTAACAGCATTTGCGTACAAACCGAAGAGAAGTTCTGTATTTTGCTCTTCTCTGGAGATATTGAAAATAACATAAATATACGACATAAAATAAAGAATATGTGAAAGGTTCTCTATTCTACAGAGTTCCTAAAAAGGACTGGAATTGGGGATGCGAAGCAAAAGAGTAGCATTATAATTCTAAGCTTTCCCAGCCCCTCTTGAAATCAGAAGTACTTAATGTGTTTAGAGTGAAGTTTTTTTTTAACAAAATTATCACAATTATTGCAGAAGTGGGCAGTGAGGGCTTATGGAATAAACATTGTGTTAAGAGTCTATGCTTATGTTCTGGCATCCCCCAATATCCAGTCCCACTTCTTTATAAATATATCCCCTAATTTTTGTGTTGATGCAAAAGAACCAATAACCTTTCTATCATGAGAGATAAGTGAGTTTTACTTAAGCCAGAGTGAGGATTATAACCTGGGAAGGCCTTTTCCAGAAAGGAAGAAAGCATTCCAGAGAAGCATGGTTTTCAGTATAGTCTTACACATTTTTAGAAGAAAGACCATACATTAAGCTGGCCCAGGGTACCTATTCATCAAAGTTAAAAGGGGTATTTATTTGCAAATTAGCAGGTCAACATAACCCTGACGTCAGGAAAGGGCCTAACACTGGTGTTACCAATAGGTTGTCACTAATAGGGCATTACCAATAGGGCATAGGAGGGGATTCTTATCTTAAGAGAGTGCATTCTTTACTTTAGTGGTTAAAATAGATGTTCAACGTATGTTTGATAGGCCATAAATCAGGCTTTTTAGTTCAAGCCAAATCAGTTTTGAACCTGAATAGTTACCCCATATACCTCAATATGTGAAAATCTCTTATCAGCTTTCACATGGAATCCCAGAATAAAGATCTAATTTCCCAGCCTCCCTTGCTGATGGGACCTATGACTCAAGTCTGCCCTTATTTGTAACTTCTGACTGGCTGGAATGTGAGCCTGATGGCTGGAGCTCAAGGAACCATTTTGAACCAATAGGTGGAAAAATTTGTTGAAGGTGGCAGAGCATCAAGATAGAAGTTTCCTGGGTCCTTGATAACTGATAAGCTACCATGGCAACCCTAGACTGTTTATCTCCAACTTACTTTATATAAAAGAGAAATAAATTTGTTTCTTGTTTAACATGCATTTGATACTTGGAAATGGTTTTTTGCATGTCACAGAAAGTAAACTATTACTGATGGTCTATTGGAAGTGGTAAACAAGAGGGCAGTGAGGACTCACATACTGCAGACTGAAAACATGGGGATCTTTGTTATGCAGCAGCAAAACATTTAAATTGTCACCTGCCGCACTCTGAAAGGCTGTAGTGCAAACTGAGGTTCTAGCATCTTCCATTAAGAATTCTCTGCCAGACCATGAAGCTACTAAAAATTGAGGAAGACATCTTTATATTCAAGGAAAGATGTATGTTTTCAGGAAAGAAGGTATAAAGAATGGAAATATTTTTGTTTGTTTTGTTAAGAAACATACATTTGTCCCAAAGTACTAGGAGGAAAAAAAGAAAGGCATGGGATATATTCTGAACATAAAAAGAAAGTTATAGAAGGTTTGTTGAAGAAGAACTCTGAGGATAGAGTTTTATGCATGATCAGGTTGGCTAAGATTAGAATAAATTTAATTAAGTGAATAAGTTTTAATATCAGAAGTAAGCTGGTACAAAAATTAGAATTTGGATTTCTCTTTCTCTTAAAAGAGATAATTTTCTTAAACTCTTAGTCTGCTCTTGATATAAAAGGTTTTTCTTTACCTTTGAGTAAGTTTACCTAAAAGACAGAGATCTATGTTTTGTTAAGGTAATTTCCTATATTCAAAAAGTCTGAGGTCTCTCTATGAAGGTTTTTTTTTTTTTTTTTTTTACTGTTTTAATGCTCTGTTTGCCCTTGACTGTTTCTGTCATCACAAGTTGCCTAAAAATTGATATCCTAAATGAAATTTTTTTTTACTTTTTTCTTTGACAGTTTTCAGAGGGCCCCTGGGACTTCTCAAAGAAATTTGTTCTCTCTTCCTATAAAGGGAGATATACTAATTAGGCTTGTTTGGTATGCTAAATTGCATGGGAAGCATTGTCAAGTAAATGGTGATAAACCTTCTTAGTCTATATCGCATAGGTAGATATTATTCATTATTTTAACCCTGCTACCTTGCTATCACAAGAGGAAAAGATCATGACTGCGTTCTATTATCTAATTCAGTTTACAGATTGGTCTTACTTAAATGATAAGCAAGATATTATCAAGCTGGACATGCTGTCCAGCTTCAAGAATTCCTGCTACTTTCTATTACCTCAGCTAACCCAGTAAAAGATTTCCTTCTACAGGCTCAAGAAATCACCATGGGAGAAGAGATACAGATATAGCAGTCAAAAGGGGAAATTTTTGACACCACCTCACAGATGTGGTTCAGGCCCAGTAAGAAACTCATAGTACCTATTGGAGCACACTTGCCACTGCTCCAGCATATACACCAATTAACCCATTGGGCACCTGAAAAGATGATTTTATGGGGAAAACAGTACTTTTGGAAACTTTCTCCCACAGTGGCCCATAAAGCCTACACTGTTGTATTATATGCCCAAAATATAATCTAGGGAAACTATTTCATGAATCACAAGGCCACTTTCCCCTTCCTAAGGGACCCTTTGAGATATGGCAATTGGATTTTGTCCAAATGTTACCATCTTAAGGATATAAATATATCTTGTAATGATCTGTGTGTTCTCACATTGGGTTGAGGTCTTTCCTTAAAGAAGAGCAATGGCTTTAGATAAATTATTATTGGAGACAATAATTCCTGTTTGGGGAATTCCTACTGAGTTACGTAGTGACTGGGGAACTCATTTCACTGGAAAAATAATTAAATCTATTTGTAACATTTGGCCAATAATGCAGCATTTCCACAGTGCTTACCATCCCCAATCTTCAGGATTGGTAGAAAGAACTAACAGCACAATCAAAACTCAACTGGCAAAACTTTCAGAAGCATTTAATCTCTCATGGTCAAAAGCTCTTCCACTAGTGCTCCTCAATCTTAGATCTACACCCTTGGGTAAACATCAGCTGTCTCCTTTCGAGATAATAGCTGGACTTAGACAAAGAAATATATGAACCAACTTTGCTTGAAGAAAATATCTTAATTATTATCAAGGTCTCATTGAGACACTTAAAAAGAAAAAATGTTGAGAGGTTGGTATCCAATTCTTTTCACAGAGAGCTCCCAGACCTCAAGGATTCTGGACTATAACCTGGAGAATTTATCAGAAGAGGCATCAAATAAAAGACTGTTTGCAACCCTGTTGGAGAGGACCACACCAGGATGAGAAGAAGACGGCGTCTGTTGGAGACAGCTGTCCCAAGAGTCCGGACCAGGCCTGTATTCCAACCATATATCTCCCCTTTTGCACCTTTGTTATGCTTAAGCTGTATACCTATTTTGTAATTGTTCCATTTAAGGTTTTCAGTATACTATCATACTTAAAGAAAGTGATTGATTTGGAACAGACTGGTCTTGAAGGCCAGGCAATTTATCTGATGGTTCCTAATGAAACTGAGTTGTTATGTGGAACAAATCTCTGGCCTTGGCTACTGCCTGGATGGCTAAAACACTGCACCCTGAGCTTCCCTTGGATGCAGGGAAGGGTTCACACTGAACTAACACCTCTTGCCAATCTTCCTCTCCTTAAGGCCAGATGAGCTCTTTCAGTGTTCCACTGGTATGACCACCAAGCAGATAGGTGTATTTGTTCCTTCATTGGGGCTAGATGATGTCATATCACATACAGAAACCCTTAATAGTTGTCAAGCAGGAATAGCATTATTAGATACTGAAATGTCTTTAATGAGAAAGGCTGCCCTTCAAAATAAAATGGCCTTAGATATTCTTACAACATCCCAAGCTGGTATGTACATATCATTCAAACTGAATGCTTGTTTTTATACCTGACATTCTTCCAATGTATCATCTCTGCTGAAGCACATGAGAAAAGCAGGTGAACGCCTTAAGTGATCCTACACCCAGTCTTGATTTGTTTAGTTGGCTCCCTTCCAGCACTTGCTTCCATTTGTGACCCAGATTGCAATTCCTATTCTTTTACTCCTTGGAATTCTTGCATTAGTTATAATATTCAAACTAATTACTGATTGCTCAGCGACTTGAGATGGTTGATCGATCTTACAACACTGGATGAATCTCCTTTTCTTATTAAGGCTATGCCTAAGAATTCATTTTTTTAGCTAATCATTTCAAGAACTGTATTACCTGTTCTATAATTGCTTTAAACAGTGTAACTATGGGAAGTCATGTAAAAGCACACATGCAATGTTTGTGCAATAATCTTAAAAATAATTGACAAATTACATAACTTATGAAACACTTCCCCTGTTAGTATATACCTCTATGCTTGTCCACTATATCTGACTATTTCCCTCCAGTGTGAATAACTGGACAAATCAATGAAATAAAAGCCTAGCACTGAAGGACATGATGGACCCAGGGCAGGCAGCAACAACCCTGGCACGGAGGGACAATATTTTGATCAGCAATGTTTTCTGTCAAAAGATTATTGATCAAAATGGGAAATGACAAGAGGTTCTCACATATTGAGGTATATGGGGTAACTATTTGGGTTCAAAACTGATTTGGCTTGAACTAAAAATTCTGACTTATGGCCTATCAAACATAGATTGTACATCTGCTTAACCATTAAAATAAAGAATGCACTCTCTTGAGATAAGAATGCATACTTCCCCTCCTACACCCTGTTGGTAATGCCCGTATTAGTCCCTTTCCTGACATCAGGGTCATGTTGACCTGGTAATTTGCAAATAAATACATCTTGAAATTTTGAAGAAAATGTATCCTGGCTGTGTTTAATGTATGCTGTTTGTTCTAAAAAGATGTAAGACTGTACTGAAAACCATGCTTCTCCAGAACGCTTTCTAAGGCCTTCCTGGGTTAAGATCCTCACTCTGGCTCAAGTAAACTCACCTTATTTGTCTTATCTATAGAATGGTTATTGGTTATTTTGCATCAACAATTGAAAAACTGTCACAGACCAGAAGATACTAAGGAAACACAAAGGCTAAATGTAATGTGGTATGCTGCATGGGATACTGGAACAGACGAGGCATATTAGCGGAAAAACTAGTGATACTCAAAGTCTGGATTTTGACAATAATGTAGAAATGTTGGTTTTTTTAGTTCAGGCAAATGTAACGTGTTAATATGTGAGACGTTCACCTCAGAGGAAACTGAGTGAGGTGTGTTAGGGAACTCTGTACTATTTTGCAACTTTTCTATAATTCTAAAATATTCCTAAATAAAAATTTTATTAAAAGAAAAAATAGCCTTCATCTACATGAATAATAACCAGCTAGAGGACAACCCAAGAACAATAGCTACAAAAAATATGAAATACTTAGGAAAAAACTTAATCAGAAATGTACAGAGTCTAAATGAATAAAATAATAAAACCCCTCTAAAAGACACAAAATTAGGCTTAAACAAAGGAAAAGTATCCTTTGTTCTTGAATAAAAGGATTCAACATTATCATGATGCCATTTCCCCACAAGTATATTTATAAATTTATCTCCATCCCAATAGAAAATACAGCAGACTTCTGTTATGAAATATAATGATGAGTTGATACTGAAGTTTGTGTGGAAAAATAAATGTGCAAGACTAGCCAGAAAACACTGAAAAAGAAAAGCTATGGGGGGGGGGGAGTGTCTACCAGACACTAAAACATCTAGCACAGCTTCTATAATTAAAGCAGTGTGGTACTAGTAGACAGACAGACCAATGAAATAGGATAGAAGGTTCAGAAACAGACCCAAATGCATATGGAAATTTAGTAAATGATACAGGTGACATCTAAAATCACTGGAGCAAAGATGCAACTACAACAGTCTTCTTGAAAAAGTTACTTTGCCCTGATTGGCCTTCATCTGTAAAGCAGGTGAGATATCATTGTTTAATGGGAAGAGAACTGGATGTGTGGCATTGTGACTTCACTATCCACCAATTTCAAGGAGATTCCTTAATCTCTCTGATCCTGCTCCTATCAGCTGTGAATTGGGAATAATAATAATGTCCAATCCACTTCCTGCCCAGGGGAATTGCTGGTATCCACTGGAAAAAGTTCGTGAGTGTGAGGAGAGCTGCAGAAAAATAAGGGATTATTAAGCAGGCTCAAATTTGAATGTGTTGGTTTCTATTCTAGGGCTTTAGCAACATCACCCAAGTTACTTTGGGTTGGAATTTGCTGGGCAAGTGGGAATGAGGGAGAAAAATCTCAAATGAATGTTAATGAGTCTGAGAAAAAGGTGTTAATATTTTCTTACCCTTCCTCCCTTTATTTATTCATTAAAAAAAATTAGAGTTCAAGTCCCCCGGGCCACAAAAAAGCTGGAAACCACCTCCCATTCATGGACCTCACAAGATGATGCTGAAGGTCAGCTGTCGAGTAACTCAACTGGGAAAAGAGTTGTGGCCTTGTGGGCTGAGGCACACTCTCTGCAATGTTTTGGCAGGGCTGTGGCTTCTGTCCTTGCTTCAGTCTTCACGTGCCCCCAGCAAGGAGACATCTGCACAGGATCCTCTATTGACGAAGGTCAGCTGTTGATCTCTGCATTGCAGGGCCTGAGGAATCTTGAGGGTAAAAGGAAGTTTTTACAAGCAAGTCTTTACTCCTTTAAAGTTTCACCTTCTAATTCAGGCAAGGTGCTCACTCATTTCAACAGAAGCTTAGCTGAGCAATGAATTGGAGAAAGATTTCACTCAGTAAAAGGGAATTTGGTGAGGCCAGCTTCACAAAGTTCATGAAGATGTATTATGTTATCAATATCATATATTAAGTGTGAACCCTCCGGGAGCAGCTCAGGGAAGTTTATGAAAGAAGAGTCTCTGACTCTCTTATTTTTTTATTGCAGTAACATTGGTTTATAACAGTATATAAATTTCAGGTGTACATAATTATGTTCCGATTTCTGTGTAGATTACACCATGTTCACCACCCAAAGACTAATTACAATCCATCACCACACACATGTGCCTAATCATCACTTTTGCCCTCCTGCCTCTGGTAACCACCAATCCAATCTCTGTCTCTGTGTGATTGTTGGTTGTTGTTGTTATCTCCTATTTATGAGTGAGATCATATGGTATTTGACTTTCTCCCTCTGACTTATTTTGCTTAGCATAATACCCTCAAGGTCCATCCATGTTGTCACAAACGGCTGGATTTCATGGCTTCTTATGGCTGAGTAGTATTCCATTGTGTATATACACTATATCTTCTTTATCCATTCATCCCTTGATGGGCACCTAGGTTGCTTCCAAGTCTTGGCTATTGTGAACAATGCTGCAATGAACATAGGGGTGCATGTATCTTTATGTATTCATGTTCTTTGGATAAATACCCAGCAGTGGAATAGCTGGATTGTATGGTAGTCCTATTCTTAGTTTTCTGAGGAAGCTCCATAGTGGCTGCACTATTTCAATAGTGGCTGCACCAGTTTGCACTCCCACCAGCAGTGTATGAGAGTTCCCTTCTCTCCACATCCTCTGCAACAATTGCTGTTTCCTGTCTTGTCAATCATAGCCATTTCTGACAGGAGTGAGGTGATATCTCATTGTAGTTTTGATTTGCATTTCCCTGATAGTTAATGATGTTGAACATCTTTTCATGTGCCTGTTGACCATCTGTATATCTTATTTGGAGAAATGTCTGTTCAGATCTTTTGCCCATTTTTAAGTTGGATTATTAGTTTTTTTGTTGTTGAGATGTATGAGTTGTTTATATATTTTGGAGATTAACCCCTTATCAGATATTTGGTTTGCAAATATCTTCTCCCAATTGTTAGGTTGTCTTTTCATTTTGTTGATGGTTTCTTTTGCTGTGCAGAAGATTTTTAGTTTGATGTAGTCCCATTTGTTTATTTTTTCTATTGTTTTCCTTGTCCATTCAGACATGGTACTTGAAAATATGTTGCTAAGGCCGATGTCGAAGAGTGTACTGCTTATGTTTTCTTCTAGAATTTTCATGGTTTCAGGTCTTACATTCAAGTCTTTAATCCTTTTTGAGTTAATTTTTGTGTATGGAGTAAGGTGATGGTCTACTTTCATTCTTTTGCATGTGGCTGTTCAGTTTTTCCAGCACCATTTATTGAAGGGACTTTCCTTTCTCCATTGTGTGTTCTTGGCTCCCTTGTGGAAAATTAGCTGTCCATAGATTTGTGGGTTTATTTCTGGGCTCTCAATTCTGTTCCATTGATCTGTGTGTCTGTTTTTATACCAGTACCATGCTGTTTTGGTTACTATAGCTTTGTAGTATATTTTGAAATCAGGGAGTGTGATACCTCCAGCTTTGTTCTTTTTTCTCAGGACTCCTTTGGCTATTCAGAGTCTTTTGTTGTTCCATATAAATTTTAGGATTCTTAGCTCTATTACTGTCAAAAGTATTGTTAGAACTTTGATAGGGATTGCGTTGAATCTATAGATTGCTTATGGACATTTTAACTATGTTAATTCTTCCAATCCAAGAGCACGGAATATCTTTTCATTTCTTTGTGTCTTCTTCAATTTTTTTCAACAATGTTTTATAGTTTTCAGTGTACAGATCTGTTACCTCTTTGGTTAGGTTTATTCCCAGGTATTTTATTCTTTTTGTTGCAGTTGTAAGTGGGATTGTGCTCTTAATTTCTCTTTCTGCTACTTTGTTGTTAGTGTATAGAAACACAATTGATTTTTGTAAGTTGATTTTGTATCCTGCAACTTTACCATACTCATTTATTATTTCTAAAAGTTTTTTGGTGGATTATTGAGGGTTTTCTATATACAAAATCATGCCATCTGCAAATAGTGACAGTTTCACTTCTTTCTTTCCAATTTGGATCCCTTTTATTTCTTTTTCTTGCCTGATTGCTCTGGCTAGGACTTCCAATACTATGTTAAATAGGAGTGGTGAAAGTGGGCATCCTTGTCTGGCTCCTGTTCTGAGGGGGATAGCTTTCAGTTTTTCACTATTGAGAATGATATTAGCTGTGGGACTGTCATATATGGCCTTTATTGTGTTGAAGTACTTTCCTTCTAGACCCATCTGATTCAGCATTTTTATCACAAATGGATGCTGTATCTTGTGAAATGATTTCTCTGCATCTATTGAGATGATCATGTGATTTTTATTCTTCATTTTGTTAATGTGGTGTATCACGTTGATTGATTTGCAGATGTTGAACCATCCCTGCTTCCCTGGAATAAATCCCACTTGATCATAGCGTATGATCTTTTTAATGTATTGTTTATTCAATTTGCTAGTATTTTGTTGAGAATTTTTGCATCGACATTTATTAGTGATATTGGCCTGTAATTTTCTTTTTTTATGTTGTCCTTGTCTGGTTTTGGTATCAGGGTAAAGTTGGCTTCATAGAATGAGTTAGGAAGCTTCCCCTCCTCTTCAATTTTTTGGAAGAGTTTGAGAAGGATAGGTATTAAGTCTTCTTTGAATGTTTGGTAGAATTCACTAGGGAAGCTGTCTGGTCCTGGACTTTTATTTTGGGGGAGGATTTTGATTACTGTTTCAATCTCCTTACTGGTGATTGACCTATTCAAATTCTCTATTCTTGATTCCATTTTGGAAGGTTGTATGATTCTAAGAATTTATCCATTTCTTTTAGATTATCCAATTTTTTGGCATTTGCTTTTAGGAGTATTCTCTTATAATCTCTTGTACTTCTGAGGTGTCCATTGTAATTTCTCCTCTTTCATTTCTATTTTATTTATTTGAGACTTCTCTCTTTTTCTTGGTGAGTGTAGCTAAAGATTTGTCAATTTTGTTTATCTTTTCAAAGAACCAGCTCTTGATTTCATTGATTTTTTCTATTGTTTTTTCAGTCTCTATTTTGTTGATTTCTGCTCTGATTTTTTAAATTTCCCTCCTTCTACCGATTTTGGGCTTTGTTTGTTCTTCTTTTTCCAGTTCGTTTAGGTGCACTGTTAGATTGTTTCTTTGAGATTTTTCTTGTTTGTAGAGGTAGGCCTATATTGCTATAAACTTCCCTCTTAGAACCACTTTTGCTCTATCCCATAAATTCTGGTATGTTGTATTTTCATTTTCACTTGTCTCCAGGTATTTTTTGCTTTCTCCTTTGATTTCTTCATTGACCCAATCATTGTTCAGTAGCGTTTTGTTTAATTTCCACATATTTGTGGCTTTTCTGATTTTCTTCCTGTAGTTGACTTCTAGTTTCATACCACTGTGGTTAGAAAAGATGCTTGGCATTATTTAAATCTTCTTAAATTTATTGAGACTTGCTTTTGTGGCCAAAAATGTGATCAATCATGGAGAATGTTCCATAGGCATTTGAAAAGAATGTGTATTCTTCAGTTTTGCGATGGAATGTTCTGTATATATCTACTAAGTCCATCCGATCTAGTGTGTTGTTTAAGGCCAATGTTTCCTTATTGATCTTCTGTTTGGGTGATCTATCTGTTGGTGTAAAGTGGAGTGTTAAAGTCCCCTACTATTATTGTGTTACTGTCTATTTCTCCTTTTATATCTGGTAATAATTGCTTTATATATTTAGGTGCTCCTATGTTGGGTGCATAGATATTTACAAGTTTATATCCTCTTCTTGGATTGTTCCCTTGATCATTATGTAGTGTCCTTCTTTGTCTCTTGTTACAGTTTTTGTTCTAAAGTCTATTTTGTATGATATGAGTATTGCTACCCCAGCTTTCTTTTCACTGCCATTTGCATGGAGTATCTTTTTCCATGCCTCTACTTTCAGTTTGTGAGTGTCTTTAGGTCTGAAGTGTGTCTCTTGTGTGTAGAGTATATATGGGTCTTGTTTTCTTATGCAATCAGCCATCCCATGCCTTTTGATTGGAGCATTTAATCCATTGACATTTAAAGTAGCTGTTGATAAGTATGCACTTATTGCCATTTTTAAACTTTTTTCTGGCTGCTTTAGTAGTTCTTCTCTATTCCTTTCTTCTTCACTTGCTCTCTTCCCCTGTGCTTTGAAGTCTCTCTTTACGATTATGCTTGAGTTCCTTTCTCTTAGTTATTTTGAGTATTTACTATAAAAATATATTATTATTTTGTATATTCTGATTTGTGATTACTATGAGGTTCATAAATAATAACCCACATATATAGCAATCTATATTAAATTTGTTGTCTCTTTAGTTTCACCTCTTTGTAAAAGCTGTACCCTTTTACTCCCCTCCTCCCACATTTTATGTTTTTGATATCATAGCTAACCTCTTTTTTGTGTGTTTGTATCTGTTACCCTATTATCATGGAAAGAGATAACTTTTTCCTGTTTGTGGCCTTCTCTTTCCCCCTTAAATAAGTCCCTTTAGCATTTCTTGTAGGACTGGTTTCTTGCTGATAAACTCCTTTAATTATGACTTCTCTGTGAAACTCTCTACCTCTCCTTCCATTCTGAATGATAACCTTGCTGGGTAGAGTATTTTTGGCTGTAGGTTTTTTTCCTTTTAGCACTTTATTTTTTATTTATTTGTTTGTTTATTTATTTAGTGAGGAAGATTAGCCCTGAGCTAACTTCTGTTGCCAATCCTCCCCTTTTTGCTGAGGAAGATTGGCCTTGGGCTAAAGTCCATGCTCATCTTTCTCTACTTTATATGGGGGACACCTGCTACAACATGGCTTGATAAGCAATGTGTGGGTCTGCACCTGGGATCCAAGCCTGTGAAGCCTGGGCTGCTGTAGCAGAGTGCATGACCTTAACCACTATGCCACCAGGCCAGCCCCTCCTTTCAGCACTTTAAATATATCATGCCATTCTCTTTCAGCCTGTAAGGTTTCTGCTGAAAAGTCAGCTGATAGCCTTATGGTGTTTCCTTTGTATGTAACTTGTTGCCTTTCTCTTGTGGCTTTTAGGATTCTCTCTTTACCTTTAATTCTGGACATTTTAATTATGATGTGTCTTGATGAGGTCCTCTTTGAGTTTATCGTTTTTTGGTGCTGTCTGTGCTTCCTGTACCTGGATGTCTGTTTCCTTCCTTAGGTTAGGAAAGTTTGCATCTATTATTTCTTCAAATAGATTCTCTGCCCCCTTGTCTGTCTCTTCTCCTTCTGGAACACCTATAACATGGATGTTAGTGTGCTTGATGTTGCCCCAGAGGTCCCTTAGACTGTCCTCACTCTTTTTAATTCTTCTTTCTTTTATCTGTTCAGCTTGGATGATTTCCTCTAGTCTTTCATCTAGCTTGCTGATCCGTTCTTCTGCATCCTCTACTCTGCTTTTGAATCCCTTTAGTGAATTTTTCATTTCCAGTATTGTATTCTTCATTTCTGATTGGTTCTTTTTTATATTTTCCATTTCTTTGTTGATGTTCTCACTGAGTTCATCCATTCTTCACCCAAGATCAGTAAGCATCCTTATGACTCTTTATATGAACTCTTTGTCAGATAGATGGCTCACTTCTGTTTCATTTAGTTCTTTTTCTGGGGTTTTGTCTTGTTCCTCTACTTGGAATATACTCCTTTGCCTCCTCATTTTGCCTTTTTCTCTGTGTTTGTATCTATGTATTAGGTAGGTCAGCTATGTCTCCTGATTTTGGAGAGGTTACCTTATGTAAGAGATACCTCATAGGCCCAGCTGTGTGCTTCCATCTCATCACCAGTTCCAAATGTTCCAGGAATGATCCCTGTGTGGGCTACATGTGTCCTTCTATTGTGGCAGGGTTGCTCTTGCTGTAGATGCCCAGGGAGGCTGAACTGACCCCTGGCTGGCTGGTTGTAATGCTCAGCTGCATGTGGCTGTTATGGACCCTTCAGTCTCTTTATCAGGTGTGGGGAGCCCCTGCACAGTTGGCTGCAAGGTCTAATAGTACTGTTGCAGTTTTTCTGTTAAGTGAGTAGGCCCCCAGCATGGCTCATTGTTAGGCTCAGGGGCTCACAATTGCTGTAGGCTTCCAGCCTGCAATGCTGTTGTCAGCTCTCTCAGTAGTGCAGCTGGCTCAGGCTGGCCCCAGGCACAGTAGCACCCAATTGTTTCAGGCTTTGTAAGGTGGGGCTGATCTCCTATGTGGCTATTTGAGAAGCACAAGTCTTCTGCAGCTGAAAAGCCCCACCACCCACAGGGGCACACATACTGTCAACATAGTCCTGCACCATGTGCACACCCCAACCACCTGAAGTGGGCCCAGTTGTCCCATGGCAAAGGCCCCACACACTCTACCAGTGCCCCACACACTCCACCTGCTCTTCATGCATGCCCGGCCTCACAGAGGTGGACACACTTGCCTGACTGCAGAGTTTCCAGGCACTCTGCCTATGCAGGCCCACAAGTTGACAAGGGCTTGTTGTTGGGTGGGGCCAGTCCCTAGGGTGGGCTGTCTGCCCTGACTGAGCTGGATTAAGTTGGTGCTCTAGCGGGTAGGGCAGACCCTGGGCAGAGAGGCCAGGGGAAGAACTCCAATGCCAGCATCTGTGCCAGCACACCTGCACCAAGTCACAACAATGGCTGCTGCCAAAGTCTCAGTCCCTGGAGAGGTCTCACCTCTCACCAAGATGCACCCAGGGCCTATCAGGTGAGTCTCATCACCAAAGGACTGTGCACATTTCTTTCTGGTGATTTTAGGTTGCTTTCTGAAATGGATGAATTTGTGCACGGGCCCTTCAAGAGCTGGCTTTTTTTGTTCTTGTGTCAGATAGCTTTTCTGGGGGTATTCCCTACTGCTGTTAGTAGCCAGCAAAGCCAGGTACTATGACACTCATCTCAGTTGTGCTGGATCCAAAAAATGCTTATAGCAGCAATGCTGCCCTGCTCAGATCCCCCACTCCTCCGGGGAAGGCTGGGTACCTTTGAATTGCTCCTGGGTGGTTGTGAAGCACTGCGGCTTGTGAGGGTGGCTTTTTTTCTCTCCAGAAGGGAATTTCTGTCTCTTCCACCTCAGTCAGGACTGTCACGTGTTGCAGGGGTTCCTCTTATCCAGTTTTCAGTTCTCTCTCAGGAGTAATTGTTCCAAGAGTGGTTGCAAGTCTGCTATGTCTGTGGCAGGAGGTGAATTCAGAGTCCACCTATGCTGCCATCTTGACACCAATCCAAGTCTCTGACTCTTAACAAGGTGTTTTTCTGGAATGTTCATGCCCCATCAATATGAAGTCATTGCTACTTATAGTTGTAATTTGAGGAAACCTTCTAGAAGTGTTTTCCCATTGAGTCTATGATGTATGATACCTCCCTCCCTTTTTCCTGGCCTGAAATCTCTTTCTTACTCAGAGCCTCTGGCCAAAGACTGTGTCATTGTCTCAAGAAGTTGCCCATTAATGTCTTTGGACTGACAATGGGATTGTGGGGGAAGGCTCTTTAGTCTTGTTTGTATCCATTAGTCCCTTAGAGCAATGATCTTGCAGAAGTCCAAGGCCTTGGACCACTGTCCTGAGAAGATGAGGGGCTTCTGAAAGAGAGAGAGGTAGCAATATGGATGGAAAGAGGAGACAGAAGCAGGCCTGGTTTCGAGTTCTGAGCAGCTGGAGAATAACAGGCTTGGGAAGGCAGGCCCTGAGTGATGTCACAGGTATTGGGTAAATAAGAGAGCACGCTGGAGACAAACACCCAACAAATGCCTCAAAACAACCTATTGGCATTTTCCCACCAGGACCCTAGCACTGAATATGTATAGCTCTCTCCTAACAATAGTTCACAGTCAAAACGCTGCCTGTTTTCCTTAAAGGTGCCAACAGAGGGCGCTGTCGCCCAAAAAAACTACAAGTCCCATTAAACCATTTTCCAATTGGGTGAATCATCTACTCCCACTCCAGTCTATGAAAATTCATCTTTTTGAGCAACCCCAGACTGAATTTTTGTTTTGTTTCCTGCACAGCTGTGGTGAGATGTTTATTTGCAACAGGATCTCTGCTGAACATATTCTGTATGGATTGGGTAATTCAACATCCTGGTGGAGCCCAAAGAAACACATGACAACTTGGACAGCATTATTCTGTTGCACACAGAATGCACAAGGTTCTTGTGTTTAGGAGGCCAAATACACAAACACTTCAAGGATGCAAAAGGAATTTGGATAGTGGAAGAAGTAGAACAGTGAGGGCTGTACATCCTAAGAAAATGAAGGGAGTTGCCAGACACACACACAGGATTTTTTGATTGGTCAAAACGGGAAAGGACCTTGGTCCACCACTGCCTCACCAGGACCTGGCATCTGTGCCTACCACATAGTAGATGCCTATAAATATCTTTGAATCATAACCGATATATTCTGTATCAAAATTTGTTGAGAAGTTCAATCTACTGGCTATTTAGTTTATGCAGCACTAAATAGCATTTAACTGTTTTAACTGACTTTTTTTTTTAGCTCTGCTAACTGAATTGGCTCTTCATTTGAAGAACACATAACTATGGGGATAAAGTCAATAAATATTTTGACCAAAAATGTTACCGGACACAAACACAGGTTCTTTAACCACCACAGTAGAGGGGCCAAATAAAACTGGAATGCCAGGCTTATGGCAAAGAAAGGGTTTTTATTTCGGGTGACGTCAGCTGGATGATGAGAGTGAGCCCTCAAATTAGTCTCATCTTCCTGAAAGATGGGAGGCAAGGGGTTTTAAAAGCTGTAAGGAATGCTTCTGCTTGTAGGGAGGGAGAGCATGTGGCCCTGCTGTTTGGCGCTTTCCCACCAGCCTGCATTTGGCCTTGTGAGGCTGCTTGTAGGGAGAAGGGTGGTGAGATAAGGGAATCCACAGGTGGGTGTCCTTGGTTGGATGGTGGACGGTGGATTCTGGTGCCAGGAAGCCAAGGAGTTGAGGTCTGGGAAGCTTCAACTTCTTGATATTTTCTGGATATCTGTTTCCCTGTAACAAACCTCAAGAACTGGTAATTAGCCAAAACTCACTTCAGTGTGAGCCCAGTGTGAGGCCACCTGGGCTTTTAAGAATTTTTAACTTCTATCTGCCTTGTGAAGTTCAGGGAAACAAAGGTTTAAAAAATCAATATTTACATAAGAATGTAACTTATAGAAGCAGGGAAAGAGGATGAGTGCTTTTGGCTTTAGCCCCATATATGCTGGGTTTAAGGTAGGGAAACTGATATCAGGGCCGGCATCACAAACACTGTCCATTTCTCCTCAGCTTTCCTGACTTTCCTAAGCGTTCTCCTTACTTGGCTTGCTTCTTTTGGGGTACCCCACTCTGGCTGAGACTGAAGCCAGCGTTTTCCCCTAGGTTCAGGGAAGGGTGGGAGGAAGTGGACATGAGGATCAGAACTTCAGAAGTGACTGTGGGCACATCGATTAGCCCATCTGGACCTGGTTTCCTCATTGGGGACATGAGATCCGATTCCTGGAACTCTGTGCTCCTTTCATCTCTGGCTTTCTCTGCTTCTAAGATCCACATACCCTGGGGCGGATCAGGAGACAGCCGTCATGCCCTCGGTATGGGGCAGTGGCACGCAAAGTTTGGCCTTGACCTGCAGCAGCATCACCCAGGACTTGGCAGAAACACAAATCCTTTGCCCTTCCCTAGACCTTTGGGATCAGAAGCCCCCTCCTCCCACAGGCTGTGATTGAGCAGCCCCCAGGGGATTCTGCTGCCTGCAAAATTGAACCACTGGTGTTGTGCATTTGTATAGTGGGAAGGGAGGGGTCAAGAGACTGAGGAGTGGGCTCAGGCAGGGGCTGGAGGGTGGGAAGCAAAAAGCACATGGAATTCCTGGGGCAAGGGAAGAGGCACGGCCAGTGGTGAGGGTGAGAGGGAGGCAGCTGGTGGCTAAGAGTACAGGCTCTCATCTGACTGCTTAAATCTGGGCTCTGCCACCTACTGTGTGTGTGACCTGGGCCAGAGGGTTAACTCTCTGTGCCTCTGTTTCCTCATCTTTAAAGATTGAATGGAGCAAGAAGTAGTACTGCAGCAGGCACTGCCAGCCTGGGCCCATATGCCGTGCCTAATCCCTCCAGTACACTCCTCCGGACTTCTTTGCTCAAGGCTCTGTCTGGCTGTTGACGCCCGCTTTGCCTGTCCAACTGCCCTGCCCACACCCCTAACACCACAGTGGCCCCCAGACAATGACTGCTCAGATGATTTGTTAAAACCCTAGCTCTCTCGCCCCTTTGTGAACAAATCTGAGGTGTGTGTTCTACACTAGCTCCAGAGGGTCTTCAGCAGGACACTCTGCCTGGGTGGTAAGTGGCACCATTTATCAGCTCCCCTCCCTTCCCTGCCTCAGGTCCTCACCCTGCAGGCCTGCTCTCTGAGATCACTCTCCAAATAATCAACTTGCACTTGCATCCTTGTCTCAAGGTCTTCTTTTTGTCACTGACGAATTGCC
Source organism: Tapirus indicus (assembly GCA_031878705.1). NCBI lineage: Eukaryota > Metazoa > Chordata > Mammalia > Perissodactyla > Tapiridae > Tapirus > Tapirus indicus. The sequence continues at coordinate 119,151,002 of CM062921.1, forward strand.
CCAGGAACTCTAGGCAGGTTTGGGAAGCATTTAACTTTTCTCCAAATTGTTTTTTCTTTTTTGTTATGTTAAGAGATACAATCACCAACCAACCTGAACTGGTCCAAACCCCACCACAAGAGCAATGCCTGCACAGACCGGCTGAAAAGTGCCCAAGAGATGACCTCTGCCTCATCTTAATGTTAAGATCTCTGCCCCAGGAGGAGCTTAGGCCTTATTACCATAATATGGGATGCATGTGGAAGTAGGTTTTCCAACTGAGCCTGCGAGAGCGAATACCCATCTCTCCCTTTTGAATATTCATTCCCTATCTGAGAAAAAGGCCCCTGCAGTCCCGTGCTCAGGGAGCCATGGCTTTGGGAAATAATTTCCCTGTAGACTCCTTATTTGCAGCAAATAAACTTTATCTTGTGTGACAACTACTTCTGGTGAAGGCTCTGATTTCAACTCACCTAGAAGTGGACCCACTTTGGTTCAGTAACATTTTGGGAAACCCAAGCTGATCCAAGAACTTACCTTCCAGGGCTGACATGGGGGCTCATGGAGTCAGTGCTGAGAGCTGTGCTTGGTGCATAATGGGTGGTCAGTAAATGATCGCCATTGTTGTTAGTACCTGAGCACTGAGTTTGGAGTCAAGACCCTGGATTCCAGTCTTGCTTGGCAGCAGTGGGAGCCTGAGGAAGTCAGTTAACTTCCCTGAGAGTCAGTTTCAGCCCTTTCAGGGTTGTTTTGAGAGTAAAATAGAAGAGCTCTGTTTCAAGCACTGTGCAAACTGTGAAGGGTTATACCAAAGTGAGAGAAGAGCCAAAGGCTGAGAAACAAGCATAGATAAGCTCCATCTACTCCTGAGCCAGGAGCCAGGACCACCTCAGGCCCAGACAGAGCCCTCCCCTGGAACTCACCACCCTGACCAGGCAGCTCCCGGGCCACGGCTGACCTGGGAGGGTGGGGATGCAGGTGGGGATTTCTCACTTTGTTGGTTTGACACAACTGTACTGAGCGATGCTAAAAACCAGCTTTTATCCATCCAGCGCTGAGCATTTGGAGCAGAGTATCTTAGAAGTCATGAGGCTTTTACCTCGAGGTATTTAAATGCAGGTATTTTAGAAATAAGGAGCAACGCCAAATTGGGATTACAAATACAGTGCCACAATTCAAGTATTTCCCTCTTATGAATCAAAGGCTTTTAACATGAAAAGTGCAATGTGGCATAATTGTGCAATTAACATCATAATTAAACTATTCACGAATCATTATTAATTCGTAGAGCATAACAGGCATAGTGGTCCAGGGCAAGTTTCAGATGAAGTCTTCTCACCAGAACCCAGGCGTTTTGTCAAAGAAGGCGCAACCTCCATTGGCTGTGATGTCAGAGGTCTAATTCTTTGGCTTTTGGTCCTCCACCTGAGCAGGGAAGTCCGTTTTGAAAGTGCAGGTGTCAGAAGGGACTTCTGGGGACTGTGTGGCCTGTGGATTGCAGTGGGGAGAGACAGAGACAGGAAATTTATTTGGAGACAATAGTGGCCATCTGGACCGAGTTCCTGAAGGTCTCAAGTAAAGCCACAGAAATGGTGATGAAGAGGTGAAAGGGACTAACAGAGATATATTGAAGGGGGAATCTCCTGGTTTTTGTTTTTTCACCTACGTAAAATAGAAACACAAAGAGAATTAATAGAGGGCCATTATTTTTTTATGTTAGTAAAAAGAATTAATCTACGGCTTCCAGAAGCTTCCGGTAACTGGTGGCTTTCCTCAGCCTACTGCTTCCCTCTCCTCAGGAAAAGAAAGAGTTTTACTCAGGCAGGCAGCTTGCCAATGAGTATTCCTCCAGTATTGCACATTTGTATATTTTTTTCCCCTGATACATGTTTTTCCTCAAAACATCAAAGGGGGAGCCAGTGGGAGACAATGTGTCCTGGGATAGCCAATGTTGCTGACAAATGTCATTTCCTTTCCTGTGTCCCTGCAGACTGCATTCTGGGTGATGGAAAGACTCTGTGAGGTGTATCAGCTGCAATATTTTCCATTGTTCTTGTGTTGTACAGGAGGGGGAATCTGTCTGAAAAAGGAAGAGAGTAAACCTCTGCTCTTCAAGTTTAAAGGTCTTGTGGCAGCAGGGGTGGAGTCCTGGCAGGGAGTTAGGTCTGGCCAAGGCCCCTCCTCTCAGACATAGAGCTTTGCTCACCACCAGGGGAAGGGCCAGGCTGCTTAAATTTCGTCTCACACCAGCTATTTAACCTCAAGAACCTCAGCGTCACCAACTGACAAAGTAATAACATGGCGGGACCATCGATGGAGGTTTTGATTTTGTGTGTGTGTGTGTGTTGACTTATTTCTGTGCTTGCTTTGCAAGACTGAGAGACTAAGAGGTGTTTTTTCCCCACCCCCATTGTAAGAGAGTAGTCAAGCCTTCATTTTTGGAGTCAGGGACCCCCAGGGGTTTCTTAACAGCCTTGGTATCTTAGAACTGAAGACAGAAATTTCTGGGCATCAGAGAACAGCTCCCAGTCAGGCTTCTGTTTGAGGGGGGCAGCCCATTAAGGGGGAGGGCCTGAATGGCCAAATATATATTTCTCATGTATATTTGGTCTTTGTCCACAGTTCCTGGTTCAGCTTCCAAAACCCTTGGAATTTCCTAGGGTGTCTTTTGCTATGTTAATGAGGTGACTTTTATACCCTGGCGAAAGATGGGGGTGTGGATGCCAGGAGAATCAGCCATGTGATCAGAGGATTGGAACTTTTAGTCCCACCCCTGATTTCCGGGGAGGGGAGAGAGGCTTGAGGTTGAATCAGTTGCCAACGGCCAATGACTTAGTTAATCATGACCACATAATGAAGCCTCCATAAAAACCCAAAGGGACAGATAGTTGGCCCTGTTTTGAAGAGCTTCCATGTGCCACTGTGCTGGGTCCCAAGCTCCACCAGAAAAGAAGCTCCTTTATTCAGGACCTTGCCCTATGTGTCTCTTCATCTGGCTGTTGATTCGTAGTCTTTAATATCCTTTGTAATAAATCGGTAATCTGGTAAGTAAAATATTTCTGAGTTCTTTGAGCCACTCTAGCAAATTAATTGAACCCGAGGAGGGGGTCATGGGAACCTCTGATTTATAGCCACTTGGTCAGAAGTACAGGTATCAACCTGGACTTGTGATTGGTGTCCGAAGTAGAGGGTGGGGCTGAGCTCCTTACCTGTGGAATCTGATTCTATTTCCAGGGAGATAGTGTCAGAATTGAACTGAATTCTCAGGGAGTCTGCTGGCGTCCAAGAACTGCTTGTTGGTGTGAGGAAGCCTCCACATGCACATTGGAATTGGGTCCAAGAACCCTTTTCTGGGGGTTCTAAAAGTGACCTGTTATCATATAGCTTGCTAAGACAAGTGTGAGATTTCCAAAGGGGACAAGCATGTAAGCAGGAGAAGAAAACTAAGAGCGATGGACTTGGAGACAGAGGCAAAACATCTCTGCTTCTTTGCTTAGCTCAGAGGAAATGAAGCCAGTTGACTCTCCTGACTTCAATGGGGTCACACCCCAGTGGTGGAAGGAATCACGTCTAGAGTTCCTGTTTTCCAAATGTAAGCCCTTTGGATTCTTGTGTGACCCTAGGAAGAGGAAGACATCCCCCAAATATGACTGGTGTTGCATTTCCCACTGCCTTTTAACAAATAAAGTAACATGATATTGCATGTTACTTGATGTTGTGGGACTAAATTCATACTTGAAATATTAACACATAACTCTAGGTTTTATGGAGTCTGAAGCTTGTGAAACTTGGAGAGCCCTCTGTAAGAGAAAGAACACAAGGCTATGAATACACAGTTAGGCATGGAAGTGATGATTTATTCAGAAGGAGAGCAGAAATCACAAAATTTTTAAAATGGACTGTATTAGATTTCTGTGGTTGCCACAACAAACTGCTACAAATTCAGCAGCTTGAAACAACAGAAATTTATTCTTTCACAGTTCTGGAGGCCAGAAGTCTGAAATCAAGTTGTTGGCAGGGCTGCACTCCTTCCAGGGGCTCTAGGGGAGAGAATCCTTTCCTGGCCTCTTCCAGCTTCTGGTGACTTCCCCAGCATGCTTGTGTTCCTTGGATTGTGGCCAGATCACTCCAATCTCTGCCTCCATGGTGACATTGCCTCCTCTTCTGTCTCCCCTGTGTATTGTAGGGCAGGAAGAAATATTCCTCTACCCTTCTAGGTTCTTCTGGCTGGTCTAAGAATTAAACTGACATGAGACAGAATAACAAGAGAAAAACAAGCAAATTTAATAACATGTATAAACAGGAGAAAACCAGGAAAAATGAGTAACTCACTAAAATGGCTGAAGTCATCACCTTAAATACCATCTTCAGCCAAAGACAAAGGAGGATGTTGGGAATGGTGGTTTTGGACCTCAAAGGGGAGGAAGGCAATTCACGTGGAGTTGGAAAAGCAAATGTTTGGTAAACAAGTGTTTGCCATGCCTTGCAAAGACAATGAGACACTCAGAGGACTTTGATCAAATGGGCCTTGCTAGATTCCTCTCCATCTACCACACCTAGTTCATATTATACTATAGTTATCTGTGGTGATAGCTCCTTCCTGGGACAGGCCTGCTATCTTAACTTCTTTTAGGCAGTTGGGTGAAGGTCAAAGTTTCTTTCTGAGTCTTTTGTTGTTAAAAATAATCAGACCAGAGAGACATATTTTGGGGTGGCTAATTCTGATCCCCTACAGTGTCTCTTATAAGGACACTTGTTATTGGATTTAGGGCCCACCTGGATAATCCAGGATAATTTCAACACCCCAAGATCCTTAACTTAATTACATCTGCAAAGACCCCTTTTCCAAAAAAGGTAACATTCATGGGTTCTGGGGATTAAGAAGTAGTCATATCTTATTGGACTTATCTTAACCTTGTATTTTTAATAAATAACTATCTGACACACTTCCAAATTCTTTTTTCCTATAATTTTTGGCTGTATACTCTTTAATTGCCTCTCCATACAGCAATAATTTTGTAATTTCATTTTCTGCAGAAACAATACAAAGAAATTCAATGTTTACTCCATCAAGATCAATTTAAATGTGCATATTATGACTGATAGTCGGGATGCAAAGAATAAGTAATTCCATACATTTACTTCTAGTACTGCTATGGATTTGCCCTACGAACATAAGAATTCTGATAAATTCTATTTCATGTGATTCTTATCAAAAATTGACAAGAAATTTTCACATATTAAGGTAAATGGGATAGCTATTCTGGTTTAAAACTAATTTAGCTTGAACTAAAGAAGCCTGACTTATGGACTCTCAAACGTACATTGCACATCTGCTTTAACCATTAAAAAGAATGCATTAAACATTATCTCAAAGTAAAAGAATGCACTCTTTGAAGATAAGGATGCATAATTCCTGTCCTGCGATGCCAGTATCAGTACTCTTGAAAACAAGTTGCCTTTTCCTGGACATCAGGGTCACATTGGCCTGCTAATTTGCAACCAGATACTACTTTGAAACTTTGATGAATATGTATCCTGGGCATGTTTGATGTATGCTCTTTGTTCTAAAAAGGTATAAGACTACGCTGAAAACCATGCTCCTCTGGAATGCTTCCTTCTTTTATAGAGACTGTCTTCCTGGTTATAGTCCTCACCCTGGCTCAAGTAAAACTCACCCTATCTCTCTTATCTATAGAATAGTCATTAATTATTTGTGTCAACAAAGGAAAAAGAAAAATTAAGATACTGTATTAATTTTCTAGGGCTGATGTAACACAGCACTACAAAGTGAGTGGCTTAAAACGACTGTATTCTCTCATAGTTCGGGAGGCTGAAAGTCCAAAATCAAGGTGTTGGCAGGGCCGTGCTTCCTCTGAGACTCTGAATAGAATCCTTCTTCACCTCTTTGTAGCCTCTGGGGCTGCTGTCAATCCTTGGCATTCCTTGGCTTGTAGCTGCATCCTTCTCATCTCAGCCTCTGTTGTCACGTGGTGTTCTCCAGGTGTGTCTGTGTCCAAATGTCCCTCTTTTTATAAGGCCATCCATCACTGGTTTACGGCCCGCCCTACTCCAATAGGAGTAAGTAGGTAAGTATGACCTCATCTTAACTTACATTTTAAGTATATATGCAAAGACCCTATTTCCAAAAAGGTCACATTCACAGGTACAGGGGGCTAGGACTTCAGCATGTCTTTTGAGGGGACACAGTTCAGGTGCATTTACAGTTGCAGACGAGGTGTTGTGCGGTATATACCAGGAGAGAGCCTTCATTTTGGACCATGCATCAATGAGAACCGAATCCTCCCCCTAGAGTTTTACCTGTCTGATGACTGTGGTAATTTTCTACAGACAAGCTTCTGTCTCTGGACATGTCAAACCTGATCTATTATAATTGTCATAATCTTCTGGAGGGATGGGCGTGTATAATAAAATTCAGAAACCCCAAATGAAAACACCTCCGGGAAGGACCAAAGAAGAAGGCTGTGATGCAAAACTGAATGTCTTAGGTGGACTAACGTTGCCTCTCGATGGCGGACAAAGAGTGGGTCCTTTATTCTTGAAGATGTGAAGGGACACAATCTTAATCATCTTCCTAACTTGCTATCCTTTTTAGGGTCTTACACTGCTTTCAATCTAGGAGTTCTTCAGATCCCACATGTCTCCCATCTCTCTGTGTTTAGGGCTCTCAGAACGGACACGGACTGCTCAACTTGCTCGCCCTTAAATCCTCCCATCTGCCAAGATGGGCCCTGGCCCAGACAGCCTGGTCTCTGAGCCCAGCCTCTGGCTGCAGGGCTCCAGCTGCAGAATGACTTCATTTACATTACTATTCAGAAGCAAATGGCCCAGCTCAACGGAAAGTCTTTCATTCCGAACCAGCAAGCCAGTATGTGGCATTTTTCTTTTCCTTACTCTGTGGGGTAAAATGAACCTTGCAGATGTTCCTATAATACCGGGAGAATAAGATTCACAGATGAGCTACTGAGAGTGGCTTGGCTTCCTACTGGGTTAGCCAGTTGCCATGTGGCCTGTGGTCAAGTTAGAGGGAGCAGCTGGGAATCGAATTTGGGAGCTGACTTCACGACTGTGGTCAGAAAGCCTGTTTGTCCAGAGCCTTCTCTCACAAACTGCACTGAGTGCCTCCCACTGATAACAAGGCCTGCAACAAAGAGGCTTAGATAAGAGCCTCTCCTTGCCCTAATAAAGTCATGGGGAGCTTGCCTTCGTCTGATCCTGGTGGTGGTGATTGGGCGGTGGTAGTCGGTGGGTGGTGCTCACTGCGCAATAACCTGTGGAGGCCGCTGAGCTAGGTTCTGTCAGGGCGGGGGGAAATCCCCTTTCTACCCTCCTTGTGTTCTTATGGCTGGACTAATAATAAAATTGACAAAAGACCAGATTAACAGGAGAAAAACCCAGTTTAATACATATGTCTTGGAGGTCATAGAGAAATGATGCTCGGAGAGTGAACAAAGCAGGCAGTCTACATATCTTTTACACAAAGAAACAGTACATTTGTGAGGAAAAACAGGACAAAGAACTTGGATTAGAGGTATGTAGTTGGTGAGGAATTTAAGCAGAGTTCAGGCTGGAGGTAGTAAATTAGTAAGGTTTGTTTATGTAGGCGTCTTGGCCCTGAATTCCCCGGCTCTGGCGATAAGGATGCAGGGAGAGCACCGTTCACACGGGAGATTTATTTCCTGCTTTAGTGGGAACAGAGACAGGAGGGTCAGAATGCCCTTTTTGCTTCTCCAGTAACTTTAATTCAAAATAATCAATATGCTACCATGGGACATTTTGGGGTGGTCTGCCCTGGGCCCCAACAGTTCTGAGAGTTGAAGAAGGCAGGGCCCTACCTGTGAGGACTCAACAAGGGGCACCCAGACAAATAAAAAAACCATTACACAAAAATTGGCACATGATGATTCTGGGAATACCATTACCTTAATAAGTAGAGACAGACAGATGCTGGGGTTGTATATTTTGTGGCAGTCCCATTTCACCAATCCGTTGTCAGAGAAACTTTCAAACCAATGAATCAGCAGCCTCGTGTTTCCAGCTCTGTGGTCAGATTGACCCCAGGCTCCAGGCCCGACAATGGCCAAAAGCTCAACCCACACCAACAGTATACATCTAGGACAGTAATTCCCACGCTCAAATATCAGTCTCTTTAAGAAAGAGCCCAATTTGCAAATAATCGTTAGATCTCTACACAGCAAAACTCTTTCTTCTCACTGACAATACTGATGCAGGTGGGTGACAGCCCATTTCAGAGATTCAGCCGACCCTTTCCCTCGCTAACTCCATGCTGATTTTCACCTCTGTTAAACTATAGGGGAAGGAAAAAAAAACCCCTCTTCTACATTCTTGGGTTCTGCAATGGGAAATTAAACTGACAAAAGACAGATTAGCAGGAGAAAAGGCGTACAGATTTTATTTTTTATTAATTTTTTATGTGTACATGGAGGCCTTCATATAAAAGAAAGGAAGACCCAAAGAAGTGATTAGGCCTGAGAGTTTATATACCATTTTTACCAAAGAATGATGAATTGTGGAGACACAACAGATGAAGGAAAAGGAGTCTGAGCTTCTAGAAAATTGTGGGAAGCTAAGTCTCTGGGTAACGAATGGAAGGTAGGGTTGTTTACCAAGATTTCTCTCCTTGCGTCTCTTGACTGATAAGAGTCCACAGTCATCTCTGGCGACTAACGGTGACTCAGAGTTGTTCTGCCTTTCCAGGCATGGGGGGAGGGCACCTCCACAAAGGGAAATGTATTCCCTGCTTTTAGGCAAATAGAAGGAAGCAAGTAGAGGGATTTTCTGTCTTGTTAAAGCTGGGCAGTAGTTAAAGTGGTACAAACAGGTTTTATTTAGCACTATTGCAATGGGGAAAAAAGAGCTCAGTATAGAACTGGGCTGAATTCCAAACACAGCATGGGCAAGGGAGAATTATAGCCAAGGAGCCGGGTGGGAGTCAGTGGATGGAAATTTACTAAGAGGAAACATCAGTGGTCAGGGGGAATTCCGGCTAAACCAACCAAGAAGATTCTTGCTGAACGCAGAACAGGGTGATCAGACATCACCTGGGGGTGACGGAGGAGGAGGAACCTCAGTTGGGTATTGAGGGTGATCAGATATGGAAGGTAGGGATTCTAGTTAAACTGACTTAGCAGAATTCTTGCTAAAAATAGACAATGTAAAGACAAACATGGAAGTAAAAATGTCAAGGCCTAGTTGAGCAGACCGCTCAGCTTTGCTAATTCAAGTTTGGTCAAGAAGAGAGACAGAGAGACCGTCAATCTACTGTTTCTCAATTGCCTTCAGCTCAAAAGAATCCTTATGCCAAAGTGGCGAATTTGGAGTGGCATCTTCTGATCCCCTTCACTGCAAGCATGGAACTCAGCCATGTACCAGCACTTCACAGGCTGGCACCACAAGAGAGCTGAGACCTGGGCTGTGCAATAGACACATTTTAAATAATTTCCACAGCTGCGGGGGCATTTGATTGTCATCATTGCCAGAACTCCTAACTGTAGAGACAAAAATCCACTACAATTTAAAGAATTAAGAAAAAAAAAGTGTAGAAGGTAACTAATACACAGCCCCAAATATCTCACAAATGTGTATGTGTACACACATGCATATGTAAATATATTTGTAACTGTATATTTACTGACGATTAATATCTGTTTCCCACTGAAGTGTAAGCTCCTCGAGTGCAGGGATAATGTTAGCTGGAGCCTGGAAAATGGGAGTGACTTCTTGACCAAATGAACAAGTGAAGAATTTCCAGCAACCAAATATATTTCCATCTCCTTGCAATGACTTAGCTATAAATGGCTTTCTCAAAAACTCTTGACCTCTCTTTCAATCTGGGTGATGCAATGCTCTGGAAATATTTTGGATCTTGTTATTTATCTCATCAGGGACCAACGCCTCAGCTGCTGTGCTCAGAAATTCATCATTGGCTTCCCATGAGTAAGTGTGGCAGGGACACTAGACAGGCTTGTTTCTGGGATGGGTGATGGTTCAAGGACTCCCCATCAGCCTTGCCAAATTTCCCTGGAACTGTACTGCATGCTCAAACTCTTCCACCTTCCAACCTTCCTTCCTTCCCTCGCTCTTTCTGAAAGCAGAGAGGGCCTCTGTCTGACTTCCAGGGTGAAGCATGGAGGCAGCAAAGGAAGAACCCACGGTAGAACTAGAAACATCCGCCAGGCATGTCCAGGCCGCAGAGCCTGACAGAAAATCCAAGTTGTTTTCTATGCGCCCTAAAGGCGTACGTCAGCTCTAGCCTTCAGGTATAAACTTTCCTCTAAGAACTTAGTTGTCTCCCTGGGAGAAAAGATGGGGAAAGGCAGCCTCCTGAAACTGAACATTTTCATACATCAAATAATTGAATTATTACTAAACTAACCAAATATGTCTTGTACTTGTACTGGCAATATGGCTTCGAGTTCCAAAGAGAATGGCAGCTCAGGAAACAAATTTAGCTCAGGCTTGGAACAAACGGAAAAAGTGAGGTTTTGCAGATTAGTTTTGTGAGTTTGAAAATTTTGTACTGTAGACACTGGTATGCTTATTGTATAAGCGTTTTTTTCACTGAACACTTCTTAAGACTTATATTCTGAGCATTTTTCCATGTCAATAAAAACACTACTCATTTTTAATGGTTGTGTAGTATTTTGTTAAATGGCTGCACCATCATTTACTCAACCACTCCTTTTCCTTGCTGGCTGTCAGCCGGGAACCTCTCTTCGCTCAGAGCCTTTCTCAGCCCCTAAGTCCACCTGCATTTGTTGGTACATTGCCCCCTCCATCTTCAAACCAGCAATGGCGTGTGGAGTCCTCCTCACACTTGGAACTTCTCTGACTTCCCATTCTGCTGCATCTCTTCTGCCTCCAGCCAACTGAAAGGCCCTCCTTATCCTATGTCCAGAATCTAAATCACGTCTGCAAAGTGCCTTTTCCACCGAATGCAGCGTCTTCTCAGGTTCCAAGGATTACGGCATGGACATCTTTGGGGGCTGTCCTGCCTGCCACAGGGCTTTGCATCGTATGAGCAGATAGATACTTTAGGAATGTTAATTGCCTTCGTTTTTAGTCATTCAGATTCACGTTGCTCTTACTTTAGCTGTAGATAACATTACAGTAAATCTGTTTTGTTCTACCTGGGTCACATTTCACATATTCCAGATTTCCTCTATCTTGGGGTCATCTCTTGAGGAAAGAACAAGGACCACAGCTGTCATCTCAGTTTGAAAATGGCACTTACTTCTCTCTGTGCACATGAATGTAGATTTGAGGGCAGAGGGGAATAATGCACCTGGAAAAATCTTGTATCAGTTAGGATTAGGTTCAGCTCCAGGTAACAGAAAAGTTAAGCTTTAAAGAGGTAAAGGGCCTTAAACGAAATTGACGATTACTTCTCTCATAAATGAAGTCTAGAATTACTCAAGAACTGGTATGTTAGCTCCACAACAGTCATGGACCCAGCCTTTGTTTTTTTTTTTTTTGTGAGGAAGACCAGCCCTGAGCTAACATCCGTAGCTAATCTTCCTCTTTTTGCTGAGGAAGACTGGCCCTGGGCTAACATCCGTGCCCATCTTCCCCTATGGGATGCCGCCACAGCATGGCTGACAAGCAGTGTGTCAACAGGCACCCTGGATCCGAACTGGCGAGCCCCAGGCTGCCAAGCGCGAACTAAACCGCTGCGCCACTGGGCTGTCCCCAGACCCAGCCTCTTTTTATTTAATTGCTTACCTTTCCTCATACAGCTTCCACCTCATGGTACAAAATAGCTGCTTGAGCTCTAGCTATTACATCCACATTCCAGTCAGCAGGAAGGAGGAAGATGAAGACATTACAATAAGACTCTCTCTTATATCTCATTGACCAAAAGTTGGCTATAAGGCTACCCCTAGCCATAAGGGAACCTGGGAAATGTAATCTCTATTCTAAGTGGCAGTTATGTCCTGTATGTGTTCTTATTACTAAGGAAGTAGGGAAGAACAGATACTGGGGGAAAACTAGTAGTCTGCCAGAGATCTAAATCTAAAATTATTTTCTGATTTCCCTCTGAATCCTCCTACCTGCTAGCTGACAAAAGTGGTCTCTGGTAACCTGCATATATGCCTAGGAAGGTGTGAAGGATCTACAGAGGGACATTATTACCAATATGCTCATTATTTAAGCCCCCAGACAAGGAACTAAAGGTCACTAATGAACTGACCATATGTAAAACTCATCCCCACCCGTGTGTCCCTCCTCACTTAACGCAAGCATCTGTCACTGACCAGCTCCTCACAACTCTTTCCTTCAGCCTCCCCCAGAATTTTAAATAATGTAACAGAAGGCAAATGCCCACAAAGTGACACTGCAAATATTACAACTGGTCCAGGGTTTCATGAAGTCCATGGAATGATATTAGGGAACTTCTTGTATCACAGCAAAACCAATGACGAGTGAGCACCTCTGATGAGTGAGACTAATTAGCAATTAAAGAAGGGAAAATTGTTAAGGCACTTCAAAAGGGAATTGTTTGAATATTTCAGGATTAGGAAAACCACTCGGTGAAGTTTGTGAAAATCACCCCTTTTGGATCATTTTGTGAAAACATGAAGTGAAGGATGTTGTATTATGCAGTGTTTAACCAAAAGTTAAAAACCCCCACCCTAATAGTTATTTGTTCATTTAAAGGCTAACACATGGTCACAGTTACAAGCTAAATTTAGTTAAGCAGGAGATTATATAAACCGCTTTATAATTTTGTATTACATTTTCAAAGTAAAATCTTAATCAAATCTTTTTATACTTTTTTACCATGAAAATTTGGTCTCGGTTTTAAGTGGATTTGTTTTAAGTGGCATTTTTCCAGGATGATTAGCTAATGGATATTCTGAATCTTTTGCCCTAAATATTTATTATTTTTAAGGCACAAAGAGAAAGGGGTTTCATTAGTCACTTGCCCCTTAACCTGCAATGGTAAGTCCCTGGAATGGGGAGGAGAGAGAATGAGAGGTGGAAGGACCTGGAAGAGGGGGTCCATCCAACCCCACTGTGGGTGACGAGCAAGAGTGTCTGGGCTGGTTTCCCATGGGTTGAGGGGACATGAGCACTTTCTCTGCCAGAGACTGTGCTAGAAGTAGTGGAGGATACAGACAGAGGCATAGGATCTGTCTGGCGAGGGAAACACACGGAGGCAGAAGTTTCCATGTAATGTGGCAAATGTGGCACTTATGCTAGACGTAAGCTCTCTGGGAAGGGGCTCACGCCTTCTGTTGCCTTTGGTGTCCCCAGTGCCTAGAACAGTGCCTGGTGTATTGGAGGTGCTCAGTAAGTACTGGTCACTGAACTGGTGGAAGGAGTGGACACTGCACAAAGTGGGAATTGCTGGCAGGTCAGCCTAACTAGAATGTAAGGTGAGAGGTGGAGGCAGTGAATGCGGAGGAAGTCAACAGTTGACAGCCTTTTTACATTGAAGGCGGAGAGCCTGAAGGACTTGAAGCAGAGACGAGACCTGATCAAGCTTAGATTCTAGAACTGTGGATCCCTCTGGCCCAGTGGAGGGTGATAGCCATCGCCAGGGCCAGAATGGGGACAGAGAAGTGTTGAGAAGCCATAGTCACGGTTGTGGTGATAGATCAGTCGGAGTACATTCCATCGTTCAGCAATTATTTATTGAACATTTACTGTGCGCCAGGCATTCGTGGATAAAGTTTCATCATAGCTGTGTATTCTTTTGAGTTAACAATTGCCCTGTTCTTCCCTCTTTAAGAATGTCGTCGTCGTGGGAAGGTCAATGCGTCAGAGCCTGGGTTATCAGCGAACACGGTGGTCCTCTCCTCTCGGACAGAGGAAGAGACTGCACGGAACACCAGACCTTTGTGGGGTAGAGAGAGGAAGACGGGTCTACTGAAGGCCGGGACAAATGTAAAGAAGTTCTTTGTCTACTCCATAATGTTGCTCAAGGCCAGCCCCACAGAGCCAGACAGTGATGTCATTTAAATGAGGTAATATTTGCATGAGGCCTCTGCGGGCAAGCTAGTATAGTTACAGTCTACATGCTAATCTTGTCTTTAGAAGGGTATTATTTAATGACATAACCAACTCTCCAGTCGGGCGCTGCAGAAGGCGGCCACACCCCATCACGTAATAACACCCCTCAGAAGCCCTGGGGGAGATGCAGGACCAAAGCCCAGGGGCTGTGGTTGTTGTAGTGGACTCCGCACATGTTGGAGGCAGGGATGCTGGGGCCTGAGGCATGGTCCAGGCTCCTCATGGGCCATAGCTCTTGTTATGGGCTGAGCTGTGTTCTCTCGAAGTTCATATGTTGAAGCTCTAACCCCCAGTACTCAGAATGTGACTGTATTTGGAGATAGGTCCTTTAAAGAGGTAATCAAATTAAAATGAGGCCTCTAGCATGGGCCCTAATCCAATCTGATTGATGTCCTTATAAGAAGAGGACACTTGGATGCTCTCAGATGACCATGTAAGAACACATCAAGAAGGTGGCCATCCACAAGCCAAGGATTGTGGCCTCAGGAGTCACCAAGCCTGCTCGCACCTTGATCTCAGACTTCCAGTCTCCAGAATTGTGAGAAAATAAATTTCTGTTGTTTAAGCTGCCCAGCCTGTGGTACCTTGTTATGGCGACCCAAGCAGACTAATACATGGCTATTAAGATGGGGGGACCTGCTTGGAATCTCCGGCTTCCCCTCTGCTCTGTTGCCCCACTTCAAACCCTCAACACAACTTTCATGTGGCTGTACTTCTTTGTTCTCCTGATGGCCTCCTCCTCTTCATCCTGGAGAGGAAGGACTATGATTTGGCCAACTTACATTTTCAGCTCCTGGTACTTTGACTCCATTGTGCAGGTCTGGGGGAGGTATCAGTGGGGACTTCTGTGGCCATCTTGCTGAAGATATAGTCATTCATTTGTTCAGTTACTCAAAGTGTATTTACTGAAAGCCTGCTTCGTGCTAATAATTATTTGCTCATTTAAAGAATAATGCACAGTCACTATTATAACCTAAGTTACAGTGAGAGGCTAGATTCTAGGGAAACAAAATACATAGCACAGAGTTTCCAAACTAAATGAACGTATGAGTTCAGAATAGTAAATGCATGTATATTGCAACGTAATATGATAACGCTATTATGGATAGAACAAACTGCCATGACCGGTAGGTAAGGAGAGTAAATTGTGCCCATTTTCCACCCTAAAGAGAGTGAGAGAGGATTTCTGTGTGTGCTTAAGGGTCTTCTCTCAGATTTACTGGTAGAAATATGGCAGTTGACTGTGTCTCATGCAGAATGACAGACTGCATGTTAGGATGTTTGTGATTCCAACAGTGGGCTTTGAAAGTCTACTTTCTGCAGCTAACATGTTGCCTAAGCCTTTGAACTGGAGCAACTCCTAGAAAAAGGGGAAACACAGAGCTAGCTGGGGGACATTTCCATCTCCTCCTTGCTCCGGTATGCACTGGGAGCCAGCCAAACCTCTCTCGCCAGCCCATCATTTGTCTCACTTAGGCTTTTGCCTGGGTTGAAGGCTCTTGTATTCTGATGAGAATGACATTTCTCTGAGACCCCTGGAGTGTTTGGAAATGTACCGAGTAGCTGACCAACGAGCCATGGAAACAAGGTGTGGTCAAGTACATAGACTTTGGCAGGAAATCCAGCAGGAAAGCAGTTGAGGGTTTCTCCTCCTTGCTCCTTGCTCCCTCCGCTCTCTCTCTCTCTCCCCCACTCCTTTGCTCTTCCCCCACCATCCACCTGAAATCAGCAACTTTCAGTTGATAGTGACAGAATCAGAATTCAAGAAGAGCAGATGGGGGCCAGCCCTGGTGGCCTAGTGGTTAAGTTTGGTGTGCTCTGCTTTGGCAGCCCAGGTTCGGTTCCTGGGCACAGATCTACACCACTGTGGCCATGCTGGGGTGGCGACCCACATATAACATAGAGGAAGATTGGCAACAGATATTAGCTCAGGGTGAATCCTTCTCAGCATGAAGAGGAAGACTGGGGGGCCAGCCCCATGGCATAGTGGTTAAGTCTGGCACCTCCACTTCAGCAGCCCAGGTTTGTGGGTTCAGATCCCAGGCATGGACATACACTGCTTGTCAGCCATGTTGTGGTGGTGACCCATATACAAAATAGAAGAAGACTGGCAACAGATGTTAGCTCAGGGTGAATCTTCCTCACCCAAAAAAAAAAGAAGAGCACATGGTCTCTATAGCACTTTAGGGCAGATGGGCAAAGGTAACCAGGTGGGGGGTGGAATCAGGTCTGAAATGAAAAGAAGCCACATATGATATCCATAGAAGGGAAATAAATATGACAGGAAAATAAATCCCGCCGAAACTTCTCAGAGGAAGTTCCCTGTCGCTGACACTGCTCTTCGTGCTGTATGAGTGTCTGGAAACTCACAGGCACGCTCTTGAGAAGACTGAGCCCTCTCAGAGGACAAGCTGGGGCAAACCTCTTCCTTCTCATCAAGGATGGTCCCGGCTGGAGCTCAGGCAGCTGAGGAGCTGAGGGAGACAGGCCTCCTGCCCAGAAAAACAACCAAGGGCTTCACCAAAAGGCCTTTTACTGAAAGCATCCACTAACACTGGCATGTTTACAAAGGGAAGAAAAGTGTTTACCTGGCTCTGCTTGAGGAAATGTGGACTCTAGGAACTTGAGGCACCCCCTGGCTTACTTCACAGACGGGGACGCCTCATTACCCCTGACTATAGCTGGCCAAGGTGAAGCGTATGCTTCAGGCTCCCAGCCTTCCTCACTGCTGTAAAGATAGTTTCCTGGATCCAGAGAAACTTGCCCTAGTCATCAAAAAGTGTCATCTAACAAAGGATTGCTGCTAAAAGAAATAGAAAGGACATTTATAAATATTCTAGAATTGCTGAAGGGCACATCTTCCAGGAGAATGGTTTATGGGAAGGAGGATTATAGGGAAGATCTGTTGATCTGCAAAAGTAAGCTAGAAAGAAATGGCTTAGCAGACAGCTGCACATTTTGGTCCTCATAGCGTGTAGCATGAAGATGCATGTTCCCATGCAAACTATTTCTTGAAGAACAAGGCCAGCCACATCTAAAACTCTTATTATTACAAGTTCATAACCACCTTTCTCCCTGGCTGGACTCAGTTTCACATATTCATCCTTAGTGATTGTATTAGGGTTCTCCAGAGAAACAGAACCAATATATGGAGAGAGACTTATTTTCAGGAAGTGGCTCATGCAATTATGGAAGCTACCACATCTAAAATCTGTACAGTAGGCTGTCAGGCTAGAGACCCTAGGAAGACGCATTGTTGTGGTTCTAGTCCAAAGGCCATCTGCTAGCTGAATTCCTTCTTACTCAGGGGAGGTCAGTCTTTCTTCTATTAAGGCCTTCAACTGATTGGATGAGGCCCACCCACATTATGGAGAGCAACCTGCTCTACTCCAAGTCCACTGATTTCAATGTTAGTCTGACCCAAAAAAACACACTCACAGACACATCCAGAATAATGTTTAACAAATATCTGGGCACCATGGCCCAGACAAGTTGACACATAGAATTAGCCATTCACACAGCCCACAACCTTCAACATTGTTGAGATGATTCCTAGAGTTCCTTTCAACCAAAAAGTCAGTGATTCTAGGGCTCTAAAGATCTCCAAGCCACTTGCTCTACTTATCACTCGACATGAAGGCTAAGTACTTTTCAAAGTGTGATCTTTGGACCACTCCTTGTTTCATGTCAATCAAGTGGTTAGCAGGTGGTGTGACAGTTTTAGAAGTAAATAAGTTGATATACATAAATTTCACAAATTTTGAAATGTAAGATCAAGTATTATCCCAGAAATACCACAGCATTCTTAACAAGTGTTATACTTTTTAAGGGAGTCTGTATTGGTCAGCTGGGCTCAAATCTATATCGGTCAGCTGGGCTCCGCTCATATTCAGTTAAGGATGTGGCTGGAGTCTGCTGATGGCATTAGTAGGTTATTGCTTGTGCTTGTTAAATTTGCATTTTTTCATTGTCACTTTTTTTGTCTGCATTATCCCAATTCATAAAATGCACTAACTACCTGGACTGGTTCATTAGAATATAAAAGTCATGATAAAAATTAGCAAGTAAAATTCTACAACCCAGAATAGTGTCAAAAATAAAAAAAGGTGAACCAGGACTCCAGTGCAAGTATTGGATATAAATGTGTGTGTTCTGGGACAGTAAAACCATGAGTGTGATAAATAAGCACGAGCAACGGTAAGAGAAAGTGCAGAGAGGATGTGTCATGACGAATACCTAAAATTGAAGTTTATTGATTCTGTATTCATTCAGTCCCCTCTTTGTCCCCTTCCCTGGGTGTTGTCTTTTGTGGAAGCATAACATAATGGTTTGGAACTCATCAAAGTCTTGCATAATTTTCAATCAAAGCAGAGGCCTTTTTCTGGAAAACTAATTAAATTTTTCTGTAACAAGTGTAAAATCATGCATTTCAGGGTAAAATTGATGGATGCTGGTCCTAAACTGGAGAATAGAGGTCCCTGAAATTCTAGTGTCAATGACCAGATTAGGCAATACATCCCAGAGTAGCTTATTACCTAGAATTGCAACCCTTTGAACACAAATCAGATTATGAGGGGTGGATGCCAGGCAGCAATGAACTCTATTAGCCCAAGACTGAGCAGCTGTCCCCCAGCTGCTGTGTGTTTCAGAACTGAGGACAGATGTATGCAGATTTCCCACTGCATATTGGAAAATGGGAGATTTTCATGGGCATAACTGCCAGAGCACTGCATCTGTCTCTGGAGCTTCAGTTTGTTGATAAAGCCCCCATGGACCTAGAAAACAGATGTGGCCACTCAGCACCAACAGGGGTATAAATCCATGTCAGTGATTGATCTGCAGCCTTATGCTCCCTGCCATGAATTGAAAATCCTTCCACGGCCGGGGAATATGAGTCTGATGATGTTGACAGTCTGTACCTCCCTCTCATGCCTGAGCCCATGGGCAGAACACATGTAACAATACTCTGGTCAGTTTGGAATCCACCCTTCATATGTCAGTCCTCAGATATGAATTGGGTGTTTCACACAGGGGTCAACTTTGGCTTTGAATTCCTCATCTGTGCCAATTGACTTTTGTCTTCGTATTGGCTGTCCAGTATCTCTATCCTGTCCATATGGTGAGAATTCCCCATTGTGTGTAGTACTGGTGGGACTCAATGCCCTACTGTCCATCACACGACTTGAGTATGGAGATTTCATCTTCTCACTACCCTCTGCTGGCCACGCCACAGTGTATGGTTTAGAATCAGGCAATCAGATACTCCCACCAAGGACCTGAATTTGGAATAAGTGACAAAAAACAAAGGATCAGTTAAAATTTAGTCACATGGCTTCAGGGGTGTCCAGGAGTATGCAGGATCTGACTCCAGGACAGTGACATTACAGCCTGACAGTTCCTACTGCAAGGTAATCGACTAACTTCCTGTGTGAGACCCTCTATACTGTCTTTCCTGCATGTTCTCCCAGTCTGGTCCTCCAGCTGCCAGTTAGTTCTATGAGCACCTCACAACTTTCCAAGACAAGCCTTTTCTGCCTAAGAATCCTGCAATGGTTTCTATTGCCTACATCCACATCCCTAATTGATACACATGCTTTTGGGTCTATGTATAGGGGGAAACAGTGATGGTGGCAATAAAAAAGGAGGAGGAGGATGGAGAGGAGGAGGCAGAGGAGATGGTAAAATAGCATGGAGATACAGACAAAAACAAAAAGAAGACAAATAGGAAGGTTATGGAGTAGATGAAAAATTCAGATTCCCACAGACCTTCCGGAAGCATCATCTATTGGTCTTTTTTACTGTATTTTTCCATGTGCTGATAATACTCCTTAAAAGTTACAGAGCATCGGCAACTTCTCTGACAATCTCTTCCTTAATTCGGTCAAAAAATGCCCTGGAGAGACCAGGCTTAGAGTAGACCAGGGATCTGTAACCTAGGGCTGCTATCTGTTTTTTGTAAGTAGTTTTCTCAGAACACAGGTGTGCTCATTCATTCCCATACTGTGTGTGGCTGCTTTCCAGCTGCGATGGCAGAGCTGAGTGGTTGAGACAGAGACTGTATGGCCAGTAAAGCCTCGAAGGTTTACTCTGTGGCCCTTTACAGAAAAGATCGCTGACCCTCGAATAGAACATCTGAATCTCTGAGAAGTGAGGTACAGAAATATATTTTTCTCTTTTTTTCACTCCTAACCTAGATGCCCTCCCTTCCCAGCTAAACTTTCCCCAAGTTGAGGGTTAACACAAGGGGCCTGTACTCTTTCAGCGGGCTGGGATCCATTTCCCCAGAGGAGATCCATTTCCCCTAGGGAGAGAAGATGGAAGCAGCTCAACTCTCTCTCCTCCCTCTCTGGGGCCCTGCTCTGGGGGACTCAGAGGCCCACTTCTGGAAGTGAATTGCTCAAGGCCACATGGCTAATTAGAAAAGGAGAGCTGAGACCCTAAGCCAGGTCTTCCCGTACTAGACCTGGTACTCTCTCCGGTGTCACTCTACCTCATCAGGGAAGTCTTAATGGAGGTGGTGGAATTTGAGTCTAGCTTGGAAGTCTACACAAGATCTAGCCAAGCAAAGAGCATTAATTAATCTCCCTTCAGGACCTAAACACTGAAGAGCAGCATTTTATTGTACTAGGTACATAATATATTATTCATTATGAAGCATGAAGATCACTGGTCTAGACGTAAGCAGACCTATATTTTAGTTCAGGTGCTGCCGCTAACTAGCTGCATTACCTTGGGCATGTTCCTTCCCCTTTCTGGGCCATTATTTGCTCAAACATAACAGGGCAGAGGAATTAGATTAAATGGGCTGCAGCTGGCTCTGCTTTCTTAAAATCCCGTTGTGCTCCTGTTGCTCATAAAACATGTGACCTCTCCACTGATACACAGCCCAGCTAGGTGCATAAAAACTGGCTGACTCTGCACCAATATTCATCCTAAATGGGGCCAGTCAAGAATGGAGTCATGGAGCATGAGTGTTTGACTGGATTTGTGGGAAGGCGTGCAGACAAATGAGGCAAATGGCTCTGAAAGATGAGAGCACCATGTCACACCAGCAGACAGGAATCAATGGGATAAGTCAACTCATTAGGGGACATGGCTGAGTGGATTTTGGTTTTAGAATCCAAGAATGCTTTTCCTTTATGGCCTAGTTTAAGGCTTGGAATAAAGAAATGTATTTGGGATGCCAACCCCAGATCTGCTCTCTCTGTGGTTTGGGTGGAGTGTCTGGAATCAGCATTACTCATGTGGAAACATTTTGCTCTTTAATACTTCCAGAAGATCCTGGAACAGGCTGTGGCAAACCATGAAAGCAGGCAAGACAGAGCTGCCCTATCATTTGCTGAATCAAATGATTAATTTTCAAGATGGATTAAAAGTTATATATGAGTTATTCATAGATCCATAAAGTTTTATTCCTTCAGGAGGTTTGTCCCTGTTTCTGCACAGAAAAGAATTCTATCCTTGTTTTCTCAAAAGCACCTTTGGGAAATAAAAGAAGTTAATGAAATATCTTTTAAAATTACACAAGGCTTCCAGACTATTTACTGAACACCAACACCCTGTAGTACCTGAAGTTGAATTCAATGGAGGAAAAATTACTCCCAGCACTTAAAAAGAGAAACTGATTGTTTTTATTGATCTGAAACCTCTTAATAGGTTTAACGACTCAAATGCTACTTTTCAATTGCTTAATCACTAGCAGGAAATACAACAATGTCTATATTGAGATGTTTTCTTTCTAATAAATTCTTCCAGCTTCCTTTTTTTTCTATCCCTAAGCTATAAAGACAGTGGGTGCCAGACACTGCACTGGGAAGAGAGTGCATTACTACAGAACCATCTCTTCTAATCTTCACAACCACCGTGTGAGACAGATATCGTTAGCCTCATTTTACCAGCAAGGAAACTGAGGCTTAGATTGGTTAAGGTAACACAGCTAGAAAGTTGGGAGTTGGGACTCAAACTCAGATTGGGTATGAAACCAAAGCCATTATTCACCTGTCCATCCTTCCAACTGTCATCCATCCATCTGCTATTCATCTATCCATTTTTCCATCCATCAACCAGCTGTTCATTCATCTACTCATCCATTCATCATCTAGCCATCCATCTATCCATTCATCCATCCACCCATCCATCCATTCACTCATCCATCTGTCCATCGTTAGCAAATATTTATTGGCACTTATCACATTCCTGGCACTATGTTAGATATTAGAAATACAATAGTGAGAAAACAAAAGATCTCGTCATGGAATACACAGTCCAGTGAAGAGAACAACATTAAAAAAAGAATATAACAGACAAAAATAAGTTTTAACTCAAAAAATACTACAAAGAAGAGATTTTACTGCTCCAAGAACATATGAGAGAGGGAACTGATCTAGTTAAGGATGCATATTAGGTGGGATAGGATATTGACTACCTGTAGGAGCAAATTAATCCTGAAAGCACAGTGGTTTAATACAATAAAGCTTGTTCCTAACTTAGAGTACATGTTTTATAACGGTCAGCAGGATTCTCTTCCATCTAGTCACTCAGGGACCCAGGCTGACAGAGGCTCTGCCATCATAGCTCCCATCTGGAGCACGTGGCCTCTGAAGTCAGTCTGGCTGGAGAAGAAAAGTAGGATGATCTCACTGGATGTTTTCAAGGCCAAGTTCAGAAGTGGCTCACCTCACCCATGTCTACTGACCAGAATCCAGTCACCTGGCCCCAACTAAACTGCAAAGGAGGCTGGGAAATGTTTAGGGAAAAAACAATGCCACAGAATTACAGGGCACTGTTGCTGCGGTGAGAAGTCATGGAAGGCTTTCCAGGGGACAGAACGACTGACATGTGGAGGAGCATACCGACTCCTCAGGAAGTGTTGGGGGACACCGAGATGGGGGAAGGATTTCCATCCCTCTAAATCCCTCAGCTCCTTTATAATTGGTTTGTTTGAGCTCAGGCAGACTTTAACTAATCAGTCTGTATATAACCTATTAATTTGGTTAATATTTTCCACTTACTTATTCTACTAATGAAGGGCATTTATGGCGTGTTTACTATGTGAAAGTTGCAGAATAAGGCTGTGTACAATAATAAACATGGCATTGTTATTTCCCTCAAGGATCTTCAATGTAGTCGAAAAGATAAGACAAATATGTAGAGAGTATTAAGTAAGAACACAATAAAGACAGTATTGTTTATCAAAGGCTTAAACAATACAAGATGTATTATCTCACATAGCAAGGCAGTTGAGTGGTTTGGAGATTAGGTAATCAATGGCTCATGGACGTCACTGAGAGCCAGCTTCTTTACGTCTGTTCTGCGGTCCTCGGGGTTGGCTGTATTGTTCCCTTCATATGCGAACGTGACAATATTAAGTGGAAGAAGAGACAGAAAAGGTACATTTCCTTTTCATATGTTCCTTTTTAAGAGAGAGGGGTACTTCTCCCAAGTACCCCAGCAGATTCCTTTACACTGTATTCTGTCAACATCCGTGCCCAGAATAATCACTGGCAAAAAGATGACACCAATCATGATTTACTCCTTGTGGTTGGGACTCACTTTCTTCGAAAGAAGAACAAAATCGAGATTCTATTATAAGGAAGAAAGGGAACAATGGTTGTTGAGCACCAAACAAAGGTATCTGGCATGGAGATGATGCTAAGCATGAAATGAGTGGTTCAGACGTGTATTATAACAGTAAGAGAACCCATTGTGGTGTTATCTGAATAACCCTGGCAAAACTTCACGAAGAAAGACTGCAGCATCAGAGAGGGCTTTTCAGGCAGGGAGATAATGACCAGGAGAGAGGAACATATAAGCATTGGTGGGAAATGGAAGAAACTACTTGACTGGAGCAGAGAATTCTGTGGAAGCCTAGGGAAGGCTGAGCTTAAGGAAACTGGGGGTAGGGATAGTGAGGTGATCTCCACAGGCCCATCCCAAAGTGCTTATCCCAGCCTCCCTGGAATATTTCAGGATGAGAAAGTTATCTTCCAGAGTCTCAAGTATTATCGGATTATTCTTTCTAGTCACCAAATGTACCCAGCTCTCCTGGGATATCTATTTACTTTTCACGGTGCCTGTGACTGTTACTGTTATGTATCGACTTGGCTAGGCTCTGGTGCCCAGTTGTTTGGTAAACAACCGGATGTTGCTGTGAAGGTATTTTTTTAGATGTGATTAACATTTAAATCAGTAGACTTTGAGTAAAGTAGATCACCCTCCACAATGTGGGTGGGCCTCATCCAGTCAGTTGAAGGACTTAAGAGAAAAAGCTGAGGTCCTCCGAGGAGAAAGAATTCTTCCTCCACATTGCCTTCAGACTCAAGACTGCAGCATTGACTCTTGCTGGAATCTCAAGACTGCCGGCTTGCCTTGTAGGTTTCAGGCTTGCTAGTATCCACAATTGCCTGGGGCAATTCCTTAAAGTGAATCTCTCTCTATATACTCATCCTACTGGTTCTCTTTCTCTGGAGAACTCTGACTAATACAGCACCTCTGATGACAACAAACTCCCATTTGGAGGATTAGCTTGGATTTTAGGATCTTGTTTTAGCCCAGGAAGATCTTCAAGAAAATGACACTTGTCTTTCCTTCATTATGTGAACACAGTTTGTCTCGTCCAATGATGAGGAGGCCAGTATGGCATGGCCCCTGCTGGGAAATGGAATTCCTGAATGTCAGAGCTGCTTCTGCCTCAGGCTTCCTCAGAGTCTGGATCAAGCTTGTTTGGCCTCAATTGGCAGAAGTGAACTTCGGTTTCTAAATGAGGAACATGGAGTTGGGCAGACTAATCCTGGGGAAGATCATTATGTCAGTGTCCAATATGTAGTCAGCAAGTCACCTGAAAGAGAAAGACTCAAAAGGTTCTCTGTGAATACCCTAAATCCAATCCAGGCATCCTGGATGCAATCTCCAGGGGAAATAAGAAAGCTTTTGTATAAGAAATTGCATTGTCCTCTGGTTGTTTTTTGTGTGTGTGTGAGGAAGACCAGCCCTGGGCTAACATCCGTGCCCATCTCCCTCTACTTTATATGGGATGCCACCACAGCATGGGTGACAAGCAGTGCGTCAGCAGGCGCCCAGGATCCGAACCCGCGAACCCCAGGCTGTCAAAGCGCGAACTAAACCGGTGCGCCACCGGGCCAGAGCCCATTATCCTCTGTTTTGAAGAAAGAAATTATTAGAAAAAATGGAGATGATCGGAATAAAATTTACAAAGGGAGAATTCAGACAGACCCACGCGGGTGATGTGTCTCAAGTGCTGCCCCAGGAACGTAAGTATCTTCCCTGCGGCAGGAATATTCCTAGAGAGATTGCTGCATCTGGTTATTAAAGCTAGGCAGTTGTCTCTCAGCTCCAACTCAGCCTTCAAAACTCTGCCCTGTGATGCTGAGACTGGGACTCTGCAAATCACTTTTCTCCTTTGTCAGTCAGTAGAGGGTGCTGGAACAAGTTGCTGGAAGGTCAGAGAATCCCAGAAGATACTTGCTCTTCCCTTTTGTTTGCTGTTTTTGTGTCATCCGAGCAACGGCCCTTCACCCTCATGGCTGTAGTTGGTTCCAGGCCAGCATCTTTCTATATTCCCAGAATTGGCCCTATTGCCCCCTGACAAAGCTGCCAGCTTTAGTTGGGCAGTGGCTTCTCCTCAGACATCGAGTCCCAGCTCTTCAGGGTCTCTTTTTCCAGCTTCTAAGTTCCGATAACACCTACCTCTTCCCCTTTGTCCTCCTAGCCTTAGGAGATGGCTTCCCGCAGTTGCTATCTCTGTGTTTAACCCATTCTTTATATTAAATTCTCTGTTGAAATACCTGGTATGGTTTCTGTTTTTCTGTTTGGACCCTGACTGACACAAATGGTTGAAGATACCAGCCATTAACATTATCCCACAAATTCCCTTTCTCACACACACAAACACACACACACATACACGATTTCATGCTTTCACATCGCTCTGATTAGAATTTGGCTTCTCATTTAGATTTCCTACAGAAAAAATTTGTTATCCAGCAAACATGTACATCATGTGTAGTCCACCTGAGGGTTAGATATTTCATTATGAGTAAAAATATTTGAATGCTGGTTTTTAAACATCAATCTCCAAGAGTCTTCTTTTGGCCATGGAGACCCATGCATTCTTGGGACACTGGCAATGGGTTTCTTGCACTTATCTAATGAAGGTCAGAGCCTAAACTGTGTAATTCCATCAAGGTGATGTGACCCTGACCAGCTGACCAACTCCTCTTGTGTCTCTCCCCTGATTTCATATTGGTGCTAAGCACGAACCTATTTTTCTTCAAATCACAATAGCTAATATTGACAGACAAGGTCCCCTTTCTGAATACACTGTGTTCCTTCCTTTTAATTCTTCTCTAGATAAAACTTTTCTGGAAGGATCTGGAAAAGCCTTCAACATCAAGATATAAATGACCAATACAGCTAAACTACCTCATCTTGGGGAGTATTTGAATTTTATTTGCATTTTAACAAAGCTCTACTTGGTTTGAATCAAAGGGATCAGGCCTTGATTTTAGAACCTCAGAATTCACTGAACCAAGTATAAGGAGTATTTCGCAGTGGTGACGGGGAGGAGAGAGGCGGGTCACATGCCAACTGCTCCTGAAAATTGTGCAAACAGATGCCTTCTTTAGCTATCCCTTAAGTTGGCGCTGATATAAAGATATGTTCAATCCCACACAGTTGTTAACTGTCGCTTGCCAGACCATAGCTAATCTCCTTTTTGGCCAAGGCCACAGTGGAGCGCCCTGGGGGAGGCCACAGGGCACCTCCACATCTCATAATAACCTCCTTTGTAAAGCTAAACAAATATTTGCCTCCTGCTTGCAGAGCTGATTCTCGGAGCTGAGTTTTCACACGTACACATAGGTATCTGCACCTCTACTGTTCACAGGGGTGGCTGCACCAACATCCTGGCTGGACCCCAGGGGCAGGCCAGATAAGCAAGATGCAGTGGCAGTCCCAGTATGTCTTAGCAGCCAGATGTCCCCAGGCGTCCCCCGTGAGCTCTTACAGCCAGAGACAGCTGTGCAGAACTGGGACGCCAGCTCCTGCCAGATTTGCCTGGTGCAGATTCTAGATGTTTTCAGTATTCAACCCACAGGCAAGATATTACAGACAATTAGAATTCACATCTTTGAAAACTGAATACAAGGGTCATGTATGTCAATGCATGTATGAAATGTCAGCGCTTGTATGAAATCATAACCCCAAGTAGGATTTAATAATAAGCTAAGGTTTAAAATGCATTTAATGGAAGGAACTGGAGGGAAGTAAAGAGGACCTGTACTGAGGGGCTGTGGACTCATTCTGGGCCAGGTTTACCACTCTCCATCCATGAACTGGAGGAATTGGCTAAGTCTTTTCAGACTGCCATCTCCTAGACTGCAAGATGATGGGGTCTGGAGTTTTTTAAAGCTCCCCTATATGCTTTGTGTATTGGTTTGCTGGGGCTGCCATAACCAGGTGCCACAGATCGATGGCTTAAACAAAGGAATTTACTGTCTCATAGTTCTGGAGGCTGGAGGTCTGAGATTGAGGTGTTGTCAGGGCTGGTTCCTTCCGAGGGCTGTGAGGGGAATCTGTCCCATGCCTTTCTCCTAGTGTCTGGTGGTGTGCTGGCAATCTTTGGCATTCCTTAACTTGTAAAAGGATCAGCCCATCTCTGCCTTTATCTTCACATGACATTCTTCCTATGTGTATGTCTGTCTCTGTGTCCAAATTTTTCCTCTTTATAAGGACACAGTTGTATCTGGTTAGGGCCCACCCTAATGATCTCATCTTAACTTTATCATCTATAAAGACTGTATTTCCAAATAAAGTCATGCTTACAGCTCTTGAGGGTTAGCACTTCACCATCCTTTTGGGTGATACGATTCAACTTATAACTCTCTGGTCCCAGATTCTTGTGGGCAGGCCTCCTGGCAGCGATGGAGCTGGCCTTCCCTTTGCAGTTGGCCTGTCTTTGGTCTTCTCCTTCTCTGCAGGAAGGTAGAGGACAGATGGATGCTTATCCTAATGACCTTTTCCAACTGTGTAACACCAGGCAAGTCACTTTACCTCTCTGAGCCTCTGTCTCCTCACCTACAAGACGGGAATAATAGGTCTGCTGAGAGAAGTCAGTGAGCTAAAACAAAGAAGTGCTTGGCTGACACATGGCAAGTACTCAAGAAATTATAGATATTATTATTTATTCCTGTTGAGTCAGGAGAGTGTGGGTCAGCGATTCCACATCCGGGCAGCACATTACAATCATCTCGGTAAACTTTGTAAAAACTATCGTGCCCAGGCCCCACTAGAGATTCTGACTCAAGTGGTCTGGGAGGGGATCCAAACACTGATATATTTAGAAGCTCCCTGGTTTATTTTACTATGCAGCCAGGATTGAGAACCACTAGAACAGACGAAAGGATTGAAAACACCAATGGAAAATCTCAACGCAGTCGAAAGTCAGAAGATGTTGACTTGTAGCTGCTTAGCCAGACGGTCCAGGTTGTGGGAACTGCCAGGGACAGCTCTTCGAAAACTTGTGAATTGGGTGACCTAGATTCCAGAGCCATTTCTCGCTTTGTGGTCTCCCTGTAAAATTTTTTCCAGGCTTCCCTGCTGAGGGAGTGTCCCCACTGAGACTCTGCCCTGGGCCTTTCCTCCCACAGCAATATTCCATCTACTTGCTCACCCATAGACCCAGGTGGTATCCTTCCCCAGTGTCCGGGTCCAGGTCTGTTAAAGAATCTTCAGTAGGAGTTAATGCCAGATAGCGTGATGTGCTACCCTTCCCAGGGATATTTGCCTAAGAGTGCTCATCACAGAACTCAAAGAATCATCCAGGGAGGATAGTTTGGACACATAAGGGTAGACTTACGGAAGGGGGATGGCAGAGCTTCTTATATCCCATACACCCTACATATCCCAGACAAGTGGGAGCTGTCTGCTTTGAATCAGCATGACTCCCAAGACCCCTACATTTGTGACGTGGAGAGCATTTATTTTAGAGAATAACTCTCTGGCTCTCTCACTCCATCCCCAGCACCAAATTCTTTCTATATCTAAATGTGGGCTCGAGAGGCAGCTGTTCTGGCAGTTGCAGGAGTGAAGCACAACTTGCCTCAGCAGATGGCTTTTGGTTCTCAGGCCCCTTTGCTGAGTGAGGAGGGCAGCTGTGAGCAGCCCTCTCGCCTCTTCCCTCTTTCCAGCTGCTCTGTCACTTCCTCATCAGGCCTGGCTTCTCTGAGCTTTGGCTTTCTTGCAGTGCCACCTTATCCACTTAGCATCAGACACTTGTCACTCACCCCCATTAAATCCCAGCGTCTCTTCACTCCTCCTGGGGGAGGGCCAGTGACTTTTTGTTATGGGAGTGAATGAGTAATAGTAAATGAAACGATATGTAAATAGAAGCAAATTAATGACAAAGCTACATAAATTCTCTTAATTTATTATCATGGAGAAGTTAGGAATGTCCATTTGCTCTTTGGCCAAATTCATAAAAGTGCAGCAAGTAAAATAAAGGAAATGATAATTCTCTCCATCCTGATCTACTCAGAATAGTGTGTTTGGTTTGGCGGTTTGCAGTTCTTCTATTTTAATCAAGAGTATGCCAGAAGGAAGAGCAGCCAGACAAAGTTCTCTTAACACAAAGCGGGATGGTGTGTCTTCATCTGGCAATAAGCAACGTGGTTAACTTTGGCTTTTGGAAACTCAAGAGAAAAGGAAATTAAACCGTGGATGGAGAAATGCTTTTGCTGAACCCAGACACTCTGCACCTGAATCCAGCTCAATGTTCTGGAGTCACCCAACTGCCTTCTGCTGCTGGTGTATGGAAGGGGAAATGAGTTTCTTTAAGTGGGCCACCGGGGGGAAATACTAACTGTACAACGAGAGTGCAAGAGCTCGCTTGATTGCCCTGAAAGTGTTCCCGCTGTCATTTCAGACGGAATTACTGCAGTTAAGCCCAAATTTCCTGGCAAGCCCGAGAGGAGGTTTTTCCAGAGGGCGTCTCAGACCGCAAAGACACAGCCTTTCCATGTCTAATCGCGAATGCAAACCGCTGGACACATGCTCCCTGTTTCCAGCTGGTTGTGTGTATGTTTTCTTCACACTTTAACAAAAACGTGCCAAGGTGTGACATTTTTGAATCCCACCAACTGGGAGCTGTGCACACAAATCCGTTTTGCCTGTGGTGTGGGAAAGTGATGAATGGGGGCTGTTCTGCCCGGGGAGGCGGACTGCTCTCCCTCTGGCATGTCTGCAGCCTTATTTATTACACACCAAAGTATAAAACCGCCTGTCCGGCTGCAGCTCTCATCTCTAGCCCTGGCATTTGTTCGAGGAGACGACGCGCCTGGAGCCCCGGCCGAATTCTCCAAGCGGCTCTGTGGCTCTGTTGAGAATCATGCTCGGGAGGCAGCTCGTCTGTTGGCACCTGCTGGCTTTGCTTTTCCTCCCATTTTGCCTGTGTCAAGATGAATACATGGAGGTGAGCGGAAGAGCTAATAAAGTGGTGGCAAGAATAGTGCAAAGCCACCAGCAGACTGGCAGTAGCGGCTCCAGGAGGGAGAAAGTGAGAGAGCGGAGCCATCCTAAAACTGGGACTGTGGATAATAACACTTCTACAGACCTAAAATCCCTGAGACCAGATGAGCTACCGCACCCCAAGGTAGATGACCTAGCCCAGATCACCCCATTCTGGGGCCAGGTACTCAGAATTCTTTTTTAAGGATTACTGGGAAAATTTGATGAGTTTTGTTGTTCTTGCTCTTTTTTCAGCTGTGATTCTTAGGATCAACGCTTTCAAGAAGTTGGCTGAGCTGCTTGTGGGTCTCTTTCTGGGTTGCTCTGGGATTCTAGGGGGCCTGCCGGTGGCTGTTGGAATATCATCAAGAGTAACACTGATGTGCTGGGATAAAGAGGGGTCAGAATGTCACCCCCTGAGAAAGGAGAACACAGCAGCCAGCTCCCTGTCGTGCTGTGCCTTGGTTTCTTTCTTGCTCTGCTGATATGAGAAGGAGGAGTTCTGACCTTTGCAGAGAGATGGATCCCCATTTGCAGATCATAAGAAAGTTAGACTTTCTTATTTTTTCCCAGCAGGGAGCAGCTGCCCTTTGAGGTTTTCACCTCAACTTGTGAGTTTACTGTGACGTTTCATGCCAGGCTTGTTTATTTGATTTATGGCATTCTAGATTGCTAAGCCTCTATGTTCAGCCTGTTTAAAAAAGGACCAAAGAGTTAAAACAAAAAAAGATGGTGTGTATTTGAAACCACCATTATTATATGATTGAATGCCTGATAGTCACAGAGGACTCGATTTATTTCTGATGCTGAGTAGTATAAGCTCAGCACCTAAGGAAACATCTTTAACTCTTTCAGGGTAGTGTGAGAATGAATTAAGGTGTCAGTGTGGTGAAGGGCAAATTGGTGAAATTCAATTTAATTTAAAACATTAGGAACAGGAAGAAATAGATTGTTTTTGTATGTCTATTCTTTTTTTAAATTATTTAAAAAAATTTTAAATGGAGGTAAAATTGACGTATAACACTATATTAGTTTCAGGTGTATAATATAAACAAGAAACAGATTTTGATTTACCTTCTAGGTATCAAGCATGCTGAAATTGGATTCGGGGGGGCAAGGAGAGTTACCTTGAATTATATGATCTTTGAACAAATAGGTTTCACTGCAAGAACTGACTGCTTCTGTGTACGGAATAGACCCTGAAAAAGTTCATACAGTTGAAATCTAAACCCCTCCTACCACAGACTGAGAAGCTGGGTTGAGACTCGTTATATGATCAGATCAAGATCACACACAGAATCAGCTATAGATCTGGAAGTAACCGGGGACTTCTAACTCAACCACATGATACAGTTGCCCAAACCATTCTGTGGGACTGTGTCAAGAAAAAATTCCTTCTTTGGGGAGCCACAGAAGAAATGATAACCTCTAAATACAATCCTATTCTATGAAAGCCACTTTTAGAGATTGTCCTTTCATCTGACAATCTTTTGGCTGAAGAGTGGTTAAGGCCAATTTATGTTCTCCTTAATGGTAAAGATATTTATTCTCACTCTTGTCCAAACCTTGATCTGGACTTTCCATTTCAATAGATGGGATCTTTGCTGAGTCTTTCCTGGCCATGGCAGTGTAAGCCCCCAGAGGCAGCAGAAGGCAGACATAGGCTGTCATTGGTCATTATTTCTTGGCAACCAACACCTAGCAGGCTACCAAAATCCAAATTACATTTCTCCTCCACTCCACCTTCTAGTCCTCCTAGGCATGTAGCATGTTGAATCAGATGAGGGGGCAAGAAGTCACTTTCTGGCTTTTTTGAAGCCAGGGGAACTTTCAAACTCCCCTGGGTTCCTGAAATGTTTCCAAACAAATCCCCAACAGAAGATACCAAGGAGATTTAGTCACTGATAGTCCAGAGGTTTTCAATAAAACTCTTCTGCCAATGGATGTGGAAACCCATGTTGAATTTAGGATTGTACTGTGTTCTTCCCTCTTTCTCCACATCCTCCACCCCTCTTTTTTCACTTTAATCCTCCTTTTTCCTTATTCATTCTTTCACCAATCATTTCCTGTGCTTCTACTACTATGTGCCGAGCTTTAGGGGAATAAATACGCCCAAGCTCTATCTTAGAACAGTTCTGAAGGGCTCTAGTGGGGATAAATTAACAAATAATTAAGTACTATGTGATGAACAAAGTCAGCCCACAAAAGGCAGTTGGGGAAAAAGTGTCAGAGTGGTGCTAGCTGCTAGGTTGGATCTCAAAAGATGAGACAAAAAGCATGGCTATCCACGGAAGAAATGCGATTTAAAAATATGTGCTACAGCAAAGAAGCTTGAGAGAGGCCATGAGGAGCAGGTGTGGCTAGAGATCCAGAGCTGTGGGAGGAGGACATCGAAGAATTTTAGTGCCAGACTGGAGGATTCTGGTGGCCCATTAAAGAGCTCAGACCTTACTTTGCCAGCAAAAGTCTTATTTGTTTGTTCATAGCAGGGCAGTGAGGTGATCAGGTTTGTGTTCTAGAAAGATGACTCTGGCCATAGGGTTCGTGGTGGATTAGAGTGTGCAGAGATGGGGGATGAGCCAACCTGGCATTTTCTTCTCTTTCTTCATCATCCACCTTTATCAATCTCTCCTCCTCCTCCTTGACACTTTTCTCTTCCTCTTCCCACTTCCCTTCTCCTTTCTCTTCCCTCTTTCTTAGGTTAAAGAAGCAGCTGTGGACTCTTTTTCCTAGAAGTCACTTACTAATAGCAGAGCTCAATTCTGAGTAGCTGCCCCTACGCCTCCACCTACAAAATGGACAGAACTGGTCTTCAAGACACCTCCTTCCTCCCATGCTGCCCATTTGCATGCTTTTGGTGTTCAAATTCAACCTCATTATGGAAAGGGTTTGATAAACTTTGGAGAGTGACATATAGTAACTACCTAGTATGTCGTTCTCCCTTCCCTAGGAGAAAACTTCTGAATTAACCCATCCTGTCCAGTTTGTTCTGAGTCCATCAAAAGGCTCACAAGCATTGCTCCATTTGACTGGACTTTGAAAGACCAGGCCAGAGGGAGGAACATGTGAAATGTTGCATGAGAGTTCTGAGGAGGTGCCTGACAAGTAGTAACCTAAGTCTCTCCCTGTTTTGGTGGCAGCTCTACACTCTCAAAGTGCCCCCAAGTGGCTTGGGCATGCACTGCAGTCCCAGTTAGCTCTGGTACTGATCAGCCTCATTGCCCGGAGCTAACTTCTCATGCCCAGATACTAGACTTTGAAAACAAAATCTTTCTGAGTCATTATTTGAGGCTTGGAAAAGACTTTAGTATCTTTGTTTGCGTCTTAGAGGTAGAAAGAAAATTCATGACCATCTTACCTAATCCTGTAATTTAGTATACGAGAAAAATGATGTCTGGGGGAAAGTGACTTCACTAAAGTCACACAGAACTGAGATGGGAGTTCTGGTTCCAGTCCAGGAATCTTTCTGACATTCTTAGCATCACAGTATTTCAATTCTATTTTTAAACAAATGGTTCCTCTTCAGGATTTTCCCTCCCTCTCCTCTCTTCTTCTTCCCTAAAATCCATTATTGGCAGAGTCTTGGATTTATTGGAGCTTAAAAAGCTGTATTTCACATTAGCAAAATCATACCAGGAAATTATGGAATACTTACTTCTCAGATTGCGTTTTTGGATTAGAAGGTGGGGCCATGCTGTGGTGTCTGACTTTCCAAGTGTCTGAAATTCCTTGTCTCAGACCAATTACTTTGGCTGATTTTCTTTTCCTCCACCAGTTTTACAAAAGGTTTTCATAGACTCCCATTCCTGTCTAGGGTTGGGTCTGGTGGACTGAAGACTAGACTAGGATTTTGCTCCAAATTATAGCTCCTGATTGCCCAAGACTGGGACTCAGAGCTCTTGTGGGAGAATCTTGGACTACAGATACTGTCCTGCATTTTCCCAGAATAGCCTGGTGGAAACCTTTAGAAAAAAGGAATGAGGGAGTAAGGAAAAAGTCCAAGCTTATTTCTGATTAAAAAAAAAGTAAAGTTGATACTGAACCTCTTAATCTCAAGTTTGCTTGCCTGATGTGCAGCAAGCCAAACACTGAGACATTGGTGCTTAGAGATGGAGAAAAATTTATTCAAAATGGCCAAAACGAGTAGGCGGGAGGCTGGGTTTGCTCAAGTCCGCCTCTCCAAGAACAGAAAACAGGGGGTTTATAGAGCTAAGAGGCTTGGCAGGAGGAGCTTTGGGGAAACAAAGGGGTCACTTGCCATAAGCTCCTGGGCCATCTGACTCCTGGGCATCAACGGCTGCTGAGGGCCTGCCAACCAGGTGATCACAACCTCCTCAAAGGCACGCTCTTTCTTCTGCAAAACAAGCTCACAAATCCTCAGACTCCTGAGTCACCCCTCAAGTTAAATAGGAAAAACAACAAATTGGTTTAATACCTACAGTGCCCCTCAGGTACCAGGCTTCAGTCTAAATGTGCAGCATTGTGAAGTCTTGATCTGCTTTTCTGCTTGGATGTCTAGTGATAGAGAAATATTGAATTTTAAATTCTTTTTTCCTCTTTCCCTCCCTCTCTCTTACTCTCCCTCCCCTCCTTCCTCCTCCCCTCCCTCTCTTCCTTTTTTAAATGAATCCCTTAGCAACAATATACTATTTTCAAAAAACCATTGAATTATAATTGGTGTCTGGGAAAGTTTCCACGAGTATTCTGTATGATATAATTAAAAGGCAAGTTGCCAATTTATATGAGATTCCAAATTTTATAAGCAACTCTAACTCTTCTGTCAATCAGCTTCTTCTAGATCTCTAGCTCCTTGACAGTAAGCACAAATTTTAGAAGTTTATCTTTGAATAAATAAGCATTTAACACAGTGTCATATTTGAATACATTTAGTACCCATTGTGCACTCATTAGATATTGGTTCAAACAATGAGATAACCACTTTAAATTTTGAAATGGAATGCAAAGCAGAACGTCATGTTAAATACTTATTAAGGGGAAGTTAAAGATGTTTCAAGATGTAAAATAATCAAAATTTATTGGATTAATGAGTACTTTATTTCCTTAATATTCTAAGGCAATTTAAGTGTGCTGTGGCTGTTTGAAAAGCTAGTGCTACAATTCAGAATTTCTAAGAACCCAGTATCATGAATATAGTCTTACTATGTTTGAAATTCATAATTCTTATCTTCTGAGGGTCATCTGAGGCTACTGGCAGTAGGAAAAGAGAGGGAATGCTTCCCAATCCACTCACTTCTAAAGGAGTTTCTCTCTTTGCTGTCATCAGTAGCAGCAGGAAAGTACTTCCTAGAAATACATCCCCAACCCCCATCCCCACTCACTTTCCTTTCCAAAGAGCATGTTCTTCTATCAATTCTCCTGTTTCCTTTTCCTATTGACCATGGGCTCACCTTAGCGACTCCTTGACTCCTTTGCCATTGACATCTCCACCCCGCTCCATCTTTTCTGATGTTGTTATGGATTGTTTGGTATGAAGCTTACCTAGGGGCCAGGACCACAGGAAGTTGAAAAGTCTTAATTACTCACAAGTACCTTTCTCTGAAGCTTCTCTTTGTATCTTTTTAAAGTCTCCACAAACCGGAGGACTGTCCCCAGACTGCAGCAAGTGTTGTCATGGAGACTACAGCTTCCGAGGCTACCAAGGCCCCCCTGGACCTCCGGGCCCTCCTGGCATTCCAGGTAAGGATGAGAGAGATGGGCTCTTGCCAGTCAGATTGCAGATGGGGCCAAACTAGGAGCCAGGGGCAAACCTAAATAATTTGAGATCACTTGTGTGTGATCCAAAGTGTATGCATGGAAAAATCCAAGAGAGTCGGGTAGACTGGGTTTAGAGTCAGTTTAGGTGGAACAGCATAAACTCTATAGTATTTATTATCTATACCATTCACAGAGTCCCACAGGCATTAGGCGCCCTGGGGCACCAGATTCACAGGCTGGGAGTCTCTTCACCAGCATGGAGTATGGAACTGACTGGATCTTAATCAGGACATACTCTTGTTTCACTGTTTCTGCCACAGCGTGGTTCTTATGATACACTATATCTAACTTTCAGGGAATTTACGAAGTGAGGGTGGGGAGGAGAGGAGAGCTTACTGGTCTGGGTTATAGGCATCTCCACAATGCCATTCACCGAGCTACACATCCTTCTGTCAGATTCTCAGTCCAGCTGAGTTTTTCTTCTCCTAACCTCAGGGTTTTTCCATGTTCAGCTGTCTCTCAGTTGACTTTTGTACCTCTCTCGGGCTCATGGGAACATTTTGGGCTCCAGCACACCGTGGTGGCATGGGAATGCTGTAGAGCTCCACTGTACCCCTCTAGACCCACTATCCAGCCATCTCTACTCTACTGAGTGGTGCCCCAGGCGTGAGAGGTTTGGGGAACTTGCTGGTATCCTGGGTCAGCCAAGAAAAGGGCAGCCCAGGTCCCCTCTATCCTAGGACTTCCAAATCTATCTGGAGATTAATCGTCTTCCTTCTCCCCAGGTCACTTCCTGGGGTAGGACCTTTTCTCAGGGTTTGACAAAAGTCTACTTGCTCTTCTCTGACTTACCCCCACTGATGTTAATATTTACCAAATGAGGCTTAATTTTTTTAATGCTTTTGAGTGGCTTCTCAAATGAAACCAAATTTAAAATGAGAAAACACTCTATTTAAACTATGATTACTGGCTTGGAATCTATGTCACTGGACATCAAGGGCAGCAGGTGCAGTGGTTAGGGGTAGGGGATGTTCAGACTCTTCTAAAATCTCAGGCTTAAACTCTTCTGAGGTTACAGGACAGGCTGGCCTTGGCTGAATATTCCCCATCAGGGGCAGTTTCTTCATTAGCACATTAACCTGTAAACACAGTCAAAGTTCATCCATGTGGAAGGATTGCAAGCCTGGCACAATACCTGACCAAAGGTAGCATGCAAAATAAACAGCAAAAGGGCCTGAAATTCAACAAATATAAAAATAAAAGAAGCAGTGTAGAAATTGTCTCTTAGTGGGAAAGTGAAGGGTTGAAATCATTATCAACGTCTTGCTTTCAAAATTATTGTTATAATTTTTTTATCAATGATTTTCCTTTCCCCCCAGTTATAAAAGTGGTACATGTCCTTTGTAGAAAACTTTAAAAAGACAGAAAAGTACATAGAATGACACAAAAATCACTCATGTTTCATCCATTCAGAAAAGAAAAAAAACCCACTGTAAATATTTTTATGTAATTTGTTCTAGTCTTTTTCCCTCTTCCGATGTAACATATACATATGTATATATATACACAGTATCGTGCTATCCCTATTGATTCATAGTCTTTTTTATCTAAAATTATCATGTATATTATTAACTGTTATTAAATATTTTCTTCAGCATTCCTTTTCTTTGACTATATAACATCATTTACTAGGATGGACCTTTCTTTTTATTTAGCCCTTCCAGTATTGGTGGACTTTTAGGTGGTTTCTGATCTTTGTTATTATAAATGATGCCTTGATAACTGAATTTCTACACAATTTTTCATCCAAGTCTTGCTTTGTAGGAAAAACAGGCTTTGTAGCCTTAAGAGAATCTAAGGGTCTTTTCAGTGTCTCATTTAAAAGAGATCCCATTTGAGATGCCCTCATGGCTATATTTGGGGCTGTTTCAAATGGTCTCCTTTTACAATTGAGTTTGGACATTTTTGAAGAAAGGGGCTACATTTTTATAAAAATAGATGGTGAGGATGAACGACTGGGCTTTCTCATGTGATGGTGTCTGGTTGTTTAAGGAAACCATGGAAACAATGGCAATAATGGAGCTACTGGCCACGAAGGGGCCAAAGGTGAGAAAGGAGACAAAGGTGACCTGGGGCCACGAGGGGAGCGGGGGCAGCATGGCCCCAAAGGAGAGAAGGGCTACCCGGGGATTCCACCAGAACTGCAGGTAAATCATCCTTGGCACATCTCCCGGTGAATTCTGAACTGTTCTGACCATCAGGGGCCAGGAATCAGAAGGCTTAAGTGCTTATACTGAGGAAACCTGAGTCTCAATTTGCTCATCTCCACAAAGCATGTTTGCAAAAGGCCTGTGCTCTTCAGAGTGTTTTGAAATCATTCTTGGGGAAAAGAGAAATTTATGAAGGGTGAAATTCAACTTCTTCATTAAACAAATACAAGGCAACCCTGTGTATCAGCTACTGTCCCATTTTCCAAATGAGAAGATATGTTAAATAAAAAGGTTTTTGGCAATCAAATGTATAAATTTTTAGTTATATAAATGGAATGGTCAAATGTCTACTTATAATATTTTATTTATTAATTTTGTTACTTTTACACACTTAAATCACATATGTGAATATTAATACATAAATATTGTTTTCTATCAACTCAGAGTTTGTGGCACAATTTTTATTTAAACTTTTCTCGTTATCTTCTTTATCACTAGAGACATTTTTGAGTCATCTACCCACAGATTTCCAGACCACATCATATTCATTTCAGCTTAAAGTTTTTTTAATCCTTTTGTGAGGCTGTAATTGGATATTTTAGACTAAGCTCAAGTACCCACTTATCTATTCTTTATTTCTCTTTTCAGTGATCTTCAAAATTCTTGTTGCCAATAACATCTAAAACTTGATTATATCGTGGCTAGGAGGCCCCGGAGTAGCTGGTTTAATGGAAAACACCCCGAGCAATTATTAAATTTGCTCCATTAACTATTTTACCCTAAAGCTACAATACAATCAACCATTTGGGAGAACTACTTTCACATGTTTAAAGGAAGCATTACAGAAGAGGGAAGACTGGTCTTGAGCAGATCGTGAAGTAGGGTGACTTCCAGGCCCCTTCATTCCCTTTTCTAAATCTCTCCTCCTTCTGCATCTAGTGCCCTCCTGCTGTCTTTCTGACTGTCCAAGTCTTCTCTGTGTGGATTCTCCCAGGCCTTCCTGCCCCCCACGTCTTCCAGGACCTCAAATTATTTGATCTCTCTTCTCTCCTACCCCTCTCCCTTAAAACTCCTATTCATTGAAGACAGATAATCCCAGCAAGTTAAAGAATTTGTTGATCTAATTCACTCAGTTTCAATGATTCATTTGAACAGAGGATTGGCATGGACTTTCAAATGTGAGTCTCCAATGGTGGTACAGTTCCCATGTGTGGGTTTTTCCCACATCACCAAGCAATTCTCTGACACCAACTGGATGTCCTGCAATTCAACTCAATTCTGACACTATCTACCTGGAGATAGCGTAAGATCCATCCCACAGGTTAAGGGCTCCTTAGAGCCTTAAGACATCAATTTAGACACCAGTCACAAGTCCAGGTGCTTCTGACCAACTGGCTATAGATCAGAGGTTCCAATGACCCCCTCCTTGGCTTCGACTAATTTGCTAAAGTGGGTCACAGAACTCAGGGAAACATTTTACTTACTATCCCACTGGCTTATTATAAAAGGATATAACTCAGGGACAGCCAGATGGAAGAGATGCACAAGGCAAGGTTTAGGGAGAGAGCACGGAACTTTCATGCCCTCTCAGAGCACCCTACTATCCCTGAATCGCCACATCTTCACCAACCTGGAAGCTCTCCAGACCTTGTCCTTTGGGGTTCATTACGTAGGCACAATTGATTAAATCATTGACCGTTGAACTCAATCTCCAATCCTTCTCCTCTCCCCAGAGGTGTGTAGGGGGTGGGACTAAAAATTGATGTCTTTTGGGGGAAAATAATACAGCATTAACAAAATTAAAAAGCTGTTTGGCTGCAGGTCTTCTCAGATCTTTGAATATGCTAGTATGCATTTAATAGCTATAAGTAGAAGATTTCATTCAAATTTTCCCAGTATTATTTGATAATGAAATTTTAATATTTCAGAAACATTTGAAAGTCTAAAGTTCCTTGCAACACACATTTAGAACAGTTGATGTATATTAATCACTTTAATGGCTGCAGAGCATAAAAATGTTAGAAATTACCATGATTTATTAACTCTTTCTCTATAGATTAATGTCTAAATTATTTCCAATCTTGCTGTTATAAAAATTTTAAATAAACTTACTTGTATAAACACTTTATTTCTTTAAGATAAATTGCCTATTAATTAACTGCTAACTCTTTCCTCAGATTGCATTCATGGCTTCCCTGGCAACTCACTTCAGCAATCAGAACAGTGGAATTATCTTCAGCAGTGTTGAGACCAACATTGGAAACTTCTTTGATGTCATGACTGGTAGATTTGGGGCCCCAGTATCAGGTGAGGTGTAAAAATAAATGAATGACTGAGTGAACCAATCTAGCAAACAAGAAAAAGGAAGGAAGGAAGGGAGGAAGGGAGAGAGGAAGGGAGGAAGGAAGGAAAGGATGAAGGGAGAGGGAACAAAGAAAGACACTAAGGGAGTTAAGAATTCTGATTCCAATTAAAACAAGCAGCTCATATATATAGATTTCTGTTGGATTTCAAAGTAAATGAATTAGAATCTGAAAAGACAAAAACACTTTAAAAAAAGGATGGCCATGGTTAGTAAGATTATTAACTCTGATTTGAGTTGAACTGAATAATCCCTAAGAGGGCTTAGTTACCTCTGACTTTAAACGTCCTTAGATCATAATCCTCACAGTTTAAATGTCTCATAACTGTGTCCTCCCTCTGCCACCCCAGAAAGGACTTGATCCTACTTTTTTAATTAAGAAAAATTAAGTAGATAATATATTTACATATTTAACAAGTCAAACAGTTTGCTTATGCAAATACATTTTCTCTCCTTATTTTTACATAAAGGCTAGTTTATTTCACATTCTGACTATACTTTACTTGCTTTTAAACTAACAAATATGTTTAAACTAAATATATATTAGCGATCTTTCTATATCATTACTTCATTGTTTTTTACAACTGGAAGTACCAAAGTATAATTGATCACTCCCCCGTTGCTGAACATTTGAGTTGGTTCCACTTTTTTTGTTATAAAAACAATGCTGCAACGGATAACTTTGAATACACTATTTGTAACTGAGCACTTACAGGTGTATCTGTAGGCTAAAATACCAGGAATAAGATGATTTGATCAAAGAGTATACATATCTGTACATTCATCGGTTTTGGTAAATTGCTCTCAGAGTTGTGTCAATATACTGCTATTGACAAGGCATGAATATATTTGTCTTCTGATAGCCTCATCAACAAATTGTGCTTTCAAATGTCTGGACATTTGATCAGTAAAAAATGCTATTAAAAAAACACTTTTTACTTTGAAATAATTTTAAACTTACAAGTGAGTTACAAAAATACTACAAAATTCTCATGTCCCCGTTAACCAACTTCCCCTAATGTTAACACTTTATATAACCACAGTGCAATGACTAAAATGAATAAATGATCCTCTCGGTATAATACTACTGACTAAATTACAGACTTTATTCAGATTTCACCAGCATTTCCACTTATGTCCTTTTCTTGTTCTAGGAACCAATCTAAGATCTGACAGCACATTTAGTTGTCATGTCTCCCTAATCTCTTCTTATCTGGTCAGATCCTCAGACTTTCCTTGTCTTTCATGACCTTAGCAATCTGGAAAAGTATTGGTCATGCATTTTGTAGAATAGCTCTCATTTTAAGTTCATTTGATATTTTCTCATGATTAGATTGGTGATATGAATTTTGAGAAGAATACCACGAAGGTGATGTACTCTTCTCTATACATCACATCAGGGGGAACATGATGCTGATAAATCTTATTCTGGCAATGTTCACCTTGATCACTTGGTTGAGGTAGTGTCTGCCAGGTTTCTCCACTATAAAGCCCCTAGTTTTCCATTGTGACTAATACATATTTTTAGGGAGATACTTTGATACTATGAAAATATCCTATTTCTCCTTAAACTTTCTCCCACCAATATTTTTCACCATTAGTGATTCTTGCTCACAGCAATTATTATCGTGATCTTCTATTGGTGATTTTCTATTTCATTCATGTCTTCCATATTTATTAATTAGAATTATTCTATAAGGAAGAGTTGTTCCTTCTCCCCCTTTTATTTATTTATTCAATCATTTATATGTCAGTATAGACTCATGTCTATTTATTTTATTATTAGGATTATAATATTCAATACTATCATTATTTATTATGTTGTTCAAATTGTTCCAACTTTGGCTATTGGGAGCATTTTCAAGTTGGCTCTTGTGTCCTTTCAACATGCCCCCACCCTTTATTTTTTCTTTTTTGAGCACTGCTGTGTTTGTTTCCTATTGCTGCTGTAACAAATTACCATGATCTAAGGGGCTTAAAACAACACAGATTTATTTTCTTACAGTTCTGGGGTCAGAAGTCCAAAATCAGACCAACTGGGCTAAAGTCAAGGTAGAGGCAGTGCTGATTCCTCTGGAAGCTCTAGGGGCATGCCTCTTCCCACTGTTAGAGGCTGTCAACATTACCTGTCTCAAAGCGACATCACTTCAATCTCTGCTTCCATTGTCTGATCACCTTCTCCTCTCAGATTCTGACTTCTCCTGTGGCTTTCTCATAAGGACAGCATGATTACCTTGGGCCCACCCAGATAATTCAGGATAATCTCCCCATCTCAAGATACTGAAGTTAATCACCCCTACAAAGTCCCTTTTGCCATATAAAGTAGCATTCACGGGTCTTGAGGATTTAAGACATGGGCATAGTAGGGGGCCATTATTCAGCGCCCCCCCCCCCCCCCGCCAATTTCCTAACTTTGTAGCACCAAGAGCTGCATCAGGCTCATCTTGCATTTTTCCCTGTCCCAGCTCTGGAAATATCCACTTTTCCAAGAAGCTCTGGTTCCTCTTATTGGAGATTGGCATTTAGAAACCAAGATCTGGGTGCTAGATATGCTCCTTGCTACTGGGATGTCACAGCTTCTAGGTCCTGTTAATGGACAGAGTAGGAAATATATGTATGTATGCTAACCCATACACAGACATATATCCATCTCTCTCTCTCTCTCTCTATCTAGATATTGTGTGTTGAAAAAAAAGCAAATGTGAGTTCATTATGATACATTTGTCTCCAATCCAGCACCACTCAGTTCATTCTAGCATTCCCTTTATTTGTAACTTCTTTCTTTGAGAGTGAGAAACCTGGCTCTCATAATTTATAATATATTTACTTACCTGTTGAACCTTAGTATACAAATAAAATAGCTACAAAATTGCTAACCCATATCCCATGAGAAACAAATTTACCAACTAGGGTATAATGTTTCCGTACAATTCTTTTTATCTTTACAGTATCCAGTCAAAACACTGTCACATCCTTTTTTCCCCATTCCCTTCAGTTTGGTTACCTCATTCATCTGTAACGCAGTTAGATTTATTTGCCACAGTCTCATCTTGAGTTTCCCTGACATTCTGATTGAGTTTTAAAAATTCTGCATACAGCAAAATTCATTCTTTGTTGTGTACAGTTCTATGGGTTTTGACAAGTACATGAGAGAGATGGGTCTCCATCCCCACAGTATGAAACAGAAGAGTTCCATCATCCCCCAAATTCCCTTGTGCTATTCCTTTGTAGTCGACTCCTGCAAACCCCAACCCCTGACAACTACTGGTCTGTTTTTCATCCCTGTAATTCCAGAATGTCATATAAATGGAATCGTACAATGTATAGTCTTTTGGGTCTGGCTTCTTTTACTTAGCAAAATGCATTTGAGATTCATCCATGTCTATGTGTGAATCAATAGTTTGTTTCTTTTTATTTCTATTAGTATTCCATTGAATGGATGTACGACAGTTTGTTTACCCATTCACAAGTTAAAGGACATTTAGATTGTTAGTAAATTAACCCTTTATCATCATGTAATGTTTCTCTTTATCCTTGATAATATTTCTGAAGTCTACTTTGTTTAATATATTATAGCTACTTCAACTTTCTTTTGGATAGTGTTTGCATGGTATTTTTTTTCCCCATCCTTTTATTTTAAACCAATCTATATCTTTATATTTAAAGTGGTTTTCTTGCAGACAACATATAGTTATCTTGATTTTTAAAATCTAATCTGATAATCTCTGTCCTTTATCTGGAGTGTTTAGATCATTCACACTTAATGTAATTATTGATATGTTTGGATCCATTATAATTATTGATATGCTGTTTTCTATTTGCCCTACCTGTTGT
This sequence comes from Tapirus indicus, assembly GCA_031878705.1. Classification (NCBI taxonomy): domain Eukaryota; kingdom Metazoa; phylum Chordata; class Mammalia; order Perissodactyla; family Tapiridae; genus Tapirus; species Tapirus indicus. The sequence continues at coordinate 119,195,681 of CM062921.1, forward strand.
TTCTATTTTTGCTTTTTTCCTCCACCTCTTTGGTTAATTGAGCACATTTTTAAAATTCCATTTACCTCTGTTGACTTATTATTTAAACCTCTTTCCTAAATGATTTTTAGTTGTTGCCCTAGGGTTTACAATATTAACGTTAATCAGAATCTACATTCAAATAATATTAAACTGCTTAATGTGTAGTATAATGAATGTGCAACAGTGTGTTCCTAATTCTTCCCTCTCATCCTTTGCATTATTGTTGTTTGACATTTTAATTTTTTACTTGCTGAAAGCACACAATAAATTGCTACAATTTTTGCTTTAGATGGTCAGTTATCTTTTAGAGTAGTGCTTCTCAACTGGGGGTGACTGGTTTAGACTTATTCTTCAGTTTAGTATACTCAATGTTCACCATTAGCCATTTTACCAAAGTTTTCCAGGCATCTTTAACTAAACTTTATCCTCTAGATATTTTCTCAAGAAGGCTTGTGACATGAATATTCCCTGAGACTTGACATGCTCTAAATCTAAACTGTTGTAAGCTTGGTTGCATATAAAAACCTTGGCTTACATTTTTTTCTTTTCTTTTCTTCTTTTGGCCAGTCTTTTGGCATTTGGCCTGGAGAACTCTGAAATGTCTGAGTTTTTCCTCTTATAAGTGGCTTAAGGTTTTTGCTTGACTTCTCAAATAATTCTTTAACTTCAAAGTTCAATGATTTTTCTAGGATGTGTCAATTTTTCTGGGTCAACTTTTCCTGCTATGCAGTGTGTCCTTTCGATATATGGGTATAAGCCTTCTTTGCGTCCAGGAAAGTTTTTAAAATTATATTTTTAAATATAAACATAAATGCTGTTTTTTTTCTCATTGTTGTATTATGGTGGGGTAGCAGTGGGAGCAGTCCAACTTGTATTAAGAAATCAGGCAATAAGAGGGTACATTGTTTATAGAATATTTTAAAACTGTAATGAAACCAATTAAAAATCAGCTTGACTTTTATCATTCTAGGCCAAAAATTCTAAACAATGTCAGTGATAAAATACTCCTCCCCTGCGGGGTGGACCACTCACAAGCATCTCCCTAACTCTCTCCCCTCCTGCTGCCCCTCCCCCTGCACCTTAGCACGCCATTGGTTAATTATTAAGGACTTCAGTTATGTTTTGTTTTGTTTTTAACTTTTCTTAGTCTGTCTTTTGTATCTATTATTTTCTCTAATCTTTTAGTGCTCTTTATTTCCATTTCATGTTGTTTGCCTTTACTATTTCTGTCTTGCATATCCTTAATTGCGTCTTCCCAGGGTTAATTCTCCTTGTTTGCTTCTTCCAGTTTCTTCTGTTTTGTTTCTATGATGCTTTTTAAACTTTTTCTATGTCTTATATTAGTTATGATGTACCAGTTTTCAGTTCCTCCTCCTGTCTGTCTGTTTCTACCATGAGTTCTTGCATTCTGTTTCATAATATTCTTTCAGAGAGATATTTGCTTCATTAATATATTTTAAACTCACAGTGGAATATTCGGTTACATTTTTTCATCTACTACATGGCAACATTTCCTCTTGGTGAGTATTTTTATCTATTGGTAATTTTTGCTGTTCTTTTCTACTGTTTAAAATTAACTGATGGTTGAATGAGTTGGATTTTCCTAGACTAGCTATACACAGTAGTTTCTTGGGGGAGGAGGAGGGACCACAGCAGCCTTCCTTTCTCTGTGTGGCCACACTTCGTCTGCCTCCCCAGACTGCACTTTGTCCAGCAATACTTTGAAAACCAACCTTGAACTCACCAGTTCCCTTGCCTTTAGGAGCCTTATTTTAGCTGGCAGATTCTGACATCTGCCACTGCAGGACCACTTTCCACACTTTCTGTACTTTATCTAGCAACTTCCCCCCAAACATAACTGTTGCTTCATCTCAGCCCTGCTCACAGGAGCTTCTTTCCAGCCTCCATTCTCCAGAATGGCCTTTCTCCATCAGGGGGTGTATTTTTCCTGGCACTGTTTGAGATCTGCTGCCACTTGTCCTCCTCAGAACTCCCTGCCCAACCCCTGTGTTGCCTCCACATGACTCTGCCTGCTCTCAGTTACATTTGATAGCACTTACAGATATTTTAAGTTTACTGATTTTTTTAAATCTCCTAGTTTTGCAGAAAATGGATATTTTTTGGTGTTTGTTTTCAATTCTACTTGTTTCTGCATATGGTATCCAAGGGGAAAAGTGAGAAAATTCTGACAGATGCAGTGGCCATGTTAGAATTGTTGCAACTGCTTTAATCTGTGCCTCGATTTATTTTTCTACCCAGCTAAAGTCAGAAATCAACTAACATGTGAAGTGATAGAAGCAATCTTTCATCACACTTCAAACAGCTTTAAACATTTTTATGTGATTTTTCTGCTCTGAGGGTTTATAGTATAATTTCCCTATAACTATTTTGTTAAATACGGTCTGTGCCACAGATTACTAAGTACCTGGATATGCCCAATCAGTAGTTCCATTGTTTTCAATGGCTTTATAATTGAAGCTGTCCGAGTGGGGAAAATCCTTTTTATTCCCTTGCTGTTTTCTTATGGCTGGACTAACAATAAAATTGACATAAGACTAGATTAACAGGGGAAAACCCCAGTTTAATATGTTTATATTGGAGATCATAGAGAAATGACATTCGGAGAGTGAACAAAGCAGACAGTATATCTATCTCTTACACAAAGAAACAATAAATTTGTGAAGAATTGACAGGACAAAGAAACTTAGGTTTGGGATATGTAAATACTGAGGAATTTAAGCAGAGTTCAGGCTGGAGGTAGTAAATTAGTAAGGTTTGTTTATGCAGGCTCCTCAGCCCCGAATTCCACGGCTCTGGTGATAAGGATGTAGGGAGAACACCGTTCACATGGGAGATTTATTTCCTGCTTTAGGGGGAACAGAGACAGGAGGGTCAGAAAGCCCGTTTTGCTTCTCAAGTAACTTTAATTCAAAATAATCAATATGCTATTGTGGAATATTTTGGGGTGACCTTCCCTGGGCCCCAACAAGGCCCAAGGATTTCGTAGTTATTTTAGAACTATCTTGGGCTGGACATCATTCTGACAATAATCATCACTTGTTTCCCAATTTACTGTTTAAACCTCATCCAACAGAATGCAAAATGATTATTTTATACTTCTCAACTTTGGTAGTGCTGAAACAGAGAAGGCTAATTTTTGAAGTTACAGTAACACAAAGACCTGAAAACCATAGTGTAAGTGTGTTACTTCTGTTTTCGTTATCTTCTCTTGCAAAGGAAAGCCATGTGTGGATATAATATACATTTACTTCTATATTTCCAACTCTAGGCGTTTCATTTATTCACCATTGAGTTTCTTAGTCTGCTCTTTCTAAAATGTTTCTGCAATCTTTTTTTTAGAGTAGTCATCATTTTTTTCAGGAAAACAGATATATTTTCCTGTCATTTTGATTCCAGCTTTATCTTCTTGAGGCATTAAAAATTGCTTTGTGTGTGGGTGTATATCTAATATGAAGTTTTGTAAAATGTAACAAATTGAATACATACAAACTACTTTCTTTGAATCCTCTAATTTTTATCTGCCTTTACTTTTTATCTCTGGGTCAATCTCTAGGCATATGAATGTACATGACTGATTTTTATACCATTTCTTTTATTCCCACCACATTGAATATGCATGATTGGCACTAAATAAAGCATGATCATACTTCTTTACTTGGTTTGACTTGACTCAGAAACAGATGGATCAACGTGGTTCCCTTACAGCTTCTATCTTACTTGATTGCACATTGGGAAAAGAGCATAGAACTGCACAGTGCTTTTTTTTTAGATGTTTCTGGCATTTTCTTTTATAAGCCTGCTATGGTCTGAATGTTACCGTTTCTGTCCCCCCAAATTCGTCCATTGAAACCTAATGCCCAAGGTGATAGTATTAGGAGGTGGGGCCTTTGAGAGGTGAGTAGGTCATGAGGGTGGAGCTCTCATGCGTGGGATTAGTGCCCTTATGAAAGAGGCTCCACAGAGCACCCTAGCCCCTTCTGCCATGTGAAGATACAATGAGAAGTCTGTAACCCAGAAGAGGGTCCTCACCTGACCATGCTGGCACCCTGGTCTCAAATTTCCAGCCTCTAGAACTGTGAGAAATAAATTTCTGTTGTTTATGAGCTACACAGTCCGTGGTATATTGTTATAGCCGCTCGAACCAACTAAGACGAGGCCATTAGTTTACAGATGTAGCATGGATACCAATAAGACCTGGATGAGGTACATTCATTCATCTTTCCAAAATACACTTTCAAATCCAAGCTCATTTGGAGTTGGGAAGATTTTCCTTTTCACTCATCTCTCTGCTATTGGATTCTTCTTAATCATTCAGTGAAGGTATTTCCTACACTGGCATTTAAAGTGTATCAGGTCATATTAAATTGCTTTCAGTTAGGAGCCCTTGAACCTTAGAAGAAAACTTACATCTTTTGAAATATGTTGGTCTTTGTCAAATGAGAAGGATTCAGATTCTGGTAACAAGGTCATGTTGCTGAGTCAAAATTGAATCTTTGTGTTTATTGTATGTAATTTCACCGACTTACAATGAGTAACATGAGAGATTGCTGGAAGTGTTTCTTTAGAATTGACAAACATTTAGTCTGGGCTCCAGCACTTCCTTATCTTTGGCTCACATCTGTGCTGAGTGTACTCACCCATTGCAATGTTACACATGACTCATTATGCTAGGCCACCGAGGACCATGTGCTCATCCATGCAGGACTCTGTGTCTTGTCGATATGAGTCTTGTGGTAGATGCTGATGATAAATAATCCATGCCAAGGAACAGCACTTACTTCACTCTAAGCACTTTGTCAGGGACAAGAAGAGGCAGTGAGATACAGCTAAAATGAGGTAGACTCCTTCCCTTAAAGACTTTGTAATCTTATTAGGGATACACAGTATACATATTGAGAAAGTCTCAAGAAAATTTAAAGCAGTTTGAAGGTGAAAGTAGGTAAAGGCACACTCATTACAAACAAAGGCCAAGAAGAAACAACATGCCCCGTAGAATATCAACAAGTGAAGGGTGAAGTCATGTGCCATATCTCCCTGTCCTCAGTGTGCAGTATGTTAATATAAACGTGAATAAATACCTGCCTTTTTCAGGTGTGTATTTCTTCACCTTCAGCATGATGAAGCATGAGGATGTTGAGGAAGTGTATGTGTACCTCATGCACAACGGCAATACAGTCTTCAGCATGTACAGGTGGGTGATCTTTGCTGTTACAGGTATCATCCACACCGCCATCGTTTGCTCAAAGGATGGCCAATGCCAGGGAAGTATATAGGAATCAACAGAGCCTGACGTGGACTCTGTCCTCACTGAAAGCTCCCATATACCAACATATGGCCAGATTAAAATAACTATTTGGGAAGAAATCAATCTCATGAACTTGAACATCAGTAGGCTGATAAGAGGCCTTGAGCTAATTGCTCACAACACTCCCCATAACTAATCATTTGTATTCTTTTCTTAACTCACTATTTCTTTCCTTCTTCCTCTGCCTTTTCTCCTGCCCCCTTTGTCCTGAGTTTAGCCCTGCTGATGGCCACCTCTCCACTCCCTGTGGGCTGGCAGGTTGAGAGCTGGGGGTAGATTCCCCTTCTACAGGCGGTGCTGCTGCTCTGACATTTATCCTAGCAACCTGGCTCTGGAAAAAAAATTATCTTAAAAATAAATATTGCGGGGCTGGCCCAGTGGCATAGTGGTTAAGTTTGAATGCTCTGCTTCAGTGGCCCGGGGTTTGCAGTTTCGGATCCCAGGCGCGGACCAACGCACCACTTGTCAAGCCATGGTTTGGCAGCATCCCATACAAAATAGAGGGAGATGGGCACGGATGTTAGCCCAGGGCCAATCTTCCTCAGCAAAAAGAGGAAGATTGGCAACAGATGTTAGCTCCGGACTAATCTTCCTCAAATAAATAAATAAATAAATAACATTGTGACTTGTTCCAATGTAATCTTAGGATGTGGGAGAGAGGCAGAGAGCCAGCATCTTTCCCTTTCCCATAATTAAATGGGCGGAAAATTATCTATGAAAAACTTTGTGGCTGTTATCTTTCCCCCGTTATTTTTGATGAGTTGTGAGGATTGCCATATTTTATTCTGGAGCCTGGCCTCCAGTGGGAGGATGTATTTGAAATGCCAAAGGAGAAAAAGATAAGTCAGGCAGATGAAGATGCTGCAACAAAGAGATCCAGAATAAAGTGGCTGGAACACTGTTTTGCTTTACCAGTTCCAGGTTGGGGGGTGATGAGCAGAAAGGGTGGAGGAAGGATTGTGTGGAGGTTGGGAGGGGAGGGTTGCTCTGCCTGGTTTTTGAGGGACACAAGCTGATGAAAGCAGCTCTGTCATCTATAAAACTGACTTCCCAATTCTCACTGGTCATTGACATTGCCAGAGCCAGATGGAGGAGAGAGCAACAAGCTTGTGGGACTTTTTAGGCACTGGGCATTCTATTCAGAGAATTTAGTCACATTGTTCTCCACCCTTAACTCCACCAACCAATGCATATGCTGCAAGGAAATGTAGAGCTCCTCCTGTGGAAGAGGAGAAATGGGGTCTGGTGAGCAGCTAGGCTTCTCTGCCCCTGTGGCTACCAAATATCTGTTGAACCCTTCCTCCTACATGTAGAATAAGTTTCTCCCCGTCTCTGCCCCCATGGGAGATAGCCTCAACTGCAGGTAATGCATCAGGCTCACAGCCCAGAATCTCGGGGAATGAGTAGTCCTTTCTAGCAACTCAGCCTCTTGGCTATTTTTCTCTTTGGCCTGCCTTCTGTCTCTGGGAGGGTTTTCCTTGTTTATTTTCCTCCTTGGCCACATCTAAAAGGTGAGTAGGTTCTCCTTGGGGCTCCTTCACAGCCCACTTCCTGCTGGTACAAATTTGAGGGCTAAGAGTAGTATTTAGTGAATGTTCCAAGCCCTTTTTAGGCCAGGTTTGGGTTTTGGGGTAACACTATTTCCTCAGAAACTTAGCAGGCTTTTGCTCTATTTGCTACCAGTCAGTCACATGTGTCAGTAAACCACATCCAACGTTTTTTCCTTGACAGTTTTTCAGCCTATTTCCTTGATTCCTTGTCCTCAAGCCTTTCTCTCTCAACTTAACGGTAGCTACCAGGATGCCTTCTAAAACAATAGATTTTGGTAGAAGGGCAATATTTTCAACCCTTCAGATTGTGTCACAGGCTGTGTCTATTTGAATGAGAAATCTTTTTTTTTTTTACTCTTTAAGAATGTTTTATTTATTTATTTTTTTTATTGATGTCTTAGTTTATAACACTGTGGGGTTTTAGTTGTACATTTTTGATTGTCCGTCACCTTGTGGATGTAACCCTTCACCCCTTGTGCCCCCCCCACCCCCCTTCCCCTTGGTAACCACCAATCAGTTCTTGAATGAGAAATCTTAATGGAAGACATCAACTTTATCTCTGCACTTTATGGTGTAAAAGCACTTGACTTTTCCAACTCTGTTAGGCCCCAACTTCCTAGACTCTCTCTTTCCACTTCCTCTGCTTCAAATATATCAGTTCTTGTCTGAGCTCATCTTTTCCAGAAACATCTTTCTAAAAGCAGCAAGGAGTATTCTGGCTTTTTCCAATCACTTCCTTTCTTAGGGTACAGGCTTGGTAGGCATTAGGTCTACCTTCCAAGTTATCATGTTTTCTCAAATGTTTTGCCACAGCATAACATGGATTGCCAGCTTCCAAGCCCACAGTATTTGTTTCCTCACTGCTCTCTGCCTGACCATGAGGCAATGCACCATATTTCAGTTTGGGTTATGGCAGCCCCCTCCTTCAGTACCAAATTCTAGATTAGTTAGGGTAGACTAAACTGCTGTAACATTGATCCAATGTAATGGCTTGAACATAATAGAAATTCTTTTTCTTCTCATGGAACGGTTTAGAGTGGTTGTTCTAGGTTGGGGCAGGGGAGAGAGAGCTCTCTTCTGCACAGTCTTCAAGAACTCAGGCTTCAACATATGGCTTCCAAGGTCACTCTGGTAATGTCATTAGCATTCCAGACAGTCATAATGAGGAAGGAGCAAGGAGGGGTGTTTGTGAGGGTTGTATTGGCCAGTCCTACAAGTGGCACGTGCCATTTCTGTTCATTTGTTATTTAGAGAACTTAATCACAAGACTATACCTAAATGCATGAGAATCTGGGAGAGAAGGGGAGGATGGGTTTTGGTAAAGAGCTGGCTGTCTACTGCAAAGACTAAATAGTTGGTGCCTTTTTTATTTTCCAGCTATGAAACAAAGGGGAAATCAGATACATCCAGTAACCATGCAGTGCTGAAGCTGGCCAAAGGAGATGAAGTTTGGCTAAGAATGGGCAATGGCGCTCTTCATGGGGACCACCAGCGCTTCTCCACCTTTGCAGGCTTCCTGCTCTTTGAAACTAAGTAAATATATGAATAGACCAGCTCCACTTTGGGGAAGACTTGTAGCTGAGCTGGTTTTGTTATAATCTGAGGGACATTAGAGTTGAGGGCTCTACATTGTATATTTAACAAATTTTTTTTACACTTTATTGTTACATTGCTAACCATGCTACAGGTACACCAATAATGTTGGACAACTCAGGGGCTCAGAAGAATAAACCACAAAACAGTCTTCCCAAGTGACTTGGACTAATATACTCAGCACCTTCATCACTCTTCCCTAGGTGCCTAAAAGAGAATTCCTCTCTTGATAACGGGTTGGAAATAATTGTTCACATCAGAGAAGTCATTAGCAGAGAGTTTTGGCTGCTCTATCTTTAATACAACAGCATCTTTCAGGAACCCCTGAGGTTTTGGGTTCATCATTCTTTATAACATTTTAGAGAATAAGGTGCAGTGATTATGATGGGGCCAGGGCAAGAACAGAGGCACTTTGCCAGGACCTAGGTACCAGAAGCATTTAAACATAGTAAAACCTAGACTGGGAAGTAACACTTTGATCCAGTGGGTCAATATTCATGAATAAAATATATATATATATTTTTTTAGTAATTCCAGGTAGCTTTTAGATAGCCAAAGTATTCATAATGCCCACAAATAATTGATTCATCCTTTTTTATACAGATACTGCTGTAATTAAATCTTCACTTCTAATGGCTTGTAACTTTTGACATAGAATTTTCTCATGATCCAGAATTGGGTTTATCTTATCTGGCTTTATCAGATTGACTCTTTTCCACTGTTTATTAGATTGCAACCGATCTTTGTTGACTCTGGCTTAAAGAGCCAGCTGAGCTGAGCTTAGATTCATCTAGTATAAATATAATCACCTTTTCTCTCAATTTAGAAACTGCCCTAATAAACTTTACATACACTGACATGTCATGTTGAAGGAGTTGTAAACTCAGTTATATAGAGTCAAACTAATGGATACAGAATATAAGGGTATTCCACTTAGAAGACATACAAGAAAATCTCAACCTGTTTTTAAATAAAAAATGATAAAACTTCTTTAGTTACCATATTTAATCAATATCCACAAAGCAGCTATGCCACTTAACTTTTGCCTATCCCTCCCCAAAAATCTATTCTCAAAGGATTGAATTTGCTACCAAAATGATATACATGAGTCTGTTCCATAAGTTCTGAAGATAGTACCCAGAATTGGTTTAAAGAAAGCATCATTGGAATATATGTTTACCCTGAGGCTGAATCATATTTAAAATGCATTAGAGAGACGCCTATCTGAAAAATATCATAAAATGAATTCCCTTAGAAGTAATGAGCTCTTAATTTATTTTCTGTTATAATTTGAATTCCCACTAAGGCTTTTTAACTATGGATTTACTTGTATTGATGACTTCCTATACCTAGAAGTGGAGAGAATTAACTAGGGCTGCCCCATTAGCTAACTTAGTGTGTTCCATGCTCAGTTCAGCCTTTGACCCTTTTCTTTTGATCTACAAATATTTTTAAACTCTTCCTGAATCCACATGCAATGCCATTTTAAAGTGAATGGATATTAGCTATAATGTGTTTGACTGGCAATGTCTTTCTGATTTTGTATATGTCCCCCACCTTCTCTCTGGGCCTGTGGGGTCGTGGGGTTGAGGTTTACTATTACCAAATGTCATAAATATTTCATAGAAGTGCATTGCCAGTAGATATTTGAATGTTGCATGTTGCTCAAAGGGATTTCATATCTAAAGAACATACACTACTAATAAAGTGCCATAGAGGAAAATATTGGCCTGGCTTTAGATAAAACTGAGGCAAGAAAAATGTAATAAGCAATATGTGGAAATAAACACACTTTTGTTAAATATACTGTTTCATAATGTTTTTAATAAAGTTTAATAGTCATACAGTTGTAAGTCACAATGGTTTGTTAATGCCAAGTTAAAATATTTTCATGCAGATGAGGTAAACCGCCATACAATTGATGATGTGGCCACAGAGCAAGGTCACTTGTCTACACAAAATGCCACTTTTCAGTCATTCCACTGTTATAACTTCAATCCCCTGAGTCTTTAAGACATTGATGTTTAGAGGGTCCTTTAACGAAATCTGAATGTCTCTGAGGGGAAGGGACCTTCATCACCCACCTGAAGTCTTTCCATATTGATGCCTTAATCCCAATTTTCACCCTAGTAGAGACACACACCTGTTTGGTTACAGCAGGTGGAGAGCACTTCAGGCTTGCAGATAAGTCCCAGGTGTGAAGAAGGGTGATTAGTAAGGGAGATGAGAGAGGGCCAACATAATTATCAATGTTTCACAATTTTACCTATGACCATAATTATATCTGGAAGACTGACTTTACAAGTCTTCCTAAAAGTGATGCTCTAAAAAGGGGATCATGGGTAGATGTCATGGGAAATTCAAATGTATCATCTAAGCAACCAACTTTTAAATTCTAAACCCCAACTGAAGACTAACTCCTCAAATGGAGCATGTGGGTTTCTGCTTGTTGCAGAAATGCAATACAGTATGAAACTGCTTCACACAACGATCAGCTTGGGTGATTTTCCAGCGTAGAAAAGGCTACACTTGGACTACAGTGAACTGTGGACTACAAAGAGATTATATTGAAGGAATATTATTGATCATATTGTGATTAAAGCTGAGCTCAAAAATATTCAAATGGAGAGCCAGCCCTGATGGCCTAGTGGTTAAAGTTAGGTGCACTCCGCTTTGGCAGCCGAGTTCGGTTCCCAGGCACAGAACCATGCCACTCGCCTGTCAGTAGCCATGCTGTTGCGATGGCTCACGTAGAATAACTAGAAGAACTTACAACTAGAATATACAACTGTGTACTGGGGCTTTGAGGAGGGACAAAAAAAGAGGAAGATTGGCAACAGATGTTAGCTCAGGGCAAATCTTTCTCAGAAAAAAAAAATTCAAACAGAATATCAAATACTCAGATGTAAACTCCAAAGGGCATGGCTAGAATTGATAAACATCTACTTTGTGCAAAGATATTGTGCTATTCTAGGAGTTACTCAGCATTTAAAGTGCAATTCTTACCCTCCATGAGTTTTCAACCTAATGGAGGAAGAAAGGTAAAAGGGAGGAAGTACGTGGATAACATAAAGGAGAATGTTTTAGTAGCCACAGAAGGCAAAGGGCTAGGGTTTCATAGGCAAGAGAAATAACACCAGCTCAGAGCATGAGAACAGCTGTGGAAAAGACAGCATTTGATGGCTAGAGACAATTTCTTGCTTTATTATGTTTGGAGTTTTATTCTTAAAAACATCTTGTTCTTTTCTGATTATAAAAAATGCTATAGAAAATTTATAAAATACATAAAACTATTTAGTAAAAAATTAATCATCCCACCAAACATTAAATAACATTAGCATTTGAAGTATTTATTTCAGTCTTTTTCTGCATATATTTGTGGGTTTTTTTTCACATGTAGTGATGAAACAAACTATTTGACATTACACTTTTTATATATTTTTGTATCTTGCTATGGTTTGCCCTAACATATTAAGAGCACTCTCAAATGCCATTAAGGATTATTTGAAAACATAATTTTAATGACTGCGTAATTTATTTAACCTTTTCCATTTGGGTAGATATTTTTGCTGTTTCCAGTTCTTTTTCTATTACAAATAACTTGTCATGAATATTCTTTTAAAAAATTATGTGTTCATTAATTATTTCCTTGGACTATAATTTTAAAGTGGAATTATTTGGTCTAAAGGTCCAGACATTTTTAAAGCTGTTAATAATGTCAAATAAAAAACAAAGTTGGGCTTAGGTATTGAGAGAATTTACTTAAAGGATTATTGCAATAAGAGTTGAGGGATTATTGCAGTAGGGAGGAGCTCTGACTATGAGATCTGCATCTCAAATATCAGGCAGAAATGGGCTTTCTTTAATAGGAAGGAGTAAACAAGGGTAGAGAGGCCCAGGTGTCAGGACTGAGATAAGTAGGTGTCCTGATGGGACAGTAGACCAGGGACTGTTTTTCCCTAAGGCCAACCAATTCCTTGGAAGATCCATTATGGAGAGGTTGCTCCACATTCTAGTGCTCAAAGTGGGCCAAAGTTGAGGGGTCTTGTGGAAGGAGAGAAGCTTGACTAAAGTTTGGTCGAGTCAAGTTAGTTACCAGATCAATCAGTGGAGACAAACAGTTCGGCTATACCATTTATGAGATGCAAAATGGGAAGTTGGGAGAGTCTGTGTCTGGCCTCGTCATGAGGAAACAAGGAGGTCACCCAGAAATCTAATCTAAGCTCCATAAGGGGAAGGATGGTTCTTTCAAGCAAGCCATTTTCCGGAACACACAAGGGTGGGGGTATTAAGTGTGGCTGTTTTACAGATTCTTGGCAGACTCCTGGATGGGGACTGGTCACCAGAAAGACCAAGCAAGGCATGATTAGAGGCTTGGGAACTTTCAGTTTCATCCCAATCCCTCAGTCTCCAGAGAGGGGAGAGGAGCTCGAAATGGAGTTAATGATCAATCATGCCTATGTAATGAAGCCTTCATAAAAATCCCCAAAGTACAGGGTTCAGAGAGCTTCTGGGTTGGCAAATACATCTACGTGCTGGGAGGGTGGCATACCCCAACGCCATGAGGACAGAAGCTTCTGTGCTTGGGACCCACCCAGACCTCACTCTATGTATCTCTTTGTCTGGCTGTTCATCTGTGTCCTTTCTCATACCCTTTATTATATAATAAACTGGTAAACATAAGTAAGTGCTTCCCTGAGTTCTATGAGCTGTTCTAGCCAATAACTGAATCCAAGGTGGGGGTTGGGGATAATGGGAATCTCTGATTTGCAGCCAAGTCAGACAGAACTTGTGGGTAACTTGGGGACCTATTACTTGCTATTGGCATCTGAAGTGGGGGCAGGGGCAGTCTCTTAGGACTGAGCCCTTAACCTGTGGGGTCTGCGCTAACTCCAGTTAGTGTTCGAATTGAACTGAATTGTAGGACACCCCACTGGTGTCACAGAAAATTGCTTGGTGTGGGAAAAAAAGAACCCACACATCTGGTGTCAGAAGTGCTGTGAGTGTGGTAGTAGTGTGAGAGTAAAGAAGAACCATACAGGAGAAGTGAGTTTTTCCTACTCACTCTTCCACATGCAAAATGCATTCACCCCCTTGCAAGGTCCCTAGTGTTCTGATTCCATTATAGCACTAGCTCAAAGTCTAGGATCTCATCTTTGACATCAGATCCAGATGTGGATCAGGCTTCTTGAATATACAGTGGCCCTCCATATCTGTGGGTTCTGCATCCACAGATTCAACCAACTGCAGATTGAAAGGCCTATGACGGTTGTGTCTGTACTGAACATGTACAGACTTTTTTCTTGCCATTAGTCCCTAAACAATACAGTATAACAACTATTTACAAAGAATTTACATTGTATTAGGTATTATGAGTAATCTAGAGATGATTTAAAGTATACAGGAGGAAGTGCGTAAACTATGTGCAAATATTATGCCATCTTATATAAGGGACTTGAGCATTCATGGATTTTGGAATGGGTGAGGGGTCCTGGAAACAATCCTCCTTGGATACCATGAGACAACTGTAGTTCCATAGTTTAGCTCTTTGGCTACAGTTCCTCTTGATCCGTTGATCTGTGAAATGAAAGAGACAAGGTACTGCCTTCCCATCCACCACCCAACACAATGGTGGGACAGAGAAAGGATAACAAGTATAGACATTCCTATTCAAAAAGAGGGAAGTGGGGCAGGGGGCAGGGGCGGACAGAGAAGTCCCTGGTCCATGGCAATTCTAAAATTCAGTTGCCCAGATATTAGAAATTCCTTCATTAGCTTTCAAGGCCTGTAAACACTTCAGTATGTACCTCAGAGAAATGAGTTTTTTAAAAAATTATAACCATTTTCACAAAAAGAAAATAATACCTTGATACCTAATATCCAGTGTTTTAAAATATCCTCAATTGTCTCATAAATATCTTTCTACAGTATATTTGTTTAAATCATGATTCAAAACAAGATTTATACATCACATTTGATTGATATATCCAAGTCTGAAAATCCGCAACAATTTCTTATTTATTTATCATTTGCTTTCCAACATTGTGGATTTTGCTGATCATGCTCTTTGGTGTTATATGGCATCTTCCTCTATCTCCTGCATTTACTACAAACAAATAATGTGCTTGGTTAGATTTAGGCTTGAATCTTTTTTGCAGGAAAACTTCATCAGTGGTATTGTCTATTGCATCATACCAGTAGGTCCATAATATCTTATTATCTCTTTTTGTGATGTTAAAATTGATCTGTGGGTTCAGGGTATTTCATCCAGACCCACATAATATAAAATTCCCTCATTAGCTTTTTGCCTAATGTTTTTAGCAGCTCTTGATGATTACGGCTTAAATCCACTAGTTCACTGGCAGTTGCAAAACAGCGACATTTTTAAAGAAAGACATGTTTTCAGTAGCTATTTGGTTATCCTGAAATCCTGTTCATATGTAAGACATGATAAATGCTCAATTTTTTTTTACTTTTATTTACCAATTTTTAGAATAGTTAGTTGGTGCCCTAGCAACCTCCAAAGGTGATTAATGAGGTCTTTTTTTTTTTTTTTTGGTGAGGAAGACCAGCCCTGAGCTAACATCCGTTGCTAATCCTCCTCTTTTTGCTGAGGAAGACTGGCTCTGGGCTAACATCGTGCCCATCTTCCTCTACTTTTTTATATGGGACGCCGCCACGGCATGGCTGACAGGCAGTGCGTCCGCGGGCGCCCGGGATCCGAACCCGCGAACCCCGGGCTGCCAAGCGCGGACGAAACCGCTGCGCCACCGGGCCGGCCCCCATTAATGAGGTCTTTTAAAAAGCATTATTATTAACTCATGATTTTTCATGTATTTGATGTGTTTCAACCCACCACAGTCATTATTCTAATTTAATGGTCCCATCTTAATTGTCAGGGGGAGGCCCTTCAAGTTAGTACCTCTATCCTTTTGACTCAGGCTAGTGCAAATCCCTCACAGCAGAGCGAAGTACAGTGGAGACTGTGCAGACCTGTATCCCAACCAGACTTGAATGCTGTGACCTTGAAGGTGACGCCAGCAGACCGAGTCCTGCCAATTGCCTGCACTCAGCTTTCTCGGGCAGTTATGTGAGCTACCTGGTATCTTTCCAATAAATTCTTTTGTATCTAGACCAACAATTCTGATTGATCTAAGAGGAAGAAGTAGAAACGGGGAGACCAGTTAACACACGATGGAGTGCAAAATCAAGTTCAGAAAAGTGAGTGCCATCATTTACATAAATTAAACCCACAAAATAATACTATATTTTGTTTAGTCAAACATCATCAAAATCATGGGAGTGCTTGTGTCTTGAATGCTGGGATGTGCGGGAGAAAAGAAATGCAACTGTGGGTGGGAGTTAAAGGGGAATTTAGCTATTGAAGGAGTTAAAAGCAGCTAGCCTATGATCTATTGACTCCCTTTACTACAGAAGCTACAGCCAATTTCCTCGCTTTGCTTCCTGCCTTTTCTCTGGAAAAGTCTCTCCCCAGCTCCTATTGGCAGAGAGCTCCTAAGCGCCTCCCGTTTGGCTCAAGTAGTAGGGCTATTTGTGATTATTTTATTTTACTGCACTTTTTTAGAAAAGATCGTGCATTAAAATAAAAAACTAGAAACCCTAACAATCCGTAGAAATGGTAGGTAACAAAAATATTTTTAAAGCTTCTCATTTGGCTCTGATGAGCAACGCCCGCTCTGATGTTCTTCTGATATTACACATTCCTTAGCGTAGCTTGAACTTTTTTTTAAAGGCATGTAATCCACAAAGTCTTTTACCCCAAATTGAGCGCATCGAGAAGGGCTCTCAAGCCATTCGTGGATGAAATCATAAGGTGGCAAAAAGTAGGGGCGGTGCAGCCTACTGAAGAAAATACCTTAGCATTGTTCTTAAATATTTACATACTTTTTATTTCTCCAGGGCCGGGCACGTGAAAGGGCTTAAATGGCACAGTGGCTGGGATGCCAAAAGAGAGAATAAAAGCGTCCTGAGAGGACGGTGACAGGCCTGAGCTCCGCAGGTCAAGCCCTGGGTACAACGCAGGACCTGGCAGCAGCACGGAAAGGAGCGCAACCCAGCCGACTAGGTGCCGGCGACACAAGGGGGCCGGGCGGGGAGGCGCACCAGTGCGCAGACTCCGCGGCCGCGCGCAGACGCACGAGGGAGGCAGGGAGGGCGGGACGGCACGCTGGGGGACGTGCGCCGCCCCTGGGTGAGCCGGGGGCGGCAGCTCGGACTTCTCTTACAGGTGGAGTGGTGCTGTGCTATGCCGCTGCGGGGCATCCTAGTTATGGAGCTGGCCGGCCTGGCTCCGGGGCCGTTCTGCGGTATGATCTTGGCGGACTTCGGGGCGCAAGTGGTGCGTGTAGACCGGGCCGGCGCCAGCGGCGGCCCAAGCTACTTGGCCCGGGGCAAGCGCTCGTTGGCTGTGGACCTGAAGCGGCCGCGAGGAGCGGCGGTGCTGCGGCGCCTGTGCGCCCGGGCGGACGTGGTGCTGGAGCCCTTCCGCCACGGTGAGCCGCGGGCCCTTCCGCGGGGCCGCACGGGGAAGGGTCCCGGCGGAAGGGAGGGGGCCGGCCTGTTATGACTGAGGCTGTGCTCACCACACCCTTTCCCTGTTGCCACGTGGCCCCCTCCCGTCCCTGTCTTTCTAGTCCCTTGTGTTGCATTTGATAAGGATCATTCGCCCTTCGAGACGATCTTCCTACTTGGAACCCGAGATACTGCTGATGCCCTTATTTTCATTATAACTCTCTCGACTCCCAAGTTCCTCTTTTTTTCTAATCGCCCATTTATATTTGCCTTTCTTAGTTATTTGACGGTTAGGAGCCCTATGAGAAGCTAACGAAAGCCATAGATTCTTTCCCTGGAAAACTGCATATAGGTACATAGTCATTTTGCTGCTGTTTGGGGGTTTGGTGTACCTTGGAAAGCCATCAACTGACCCGGGCTAAGACTTCCTGCCTTAAAAAGTGGTGTTCGTGGGGGCCGGCCCGGTGGCGCAACGGTTTCGTCCGCGCTTGGCAGCCCGGGGTTCGCGGGTTCGGATCCCGGGCGCCCGCCGACGCACTGCCTGTCAGCTATGCCGTGGCGGCGTCCCATATAAAGTGGAGGAAGATGGGCACGGATGTTAGCAGAGGGCCAGTCTTCCTCAGCAAAAAGGGGAGGATTAGCAACGGATGTTAGCTCAGGGCTGGTCTTCCTCACCAAAAAAAAAAAAAACAAAAACTGGTGTTCGCAAGTTCCCCTTCAGGTCAATTTCGTTTACACTCGGCTTCTGGAGCCACCTTATCCGTTCCCACTGTTTGCACCTTTTATAGGCAGGTGATGCCCAAATCTGTAATTGTACCCCCTGTCTTAGAGCCGCAGACCGCTGGAATACACAGGTCCTGCACATTTCTGTCTGACTGTCCTCCAGGCACTGCAGCTTCCACAGATCCCAATCCGAGCCCATCATCTTTCCACCCAAAGTGGTATCTCCGCCCTCTGAATTGTTTATCTCAGGGAATGGAACCAGCATCCACCCAGTCACCAGAAGCAGAAACTTGTACTTCATCCGTGACTCCAAATCTTCCCTTACCTCCACCCGCTTTCAGTGATTAGGAACCCAGTCATTCTTTTTCCTTTCTATAACTCGGGATTCTTTCTCTCCATACCTGCTGCAGCTTCCTTGACACTGTTATAACAGCCTTTTTAAAGAATGATGTTTGGGTCTAGCACCACGCAGATCCATTCTCAGAGAGCTGCGGGAGTAATCTTGCTCAAGACCACATCCACAGCTTTGCCTGCTACATAGCGGGAAGTCAGTAAATGTTTGGTGAATGAATTGAATATCTGGGGCACCAAGCATATTTGAATGTGTTAACTGATTTACCCTCACAGCTATATTTACCCTCACAGCTAATAATAATAATTTAACTATTAGGATTATATTGTAGTTTAATAATGCCCCATTTGACGATGAAGGAGGCTCAACATGGTTAGATAATTTGTTCAGGGTCTTACAATTAGGAGGAAAATAGAGCTGTGAATACAGATGTAGCTGCCAGATGAAGGGATTGTGGCTGGTGTTTATCCCTATAGGTAGAGGACTAGAGTTCTTTTGTAATTAACATAGCTTTAGGAAGACAAAGACAGTGAATTTATTATGTAATCTTTATTACTTTTAATCCCAGGAGACTTTAGGTGTCAGTTACCTGGATTTTGTGCAATAAATATTGTACTTGCTGAGACCTTAAGAGCTCTTAGCTGGTATTGTAGCTAACCTTTCCACAGATATTTACTGAGTGTTTTTGAGAAGGTCCTGATGGTAGGCACTTTAGAGGCCTCTGGAAATAGATCAGGCATGAATTGTGCCGGAGGAGCTCCTGAGCTGATAGGGAAGATGGAAATATATACATACGTAAGTACAGCATGAGGTAGAAGGTGGCAGGCACTGATGCGGGCATAGAAGAAGAAAAGGACCTAAAAGGAAGAACAGCTTTCAAAAGTGAATTTTTGACCCAATAAAGACCCAGGGTAACTTGCAAGAGAACAAACCATTTCTAATAAATTACTAAGGAGAGGATTTTATAAAGGGACTGACTAAAGGGATGAAATGCCCACCGTGGGGATTGAAGAGACTTGGATATGACTGAAGGGAAACAGGAAAGTGCTGGAGGTAAATAGCATTCTGGGGCAGAAGCCACACATTCCAGAAATGGTGGCATCACTCTTTGGATCCTTAATAACTAGAAACACACTATGAACTCACAATAAACAGCATTACTTGCAAGAGTGCTGTTTTATGTTTGCCACAGAGAGGAGGTTATTCCCATCCTCAATTCATGGTCTCTTAAAAAAATATATTGTTACTTTTCTCTTAAGGTGTCATGGAAAATCTTCAGCTTGGCCCAGACAATCTGCGGAGGGAGAATCCGAAGCTTATCTATGCCAGGTTGAGTGGATTTGGCCAGTCAGGAAGACTCTCTAGGGTAGCAGGCCATGACATCAACTATTTGGCTTTGTCAGGTATTTTGAAAAAAATGGTTTCTATGCACTTTTTGTTTTGTTCCCAGTCAAGATCTACAGTTACACTAATTTAAAAGAATTTTTAAAGGTGAAGATTTAAATATTTATCAGAATCAATAAGGAGAGCATGGTTGTTTACAAAGGGTTGGTTTGTCTTGAAACAGTCATTCTCAACCCTCTTCCCCCTGTCTTAACACATTTGAGGGATAGTATGCTCTCACTAGCAACATTTACTTACTACATTTGTGGAGTCAATTCTCAGGCAAGCCCCTGCTAGGAAGTAAGAGACTTGGTGGTAATAGCAATAGTTGTTCTATAGTTTGAAAATGCAGATGTAGTTTGATTCTGACACCCCTCTCCCCACACCTTCCTTGAGAATCATTGCCTGAGTCACCATTTTAGACTTCTGTGAATACTAGAAAAAGCCCACAGTTTTCAGGTTGTAATATCCCTTTATTAAAATGTTTGCCTGTAAGAACATGTCCTAGAATGGCCTAATTCTAGAATTCTGAGGACTGTAAGTTGTTGGGTAAAGAAAGTCTCGAATTTTCTGTGAATACACATTTAAAGAGTGACTATAGAATTGGTTTTTCACGTCTATTTTAAATTTTAATTGCTTTTCTTTCTTGTGTTTGATTATTTTCTTGAATCTCTAATAAGAATGGAAGTGCATTATAGTGTTAAGCCATAAACTAAATTGGTAACAATCATTTTTTCCCAAAACTCAGTGACTATAAACTTAGCAGTAAAATTCTGAAAATATTAGTTGGAATAAAGTTTTAGAGAAGAAAAAAAAGAACAAAACAAGGAGCCTTGTTGGGGGGAAAGCCTGTTTATAAATATGCTGATTAGGTTTAGATTTGGAGAAGGGTTATGTACTAGTGTTCACTTATGTCAGCAGCTAGACAGATTGGTTATTCCTCTGAGGTGCTCATGTATTTATTGAAAAAAGATATTGAATTTACAGTTAGTGTTCCCTGTTTTTTTTTTTAATGGTGTAGGTGTTCTGTCAAAAATTGGCCGAAGTGGTGACAATCCGTATGCCCCGCTGAATCTCCTGGCTGACTTTGCTGGTGGTGGCCTCCTGTGCGCACTAGGCATCATGATGGCTCTTTTTGAGCGCACACGCACTGGCAAAGGTCAGGTCATTGATGCAAGCATGGTAAGTGTTAATTGGGGGAAAATGATAAGCCTACCAATTGTTTCTAAGTACTGTAGTCCCCCCTTATTCTCGGGGTATACCTTCCAAGACCCCCAGTAGATGCCTGAAATGGCAGATAGTATTGAACCTTATATATGCTATGTTTTTTCCTATACATATGTACCTATGATAAAATTTAATTTATAAATTAGGCACAGAAAGAGATTAAAACAACTAATAATAAAATAGAGCAATTATAACAATATGTTGTAATAAAAGTTACTATAGATTTTAACAACCTCAGCATACGATTGTTTTTCTTTCCTTATTACGTCAAGAACTTTCACTTTTTCACTTAAACGAAGCACTTCATGGCTTCTCTTTGGCATGTCTGAATTGCCAGCAACATTACTCTTATGCTTTGGAGCAATTATTAAGTAAAATAAGGGTTATTTGAACACAAGCAGTGCAGTATTGCAACAGTTGATCTGATAACCCGGCTGCTACTAAGTGATTAATGGGCAGGTAGCATATATAGAGTGCATGTGCTGGACAAAGGGACAGTTCAGATTCGTGTCCCAGGTGGGATAGAGCAGGGCAGTGTGAGATTTCATCACGTTACTCGGAATGACTCACAATTTAAAACTTATGAATTGTTTATTTCTAGAATTTTCCATTTAATATTTTCAGACTGTGGGTAACTGAAACTGTGGAAAGCAAAACCGTGTATAAGGGGGGACTACTGTATGATATATAGCTGCTTCAAATCCTTTTCTGAACAATTCAAGAGATAAATGAGATTTGAAGTTTGAATCCAAGTTACCAAGGATATCCTTTTTTTAAAAAATAGCCTCCTATCCTAATTTACATGTGTCAGAATGTCATATTTTGATCATCTGTTTGTGGAGTCAGTTTTCTAAACTTTTCATGACTCACCTGATTCCCGTGTTGTGTTTTAACAATCTTCCCCAAGCTATCTCTTGTGCTTAGAATATAGTTTTCAAGTAATCATCATTCAACACTGGGCTCAAGAAGCCTCCCATAGCAGATAGAGAAGATTCTTAAGGATGCTAAAGTAAAATGGGCCTGTCTAGACCTTCTTCCTTCTGCATTGTGTAGGGGAGTCTACGATGTCATAAAGCTTCCATTTTTTCCACTGTCAGACACTGAGCACGTGCCTCATGTTATCCTAAGCATTTTCCCTGTGTGATTTGTCCTAATCCTCAAAACAACAATTTCACTTGGAATGCATTGTCATTTTAAAGAGGGAGAAACTGAATCATAGAAATTTGCCTAAGATCTCACAGCTAGTTGGTAAGAGTCCAATCCAGCACCACTGCACATTTGCATTTGGACAGACCTTCGGAGGTGGGGTGGAGACGAGGCTGGAGGCAGAGGACAGTTGCTGGGTTATTGCTGAGAGATGAGGGCAAGTACCAAAGTCATTAATGGTAGACTGGGTCTGGATTGAGGGATATTTGAGATGTAAAATTGCTGGGATTTGGTGATGCATTGGCAGTGAGGAGTGGGGGAGGAATCAAGGATGGCTCCCCTATTTCTGGCTTGGGTGACCTGGTGCATTTGTTTCATAGCCAGTAACTGTGGGAAATTCCATGCTCACTGTTGGAATTTCAGAGACAAGGATGCTTTGCCAGTCTTGTCCCTGGGGTGCTGGAATCATTAGGGTCATAAAGCCATAAGGACAGGGAAGTAGTCTTCTTTAGATAGCCCAGTGCATCCAGCCTTGTGGTAATCATACCTGAGGATGTGAATCCATTCGTGTTCTCACTCCTGGACTCAGTGAGAAGTTGGCGTCCCCAAACTAGTTGATCTGGACTCAGAAAACCCATATACCTGCCACCCATACTGTTATGTTTATAACTTTCTAGTGGTATTAAAGTTAAAATGAATTAAATACTCAAATATAGTTTTCTTGGGCTTGGAGTCAAACTAGAATAAGCTAAATTTAACTGTGATTTACCTTTAAAATGCGATATGCTTCATATGTATGTGTGTATATGTTTATAGGTATTGAGAGCTGACAATAGATTTTTAAAAACCTTTTTGCTTTATATTGAACTTTTTTTTGGTGACGAAGATTAGTCCTGAGCTAACATCTGTTGCGAATCCCCCTCTTTTTCCTGAGGAAGACTAGCCCTGAGCTAGCATCTGTGCCCATCTTCCTCTGTGTTATGTGGGATGCCACCACAGCATGGCTTGATGAGCAGTGTGTAGGTCCATGCCCGGGATCAGAACCTGCAAACCCTGGGCTGCCAAAGCAGAGCACACGAACTTAACCACTATGCCACCAGCTGGCCCCTATTTTTAACTTTTTATCCTGACAGTTTTTAACATATATGTAAGTAAAGAGAATATATAATGAACTTCCATGTACCCTTACCTAGCTTCGAAAGTTATCAACATTTTGCCAATCTTATTTGAAAGGAAGAACAAAAGTAGCTCTTTCCAAGTCTTTTCTGAACAGCATTTTCTGAACTGAATAGTGCAGAAACCCCCTATACCATAAACCCACTCCACTCACTTTCTCGAAATACCAAAGAAGTTGTGTAATTAGATATAATCTTCTCATACTCTAAGGTAAACATTTTTACACAATATTAAAAAAAAAAACCTAAGCAGAAATGAATCGTGCTTTTGTAGTTTATGTGGATTCATATTGTATTGTTTCTTCAAAGGTGGAAGGAACAGCATATCTAAGTTCTTTTCTGTGGCAAACACAACGAATAGGACTGTGGGAACAGCCTAGAGGACAGAATATGCTAGATGGTGGAGCACCTTTCTACACAATTTATAGGACGGCAGACCAGGAGTTCATGGCTGTTGGAGCAATAGAGCCCAAGTTCTATGAGCTGCTGATCAAAGATAAGTAATTTCACATACCTCCCCACCCCACTTTTCCTGTGGAAGTTCTTTAGCCTCTATTTTGGGGCCTTTTGAAATTTGTAATGTCTTTTATCATATATTATATATATATATTATTATTTTATAATTAACCCAATTATAGCCATCATTATATTGTGGGGCATTTCCCCCATTTTTTTAAATCAACAGGTAATTTTACAAGTCTATAAAATAGCTCAGGGTTTTAAAAAATAGTAATCCCTTTTGTGAGAATTCAATGTTTTTGTTACATTTCATACTCAGTAGTATTGGACATTATCTTGCCCTCATGTGCCCACATCTTATTCTTCCCTAGAAATGATCTGCTGGTTTTACCAGTCTCTGTTCCATGATAGACATCCCTCATGGTGCCTCAGTGTGAGGGGTCACTAGAGAACAGAGAGACTTTGGTGAATGAGGTTTTGTTGGAATATGTTACTATCACTTTATGCTTCTGCCGTTTACCTTTCTTGCAGATTCTTGTCTTATTGGCATGCTGGCACAAGTTAGCAGGGAAATTTGAGATCTCTTCGTCCCTAATTAAATAATTGAACTGAAGTTATTTTGTTCCTGTGAAATGTTTGAATTTAAAGTTCACTTTATAGAGAATTTAGTATCTGAGAAGTTTTAGATTATACTCTGAAGTGGTATGACAAGCTGGTCACAGTGCATTTATCTTTCAACTTTAAATTCGGAGTTTCATTGTTATGTTTGGTCGCTTTTCAGATGCAATTTACTACTCAGATTTACTTGCATATAGGTGAAATGATTGTTTTTGCAAGCATCAGAAAGCATTTTATGATCAACTATATTAACTTCACCAACTTAAATATAGTTGGAAAAATTGTAGAGCAGAATGGTTTATCTAGATCATATAGGGTGCCTTTCTGTCCAGAAATTAAAACTAAGAATAGAAGGTCTTAATTCAAAGTTCTGGACAGAACAATGCTATGTGAAGGGCTGAGTGGTGGGAGCAACACTCCCACAAGTGATGCAGGGTCCTGGAAAGCAGCAGGGACATAGCACAGTGGAGCTTACACCTTACAAAAACCTTGTATATTTATGTGTTGTCTATAGAGAATTTAAATACAATAATAAAATTGACTAAACTTCAGTCAACTTTTTATTATCACCATGTACAGGCAATTCTAAATGGCAGTGTTAAAATACACTCATTGAAAAAATTTTTGTTGGTTTGAGTTCTAAACAATTCCAGCAGATACTGTTGAGTTCTAACAACATAGGTAAGCTTTATTAGCATATTTTTATTACTTTTCCTTTAGTAAACATTGCATAGAAGTTATTCACAGAACTCCTAATTATACAGTCTCATCCCAATGTTTTCTTTTAAGAATTTTTTAGTTTCAGTGCTCATATTAAGGTCTCTGATCCATTTTGAGTTAATTTTTATGTGGGGTGAGATAGGGGTCCAACTTCATTCTTTTGCATACATCTATCCAGTTTTCCCAGAACTATTTGTTGAAAAGACTGTTCTTTTCCCATTGAATGGTCTTGGCGTCCTTGTTGCAAATCAATTGACTAAATGTAAGGGTTTATTTTTGGATTTTCAGTTCTGTTCTGTTGATCTGTGTGTCTAGCCTTATGCCAGCGCCACACTGTCTTGATTACTGTAGCTTTGTAGTATGTTTGAAATCAGGAAGTGTGAGTCTTTCAATTTTGTTCTTTGTCAAGATTGTTTTGGCTCTTCAGGGTCCCTTCCATTTCCATATGAATTTTAGGATTAGTTTGCCAATTTCCATGAAAAAGGCAGCTGGGATTTTGATAGGGACTGTATTGAATCTGTACATCAATCTGGGGAGTATTGCCATTTTGACAATATTAAGCCTTATGATCCATGAACATTGGAGGCTTTTCATTTATTTAGGTCTCCTTCACTTTCTTTCAGTTATGCTTTGTATTTTCAGTGTACAAGTCCTGCACTTCTTTGGTTAAATTTATTCTGAAGAATTTTAACTCTTTTTGATGTTATTGTAAATGGTAACATTTTTGGATTGCTCATTGGTAGTGTATAGAAAAACATAATGTATGGTGATTTTTTGTATATTGATCTTGTTTCCTATAACCTTACTGATCTCACTTGTTATTTCTAGATTTGGATCTCTTTGAGTTTATCTTGCTTGAGTCCCTTGAAATTCTTGGATGTGCAATTAATGTTTTTCCATAAAATTTGTGAATTTTCCAGACATTATTTCTTCAAGGATTTTTTTGTGCCCTTTCTGTCTCTCTTCTCCTTCTGAGACTCCCTTAATGCATATATTGGTATTTTTGTTGGTGTCTCATAGGTTTCTGAGGCTCTGTTCATTTTCCCTTATTCTTTTTTGTTCCTCAGACTAGATAAATGTAGCTTACCTCTTTTCAAGTTCACTGATTCTTTCTCCTGCCAGTTCATGTCTGCTGTTGAGCCCCTCCAATGGTTTTCATATTTTTCAACTCCAGAATTTCTATTTGGTTGCTTTTTTCAATAATTTTTGTTTCTTTATTGATATTCTCTTTGATGAGACATTTTTCCCATACTTTCCTTTAATTCCTTAGAAATGTTTTCCTTCAGTTCTTTGGACATATTTAAAATAGCTGATTTAAAGTTTTTGTTTAGTAAGTCCAACATCTAGCTTCCTTAGGGACAGTTTCTATTGATTACTTTTTTTCCTGTGCATACTTTCCTTTTTCTTTGGACCATACTTTCCTTTTTCTTTGCATGCCTCATAATTTTTTGTTGAAACAGGTTATTTTGAAAAATGAAATGTGGCAGCTGTGGAAATCAGATCTCCTCTTCCCTTCCCCCTCCCAGTCCTGGATTTGTTGTTGCTGCTGTTCGTTTATTTAATGACTTTCCTGGACTAAATCTGTATTCTTTGGCGTGTGCAGCCACTGAAGTCTGCTCAGTTAGCTTGATGGTCAGCTAATGTTTGGACAGAGATGTCCTTAAATGCCTTGAACCAATAAATCTCCCGTTCAGTGAGGTGCTCTTTGCCTTCACTTCTTGCCTATGCAGAGCCTCAAGGTCAGCCAGAGATGAAAGATGAGGACCTTCTCAGATCTCTTCTGAGCATGCCTGCCACCCTGGACATATACATGTGCATGGTCTTCTAAACTCTCAGGAGTATGTTGGAGCTTTTCAGTACCCCTATGGACATCCTATTCCCTACTTTTTTCTTTTAAGTTTTTTGGTCAGTTTCTTGTTAGTCCCAACAGGTAATGCCATTTCTGATAGCTGTGATGTTAAACCATTGCCACTAAATTTTTTTTTTTTTTTTTTTTTTTTTGGCATATGTGCTCAGAATAGGACAGTGTGAGCTCTGAGTCAGATCAAATAAAGGCAAGCCTTGAGGATGGAGCCTTTCAGGGAGCTGCCACACAGGCCAAACAGTGGCAGTTGTCTGGATATGGGATTTCTGAGGAGCTCCGAACTTGTTTGGGCCCCTCCAACGGCTGTTATCCTGCTGGTTTCACAGCTACCCTAGTTGAGAACCTGTCGGTTTTCAAGGCTACCACAGAGCTGGGGAGAAAGGGATGAAATTAGCACAGGTAATAACACCATAAAACTCACTGATCTTACTGAGATTCAGCCGTTTTTCTTGAATAAATGCTCTTTGGATGGTTTGCACGCTTTCAGTTAATTTCCAGAGTTTTGAAAAAGTTGATTCTGACAGGTCGTGCCAGTGTGCTTGTTGCTTTTATGCAGGAGCAGATTTTTGAAGGTTCTTGCTCTGCCATTCCAGAAATTAACTCCCCTCCTTGATGTATCTTGTTATTTTCAAACATGTATGTTTGGAATGATTATGTCTAATATCCACACTCCACCTCAGTAAATGAGCCTCTCTGGAACATTTTTCTAGCAGGCCAATTGCTTCAGCGCCTCAACTTCTAATCTGCTTCTCCTGGGTGTTCTCTTTCTGAGTCTAAACTCCATAACTCCACCTGATTTTTTTACAGCCCCCTCTCTTTGCATCCACAGCGTTTTGTAGTATCCTTAACCTCCTCTTACCCTTCAGAGTTCACTAAGGATGCTTAGCTGGGCTTCAGGCAGACTTAGCATGTTAAATCAGCTTTTGCTTAATCTACATAGTCTATGCCAAAATGCCTCAGCATTTTCTTTCTTTTACAATATTTATTTTAAAAAATAATACTTTTACTAATCATATGTGTATTACTTGTCTCTCAGGCCCAACTAGACAAACCCCCACATCTATAATGATATTTTGAGGTAGTATTAATTATATACCGCATTTATTTCACCTTATATTTTGAGATCTTTGAGACCCTACCTTAATTTAGCTCTCTGTATCTGAACATAAATACACAAGGTTTCTGTAGGATGCAATCTCCACTGTGCTCTTTCCCTGCTGCTTTCCAGGTTAAAGAAATCTGAAAACACTGAGAATTTCGTGATGTTTTGAGATAGCAGGACTCTTGTAGTACAATCAGATAAGCAATGGAAAATTTTTAAAAGTTTTAAAATTTCAAAATATTATTAAAAGAAAACCTGAAAATAACAAGTGTGGACAAGTATGTGGAGAAACTGGGACCCTGTGCATTACTGGAGGGGAGGTAAAATTGTGCAGCCACTGTGGAAAATGGTATGGTGGTTCCTCAAAAAATTAAACATAGATTTACCATATGATCCACCAATTCCGCTTCTGGGTATATACCCAAAAGTATTGAAAATAGGGACTCAAACAGATATTTGTACATCTATGTTCATAGCAGCATAATTTATAGTAATTAAAAGGTGGAAGCAGCCCAAGTGTCTATCAACAGATGAATGGATAAAAAAAATCTGGTACATACATACAATGAGATATTCAGCCTTAAAAAGGAAAGAAATTCTGACATATGCTATAACATGGATGAACCTTGAAGACATTATGCTAAGTGAAATAAACAGTCACAAAAGGACAAATATTGTATGATTGAGTCCACTTATGTGAGATACCTGGAGCAGTCAAATTCATAGAGACAGAAAGTAGAGTGGTGTTTGCCAGGAACTGGAGGAGGGGAGAATATGGAGATAGTGTTTAATGGGTACAGAGTTTCAGTTTAGGGAGTTTTTTTTTTTTTTATATAGCAGCCTTTTTTTATAGCAGCATATGATATGGTATGCCTATACTAAAATTTATTTAACCATTTCTTTATTCAAATTCATTTACATTTTTTCAGTTTTTCATTAAAGTTTATTATTTATTAATAAAAATTAATCTTTGTACATATATCATAGCTTGCTTACAAATGAATTTTTGAGTGCTTCATTTGTGCCTAATATTGTGTTATACAGCAGTAAATTTTATTATGTGTACTTAAAACAATAATATTTTTTGTAATTGTGTATGTGTATAGATATGTATACATGTATGTGTAAGGTAGTTTTTTGGAAATCAAAACATATTTTCCCAAGTTTTAATTGGTGTCTGAGTCCCCAGGTCAGTCCCTGAAAGTCTGTTTGACTTATAATACCACAAATTTAATATTGATTATACTATAAAAATGAGCCACACTCTTTAACTGCATTTCTGTGGGGGAATGGATTCAGAGTTCTGTATAGGGATGTCAAGAGCACAGGAAACAGCCCACCCTAAACCACTGGTAGTTCATCCTGTGGCCTTGGTCAGGGTCTTGTGCAGGATAGGAAATTGTGGGCTGAGAAAGGATGCTAGGACAATGGAAGAGCTGGATGTCAGAGTTAGGGGTAGAATTTGGAGTATTTTTTTTGAGGAAGATTGGCCCTGAGCTAACATCTGTTGCCAATCTTCCTCTTCTTTTTCTTTTTTCTCCCCAAAGCCCCAGTACATAGTTGTATATCCTAGTTGTAGGTCCTTCTGGTTCTTCTATGTGGGACACCACTTCAGCATGGCTTGATGAGCGGTGAGTAGGTCTGTACCCAGGATCTAAACCGTCAAACCCCGGGCCGCCGAAAAAGAACGCATGAATCTAACTGCTACGCCACCAGGCCAGCCCATGGGGTCTTTTGATTTCTAGTATTTTTCCACTGTACAAACTGTGACCTGTGTAACCTCGAGTATAATGTTTGTTACAGAGAGGACATATTGTCTCCAATTTTATTTACTGTCATGATTCTGATCACATTCTGATTAAAAAAACTGTTTAAAAAGCATGCAAAAATGTTTCGGACAGTAGCTACGATCTACATCACTACTTTGGCTAACTGCTCATTTTATGTGTTTTTTAAGCACAGAGTCTGGGGCAATCAGGAAAGAGAAAGTGAAGTGAAAGATATCCTTAGAAACATTTCTTTGTAGATTACAGTAATAAACCTGAAACTATGGTTCCAGATCTTTTCTGGTATTTGAGTGGGACAAGTGGCTATAGAGAAAAATTTACTTATAAGTCCCACAAGTGTCTTTTCACAACAGTCTAGAACTCTGTGAACTCTCCTTATATCCCTCAAAACCATAAGAAAAGCCTGCAATATTCATGTCTTCTTACCTCTATAGGGATTTCTGCATCTTCAGAGCAGCTTACAATTAGTCATTGTTCTTCAGTGTAGTAGGGAAAGGAAGGATGATAAAAGTGAAAATTATTTGATTAACTTGACTAAACTTAAACAAAATATTATGCATAACTTAAAACATTTAGAAAATCTCTTACATGAGGGAATAAAAATGACATTTACACCAAACCCCAATAAAGTGGCCCTTTGGGTATAATTTAATCAGCGCTGGAGTTCAGGTGTATCTGTAGGGGTAGGTGCTTGTAGTCAATGAAGGAAATGCAGATCAGGTCATGGGCCAGAGAAGCCATCCTTCCTGTTAAATCCCCAGCTGGATGCTTTCATCCTCTTTGCACTGTGTGTTGATGGACCCTTCAAGGCCCTTCATGCTTGAGAGAAAAGTCTGTGTGCCCGACTGGTGACCGGCTGGCTGATGACTATCTGCCCCGTTTGCTGTAGGAACAATTTGCAAGAATCTTTGGTTACTTTACAAGTCCTTCGTTCCTAGTTCACAGCAGTGTTGTAAGAGGGTAATGAGTTAGCTATCACTAGAGCTCTTTTATTTGACCAAAACACAGAGAAATGAATATTATTTATAAAATTGCAATTTTGAATTTAATCATTTATCTTTAGGCTTCTTTCTTGAAAACTGAGGTAGTCATGTGTAAAATTGTTTAAATTTTATCTTTTGTAGAGTTTGGAAGCATTATATAAAATATGGGGTTATTTTAATTCAATATGACAGATAATAACATCATGAGGAAATTTCTTTTTGCAAACCTACTCAGAGGGGAGAAATCGATTTCTGGAAACTAGACCATTACAAATAGACTATGGTTAATGCAATGTAAATAATATCTTGGCACTGAAGAGTCTGTTTTGAGTGCTGCTACCCCTACCACCTCTGCCCTCTCCAGCCACTGGCTCCAACTTCAAGCTGAGTTTGAATTTCTTCTCTTGACCCATTTGAGAAACACTTATAGAGCATCCTACTTGGGACAGTGTGGTGAACTCCAAACTCATCTTCATTAATTATAATCACTCCATACAAAGCATAATAATTTAAGAAATTGTGTTTTTCTCTCAGGACTTGGGCTAAAGTCTGATGAACTTCCTAATCAGATGAGCATCACTGATTGGCCAGAAATGAAGAAGAAATTTGCAGATATATTTGCAAAGAAGACAAAGGCAGAGTGGTGTCAGATCTTTGACGGCACAGATGCTTGCGTGACTCCGGTTCTGTCTTTTGAAGAGGCTGTCCATCATGCTCATAACAAAGAACGAGGCTCCTTCGTCACCAGTGGGGAGCAGGGCGTGAGTCCCCGCCCTGCACCTCTGCTGTCGAACACACCAGCTATCCCTTCTTCCAAAAGGGATCCTTTAGTAGGAGAACACACTGAAGAGATACTTAAAGAATTTGGGTTCACCCAGGAAGAAATCAATAAGCTTAACTCAGATAAAATTATTGAAAGTAATAAACCAAGAGCTAATCTCTAAGTTCCCGGCCCCATGGCTCAAGTGAATTTGAATACTGCCTTTATAGTATAGAATAATACACAAAATCATAGGCATGGAAATGTGAAAGAGCAGGATCACAGTGGTCCAGTCCAACTGTTGTAAGGAAGAAACAAGATTCTGGTTATACAGTAATGATTGAATTGTGAAAATGGTTAATCATGGGTTTTGATTTAGGAAAGTTTTTAGTTTACCTGTACTAATTTGTGGCAATTTTTCTGCCTTCCAGTTTGCTTGATAGATTATATTTGTTGATGTTAAAATACTTAAATATTTATAATATACTTGAAAGGAATTAATGTAATGCTTTTTATTAAATAAAGCTTTTTTCTCCTAAACTTTACTCATGCTTTTAAGTTTGTGAAAAGCTTTCAAGAAAGTCCTTTAAATAGCACTTAAATAGCATTTTGAGACTCACTGAAATATTTTTGGCTCTAAGGTTTACCAAAACGAATGTCCTTAGATAGAAAATTCTGATCCTTTTAATTTGATAAGGAAATGAAAGACCAGTGTCTTTGAATTGGAATTTTAGAAAGTGTTCTTGAGGTTTCCTTCAGATGACCGCCACCTCTCCCTCTAGACTACTCTACTGGGAGCCCGACTCCTCTGTAGCTGCCTGTTAGCATCACCCAGACGTGTTCTTTCTCAGTAAACTGTAGCATCATCCATCTGAAAGTCCTGTTAGTCTCTTCCTCCTCTTACCAGTCTCTGGCTTCCACCCCTATCATGTCTCCCTCAGGCCCCAGTAGGCCCACAGCTTACCTCTCACTTCATTTAGGCCACTGCCCCAATGTCACCTTACGGAGAGCCCTTTCCTGACCCCTGTCTACAGTAGCAGCCACCTCATCACTCTCCCCTCACCTGTTCTGTTTTTCCCCACACTACGTATCACTACTGACATTGCATTGATTGACACCAGCCCTCACTCCCTCTTAACTAATGCACGCTAGAATGGAAGCCGTATGAAACTTTGTAGGTTTTATTCATTGCTAAAACCCCAGTTCCTAGAAGCATGCCTGGCCCATAGTGGAAACTTTGTGAATCCTTATTAAGGGAATGAATAGCTCCCATATCCATCCTTTTGCACATCTCTCACTGAAGCTTTCATTCAGGACCCTGTTACCTCTTCCCTGGGGTGCTACTCAGCTTCTGTACCTGACTTTTTGACCTCTAGTATCACTGCCTTCATTTTTTTTCTCATTGTGTTACTCTACTGGTAATCATTCTGACACCAAACTGGTCTTTTCAGTCCTGTAAAATTCTTTAGTGGTCCTCTTTTTTTCCTATAGAATAAAAGATAAACTAATTTACATAGCATATGAACTGTTTGTTTATAATCAGACGTCTGCCTAGCTGTCCAATCCCATCCCCACCCACCTGCTCCCAGCACTTTACATTGGACTGCCTGAAATTTCTAAATATGCTATGGTCTCTCTTGCTTCCATTCCTTTACAAATGCTGCAACAGTTGTCAGGACTAACAATACTCTAGACCCCTTATGCTCCAGCTTGTTGATCTAGCAAACTGAGTTGGCCCAAACTCTCTTTGAGCCTTCTTTGTGAAACGTCCCATTTCTCAGCCCGGGGGCAGTTTTGCACAGTGATTATGAATTTCAGAGTCACAAAGGCCTTGGATTCAAATTTCCCTCTATCGTTGTGATGTCTAAGACAATGATTGTGATGTTCCTGGAGCATCCTAAGTGCTTGGTAATTGTTAGCTCCTATCCTTAGGGGTCCTTTGTATGCTCCCATTGCACTTTGTACATATCTCCAAGGATGGAAATTGCTTTTAGTACAGTTTATGTAACTCTTCACTAGGCCATAAGCTCCTAGAATAGTTACTCCAGCACGCAAAAGAATCATCTGGAGATACTGTTAAAACAGATTCCTAGGCCCACCTCTAAAGATTCTAATGCGGTGGGTCTAGGGTGGGACCCATGAATTTACACTTCTACCAAGCTTCCAGGTGATTATAATGCTTCTGGTTTAAAGACCGTGCTTTGAGTAGCACTGTCCTAATGGATAGGAACCAAGCCTTTTTCCCTTTTGTTACTGTCATAGTAGGTGCTCAAAAAAGTGTGTGTTGAATGGATTGTGAGGGAAAGGATAAAAGCTAGTTGGCAAAAATCTGTACATCAACAGATGGGATAGCTTAGAATATTGATTTCTGTGATTAATTGACTTTATACAAAATATTTGAATGAAAAATTGGTTTTTGTAGGGTGTGAACTTTTAACGAATAAATGTATGTAAATAAGGCTAGTAGCTTTGTGTGTGTGAGGAAGATTAGCCCTGAGCTAACATCTGTGCCCATCTTCCTCTACTTTATGTGGGACACCTGCCACAGCATGACTGGATAAGCGTTGTATGGATCCGTGCCTGGGATCTGAACTTGCGAACCCCTGGCCGCTGCAGCAGAGCGTGCAAACTTAACCGCTATGCCACTGGGCCGGCCCCATAAGGCTAGTAGCTTTTCTTAGTGACCCATACTTTTCTTCTGAAGAGTCTGAGACCCTGTGCAGAAAATGCCACACTTCCTCTTTTTTCAGTTATCCTTTGACCAACCATAGATTTAGAAATAGGCGAGGGGCAGGTAATGAGAAAATAGGAAGCTTTAGGGAGGATGGAAGAGAAGCAGGCAATTGAAGATGGTCCATTCTAGTGAAACGAATACATAGTTTTTGAATGCATAGTTTAATAGACATTTATTTACACTCTCTTTGGATCCTACAGTGTAAGAAGTGATGAGATGCTACAAACTGTATGGTGATACATAAAACAAGTCACATGGAACAAGGTGACTGGTTTCATCCAGGCCTCTTATCTCTGAGTACATATCATCCCTCTAAGCACATTCTAGGCTTCAGTCACAATTACATTGCACTGTATAATTTGCAATACTTTTACCTATATCAAATTGGGATGCCTTCAACTGCAAGTAACAATATCCAAAACAAGAAGGAAGTGTTTGGGCTCATACACCTAGAGTCCAGAAGGATGTTGAGTTTTAGGGTTGCCTGAATCCAGTCACTCAGACCCTTTTTCCCTGCATTCTTCTGGCTCTGCCAACTTGCTTTATGTTGTGTTTGCTTTATCCTTAGCCTGATAGCAATTTGTGGATCTCCTATCCACACACAGCAACATCCAGAAGAACAGAGGGTCTCAGGAGTCCTCACTAAACCTTGTCTTGTATCTCCTTGGACTGAGTTAAGTCACAAGGCATTCCTACACCAGTCTTTGGCAGGGAAGGTAGGATTATCCTTAGATAAATCTCCCCTGGACACAGTTCCCTGGAAGCACATGGTTGTGTGAGGGAGGGGTGGATTCCGGAATCTAATCCAGGTTCCATCAGGATTGGGGGAGTGTAGAATGGATGTTGGGTATGCAGCCAATAACATCCACTACATACAGTATCTCGGTTGCTCTTCAACAATCACAAGGGGAAGGGTAGGGCAGTCTTCTCTATTTTACAGATGACAACACAAGGCTCACATGATCTTAAACTTTTTTAGTTCACATCTCTCTCCCCTAGTTTCTCAGAATTTTTTTCATGGTGCCCCTAGGCCAAAAGAAATAGCTAACCATTCCATTTATAAACATTAGGTCCCAGCAACTTAAGTATTTACCTCCTAACAACTTGTTAGCTGGTTGAAAAATATAATACCCATAAATTGAAAGAAGACATTTTAATTTCATTCTTTTTATTATTGATGTCATAATAGTTTATAACATTGTGAAATTTTAGTTGTACATTATTGTTTTTCAGCCACCATATAAATGCATCCCTTCACCCCTTCTGCCCCCCCATACCCTTCCCCCTCGTAACCACCAAACTGTTCTCTCTGTCCATGTGTTAGTTTATCTTCCACATATGAGTGAAATCGTGTGGTGTTTGTCTTTCTCTGTCTGGCTTATTTCGCTTAACATAATATCCTTCAGGTCCATCCATGTTGCAAATGGAATGATTTTGTCTTTTTTTAATGGCTGAGCAGTATTCCATTGTATATATATATACCACATCTTCTTTATCCAATCATCAGTCAAGGGACACTGGGTTGCTTCCACTTCTTGGCTATAGTGACTAACACTGCAATGAACATAGGGGTGCATAAGCCTCTTTGGATTGTTGATTTCAGGTTCTTTGGATAAATACCCAGTAGTGGGATAGCTGGATCATAAGGTATTTCTATTTTAATTTTTTGAGGAATCTCCATGTTGTTTTCCATAGAGGTTGCACCAGTTTGCATTCCCACCAGCAGTGAATGAGGGTTCCCATTTCTCCATAACCTCTCCAACATTTGTTATTTTTTGTCTGTGTGATTATAGCCATTCTAACAGGTGTAAGGTGATATCTTAGTGTAGTTTTGATTTGGCATTTCCCTGATGATTAGTGATGTTAAACATCTTTTCATGTGCCTATTGGCCATCTGTATATCTTCCTTGGAAAAGTATCTGTTCATATCCTTTGCCCATTTTTTGATCGGGTTGTTTGTTTTTTTGTTCTGTTGTGTGAGTTCTTTATATATCATGGAGATTAACCCCTTGTCGGATATATGATTTGCAAATATTTTTTTCCAGCTGGTGGGTTGTCTTTTCATTTTGATCCTGGTTTAGTTTGCCTTGCAGAAGCTCTTTAGTCTGATGAACTCCCACTTGTTTATTTTTTCATTTGTTTCCCTTGTCTGAGTAGACATGGAATTCAAAAAGATCCCTCTATGACCGATGTCAAAGAGTGTACTGCCTATGTTTTCTTCCAGGAATTTTATAGTTTCAGGTCTTACCTTCAAATCTTTGATCCATTTTGAGTTAGTTTTTGTGTATGGTGAAAGAAAATAGTCTACTTTCATTTTTTTGCATGTGGCTGTCCAGTTTTCCCAGCACCATTTATTGAAGATATTTTCCTTCCTCCATTGTATGTTCTTAGCTCCTTTGTCAAAGATTAGCTGTATGTAGATGTGTAATTTTATTTCTGGGGATTCAATTCAGTTCCATTGATCTGTGTATCTGTTTTTGTACCAGTACCATGCTGTTTTAATCATTATAGCTTTGTAGTATATTTTGAAGTCAGGGATTGTGATGCCTCCAGCTTTGTTCTTTTTTCTCAGGATTGCTTTAGCTATATGTGGTCTTTTGTTGCCTCATATGAATTTTAATATTCTTTGTTCTATTTCTGTGAAGAATGTCATTGGGGTTCTGATTGGGATTGCATAGAATCTGTAGATTGCTTTAGGTAGTATGGACATTTTAACTATGTTTATTCTTCCAATCCATGTGCATGGGATATCTTTCCGTTTCTTTATGTCATCATTGATTTCTTTCAATAATGTCTTAAAGTTTTCATTGTATAGGTCTTTCACCTTCTCGGTTAAATTTATTCCTAGATATTTTATTCTTTTCGTTGTGATTGTGAATGGGATTGTCTTCTCGAGTTCTCTTTCTGTTAGTTCGTTATTAAAGTGTAGAAAAGCAAATGATTTTTATAAGTTGATTTTGTACCCTGCCACTTTGCTGTAGTTGTGGATTATTTCTAATAGTTTTCCAATGGATTCTTTTTTTTTTTTGCTGAGGAAGACCAGCCCTGAGCTAACATCCTTTGCCAATCCTCCTCTTTTTGCTGAGAAAGATTGGCCCTGGGCTAACATCTGTGCCCATCCTCCTCTACTTTATATGGGACGCCGCCACAGCACGGCTGACAAGCAGTGCATTGGCAGGCGCCCGGGATCCAAACCCGTGAACCCTGGGCTGCCAAGCACGAACTAAACCGCTGTGCCACCAGGCTGGCCCCTCCAATGGATTCTTTAGGGTTTTCTATATGTATAATCATGTTGTCTACAAACAGAGAGAGTTTTACTTCTTCATTGCCTATTTAGATTCCTTTTATTCTTTTTTCTTGCCTAATTCCTCTGGCCAAAACCTTCAGTACTATGAATAAGAGTGTCAAGAGTGGGCACCCTTGTCTTGTTCCTGTTCTCAGAGGAATGGCTTTCAGTTTTTCCCTGTTGAGTATGATGTTAGCTGTGGGTTTGTCATATATGGCCTTTATTATGTTCATGTAGTATATTCCTTCTATACCCATTTTTATGAGAGTTTTTATCATAAATTGATGTTGGGTCTTGTCAAATGTTTTCTTTGCATCTATTGAGATGATCACGTGGTTTTTATTCCTCGTTTTGGTGATGTGGTGTATCACATTGATCAATTTGTGGATGTTGAACCATCCCTGTGTCCCTGGTATAAATCCCACTTGATCGTGGTGTATGATCGTTTTAATGTATTGCTGTATTCGGTTTGCCAATATTTTGTTGAGGATTTTTGCATCTATATTTATCAGTGGTATTGGCCTGTAAGTTTCCTTCTTTGTCTTGTCCTCGTTTGGCTTTGGTATCATGTGATGGTGGCCTTGTAGAATGTGTTAGGAAGTGTTCTGTCTTCCTCTATTTTTTGGAATGGTTTGAGAAGATAGGTGTTAAATCTTCTTTGAATCTTTGGTAAAATTCTTCAGGGAAGCCATCTGGTCCTGAACTTTTATTTTTTGGCAGATTTTTGATTAGTACTTCCATGTCTTTACTTGTGATTGGTCTATTCAGGTTCTCTATTTCTTCTTGATTCAGTCTTGGGAGGTTGTATGAGTCTAGGAATTTATCCCTTTCTTCTAGATTGTCCAATTTGTTGACATATAGTTTTTCAAGTTTTTCTCTTATAATCCTTTGTATCTGTGGTATCCATTGTCATTTCTCCTCTTGATTTATAATTTTATTTATTTGAGCCATCTCTCTTTTCTTCTTAGTGAGTCTGGGTAAGGGTTTGTCAATTTTGTTTATCTTCTCAAAGAACCAGCTCTTTGTTTATCGATCTTCTACTGTTTTTTTGGTTTCAATCTCATTCATTTCTGCTCTAATTTTTATTATTTCCCTCCTTCTGCTGACTTTGGGCTTTGTTTGCTCACTCTTCTCTTTCTAGTTCTATTAGGTGTAGTTTGAGGTTGCCTATTTGGAATTTTTCTTGTTTGTTAAGGTGGGCCTGTAATGCTATGAGTTTCCCTCTCAGGGCCGCTTTTGCTGCATCCCATATGAGTTGGTATGGTGTGTTTTCATTTTCATTTGTCTCTAGATATTTTTTTGTTTCTCCTTTAGTTTCTTCAATGATCTTTTGGTTGTTCAGTAGCATGTTGTTTAGTCTCCACATCTCTGTCACTTTCCCAGTTTTTTTCTTGTAGTTGATGTCTAGTTTCATAGCATTATGGTTGGAAAAGATGATTGTTGTGATTTCAATCTTCTTAAATTTATAGAGGCTTGCCTTTTTTCCCAACATATGGTCCATCCTTGAGAATGTTCCACGCGCACTTGAGAAGGATGTGTAATCTGCTGTGATTGGATGAAGTGCTCTCTACGTATATCGATTAAGTCCATCTCGTCTAGTTTTTCATTTAAATCCACTATTTCCTTATTAACTTTCTGTCTGGATGATCTATCCATTGATGTAAGTGGGGTGTTAGGATCCCCTACTATTATTGTATTGTTGTTAATATCTCCTTTTAGGTTTTTTAGTAGTTGCTTTGTGTACTTTGGTGCTTCTGTGTTGGGTGCATATATATATTTATAAGTGATATGTCTTCTTGGTGGAGTGTCCCTTTTATCATCATATATTGCCCCTCTTTGTCTCTCACTACCTGATTTCTCTTGAAGTCTACTTTGTCTGATATAAGTATGGCAACACCTGCTTTCTTTTGTTTGCCATTAGCTTGGAGTATTTTCTTCCATCCTTTCACTCTGAGCCTGTGTTTGTATTTAGAGCTGAGATGTGTTTCCCGGAGGCAACATATTGTTGGATTTGTTTTTTAATCCATCCCACCACTCTGTATCTTTTGATTGGAGAATTCAATCCATTTACATTTAGAATGATTATCGATATATAAGGGCTTAATGTTGCTATTTTATCGCTCATATTCCAGTTCTTTTGCATTTCCTTTGTTTCTCGTCCTGTGAGTTTTAGACTACCAATTTAGCTTGGTAGTTCTGTACGGTGGGTTTCTTAGTTTTCTCTTTATTTATCGTGTCTCTGTTCTGATTATTTATTTAGTGGTTACCATGAGGTTTGTATAAAACATCTTGTAGATGAGATAGTCCATTTTCTGATGGCCTCTTATTTCCTTAGACTAAGTCGATTCCATCCCTTTCCTCTTCCCCTTCTAAGTTATTATTGTCACAACTTATTCCATATTGTGTTGTGAGTTTGTGTTCAAAATGATGAGGTTATATTTATTTTTGGTTTTTCTTCCTTCAATCTTTGATGTTATAATTGTTGGCTAATCTATTCTGATAGAGAGCTGCAATTTTTCTGATTTTGTCTACCTATCTTTCTCTTTGCTCAAAGCTTTATATCCCCTTTCTCTCTTTTTTTTTTTTTTCAGGCATGAGGGCCTTCTTGATCATTTCTTGTAGTGGGGGTCTTGTGACAATGAACTCACTTAGCTTTTGTTTGTCTGGGATAGTTATAATTTCTCCATCATATCTGAAAATATTTTCACTGGATAGAGTATTCTTGGCTGAAAGCTTTTGTCTTTCAGAATTATGACTATATCATTCCAATCTCTCCCAGCCTGTAAAATTTCTGCTGAGAAATTGGCTGAGAGCCTGATAGGATTTCCTTTGTAAGTCATTGTTTTTTTTTGTCTTGCTGCCCTTAATAGTTTTTCTTTATCATTGACTTTTGCCAACTTTATTACTATATGGCTTGGAGAGGGTCTTTTAATGTTGATATATTTAGGAGATCTATTGATATCATTCACTTGTATTTCCAGCTTCTTCCCCAGGTTTGGGAAGTTCTCAGCTATTATTTCTTTGAACAAGCTCTCTGCTCCTTTTTCCCTCTTTTCTCCCTCTGGAATACCTATAATCCTTATGTTGCATTTCCTAATTGAGTCAGATATTTCTCAGAGAATTTCTTCATTTCTTTTTAGTCTTAGTTCTCCTCCTCCATCAGGAGCATTTCTATATTCCTGTCCTCAATATTGCCAATTCTTTCCTCCATATTGTCAGCTCTGTTCTTTAAAGAGTCTAGATTTTTCTTTATCTCCTCCAGTGTGTTTTTCATCTCCAACATTTCTTATTGGTTTTTCTTTATAGTTTCAATCTTTTTTATGAAGAAGTTCCTGATTTCATTGAATCGTCTATCTGTATTTTCTTGTAGTTCATTGAGCTTTTTTATTACAGCTAGTTTGAATTCTCTGTCATTTAGGTTATAAATTTCTGTGCCTTCAGGATTGATTTCTAGGTGCTTGTCATTTTCCTTTTGGTCTGGAGATTTAATATATTTTTGCATACTGCTTGAGGGCATGGGCTTATTTTTCCTCATTATGAAAATATCTGGTTACAGCTTTCACCTGCCACCACTGGATGGGGGTCAAGAGTTGTGTATTCTGAGCCCACCACAACCACGGATGCTCTGGCTGACCAGCTGTGCTGGTGCTCTGGGAAGGGGGAGGGGTTCTTTCTTTCACCTACCCTATCCCTGGGGCTTCTCACTCTTCCTTTGCTATCTGCTCTCCTGGGGTGCTAGCTTGATGAAGACACCCCCACAACAGTTCAGTCCCCTCTGTATGGGAACTCCCCACAGGCTGTGAGAGATCTTGGAGAGTGATGGTTTTCCTGCAGAGGGATGCCCCTATTTCCTCTTTCTCAAAGAGCCACATGGTCCCAGTCCCAGGGTCACTGTCGTTGGGGACAGAGAGGAGTTCTCCTTACCTCCTTCCACTTCTTCCAAGGGTCCCAGCACCTCCACCTTCATATGTAAGGCTTCCTGGGTCTCTCAGACATCTTTTGTGTTGTGTGAATGTCCTCTGTTGGTATATCAACGTCCTTTTTGTTGAATCTTAGGGAGGAGAGTCTAAGGGGGAAAGCTCACTCCGCTATTATGCTGACATCACCTCTATTTCATTCTTTTTTTTTTTTGTGGGGAAGATCAGCCCTAAGCTAACATCCATTGCTAATCCTCCCCTTTTTGCTGAGGAAGACCGGTCCTGGGCTAACATCCATGCCCATCTTCCTCTACTTTATATGGGACGCCTCCATGGCATGGCTGACAGGCAGTGCGTCAGCGGGCGCCGGGGATCTGAACTTGCAAACCCCAGGCTGCCGAGCACGAAGTAAACCGCTGCACCACCGGGTGGCCCCTCTATTTCATTCTTAATTACAATTACTTATTAATGGGTCATATGCACCTGCTGGACACTGCACAGCTTTTCACACCACTATCCTCATTTTCTGTTCCACATCAATTTACAATATTTGCTTTTTATCATGACTGTAGAAGACCCAGCCTCACAAAAACATGAAATCATTAGAAGGATTGTAGCGTAATCTTGTGTTGAAAGTGTGAACTACCACACTAGTATAGTAGTTCATGTGGTGTCTGACATGTTGAGTTTCACTCTGTTTACTGTCTTCACATTTTCAAATATCCTGAGACACCCACACGAATTCATTGTGGTGTACTGGGGCACCTTGGCACACAGTTTGGGAAACACCAGTTTAAGTGATTTGCCCAAGGAAAAACAACTAGGAGGAGGTATAACCAGAATTTAAACTTTAATATTCTGACTCCAAGTATTGCTCTTAAACCAATTTTTGTCCCCTTTCTGTAAGATCATGTTTCCCCTGCCACTCAGACTTTTCATTTGAGCTCAGGGTCCAGGAAGGAAAATAAGACCCACTCTAAGTCTTTAAAAACAGAGGAACTTTAATATAGAGAATTACACCACTGATAAGAGCTGAGAAGCCCAGAGGATAGTGAGGGAATCCAGATATGAGCAACAACATGAAGTCAGGACCACTCCAACGCTGCAGAGATGATGGAAAAGGTAGTATTATCAGGGCTCAGAAGCCAAGGTTACTTGATGGAAGATGGACCCACAGTGGAGATGCGACCACTGCCAGAGATGTTTCATAAAGGGGAAAGTGTGTGTGTGTGTGTGTGTGTGTGTGTGTGTGTGTGGAGGGGGGATGCTCTGATTTCCTCCCTTCTCCCCCCCCAAGTCTTCCCACCAATGCCTCCCATTGGCCAAATCTACCTAGGAGTCAGAAAGCAAGGCAACCTGGGAAATGTAGTCTCTTCTGATACAGAGCAGGGGAGAAGAGGACGGGGATGGCTCTGAGGAAACAGGCAGTTGACTGGCACTACAAATGTAATGTATACACTTCATTTATTAAACAATTCCTTTAGTAAATATTTACTGAGGACCTACTAGGTGCCAGGTATCATGCTAGATGCTGGGGATACCATAATGAGCAAAACAGACCTGATCACTGCTCTTAAGGGGATCAGAGACTAATTAACATAAAAGAAACAGAATAAATACAGAACTATCTAATTTTAAAGTGTGTTAAATGTAATGGAGGAAAATATCACAGGGCTATGAGACAGCTAGTGATTTAGAAAAAGGGTATGACCTCCCACCATTTTGTCTCGTTAATCGAC
Source organism: Tapirus indicus (assembly GCA_031878705.1). Taxonomy (NCBI): domain Eukaryota; kingdom Metazoa; phylum Chordata; class Mammalia; order Perissodactyla; family Tapiridae; genus Tapirus; species Tapirus indicus. The sequence goes on from CM062921.1 coordinate 119,238,678, forward strand.
TCTTGAAGTGTGTGTGTAGAAAACTTGTGTTCAGAAAGCTTGTACTTACAGAATATTTATATCTAGAAAAAGTTTATAGAAAGATATTGATTCATTCATATTTTGACTTAACACCTGCATAATAGGGTTTTATTGTTCCAAAGCTGGATGTGTGATTGTGTGTAATTGTGTGTGTGTGTGTGTGTGTGTGTGTGAAAGAGAGAGAGAGAGAAGGAGGGAGGGAGAGTGAGAACAGTACAAAGGAAGATTCCTTTAGAAAAACATTCTAAGGAGCCAGAGGGCTCACAGCAGCTAATCTCCGTCATGCTGCCCAGGCCCCACTCCCCGTCCTTCTCATCATAACTTGTGATCTTAGAGGCATGAAAGAATTTTAGCCCCTCCCCCAGCCTGACCATCTCTGTTGGCTGCTCAGCCAGGCTCCATGTCAAATCCAGCTCGGGGCACAAAAGCGAGGGCCACGCGGGAGGTGGTGGGCTTGCAGGCAGGTTCCTCACCCAGTGGCCATGGGTGGCAACAGTGGGCAGCCTGGCATTCACACCTATAAGTCCCTAGCTGAGGATGGCCCCTTTGGTTCCATGGAGCCACCCAAAAGATCCACGGGCCGTCTCATCTTGCACAGCATGGCTATGTTTGGCCGGGAGTTTTGCTACGCGGTGGAGGCGGCTTATGTGACCCCAGTCCTGCTCAGCGTGGGCCTACCCAAGCGTCTGTACAGCGTGGTGTGGCTGCTCAGCCCCATCCTGGGATTCCTGCTGCAACCTGTGGTGGGATCGGCCAGTGACCACTGCCGGGCCAGTTGGGGCCGTCGGAGACCCTACATCCTCGCCCTGTGCATCATGATGCTCTTGGGCATGGCCCTGTACCTCAACGGGGATGCTGTCATATCAGGTCAGTGGACTGCATGAGATGGGCAAGCAGGGGGAAGGGTCCTAGTAGGCAACTCCATAGAAGGAGAATGCGAATTTCTTTATGTGACACTTAAAAATTTGAACGGATTCTCTCTCTCCTAGGTTACAGTGAACATCCAGCTTGGAATGACACAAATTCTGTGGTTGGGGAGCCTTTACTTTTGGAAACATCAGCACACATTGCTTTTTTGTTGTTGTGAGGATTTTAAAATAGGATTAAATATTTATCTATTTTTAACAAATTAAATATTTTTACCTATTTATCAATTGCAGTGTTTTTTGAGCTCATTATGCCTTGTTCAGTTCTTTGTCAAATTCACCATCTGCCAAAATTCTCCATGAATATTTACGATAAATTACCTGTGTGTCTAAATAAGAGTTAATTCTGTTGATAGCTTTATGTAGAGCCTTTTAATGGGTGTTGGGCATCAGCTTGTCATCTCAAGGGGACATTTGTGCATTGCAAATTCTGGGCAAAAACAAACCTGATGGTGAGCACTTTTTCTAGCCATTAATCAGCCACCAATTAATCAGTAATTGGTGGTAGTACATAAAAAGTTGCATTAAAAAATGGATTGTTAAACTTAAAAATAGCACACATTTTTACATCATTAACTCTCAGGCTGGCAGAATGGATGATAATGAGGCAGGATAATCAGTTATCATTTGTATATATTTAAAAGAGGGCATAAATACATAAATGTAGGATATTTCTGGAAGAATTCACAAAAAACCTGATAAGAATAGTTGCCCCTAGGGAGGGGTACTAAAGGACTGCAGGTGAGAAGTGGAGAATAGGTTTGTTTTTCACTTATTTTTATACTGTAATCTTTTAAAACATGTACATATATTACTCTTTGTTCTTAAGTGAAACCGAAAGCAAGGGAAAACTTTTTTCTCCAATAGGAGATTGGGTGAATGAATTGTGATGTATCCATAGAATGAGAATTATTTAGCTGTTAAAAAATTGTGAAGTTGTTCTTCATTAATTGAAATGCAAAGAAATGAAGAGAATTGGTTATAGATGAACAGGTACAACATGATCCCATTAGTCAGTGCTCCTCAAAGCGTGGTCCTCCGACCTGCAGCACTGGCATCACTGGGAGCTGTTAGAGATGCAAATTCCCAGACCCTGCTTCAGACCTACTGAGGAATCATGGGATAATCATGGAGAATCACGGGAGATGGAGCCCAACAATCTGTTTTAACAAGTTGTCCAAGTGATGGTTAAGCATGCTAAAGTTTATGAAGCACTGCATTAGGGCACAGGTGTACACCTTTTTCTGTATGTGTGCAAGTGCATAATGGGATGTCTGAAGGATGACCATCACTGGGGGCTGGGATTTGAAGCATTTCCCTCAGCTTTTCCACGTTGTTGGAATGGTTCACAATAAGCATGCATAATTTTTGTGTGTGTGTGTGTGTGTGTGTGTGTGAGGAAGACCAGCCCCGAGCTAACATCCGTTGCCAATCCTCCTCTTTTTGCTGAGGAAGACTGGCCCTGGGCTAACATCCGTGCCCATCTTTCTCCACTTTATATGGGACGCCGCCACAGCATGGCTGACAAGCAGTGCATCGGCGGGCGCCCGGGATCCGAACCGGCGAACCCCGGGCTGCCAAGCACGGACTAAACTGCTGCGCCACTGGACCAGCCCCAAGCATGCATAATTTTTTAAGCAGCTTTTAAAAAAGAGATATGATTCACATACCATAAAAGTCACCACTTAAAAGTGTACAATTCAGTGCTTTTTAGCATATTCTCAAGGTTGGGCAACCATCACCACTATTTAATTCCACAACATTTTCATCACCCCAAAAAGAAACCCAATAACCATAAGCAGTCCTTCCCCATTCCCTCCTCCCTGCCAGTCCTGGGTAACTGCTCAGTTAACTTTCTGTCTCTATAGATTTGCCTTTTCCAGATGTCCACAGACATGATTTTTAAAACCTGAAAAAATAATGGAGCTATTTTTATTTGGAAAAACAAAGCAAAATGAAAGCAAAGGGAGAGAATTTGATGAGAGGAAGTTTTGGTGGAAATAAAACATGTGGATCATTCTAAACCAGAATTGACATGCTGTATGTCTATTTCTCTTTTAGCTTTCATTGCTGACCCGAGGAGGAAGCTGATTTGGGCTATCACCGTCACCATGGTAGGGGTGGTTCTCTTTGATTTTGCTGCTGACTTCATTGATGGGCCCATCAAAGCCTACTTATTTGATGTCTGCTCCCGTCAGGACAAGGAGAGGGGCCTCCACTACCACGCTCTCTTCACAGGTAGGGAATATTCCGGCAAGTCTCTCCTTCAGCTGCCCAGACAGAGAGGTGCTTCCACTGAAGCCACACAGTGTCTCTGCGCATCAGAGTTTTTGAATGAATGGGTCAGTTGATGGAATGCTCCCATCACGCGGGCTCTGTCTCCCAGTGCATTTCTCCAAACAAAGTCAGCTTGTGACCCGGCTGTGGAGTTTTGCAAAGGAAGTTTACATAAGAGCTTTCTGAAGAACTATTTGTGGAGACATTTACAACTGAAATGAAAAGAGGCATTGTGCACTTTTGGTTTTTTTTTTTTTTTTTTTAAATCAGTAATGTATTTTTTAAAGACAGTAATGGAGCATCAGTATTACTTAGGAGCTTGTTAAAAATGCCATTTCCTGGGCCCCTACTCCAGTTATTTTGATTCAGTGGGTTTGAAGTGGGGCCCAGAAATTTGTATTTTTAATAATCATCCCCAGATGATCCTGTGGCAAGAACCACATTTAAAAACAAAAGTTGAAACAAACCAAGCAAATAAAACACCCACATGCCTTAGAGATTTTTTAGTTATATTAAGAGTTGACATTTCCTCAACTTCCTGGTTTGAAAAAAGCCAAGCCAGAAGGACAGTGGGGGGCTCTCTTCAAAGGGGCTGTTGTTGGCCTCCTTTGGTTGCTGTTGGGTCATTCATTTAGAGCAATGCTGCTAATGTTCAACACGATTTATAGAACGCCAGTTAGGTCTGTTCTAAGGCTTCAGGGTTTACATGAGGCTACTGCATGATCCCGGCACTTGAGGATTTTTGTATCTAGTTGCGGGGGGACTCCATCAGTCTACCTTATTTGGTTGTCTTCATAGCCTAGTCAAAGAATTTATTTTATGTTTTGATATACGGTATTCTGTCTCCTCCCAAGACCAGGTCTCATGAGAAGTGGGATCTTGAGTTTTGTGGTTTATGTCCCCGTAGCTAAGAGCAGTGCTTACACATGGAAGCTGCTGGATCAGTATTTGTTGTTTGAGCAAAAAATTAGTGAATACCGAAAGAATGGGACTGCCCATCAGAGAGAGTAGTTCCTCCTTGCTTTAGAAAAGGTAGAGGAGCAGGAGTTCAGTCTGTCACTGGCCCCTGACCACCCTGTTTACAGTTGGAAGGTCCCAGAATAGAGATTCAGATTACATTCTCCTAACTTAAATCCCATAATTCCTTCCGCTGTATCATAATTTATTGAAATTAATTACACAAGGTCTTGGGAGAATTTTTGGCTTATAAACATGACCCATTGAGAGTTTTATTGCTCTAAAGTACTTCGGGCAATGTGGCCACCCCCACACTTACCAGCTTACACAACCCCCAGCTTACGTCAGTGTTAGTCTTAGCCTAACGATCTCTGCTTTGCTGCCTCTGCTATTAGAAGATTGAACTCTGTATTTTGGAAACTTTTCCAAGGCTAACACTTGATAGAATTTCTGAGTTTGAGAAAATATTTGGAGGTTTTCTGTTGATATTAGCATAAGATTTGGTCTCAGCAGACACGTATAAATTTGATATTACCTCAGTTCAGGCTATATCTCGTTTGAGTTTTAGTACTTATTCCTTAACTGTTTATCCAGTCTATAATTTCTTCCTATTCCAACTGAACCAACACACAGCCTACAGATTCATATTCCTAAAAGACATCTATGACCAGGGCACTCTCCTGCTCAATGACCTACAGTGGCTCCCCGTTTGCCTACTGGATGAAGAACAAATTTCTAGACAGAGTTCAAAGCTCCCATCCTACTCTTCAAGCTTTACTTCCCACCACTCCTTCCACACTCTCTGTGCTCTGGACAATTTCCCAATATGCTCCTAGGGGCAGAGGCCAGGTCTGATTTATTCACTGCATCCCTCGGACCTCCAACACAGCCTAGCACATCATAGGTGCTCAAAATAAATGTTAATGGAACAAACAAAGGAGCTCGTCCTTTCCTTTCCTTCTGGGTTTTTGCTCACACTGAAATTCCCTTCCCCCTTTTCTGCCTGTGGAAATCAAAACAACCTGAAAACTTTCACCCACTTCCTAGGGAGAAGACCACTTTCTTCTAAATTGCAGGCAAACAATCTCTAACTTGGTCAGGGTTTCCTTCCACAAAATAACCAAAGCACAAAAGTTTACCAAGTGGATGAACATAAAGGTATCAATGAGGCAGTTAACTCCAGTAGGAAGAGATGGTGGAGGTTACAGTTCACCACGTGCACACCTGAATTTCACCTCCCCTTGGGGCCTGTGTGGTCTGTTCAGGCTGCCATAACAGAATACCATAGACTAGGTGCCTCAAACAACAGAAACTATGTTCTCAGAGTTCTAGAGGCTGGAAGTCCAAGACCAAGGTGCCTGCAGGTTGGTTTCTGGTGAGACCTTTCTTCTTGGCTTGCAGATGGCCACCTTCTCACCATGTCCTCACATGGTCTTTCTTCATTGCACATCCACTCCTGTTGTCTCTCCCTCTTCTTATAAGGACACCAGTCCTATTGGACTAGGCCCTGCTCTTATGCCCTCATTTAACCTTAATCACCTCCTTAAAGGCCCTGTCTCCAAATACAGTCGCACTGGGGGTTAGGGCTTCAACATATGGATTTGGGGAGGGACATGATTCAGTCCACATTTGGGCCCTTTCACTTTTACCCTTGTGCCCACTGAACCCAGCTCCTGAAGGTTGAGAAAGGTGAGCTATGGAGCGATCATATCCACTTTTCTCTCTTTTCCCTCCTCCCTCAATCCCTTTCCTTTTCCTTCTTAGCATATTGGAGATTTTCTAGAATTTTCAAATAAAAAGTAAAACCACAAAAGGTCTTTTTATGTTCATAAGAACAGCTGAAGACCCTGAATATTGAGTCCCAATCTAGTGGTTGTCATGCCTACTGCCCCTTTTAAAGTCTTCTAAAATCCTTCTAGCCCCTGTTCTTGGAGGGGAGGGGCAGTGGTGGCAAGAGGAAATTTGACAACCCTCCCCAGAAAACAGTTTATCACCTCCCAGTTTAAATAAACAGTCTGGTCCCAAGGACTATTTTCTTATAATCTCTTGGCTTTTGTTATTTTCTACCTTCCACTATAGTTATTTGTATACATTTCTGACCACTCTAACTGCACCATAAACTTCTTGAAGGAAGAGACTACCCAGAGATAATGGATGTATGAATGAGTGACAGGGTAAGGGATATATGAATGAGAGAAATGAGCTTTTATGTGCATATTGATGATCTATTTGGGGGATTGGTACTGTCACACAAAAATCCGGGCTGACTTCCCTAAAACCTTACCCATGCTCCTGGCCCTCTTCCTTGTCATCACTTGGCAAATGCTCAAGGAATGGATTGATTAGGAAGGTGTTTGGTTGCAAAAGCCCACATAACAGTGACTTAAACCCCTAGAGGTTTATTTTTCTCACATAATATGAAGTCTGGAGGTAGGTGTATGCTGGCTTTTGGTCAGCAGCTAGAAGATGTCAAAGCCAGTAATGTTATGTTCCTTTGGTTATTTCATCTCTATGTTGCCTCCTGGATACAAGATGGCTGCCGTGGGTCCATATATCATGTTCGTTTCAAGGCAGAAAGAAGGGGGCAGGAGGTCAGAGAAGCAGAAAGGAGGAAAAGGAAAGACCCTTACCAGCCAACACTGTCTCTTTTAATGAAGAGAGCAAAAGCTTTCCTAGAACCACCCCCCGCCCAGACTTCTTCTTGTTCGTTGTTGGGCAGAATTAGGTCACATGAGCATCCAGGGGCTTGGAAGGTGGTTGGAAGTTGGAAAGTGAGGGGCTTCTTTGAGGGAGGGGGCATATCCCTGACCCAAACTGGGGTTCTCTTACCCAGGAGGAAGCGGTAATTGTTATTGACTAGGCCAAAACTGGTAGATGTCACATAGAATACAAACATAATTGAGTGTTACTCTAATGCGAACAATCAAAGACCAAGACTATTGTAAGAAAATGACATCAAGAGCTTTCAAAGCCCCATCTATTAGTGTATAATTGAGAGGTAATTATATTTTAAAGTTATACTCCCGTTCACAGTTTTACCTGATCTGCACATTTATTATAGCGCCATTCACCCTCTCCCCTGTATTATGATTCACTCTGTATTTATCTATCACTTCCACGAAATTTGTGAACTCTCCCATGAGGGTTCACCTGCAAATTCCCCAGGGCTTTTCACTCATTGCCTTGTTGGTAGCAGGCACTTAGAAATGTTAGTTGTATAAAAGGAGACTCTCTGTTTCATAACCCTGCTTGTTTGTCATGCAGTTTTACATCAAGTTAGGTAAACTGCATGGCAAGTTGCATCAATCAGATGAACACGCTCATTTAAGTTACGTTGCTTTGTCTCTTGACCAACACTGAACTCTGAACCTCAACCAACTCTTTCTGTTCATGGGGGTACCAATGAGAGTGTGTGGATGGCTCACAGCAAGTTCTTTCCCCTACCAGAAAAAAAGCAACTTTAAACATCTTCCTCTTCTAAAACAGTATAGTGAAGCCTTACCTTGTTTAAGGCTTAGATTCTAAAGCCCCTGCCTAAGTGATAATCACAGAGAGTCTACATTATTCGTAGACACCTCTGAGATCACCCATAAAATACAGCATGCCTTGTTTTGTGTATACAGACCTGCATAGTGATGGGTACATGTAAATATATCTGCAGGTTCATCTCCTCTTTAATGTTTATTCCTGGATGTGGGCTCAATGAATGGAAGAGCAGATAGGATCACCCATGTTATTTAAATGTTATTCTTGTCCTTCTTGCTCTCTCTCTCCCTCTTTTCAAAGTGTGAATAGTTGAATTCTGTTGAGTTAAACGTGAATGTGTGACCCCACCATAATGTCCTTGTCTGAATGGAAGACCACATTAAAAGATGGGGTGAAAAACAGCAAGCAGCACATTATCATTCTGCCCTGTCTTTGCATACTTGCTTGACCTCCTGAATTTGTAAGAACTTGGTGGAGAGACGACTACAGCATTCCGCTTGAAACAAGCATTTTGTGATGAAGACAAGTTCTGATTTCCATCAACAGCAAGATATCATTCACCCAAGGAATCCAATCATCTGAGTAAATTGAAATTCTTTTTATTTATTTTAGAGCTGTAGTCCAGGCCCAACAATCCCAAATGCTTTGCAAATAAGTGTCAAAGGGTTCATTGCCAAAATATTTCCCAGCGTATTTCTGACATTCCTTTTTTTTAGAAAAAAGACTCTACTGCCTCCCAGGGGGAGATTTTAGTCCTCCAGCTTCTTCCATCTCTTGTGTTTAAAGTTAGCACTACCCACCCTCCATCCCTGGTGTATGTGGTAGCTGTGGCAGGTTTGGTGGATCCACCCACATCCTCTTACCTCATGGCTTCACCTTTGGGTGCATCCGGGGCTGTGGAACCCATGCTCACTGGTAGGAAATTCCTCCTTTTTGTCAAAAGTCTTCTAACAGAGCATATTTCTGCTAAATTGAACCCAAGGCCTTGCTGTCCTTAGCAGTGGGCTCTTTTCTGTAGCAGGCGGCTGGGATGAGGCATGATGGGAAATGCTGTACTGGTTTGAATCCTCTTCTTAACTGCCTCATGGCCTTAGTATTTCTGAATGCTTGTTTTTTTTCACAGAGTTGTGAATCATTACACAATGTTAGTTATTAATATCCTGGCAAATGGTCCCAGGCCCAGAGCAAGGAACCGTTTAAAAGGATTCAACACCAAATGTTCATATTTACTTGATTTCCTCCATCCCCACGGGCTTGCCAAAGTTTTATTTGTAATGACTCAGTGAGGAACTTGCCCGTTGTACATCTTTGGAAGAAGACTGAGTAACTTGTTGAACTCAGCCTCTTTTAACTTTTGTTTTTTTAATACTTCAAAGTATGCATAAAAATGCTAAAGTAACAAAATACTCTGATTAGAAATAATTAAGGATTAAGAAGAGTCTTAAAAATGAGGTTTAGACACGGGCACCTTTGACCAAACGTTTTACACAAGTGGAAAGAAGCTGCGTTTCATGTCAGAGTCAATTTTAACCTTTTCTCCTTCATGAATAGTTGCCGTATGAGTGGTTTTCTTTCATCAACTGGGTTCCCTTTGAAGTTTCTGCCCCTGGCAAACTGTCACATCTCCTCATTTGGGCAGCTCAGAAAGGATGCGGCCAGAGCAGAAACCAAGGGTACAGGAATTTCAGCTATGTGGGTGGCGTGGATGACATTGGGCCAAACAGTTAATGTCTCCAGCCTGCCATTTCTTTTCCATTCAAGTGTGATCACACACCTCTCAAAGGATCTCAGAGGCAGGTTAGAGAAGGGAGCACCTGAGGAGATTTCCCCTGGCTTTGTCTTCTGCTCGGAAGCTCTTTCCCCAGATACCATATCAGCTTGGTTTGCTTCCTCACTTGTTACAATGTCTGTTACAAAGCCCCTCCTCAGTAATATGTTCATCATTACCTGACGATATATTATTTATTCATTCCTTTATTGCTTCTTTCTGCCTCTCTAACCAACATATAAGCTCCCTGAGGGCAGGAACGTTATCTTTCCTGTTCATTGCTCTATCACCAGTGCTTAGAATAGTTCTTGGAATACACTCAAGAAATATTGGTGGGATGAATATTCTAACACCCTCATTTTACCTATGAGGAAGCTGTGATGCTAAGAGGTAAAGTGACAACCCAAGGTCGCACAGCTGGGTAGTGGTAGATTAGACTAAGGGCAAAAACCGACCAACCTACCAGCCAACCAACAGACCAACCAGCCAACCAAAGACACGGTTCATGGTTTTGTCTAGATTCCCCTAAAAGCTGAGTCACAGAGAAAGTTTGTATGGAGATAGTTTATTTAGGAAAGGATTCCAGAGAGCAGGAGAGAGGAAAGGATGGAGTGGAATGGGCCAAGATAAGAAGCATTACAGAGTTGGCCTTTGCTGTAGGAGGTTGCCCTCCATCTCGCCAGGGCCCTCTGAGGAGCCTAATGAAGTGCATCTCACAACTCTCCATCGGGGGATCAAGGAGGGAGGATTAATCCACTGTCTCCAGTCTCCACTGGGCAAGGGGGGGGTCCCATGGGTGTTAATCTCACTTGTGTGAGTGCTGAACCCCACTTGAGTGTGGATTCCCTCAGGCAAGTCGCTGTCCAGATGCACCTGAGCAAAGAAGGTCAAAGTTGGCTGAGAACTGGCCACCGCAGCAGCTGCTGGAAAAAGAGGTGGGGGCCACTGAGAGGACCTGCAGTGTCATACAAGGGCTGTCCAATTCAGTTCAGGACTTCTAGTCCTGAGCTTTTTCACTCTAGCGTAGGTGCTCTGTGCTACTTGGTCACCGTTAGGAGGAGTTAAAACATTTTGCAAAGTACACAATAATTTACCTTACAGTGAAATGAACTGTTGCAACTCAGAACAACAAATATTAGTTCTGTCAACTTAAACCAACTCAAGGTAGTCACAAATGGCTCCAAAACTAGGCCAACTAATGACTTGACCTTGTCAAGTCATTTCTAATCCTTAAAAAAAACAAGTCAGATGTAATGTGTCATGTCAGAAAATGAGAAGTTTCAAGAATCTTATCTGAACTAGGGTAGCAATAGTCATTCCCATGTTCAAATCGAGAAACATGCTTTTGGAAAAATGATGGGATAATTAAAGCGAATGCTTTTGTGTGAACCATTATTGCATTAGACACAGTAGCACACATTAGCAGCTTTCAGCAGGAACACAAATAGTGATCTCAGTGTATTTGCCCTCTCTGGCAAGCACATTCCCCCACTTCTCAGCATCTATTTATTTAATTAAGGAGAAGGGTATGATTTCAGCATTGTTTTACTGCAAATTTTCTAGCCTACAGCATAGCTAAAGCTCAGTGATGGAAAATGTTAGATGAATCTTTGGTCTGGAATGGGTGGGAATCCCAAACCCCAAACTTAATTTAATTGTTCCTGTGTTGAGCCCCATTACTACAGGATGGTGAAAACTTAGTCTCAGTTAGAATGTTCTACCTCTTTTCCCAAGGATTGCATCTAAATTCTTGGGGGCAGGGAGGATCTGGGTTTTAGTGTCCTCTAGTCACACTGGCATTTACTGGGATGTCCATCATCCCCCTGCATCTCAGTGTCAGGCTGAACTGGTCACAATTGAGTTTTCTCTTTCTCACCCACAAGTCCCCTTCAGAACCACAGAATTCTTGGCTACCCCATGCCACTCTGCTCTTCCCACACCATGCCAGTGTAAGGTGAACTCTGTAAGGTGCAAACTTTCTGTGCTTTGGTTTCCTTGTCTCCAAAATAGAGATAAAAATACAGTTGATCCTCATTATTCATGGATTCTGTATTTGCGAATTCACCTACTCACCAAAACTTATTTGTAACACCAAAATCAATATTGTAGCTTGTTTCCAATCATTTGTGGACATGTGCAGAGGGTGGGGGCAGTTTGAGTCACCCAGTGTGCTCATTCCCGGCTGACGTAGATCAAGGTGACACTCTGCCTTTTTGTTTTGGTTGTCATCCTGCAGATGTGTCCTTTTTGTCGTATACTGAGTGTTAAATTTTTTTGCATTTTTATTCTTTTTTTGGTGATTTCACTGTTTAAAATGGCCCCAGATGTAGTGCTGAAGTGCCGTCTAGGGTCCATAAGTGCAAAAACGTTGTGTTGTGATTTATGGAGAAAATATATATATTAAATAAGCTTTGTTCAGGTATGAGTTATAGTGCTGTTGGCCATGGGTTCAATGTTAATGAATCAACAATATATATGAAAGAAGTTATCTTTAAAGAGAAACACACATAAGATTATGTGTTGATCAATTGCTGAAAATGTGCCTAGAGGCTTCCAGGAATTAACTCTGTATTTCCCCTCGGAGTAGTTTACTATTCACAAATTCACTGTTTGTGGAGACTTTCCAGAAAATAACTACCACTACTAATAAGAATCAACTGTAGTACCTTCCTGAAAGGGTTGTTATGAGGATTGGATGAGTCAATACATGTCAAGCACTTATGACTATCTAGACCCACCGCACGGGCATTTCTTCCTTGAGGTCTTATTACCTGCTAGCATCTGCCCAGGAAATGAGGCATTGGTCCCTTCTGTTCTTGGATCACCCAAGCCATCTGCAGGAGGTTCTGCTCCCCACCTCCCACCCTGCAACCCCAGCTAGGCCCAAAGAGCAAGGAGCAGAACCACCTCTGCCTTAGGAATTCACCAATATACGTTCACTCATCACACATGCTCTGCCTAGTCTGGGAAGCCCTGCTCTTAAATCACATTTTCTACTGAATCTATCTTCTATGCCTATGGTGCCTAAGGGATTTTGAAACTCAGAAGCAAGGAGACAAATCCTTGTTTCTCTGCTTTCCACTTTCATGTCCTTCCCCCAGAGCAATGCAACATCCTGGCTCAGTTTGAATGTGAAGGAAGGGCAAGGAAACACCAAAGGCAGTGTGGGTGGGTGGAAACAGTGGTCAATACTTTAAATATATTATCTTACCATCTTTTAAGAGACAAGTTGCCTTGTAAATCTAAAGAAATATCTGGTCTGCTTGTGTCTTCTTTCTTTGACCACAGCATTTTGTGTCATTTTGACTGATTTTCCTTGTACTCAGTCTCCAAGAGGGCGGGTCACATCTGTCTTGTTCATTACTGTTTCCCCAGTGCCTAGCATGGTTCTTGGTGAGAGTAAATGCGCCATCAATTTCTACTGATAAACAAATGGGGTCAAGGACACACACGCACACACACACACTCATACATAACCAGTAACTGGTACTTAATGTTAACTCTCCAGGGTTTAGTGTGTATGTGTTTGGTGTGGGTAGGGACCTAATCTGACACTTTCATTGCTATTTTTTCAAAATGTAGAAAAGAGTCAGAATTACTCTCTCATGAATCTCATGGGAATGTGGAGGATCTTTAATGTTTCTTCCTGCCCAGGTAAAGTAGCCAGCAACACACTGTTAGCTCTCTTGACTTGAGCTATTTCACCATTGGTGTTGAAATTGTTAAGCCACACACTTGAAGCAGAAAGGCAGTTACAGGCACATGGTAGGTGCAGAGTTTGACACAGATAGACCCTCTTTAGATTCCTTGGTTCTGAAACTCCCCTAATTTCCCTTTGTACCTATTATAGTTGTGGACTAAAGAAAAAAATTGTACGTATTTCTATATGCTCGGACTTCTTCCAGAATGAACCATTGTTCAAATTCTCAGTGTAACCTCGTAATTATGAAATATAACATCTGTCTGCCAAGCCATTCATTCTCATGAGGTTGGCTCTGGTCTGAGTTTGACAACGTGGCCTGGCTTTGTAAAGAAGGAGCCAGCTGGACCACTTGTGGGCCCTTCTTTGTAAAGGCATGTTATCTAATATGGCAGCAGATGGCTTTTGGATGCTCCAGCTTATGGTTTGGCCAAAAGCCTGGTGATTGATTCTAGGAGCCCCAACGGGGCTGATGTTGGCAGTAGAGATAAATGCAGTCTGGATGTAGATGTAGGAGTTGGTGTCAGCTTTTGTTGCAGCTAAGATGACTAGGCTATGTTTAGGAGACTATCTTTGAAGATAAAATACTTAGCTTAAGCAGAGGAAGCAAAAAGGAAAGTGTTCAATGAATTCCTACAGCCCTCTATTGGCCCTCATCATATCTGAAGGTGTGAATAGATGAAATGTTTCCATTCCAGAGTTTTAATATGGTGTCTATTAGAAGAATTTCTCCAAATGGCTCACTATTCCTTCAGACTGTGTGCTGTTGTAACTTTTAGCTACATCTCACGGTAGCTTTGGGACAAACAAAACAATTTTGTGTGTCTTGTTTTCTTTCCCCCTCCCTAAGACAAGACAGTATTGGAAATTCTCTAAGTTACTTGTAGCATGTGTCAAAGTTTTACTTAATTGATTAATGGTGGAACTGGTGGGGAAGACATAAAGAACAGTTTCCCCAAGTTCTTGAAGGATAAATATGTGTGTACGTGTGTTTGTGTGTGTGTGTGTGTGTGTGTGTGTGTGTATGATTAGCAAAAGAAAAAATACTAGGTTAGATACAAATCTGATTAACCTTCTACAAGGCAATAAAACTATAACTCCTCTGTAATAGTTTTGGGTTTATTTCTCTACCAGGCTACAAAAACGTAATACAAATTATAGAACCCTATTAATGTCTGCAAACTGACCTTAATTTTGCAGGACTGCACATCATCGTGCTTTATCAGTTGTGGATTGTTGGTCAAATATCCCATGACAATAAAGTTGAAAAGCAGGTTGATTGGAAATTGCTCTATCACCTCGCTACTCAAAAAGTGATATTTTGAACTAGCTGCACTGGTGTCACTGTGGGGCTTGAAAGGAATGCAGAATCTCAGGCCCCACCCTAGATCTTTAGAATCAGAACCTGTGCTATATAGACCGAATGTTTGTGTCCCTCCAAAATGCATATGTTGAAAACCTAATGCCCAATGTGATGGTATTAGGAGGTGGGGCCTGGAGGAGGTGATCAGATGGAATCAGTGCCCTTATAAAGGAGGCCCAAGAAAGCTCCCTTTCCCGCTCAGCCAAGTGAGATTACACTGAGAAAATGGCCATCAGTGAGGAAGCAGGTCCTCACCAGACACCATATCTGCCAGTACCATGATCTTGAACTTCCCAGACTCCAAAACTATGAGGAATAAATGTTTGTTGTTTATAAGCTACCAGGTATTTTTGTTATAGCAGCCTGAATGGACTAAGAAAACATGCATTTTAACAAGACATCCATATGATTCATGTGGACGTTAAAAATGAAGAAGCACTATTCTAGAATATTTTAAAAATCAAGTACTTACAAGTTTTACTCTTTCCAAGTTTGAGATACATTTTTCTTCCACAATACCTGCTACACACCACACTACGTGAATGGTAAGCCCAGGTCTCATGCCTCAGAATGAGTCCTCAGTTCTAATCACTGGGTCTTGAATGACTAAGTCCTTTCAGCCAGCTCTAGGCAGATTGTCACCTTCAGTGTGGTAGTTGTTTTCTCCAGCTTCTGAGGGAGGCTTTGGAAGTGGAGTTTCTGCAGGGCACTCGGTTTGGGCCCTGGTTCTGCCAATGTATGCGCTGGTGCTTTTCATATGTTGTCATGTCAACTCTCATGAAACTCACAGAAGAAGGCATCACCATCCCCACTTCTCAGAGGAGAAGTGCCCACAATCACAATGCTAGAAAGCACACAGGAAGGAATCGAAATCAGGAGCCTCCTTTCCATGCTACCTCCTGTCACTTAACCACGGTAGCCCGCGGCTCTCTGGTCTAATTCAACTAGACAAGTTCCAAACATCCTTCTACCTCTAAAATCTTTGGATTCATTGATAGATTCATTGCTAACTAAGAGGAATACTATAATAATTATTAATAACCAACATCATCTTGATACCATTAACTAAGCACCAATAATAAATACACTCTTCAGAATTCCTCTATACTCTGAGTACCCAGCTCACAGTTCTAACTTATCATTTGGTACAGATTTTTGAAAGTAGCTATTAACTTATCTGCTTCTCCCACTTGGAATTGCCTTCTGGAGAGGAGGGGATGGTGTGCTATGTCTTATTTATGTTTATATCCCCAGAAGCTGGTAGAGTCCATTATGTATATTTAGTGCTCAATAAATATTTATGGAAGTATGTTAAGCCAGTCGACATAAAACTGGGCTAGGAAACCCTCCAATTATTGGTCTCAATTGATCTAATATAAATCCATCGTTATATTTATAGTCATAAAACAAAACCACTGTTTCATTGCACAGTGGAGGATTTATTTCACATATCAGTTCTTTCAAATGGGCAGGGTCTTCTATTCTACATTTCCTTTGCTCAGTAGAACAATAAGTTTGAAGGAAAGAGGCATAAATGACAAGAGAATTAAATGGCAATATGACAACCATCAATCTGGTTACAAGTGATAAACAGTTTCAAAGAAAGAATGTGTAAGTTTGTCATAGGGTTAATTTAGGTCCGGGGTTCTCAACTGGGGACCATTTTGTTCTCAAGGGGACATTAGGCAATGTCTGAGACATTTTGGGTTGCTATAACCAGTGGGGAGGGGCTGGAGAGGTTCCTGGCATCTAGTAGGAAGAGGCCAGAAATGCTGCTAAACATCCTACAATGCAGAGAACAGCCCTCTGCAACAGAGGATTATCCAGCCCCAAATGTCAGTAGTGCCGAGATTGAGAAACCTTGATTTAGATAGACCCTCGAATAGTGCTAGACATATAGTGCATTCTTATTGGTTGATTGCTTGGCTCAGCACATGGCCTTTGACTCCCTCAGCATCTCCACAATCGCATAAAGAGAGTCATTGTCTAATGGAGATCCAGACACCACAAGTCCCAGAACTACCCTCTCAATCAGCAACAGAGTGTAGCTGCCTCAAGGGCCTCCCCTTCCTCTCAGATCCTGGGACCTACTCTCCTGGACAGGTCACTGTATGTGTCATTTATCTGTTTATCTATATGCCCATCACCATAAGTAGACCATATACTCCTAGTTGGCAGAGAATGTATGTTTTAGTTCAGTGTACCCCATTGGCCACCATTTCCCATAATTCCTCCTTCTAATGCTTTGGCACTCAGGGCATGATAATTTTATTTATTTGGGGGCTCAATGGTTAAACAGTGGTCATCTGTAAATATCCTCTATGGTAAATTGCGACTAACCAGCATGAGAAATGACCAGAATCATCCATTCTCCCACCATTCTGGATAAATTAGGATTCATGGTACTTGGCATTCAGATTTGTGTTCCTGGGGTCAGGGTTCCTGTAAGTTTAGGTATTTAGGGTTAGAGAGAGAGAATTCCTTGAGTTCTCTTTTCTTCCTTGATTCCCTGGTTTGTGAGGATGTTGCCTTTATGTGGGAAGTAAAAAGGAGACTTCACTCACACAGGCAAGACAAAAACAGATGCAAGCTGTTCCATCATGGTAGATATTAGTGTTTTGGTGAGGCATCATGGAGGTTGACATGTAAAGGTATTTGACAGGAGTATCAGCCCTACACAAGCTCACAAGCTTGGGACTTAGGTAGAAGGTGTGTTTGGCATCCATCTCCTTACCTCCCTAGAGCTCCTCCCACCCCGTGATCTGGCCCCTTCAGCCAGCATTCTCAGAAGTCACTGATGCCTGCCACCAGGAGGGACATCTGAGGAGCACTTACTACCTTGGTGCTGAGTAGTGTAATGTCTTGCCCATACAAAGAACACTTGTGTTTCCTGTTTTAAAATGCATTCTCTGAATTCATTCATTCAAAGGATGAATCACTAAGAATGGTATTTCAAATATTAGACCATTAGGGTGGGATCGATTTTGAGGAGTCCTTCCTCAGTGCCCCTCAGATCACACTGTCTTTAAGCAAAAGCAGATAAAACAAGCACCAGAAAGACTTCAGGTCCAGGTCCTGTGATATACTAATAATTTTTTTTTAATTTGTGTTTAAACTTTTGTTTTTATTTTTTTTCCTATGGCTATCAACTAGGAACAAGTACCTTTACCTTTTAACAGAGGAAAGAAGACAGATTCCAAGGCTGTTTGATCTTTGCAAACTTTTTGTCATCCTAGGAAGCTTATTAATAGATAAATGACAAAACACATCATTATATTTTGTTGCGGTCAGAAATCGGTTTTCTTTGATTTCCTCTCTATGGTTGGGAATTTTAGTTCTAAAGCAGTGTAGAGAGTGCAGTTTAGAAAGGCCACAGGACTTCTGATGGTGGCAATATTTACTAAGCGCTTACTGTGTGTCTGGCACTAATCCATTTTCCAATCATGACCCTACTAGTAGGTTACTCTTATCATCATCCACATATTATGAGTGAGGGAGTCCAGGTCACAGCATGTACATGCTACAGCCTGGTCTTGAACCCACACTTCCCGGCTGCAGGTGTCTTAGTCTCTCACTGTGTTATCTCTCCAGTTAAAACCAGGTGCCTCTACTGGGGCATTCCCACTGATGGGGAGGGCCCATGTGTGATGGAAAGGGAAGATGTTTTCTAAATATGCTAATGCAGCTCTTTCTTGCTTTCTAGGTCTCGGAGGTGCCCTGGGTTACACTTTGGGTGCCACCGACTGGGCCCATCTGAAACTGGGAAGAATGCTGGGCTCAGAATTCCAGGTCATGTTCTTCTTCTCTGCCTTGGTGCTCATTTTGTGTTTTATTATTCATCTGTGCAGTATCCCTGAAGCCCCACTTAGAGATGTTGCAAAGGACATTCCCCCACAGCAAGCCCCCCAGGATCCTTCATTGTCATCAGACAGAATGTATGCGTATGGGTCTATCGAGAAAGTTAAAAATGGTTATATAAACCCAGAGATGGTGCTGCAGGGAGAAAAAAACAAAAATACTGCTGAACAGGTAACGATGCAAATTCTTTTTTCTTTACAGAAAAAATAGTCTTGTTCTTACCCTTTCTTCTCCTTCTCCTTCATCGTCGTCATCATCATCTTTTTTATCCTTTGTTTTGTTGCTTATTTGATGTGAGGAGTTTTGTGAAGTCTAATTGAATCCTCAAATCCCCAATAGCTATTATCCCTTGGAATTAAAACTTTGCACCTCAAGGGAAAATGTATGTGTCTTTCTCTGGTCCCGCTGTCTCTTACTCTTTTCAGGGCATCGAACCGGGGAAGATGAAGCTAGTTGCAAAATGTTAGACCATAAGAGAAGCCTGGAACTATCCTCAGACCACAAGAAATATCTTCACCTCTTAGATTAGCATTATAAATTTGTTCCTCCAAATGACAGCATCCTCGGGTTGGAGGAGCTAAGAAGTTATTGGGATGAAGCCTTCATTTCATCTTGATCACACAGCAAATAGAGAAAATATGAGAATCTACATCTTGGACACCTGGCTAGACCACATTTCCCTGCACCAGGCTGCCTCAGGGAGAACATCCACATTCGCTGCCCATCCCAGTTAGCCTGGAGCCGCCTTGTTGTGCAGTTCTGCAAGGCAGCATGGGAATCATGGAGTAGCCATACAATGGAACCCATGCCATCATCAAAAGATGTGTGCATTTTTGAAGATTTATTTAAGACATAATATTCAGATAAAACACATGCACATACACAAAATGATCTCCCTTTTGGGAAAAGCTACACATATACTGAGAAAAAGTAGAAAGGCTATATACCCCAAATGTTAGTTGAAGTTATTTTCTCTGGGTGATGGACTAACAGGTGGTTTTAATTTTCCTTTTGAAACCCTTCAGTATATCCAACATTTCTATAGTAGACAAGTATTACTTTGAAAATAAAGAAAAAATAATGTCATGGTTTAGGGAACAAAAGAAGGCAGGGTTTTACTAAAGATAAGTAGATATTACCCTGAGAGATTATCCTACCTCTTCACCCCATTGATAGACTATGACTTCCCCACTCCAAGAATCACCCAGCAAATGCCGTCTCACTCCACTCACAGCTCATGTTGTGAGGATCACATGAAATCAAATGATGAAAGCCTTTTGGAAGGCATAAATCCCTCCACACCAGTAAGAAAATAAATGCATCAAGTACAATTAACTTTCTAGTATGTGCCACATACATATACACTGTAGGCTGTGAATGATTTTGTTATTTTGTTAAAAATAAAACAACATAAGAATAAAAAACAGAGTAACATATCTTAGGCTCAAAGCCAAGCATCCGACTCTTCTATTCCAAATGTGTATCTTGGGAGCCTCCAGCTGAGCGATGGGAGTCTACACTACGTGAGGACCAGGGCCCTGGCCATCATTGTTTGTCAAAGTCATTACTTTCCAAAATGAAGGTGGCTTTGCAATTTAAGAACTGGGGAATTTTTTTTAGTTGCAAGAGACCTGAATTATTTCAGGGTTCAAACCAGATTCTGTAAAATCCATCTGCAATTCCTCCGTGCCATCATTGCTGCTTCAACAATGCTACTTTTGAGTGTACTCTTGTGAAGTTCTTTTTCCCCTCCAATGGCTCTGTGCCTTTTTCACTTATAAATCCATCACCACCCAATCTCCAGTTGACAAAGGTGCACAATGCATGCAGTAAAACAACTCCCAGGGGCTCAGAACCATTGAAAAGACTTTACCAAGTGAATTGATGAGTCAGGGAATAAGATGCCAGCTGAATTTTCATTCTGAATTAAAATACCCAAAGGGGCTTTGAATATTTACATCCCAGCTTTTACAGAAATACTAGGCACAATATAAAAGCTCATATTTATTTTTGGATGAAAGGAAAAATTAGGTGAAAAATGAAAGCAGGATGAAAATTATGTATAAGGCAGCATAAATTAATATTTGGAATGAGGCTGAGTACTTGCTGGCAAGATTCACTTTTAAAAATTTTGCATTTTTGGAAAGAAGGGAAGAAAAGGGAAGATAAATCACTTAGTCTGAGACATGAAAATCAGGCTGTTGTTTCTTGGTCTATACCTTTAGCTGCTTCTTCCTGTGGTCAAGTAAAAAGTAATTATTCTGCATTGAATTTCTGTTACAGTCACCATTTATTTGGACAGGTACCATAGTCTACATGCAGAAATCAGTTATTTTTCCTAACTCCAAGGGAATGTCTATACTTTTCAATACTGGTTTAGTAAAACAAAATTGGTTCAGTCCTGGTCAGTAGGTTAAATACTACAAAATTGATGAATTAAAAAATCAACTTAAACAACAAACCTACAATGAATAAATGTAATTTTCCACAATGAAAAAGTACAAGACATTTCCATACAATGTTAAGGGTTATAAAAACAATATACTGGTATAGTTAAAATAGAAAATCTTAGGAGACTGTCTTATAAATGAACTAGCCAGGATTCAATTTCATTATGTCAAGATTCAGAATAAATAAAAATCTGACAAGAAAGACCCATCCCCCCGCCATGGTTGATGTTTATAGTCTCAATGTCTTCAGGGAAGCTAACTGCTTAATATTCCCAAGGTTTCTTTCTTCTTTTATTTGACAAGATGTTAAAGGTTGTTTCATTCTTTGTGTTGCAAAACAGTTGTCTCAATAGTTCAAAATTCCTCATTCTCTCAAGGCTCCTGATACCAAAAAATTTTAGCCTCTAATTTTAACATAATTTAAGTCTAAATTAAAGAATTTGGGGCATATGTATTCATTTTGCATGTGTGTTTGTGTGTGTGTGTGTGTGTATATGTTCTACAGTGTTCTCACTTCTGACAACATAGAGCTCATTTGCATGTGTTGGCTGATGGCAGGATCCAGGGAAATAAACCAGGAGGAGGTACCTGGCCAAGAGCAGGGAGCTGATTGGCTCTCTGTATTAGTTTTTGACTACTACATAACAAATCATCAGAAATTTAGCAGCTTAAAAACTACACCCATTTATTATCTCATAGTTCTGTAAGTCAGAAGTCTGGGTGGGCTCAACTGGGTTCTCTGCTCAGGGGCTCACAAGGCTGAAATCAAGTGTCATTGGAGGTACATTCTCATCTGGAAGCTCAACTGGGGAAGAATCTGCTTCTGAGCTCATTCAGGTAGAACCTAGTTCCTTAAGGTTGTAGGACTGAGGTTCTTGTTTCCTAGCTGGCTATTGGCCAAGTCACTCATTTCCTAGAGGCCAGTCTCAGGTCCTTTCCACATGGCCCCTTCCACCTTCAAAGCTAGCAATCCTTGTACTTTGAAACTCTCTGACTTCCCCTTCTGCTGCCAGCTGGAGAAAACTCTCTGCTTTTTAAAGGGCTCATGTGATTTTGTTAGGGTCACCCAGATAATCTCCCTTTGGATTAGCTCAAAAGCAGCTGATATGTAACCTTAATTATATCTGCAAAATTCCTTTGTCATGTAATATAATCTAATCACCAGGGGATGGAGATCATGGAGCCATCTTAGAATTCAGCCCACCACACTTTCAGAGTCAAGAAATCTAAGAATTATAATCATCTAAGGGCTAGCTTAGATCTGTGAGCTTTGTCCTCATGCGGTGGGTCTGTCTTTCAAAGATAGGACACTAGATGTCTCTTACATCTTGGCCCAAAGAAAGCTCTATTTCCAGTCAATTCACCCTTAGGTCCCCAAAGCCCCATTCTAGGCCTGAAACTGCTAAGTATCCACATTTAACAGAACACCTCCTATGAGACTTCTCTATGGAAACCTTGGTGCCATGCCCAGAAAGTGTGACCCTGTGTGATGGTTGACTGACAGATATGTAATGTGGCTGTGTGCTCTAGTTCCCACAGCTGGCTCCATGTCTGCTCTGAAGGTCACACCTGTCTCATGTTTTATTTCAGACTCGGAGGACAATGACCATGAAGTCACTGCTGAGGGCACTGGTGAGGATGCCTCCCCACTACCGCTACCTCTGCATCAGCCACCTCATCGGATGGACTGCCTTCCTGTCCAACATGCTCTTCTTCACAGATTTCATGGGCCAGGTAATGAAGATATCTCTGCACACAACTATTGACTTGCATATCAATCCCTCATTTAGCACCTGTCGAGTTTCTTCTGGGCTAATTTCTAGAATGGGCACAGTAAAAATGTAGAAAAGAGTACCTTCAAGGAGCTGGTTTACAGGTAGGTTCTAGAGGTAAGTCACCACACCCTAGACAACTAGAGGACACTAGGGGACCAGTACTTGGTCAAATACAACAAATAGGGAAAAATCAATGTGAGCTGTAGTGGTCATAACAAGCTTAATAAAGGAGATGCAGCATGATCCGGGCCTTGAAGGGTGAGTAGGAGTTGGAGAGAAAGAGGAGAGGGAGAAAATTTCTGAGCAGGAATAAGAATGGAATGTGTGGAGATGAGTCAGAAGTCTATTGGCTGTACCAGAAGATGGGTGGCAGAGTTACCTAAGTAGGGTGGGGCCAGATGTTAGGTGGAAGGAGGGATGGTAATAATACAGGGAAAGGTTGTTTAGACTTGATGCAATAGGCATTAGGACTTCCTGAAGGTCCTTGAGTAGAGGTGTGAAAGGATGAAAGGGATGACATGGTCATGGGAGAATGAGGTCTGTGCCCTAGGAAGGGGCCCAGACCTTGGGCAGGGACATGTTGCTCCCCATGGATAGAGAAGCAGAGCATATAAGAAGGGCTCCCTACCACACTGTATTTGTAGCTCAACAACCCCCATCTCTCTTTCAGATTGTGTACCATGGGGATCCCTATGGTGCACACAACTCCACAGAGTTTCTCATCTACCAAAGAGGGGTCGAGGTTGGATGTTGGGGTTTGTGCATCAACTCCGTGTTTTCCTCACTTTATTCTTGTAAGTCTCCTCCTTCTAGGGGTGTCTTCTTAAGGGCTCTGGTCTAGCAGAATCTTGGATTTTATATTTCTATATTTATTTTTTGCTCTTTAAAATACTGGATTCTTGATAAATACCTGGAGTTCAGGAAAAACTATTCCCTTATAAAGGACCACAAGAAGTATCTTTTTCATGGTGAATTCTAGGTGTCATTTTCCTCAGTGATTACTTTGGCCTTGGAATCAGTGGTCCCTGATCAACGTTCTCTGGAAAATAAAAGAGAGTCTTGTAAAGAAGATGGTGAAGTGTTGGATGGACAAAGGATAGAGTCCCAGCAGAGGGTGTTGATTAGCAGCCGGTCTCTGTTCAACTGGAGTAGGATCATCGGTGAAGTTTCATAGATATGCTTATCAGATTTGTAGATGACACAAAACAGCAGGGATGGCTAATATGCTAGGTGACAAAATTAACAGGTAAAATGACCTTAGCTCAGATGGGCAGGGTGGTAGGTTACGGGAGCACTGTTCCAGGATTGAGAACAATGATTTTTCTTCTCAGGTACCAGCTTTCCATGGGGTCTGGAGCCTGTTAACCCCCACTTAGCTAAATTTCAGCTGTGAGGACACTGTAAACAAAGGGATTTCTGCGGTTGCTTTTAAATAAGTCCAAACTGATGTTATTCCAACTCTAGGGCATCACATAGGCTCATTTTGTGCTTGCTAATGTGTATGAAAATGTCCAAGCTCTGAATACTTTGAATTAAGTGAAAATTCTGGCCTATAAAATGTATGCAGGTTCCCCACTTGGAATGGAAATTGGGCTCCTAATAATAATGGGAGCTCCTCCAGGATTGTGGGGAGAATAACTAGCCCCTGACTCAGAGCTCTAGGCTTTGGACAGGCCCAGGAGACAGGAGAGGGATGGCCCAGGTGGGGAGGGGGAGGTGATGAGGGACAATCCCCGATACCATTCTCAGAGGCATCATTCTGTCATTGACGTGTGCTTCTTGTGGGGAAGGAGGGTGAACGTATATAATGACCCCTTGTCTGGTATTTAGCCCTTCACCTAGCTGTAGCACAACAGGAAATCTGCTTTGAGATCAAGAAAATCTCTTCAAAATATAGCACAATTGGGAAAGGGGACCTAATATAAACAAATACGGAATTCATGAACCAAATAATCATAAAACATAAAGTTCATTACTTTTAAATTTATGATAACCAAATAATGGTGGCTTAAAGCTTACATTTCCACAGCAAAACTTTTTTTTCCCCCTTAGAGTGTATGAACGAAGAAAATTCCAGTAGGAAGACTTCAAGTACTTTAAAATAGAGTTAGGGAGCATTAGACTAAAAGGGTCATAAGAATTATCCATCTTAGTCCCTTTGTGCTTTCAAGTGGTTGGGGAACAATTTACTCCTACTTTCATTCTTGTAAGAGGAACACATTTTTCCACAAGTAATTAGCATTTTAATTTTGTGTCAATTTTAACTTTTTTTCCCTCAAAGAATCCCTACTAAGTATTACTCCATTAGTCCTGTTTGAGTTCCTGTATGAGTTTTGTGGCATTTGAAAATTAAAAAGCATGTTATTTTTAGACCCTTTCTAGTTAAAAGACCTATGTACAAAATAAACTATAATTTGAATCATGTTCCAAGGTTACATTCATGTATAAATATATGGGATCCCTATCATTGTGAATTAGAACTAGAATTTTGTCTATAAAATAACAACCAGCCCTGCTTAAGGATCTTCACAGGCTCCCCATGCCCATAGGATAAAGTCAAAGTCCTGAGCTTCGTGTTCCAGAATTTTCAGTTCGGTCTGGTTCTCACTTTGACCTATCACTCCCACACAGATGAACTACCTCTGATGTCCCACTGCACAGACTTTCTCATCTCTGTATATTTGCTACTGCTTTTGGTTTCTTCTACCTGAACTGCT